>CAWUFW010002863.1:0-1200000 GCA_963921515.1 Calotriton arnoldi
CTACTATATAACAGAAACCCCAAAGTACCATCCTGCTCTGCTCAGGCAGCATGACACTCCCAAATAGGCCCCACCAGTCAGGCCCTGATAGATGTCTCAAATTGCCCACTTTCCTTCCGCCTCTTAGCACGTGCCACAAGAAGCCCACCTTCTTAGATACCCACATGTAGGCCCAAGTGTGCCACTTTAGATACATACACATAGGCTAAAAGCCCAGTGCCTCTTGCTATTATTATTTTAATAAAACAGATCTCGTAGGCTTCACTGATCTGACAGCAGGGACCTGTGCCATCCACCGTGACACTAGCCCCCCTTGGAAATTTCCACAGTCACTGCATACGTGACATTCTGCTGGTACATCTGGCTGTTTCACAAGCAATGGTTGCAATATTTTTACTTATGAAACTTTCCGCGCTTGCTTAACTGAAACTGGAAAGACGGCAACGTGACAGAGAATTAATATATAAAATATTAATTTCTGAGCATTTTACGGTAAAAGTTATCCTTTGTTTATGTGTGTTTATTGTTTGCGGTCAAGAGCACCAACAACCTGCTAAAAAAGCCCCTAGTTTCACCATGGTACTTCTTCTCAAATTTTCCGTAAAACTTTCCACTGTTACTGTAAGCGTGCGGTCAAGGGCCCACGTCAGGACCCACGACAGACGTGGGTAGGACTTCTGCATTAAGCCATATAAAAGGTCTACACCTAGGTCAACCCCCCGAACTCTTCAAACCACTGCCTAGTTGCATGGTGAGGGTTCCCGATCGATCGTTATCCTGATTGGGCCTAGAACTTCTACTCCCAAGGTGGTAATGCTCTTTTCTAAGTACTAGCCTATTGGCTTTGTCAGCCTCTCTAATTTAGCTCATCCAAACCCAAGCCATTGCATTTGTTTTAGTTTAAAATGTGTAGCCTTGAATGGTTTTGTTTTCTCATGTAAAATTTGCCTTCTAGGCGCCTGCCTATTCATCATTTCTGAATTAAGGGTTGCCCTTTAGGCAGCTGTGCATTAAATAATATCTACGTATATTTTTGCTCCATTTTGAACAACTGATTTATAACATTGTCGATGCTTTCATCCTGCTCATGTGTTGATGGGCAGCTTTAAATGAACAATTTTCTGTGTTATTGAATTGCTTAATACAGTGCCACTGTATTTCACACCGTTGTTCCTTCCTTTCAAGTGAACGAGCAGAGTGCGGGTCAGGCTCTCAGGAGCCGGTAAGCAGAAGGGTGTGGCCACCCATTTACCCTCAATCAGCTGGCGACCACGAAGAAGGTCTCGGTTGGCGGGTCGTCTACGGTGCGGACATAGGACACACACCTGGGATACACCTGCGGCTGCCCCCAGACTCTCCTTTCCTCACAGCCTCATGGGTGAGTCAGGGATAGTTTTATTTTTTTCTTCCTTGAATTTACCTCAGGGTGTGGCGTGTGTCGAGGGATAGGTCTGGCTGCTTCAGCCCTCCAGGGTCTCCCTTGTGTCTGCTCCTTTGTCCCTCTGTGGTCTGCTGTCTTGCCACAACGTCCTCTGTGGCTGGTCACATCTTGCCGAGGTTATTCGGTGCTTTCCGCTCTGCTTTCATCGACCCCTTCTTGGCTTCCTCCTGCTTGGTTTCTCTTGGCATTTCTCAGTATTGGTTTGTAGTGCTTTCTGCCTTCATATATACTATGCGTATGTTTTGATTGCGTTTTAAGTTGACGTTCTTGATTTGAAGAAATGATGATGCATACATAGGTTGCGGTTTGACTCCTGGACACATGGCTATCTAAAATCCTATAGAGGTTGGAAGTCCTTGACACTGCTTAACGGTGTCTAAACCCCCTCACAGGCTTGAAGTCCTTGCTCCAGCATGTGGCTGGCTAAATTCTGACACAGGTTGGGAATCCTTGATACTGTCCATGCTGTCGTCCTTGGCACTGTGCACAGGTGGCACACGTGTCTAAATTATTATTGCTGACTCCAGGGTGGGGTCCTCCTGCATTGTGCTATTTATCTTGTACCACTTTTCAGTCCTGCGCGGCTTCTCTGCACCATACTGTATGACAGTGGTTACATTTCTACAGTGGTTTTGATATTATTATATTTCGGTTTGTCGGTTGTTCTCTACACCAGTTGTTCATTTATTGTGTTTCCTATTTGTTGCTTTATTGTGTTTCCTATTTGATCCGTGCCTCACCCGCGCACCCCCTTTTCATTTCGTCTCTCATGTGTACTTCTTTATAGGGTGCCCTTTTAAATGCGCCTTTACTTTTTCAGGTTACTTTCCACTACTTTCACACATTCTTTCTTCTCCCTTTCTGCCGTGTCCCTCTCTGATTCCATTCTACATGGCTTGGGTGTTTTCTTCTTCTTATCTCTCAAGTTAATCTCTCTCTCTGACAGGCGCATCTCTCGATTTTTAACTGCGCCACTCCGAAAAGAGGAACTCGCTCTCTCGGAACATCTGGGCCCTTCAGAGATTCCCCCGCCTTCTTCTGTTCACTGCGCTCGCAGAACGAGGAAGTGCACCTCTCCCCTTCGCAGCTCCCCCTCGCCCCTCCTTTCTCTGTCCTCGTAGACTGCTCTTGAACAACAGTTCTCATTCTGATCGTTACTATTTTTAAACATGCATTACGTTTATTTAATCATTGTTTATTTGTTGTCTATTGCTTCTGTTTTTTGTGCTTTTGGTCCTTAAGCATTTGTCTGCCCTGCTGCCCCCACCCCCTGCAGGTGCCCCCAGCCCCGTTCCCATCTGTTGCTGCCCTGCCAACTCTACAGTCACTAGCCGAGTGACAGGGCTGCCAGTTATTGCTGTTGTCTGAGTTGCCCTCCCCTCCTTACTAGCGGCGACTCCGCCAGGTAGCTGTTGTCTGGGTTGCTTTCAATACTGTAACCTTTAGCTTCAGCAGCCCCGCCAGGTAGCTCCGTGCTCACACTCACCTTGCGCCCTCATTGCGCCTCTTTTGCTGTCTCTCACGTTTTGTGCCTACCAATTTGTCCAGGCCAATTGGTAGCCAAAGGGGGGTGGAGGCTTATACCTCCATTCCTCCTGTCAGCTCCCTTACCCCCTCCCTCCGGTATGTCCCTTGCTCCCCCGCACATCCTTAATCTTCTCATTCATTCAGCGCATGAAACACCCACCGCAGTCTACCACCCCGCCCTTAATCGTTATTGTCCTCTCACTCGCCATCAAAGCGACATCCTTTCTGCCGCTTGGGATATCTTAGGGGTCACCTTTACGCCTAATACTGAAATCCGCCTGTCCCTTTTATCCCTCACAGACTTACCTCCCTCTGCCCGTACTCCTTCTCAGTCTCCGCCATGCCCAGACACCACTCGCCCTGAGCTGCTTTGGCCTGACCACTCCTCTAATTGTTCCTCTCGCTCCGCACCATCCTTGAGCTCCTCTGTGTATTTTGCTGATTCTCCCATTGTCATTCCCATACACGGTGACTCTACTACAGACTGTTCCACGACATTCTCTGAAGAGGCAACGCTCCCTCATCTTGCCACCCCTGCCTCTCCCACAGTATCAGCATCAGCCTCTAGCAGTGCTCTCCACCAACCACCGTCTCCTGGTGACGTATCCCCATTCCTCGCGGCACTCCTGCAGGACTATTCAGTGGACCTGCTGGACCCTGCACCAGACATCCTCATTGTGCCTCCCCCTGCCTGCCCACCTTCGCACTTCCACTCACTGTAGGGAATGTGTGATCCTTCCCCTGACAGCACAGTATCTCACATTTTTGTATATCTAGTTAATAATCACGTTGTAGGTCTTTCCACTGGTCACCCATCGTCCTTTGTCCACGTTACACCTTTAGCAAGTACTGTCCTTCTCACCATATTTCAAGTTTTAGGGATTGATTATACCCATGCACACCAGATAACGCTCTCACTAGCACCGTCCTTCCCGCACCCCATTGCCACCAAAGTCAAAGAACCAAAACCTTGCAAGCACTGACATTTCAGGGAACACTCTTGTCCTCATTTATTACTGGTCCTCATGAACAGGATTTTAGGTACCTCTGTTCATAAAACACCGAATTGCATTTACATACGAATCCGCTTGATATCCCCAGGCTTGGAGATACCAACCACATTAACCACATCCTACCCACGCAACCCGCTACAAAGCAAGATCATTGCTGCTCTCTCTCGTAACCAGCTCCAATTCCCCGACTTCTCCCCTACCGGAATATACACCGGACCACAGGAACTGGACTTAAGGCAAACATTATACCACATTATTAGTAGCGCCATAGGAGAGGAACTAGTAAAAGACGTCCTTCCCACTACTCCGGACACTCAACCCTCGCCTGACACCTAATTGTATCCCTTTCTAAACTAGCGACATTCACCTTCAAAGCGCTGTGTTTTAAAATAATTCTTCATGAATGGCATATTGAGCTCTACAGTGTATAAAACGTCCACTCACTTTCACATATTTTTTATCATACGTCCCCCCGGATCACTACTCACTGCCATACTGTCTAGCACATGGCCAAGGCACCCACTCCAGAGTTATATTGCTGAAGCTTGCTTTGACGGCCAGTTTCGCTTCCCTCTTTATACTCCAGCACAAGAGCGAGACTTACAGGACGGTGTGTATGATATTGTCATTCAAGCAGTAGCGCAAGAACTCATCAGAGACATTGTCCCTAGCACCTGAAACACGCAATCACACGAAACACGCACCCCTTAATATCAACACCTTCTCTAATTCAGGCCTTGCCTATAGCGCCCTGCGTTAGACACACCAACATGGCCACTCCACTGCAACATGTTTTAAAAACATTCGGAGGGCAAGAACAACATATACTAAAACATTGCAGGGAATTGCATAAGGGTACCTCCAAGATGAGCCATCCCTGGCCATCAGAAGGAAGTTTTGATCCAATCATATTAGAGCATGCCACCACCTTCCTAGACACTAAGTACTCCGGCACTAAGTTACAGAAGAGGAAGGCTACTTTAGATCTCTGGCGCATTTTCAAAGACAAGGCTCAAACACACTCTGACTTGACACACCCAGCCATACCTAATGCTCCCTCGCCTCCTCCGCCATACCACTTCAGCGGTATGTATACCGAACGCACTCAGAAGGAACAACCAGATTTACCAGTTACCACGAATAATTGTCCGGCTGCTGGTTTCCAACCACTACCAAGCAATGCATCTCCCTCACCACACCCTGGTCCAGACACAGACATCACACACATGGATGAATTCCAGACTTCCCACATATCACCCAGTCACCCGTATCACCGCATGGACGGATCACAGTCCCCACCCATGCCCCCCGGTGATGTGTATCCGCACCTGACAGAACTTCACAACACACACATGCCTGTCACCCATGGTACAGTAATGGAGACAGCAGTATCAGGTCTCCCAGGCCTTATAGATGCACAACTGTCACTGAAATTTACACCAACTGTCAATACTGCACAACCATGCCCAGGTGAAGAGGATGAAGAAGACTCTGACTCTGCCTCTCAAGCATCATCTCGCCACTCACGTACACCCAGCAATGCCTTCCGTGACACCGGCATTAAACAAGCCGCTGTCACCAACCCCTTCCTTGACACCGGCACGCAACTGTTCCCAAGTTCGTGCCTCCCACCCCAAACTAGCCTGCCTTTCACTCCCACTGCACCCTTGGGTGAGGGACAAGGATCTGGCCTTATGACAGCCCAGCAGCAGCTCAATGAGTTCCACAACCCACCATTGCTGTGCATGACTGAGGGATAGCTTGCCCCCCTCACAGATCTCCCCACCCCATACGAGAACTGGAGACCAAATGTAGATTTGAGCAAAAGCCTGAGCCTGGAAAGCATCTCACCAGAGCACATGCATCAGCTGCCCAGCCACGTAGAACAGATGCTCAAAATGAGACGCATGTCAGCAAAATTAGAAGACATGCAGAAAACATTTTCGGACCTGCTCAGTAAGACTGGCACTCCAGTACCACCACCACGACCACCAACACTGCACCAGCTCATGAAGGACCACCCACAGACAAGTATCCATGGGAATGGGGAAGGGATTACACAATCTCTCCCTAATGAGCACCCCCACCATCATGACGCTGCCGCCTCTGGAATAACGCAAACAGTCACCAACATACACCCAGCCCACCAATCACCACCAGCACTAGAACAGGACAGGACACCACTGGTACAAGAAGGTCACAATCCCTTATTTGGTGAGCTCCCCCTATTTGGCGAATACCCAAAGGCAGCAGACCCAGTTGTAAGAAAGAAGGACAGGCCCACAGAAGCACAGAAGCTTAAAATATTGGGGACACATGGGCGCCCAGACGACATACTATACGATGTCTCGGGCTCTGCTTCCTTGCGCACCATTAGAAGGCAAAATCGTTATAACATAGCCCTCAGCAGACCATGCACACCACAAACACGCGACGCTCTCACTCCCAATGAGATAGTGACATTAGGGGAAGGCTCAGACTATGCAGTTAACCCCTTCTCAGACGACTTGGCAGGCTGGTCAGAACTCTTAGCACCGCAAATGCTCCCTTGGCCAAGAGAAGGCTCTTTTGAGGCTCAGTACATGGCAACAGCAGTTGAATGCATCCTAAAAGGATTAGGAGATGAGGATTGGGACTATGAGTACATGCGAGAGAGTTTAAAGGTCTGGCAAAAATATGCCCGCCAGCATGACTCTACAGGACCTACAGTGCCACGCACAGGAGTGATGCGCCAGATGCCACTGCTGTACAAAAATGTCACTGATCCCCCCATCTATATCCCTTGGTCTACACTAGACAAAGAAAATCTCAAACAACATCTCCCACCTCTTACGGAGGGTGCTGGAAAGTGGATTGCAGCTTTTGAAAACTACACCACAGGTAACAACATAGCTGTAGGAGATGTGAAAAGCCTGCTCATCTCCCTTATCGGAGAAGACGCAGAAGATCTCTTCACACGTGTCCATGCCAATCTTACAAAAACAAACACCAAACATGATGGTGTTTCCTTTAATGAGATCACAACACTAGCATGGTCTGAGTTGCGCAGAAAATTCCCTGATGTTCCCGATATTGGGGCTCTGTTGTCACAGACCATGCAACCCAATGAAGACCCTGCCCACTATCTCTCCAGAATGAAAGAAAAATGACATCAGGAGTTAGGGCAACGGTGGGATGCAGCAGGGGGGTACGGAAGGCTATTTTATCACACAATAAAAAAGGGTCTGCCCACTGAAGTGCAGGAAAAATTAGATGGCATAGTAGCAATGGAATGTAAGCCATGGCCTGAGATACAAGACCACATTATACATTACTGCAAGAAGAGACAGGAACAGGAAAAGAATTTAGTTGGCCATAGAGAATGCCGCTGCCAAACTGGTACAGCAGAAACTTAATAAGAAAAAAGACAATACAGACACAGTCATGTTTGCAGCACCGGTCTCTCAGATGACGGCAGTAACATCCTTCCCCCAGGCTGCCATGAATGCTCTTGCAGGCAACACCCAACCTGCCCCACAGCAGGTTCAAGCACAACCTGCCGTACAATATATACAAGCCCAACCCCAGCCTATCATACAGTATGCTCAGCCACAACCACCGCAAATGGTACAATACATGCCAGCACCACCTGCTTACAGTACCGACATACAGCCCTACTACAATAACAGACAGAACATGAACAGGAACACAGGTATACAGGGAAGAGGGTGAGGGATGGGACAGCCAAGGTTTCCACAGCAGCCAGGACAGCCCATCATCTGCTATTATTGTCAGAAAGTAGGCCACATGCAAAGAGAGTGCCGCACTAAAATGCGAGATGGGG
The DNA here is from genome assembly GCA_963921515.1 of Calotriton arnoldi. NCBI lineage: Eukaryota > Metazoa > Chordata > Amphibia > Caudata > Salamandridae > Calotriton > Calotriton arnoldi. Next base: position 7,805 of record CAWUFW010002863.1, read on the forward strand.
GACAGCAGTACATGGGTTCCGGTTACCAAGCACCAGCACCATTCCAACAACAACAGCGCATGCAACAACACCTTCAACAACCCCAAATACTATACTCTTATGCCCAACCAGCACAGCAGCAACAAGTGCAGCTCCAAGCACCCATAATGGCCCAAATTCAGCCATCTGTCCAACAGGTGCAGGTTCCAATGCAACAGCCACAGCCACAGCAAGTACCTGCTTATCAAGTGGTCCCCCAAACCCAAAACAATGTACCCCTAGGAGGAACGATTGTTGCCTCCAACAACCCCTTTACCCAGGGCACCATCCAGCAATATCAGACTGGAGGATACACTGGCTAGGACAGCCCACAGACAACTCTTGTGTGCCCAATTTTGTCGTGCACTAGCAATACTGAAGAGGACCCGATTGCTTGTGTCACGATAAATAACAAAACATATAGCTTTCTTGTTGACACAGGTGCCACATACTCCTGCATTACAGGTGGCCCTCTGCCCATTTCTGATCAAATAGCGGACACACAGGGATTTTCTGGGGCGATAGCAAGGGTCCCCTTCACCAAGCCAGTATCAATTGAGATAGGAGGCCATGTAGTGGAACAGGCACTGCTCTATTCACCCAGGTCCCCAGTCAATCTCTTAGGACGTGACCTCATGGCCAAACTAAACATGACTATCCACTTTGATGAGAACGGAACAATGATTTGCTCAATACCAGGTACCCCACTAACTCGGATAATGGCAGTCAATGCACATTCTTCCTTAAACAGCCAGGTCAGAGCACGTCCAGTGGATGAGCATGCCTTCTCTGCAGCTGTCCACACTATTGTCGCCACCACCCCCGAATTGCAAGGCCGCACTGTTCAGTTACCAAAAGAATTTCTTTTCAGACCCCAAGCATCAGGCTCACAGGTATTAGACAAAAACTTGACCCTTGACATATGCGCCCTTGAGATAACTCCCACCTACGGCGCATTCCTGGCATGCGATGACAATGCTCATACTTGGGCTTGTGTCATTTTTATTGAACCTAAAGGGTTAGTTAGAAACATTTCAGATGCCCAGCTATTTGGATCCCCTGAAGAACACTCTAAAACAGAGATTATCTATGATAATAATGTGCCCATCTCGGTGACAGTGGAAATTAGAACACCAACAGTCACCCCCAGCTATGACTCTGTCCGAGAGGCATATTTGGCTCAAGTACCAGCACATCTTTGGACAACAGGCCCAAACGATGTAGGCCTTATCAGCTCTGCCACGTCATTTAAGATAACTCTCAAACAAGGCGCGATTCTGCCAAGAATAAAACAGTATCCCTTGTCCAAGGCCGCAGAGGAGGGTATTGCCCCTACCATACAAGCATTGCTGGATCAAGGAGTAATATATCCTTGTATCTCTCCTTGCAATACGGCCCTTTTTCCTGTGCGCAAGGGGAAGACAAATCAATGGAGGCTAGTTCATGATCTTCGCGCCGTTAATAACATAGTTGTACCCGAGTTCCCCATCGTCCCAGACCCCTCTGTCATCCTCACGAACGTCCCCCCCGATGCACAGTACTTTTCTGTCATCGACCTGAAAAATGCTTTTTTCAGCATTCCCCTGCACCCAGACAGCCAATACCTATTGGCTTTTACATTCCGAAATGTGCAATTAACATACCGAAGACTGGCTCAGGGGTACTGTGAGTCCCCTAGCGTCTTTAACAGGGTTGTCAAACAAGATTTGTCCAATTTTCAGTGTGACAGCACCCTACTGCAATATGTCGATGACATACTGCTTTAAAGCCCCACAGAACAACAATGCAGGAAAGACACCATCTTCTTACTGACAACTTTAGCGCAAAGAGGATACAAAGTTGACAAACAAAAGTTACAATATTGCCAAAAAGAGGTACACTACCTAGGTCAGCTACTATCAGCATCCGGCAGACGAGTCACTCCAGGTCGAGTTGAGGCAATAAAAGGCACCCCTGAACCCCAAACTGTTAAAGACATGCAAAAATTCCTCGGCCTGGTGAACTCTGTCCGTTAGTGGGTCTTTGATTTCGCAACAATAACTGCCCCATTGCTGAAAGCAGTGAAAATGGGCAAAGACAGACACAACAAAATAGAATGGACACCTGAAATGAGAACAGCCTACACCCAGCTCAAAGATGAGATAACAAATGCACCAGTGTTAGGATCACCTGATTACACAAAATAATTCTACCTATTCACCCACTGTGATGGCCTAGTCATGACTGCAGTACTCACCCAGAAATACCCCATGGGCCATAAGCCCATTGCCTACTTCAGCGGCATGCTGGACACTGTCATGAAAGGTCATTACCCCTGCGAGCAGGCCCTTGCTGCCGCAGCGTTTGCTGTTGAGAAAAGCACCCCCATTGTAATGGGTTCCCCACTGACTATGTACACCGAACATGCTGTCTTTGCAATAATACAAAAAGCCAAGACAACCTTAACCACACAAAGAGTGTCAGGTTACTAAGTCATACTGTCATTGCCTTCTCTGAAAATTGTCAAATGCCACACAGTAAACCCTGCCACATTTTTTGCCCATCCCATTGCTACTTCAGATGATGACCCCCATGATTGTGCCACATATTCACCAGATGAGTCAGGAGCAGCAAAAGAGGACCCCTTGCCAAACAGTACTGTATATTTTGTTGATGGCTCCTCTACCATTGATCAAGAAACAGGAATAAGATACACAGGAGCTGCAGTAATTAGAGCACAGCAGAATGATTCCTCTGATTCCCTAGACATTGCACAGCAGCTTACATTACCATCACATTACTCGGCCCAGGCAGCTGAACTAGTAGCACTGATAGCTGCCTTAAACATTGGAGCTGATGACCGCATTACAATTTACTCAGATTCTGCATACGTCACCACAACTACACACTCCAGCATCCTTCGCTGGAAGAGGCGTGGCTTCCTTAAATCAGATGGTACACCTGTCATTCACAAGAAGTTACTAGAGGAACTTATTGAGGCCCTTACACTACCAGCTGAAGTAGCCGTAGTCAAATGCGCAGCGCACCAATGGCCAAGATTTTGTCTCCAGAGGTAACGCCCTGGCAGGTTGGGCAGCTAAGGCTGCAGCCAGAGGCCCCCCAGTAACAGGCCCCCCACCTCAAACGACACCAGAAGTTCCATTTGCCCCCATCCTACTTTCCCAAACGCTACCTCCAACAGAGCATGAGAACAGCAATGAAGGTACTTCAAAAACACCATCCCAATTACCAACCCCATTTGACATTGACACAACACAGCAATATGATCACACTGCACAATTACACCTCAGAGAAATGCAAGAAAGTGCCCCAGATCAAGAGAAAGAGTTGTGGAAGAAGAGGGAGTACAACAGGACTCCGCCGACTTCATTTACAGACAGACAATAACAGGGAAACCTGTGATGCCACAGGCTTTATTGCAAGTGGCGTTGGACCAACTCCACCTTCCTACACATGTCACCCGAGATAACATGTCCACTACCTTGCAGACAGACTGGTTCATTCCCAATGCCCATGAACAGATACAGCTTTTCATTAATAAATGTCTCATTTGTCAACAATATTCCCCAAACCCGACTCTCAAAACTGTTGCTTCCACAATTCCTAGACCATCAGGCCACTTCAAAGAGCTACACATTGACTATGTCGACATGATTGATCGATGCCAAAATTACCGCTATCTCATTGTAGTAGTGTGTCCATTTTCACGCTGGATCGAAGCTGGACCCTGCGTCCACTGCGATGCCAAAGCAGCAGTCACATTCCTACTCCATGATGTCATTACTCGCTGGGGCGTCCCGGACGCCATCCGGTCCGATAACGGAAGTCATTTTTCAAACGCCATCTTTTCCTCCCTGACTACAATGCTAGGCATTAAACACAAACTGACATCAGCTTATCACCCACAAAGCAACGGCATTTGTGAGCACCTCAACGGCTTGCTCAAAAATAAAATAAGTAAAATAAGTGCCACAATAGGAAAGAAATGGCTTTATTGCCTACCCATAGCACTCTTTGCACTAAGAAACTCCCCAAGTTCGGATCACCACCTCACGCCCCATCAGCTTGTCACTGGACGATCCATAAATGTAACAGTTCCGTCCACACGCCCTAAAACAGATAGTGAATCATCTTCCGAAATAGTTAGGGCTGAGCTTTACCAATATCTGTGTCAACTAACCAGCGCAGCGCAGTTCCTTTCTACCCAGGTATCCAAGAGGAAAGAAAAGGGGCCCACCGATCCTGAGCTCCCACCAATCCATCACGGGACGCTGATCTTTGTCCGGAAAAACGTCAGACATTGGAAGGACCCCAAGTTCGAAGGCCCCTTCCAGGTGATAGACTCATCACCAACTGCAGTATGAATCGCTGAAAGAAAAGCATGGATCCATCGCAGCCACGTCCGTTTGGACCCCGCACCACCACCTCAGCCAATGGACTAGAGGAGGGAAGAGACATACCAATGGTGCCGCTCCACGGAGACAGCGGGTTTCCATCCTCCTCTGATGAAGACGACGACGACACTCACGTGTTCATTGATGAAGACCATAATGGCAATGCTAAGATATGTATTGTTACTCTTCTAACATCCTGTATTATTGCTACAGTGGCGCTAGCCACCTTTAACTGGTATATGTTTTACCTTACAACAATTAGGCTGTACTATCCTGCAAATACTACCACGCCTTTTAAAGCACAACCCCGTGTACAAGCAGTCACATATGCTCGCCCACATTTGTCACACCACACCGAAGGGCCAATACTCCCTGACTGTACCACTGACAGCACACCCACTAGTACACCTCCCACTTCCCCAACTGCTAGCCCGGATGATGATGTCCTGGATATAACAATAGGTCCTCTAGTGCCCCGCCGTCCCAACTGCCGCAAAACCCGCAGATTCAGAAGGGGTAGGCCAAGGTATTGGAGGACCCGCAGACCAAGCAAAAAACCTGAGGTCAAACAAGAGTGGGCCACTTCTCTTCAAAACACACTGGTTCACATTGCACACCACTATCCCATGCCCGATTTCCATTCCACACGTCCTGACAACCTAGCTGAGGACCATGGAGCCCATAATGCCCTGTTAGAAAACATGTGGTACCGGCACATGACCGAAATAGGAAAAAATTTAACAAAAGAATCGTGCTACGTGTGCTCCCACATTCCTCATGCAGTAGGAGCAGACAAAATGATTTTTCCCCGAGAAATACCACCACCGACTGCCCAATGTCTCCTCCATTTGTTTCTCTGCCGCATACAGGGACTGATCCAGCTTTTGTCAGCAGAACTAGACGCTGTGTTTGTAAACACCACAGCTTGGGATTATAAGTACATCTCACATAAGGTTGTGACTGACGCACGAGAATTCCAGAGGGAGTTAGAACACGATTACACGGCTGAAACACCTATGATAATGATACAGGGTTATGAGGATTTCTTCAAGGAAGTTGGGTATTTCCTCTTTACCACACCCTCCCCAATATGCCAAGCAAAAGAGAGCAGGCGAATTCTCAACGACACTTCACGCAGGTCCCAATACCCCTGTGATCTCAGAACTGCACTACAGGTTCAGGCCAATATTTATTTCAAAAATAGATGGCATGGTCCACACAACCTCACCTGCAAGGCAGCCTCCCTAGGAGCCCCATTCGTAGATACAGACTATCACCACGATATTGATTGGGATGTTGAGACTCAGTGCAAGCAGGTGTGGGCACAGCAAACTAGAAGGTATACCTTTGGTAAAGATACTACATACAGATGGAAACAGGCATACAAGCTAAAACATCCTCTTCTTTGCTTCCTAGGTAACGGTACTCGTCCTGTAGGTCGCAACACCAACTGTAACCAAACTATCTTTAATTTGGACCTCCAAGACGGCACCTCCGGCCTCATGGACATCTTTTGGGCATGCGGAGAACGCCTCTATCTCCAATTGCCTCCTCAATGGAACGGCCTATGCACCATGGTCACTGTGCACGAGCTGCATCTTGTTGTCCCGGCATCCAACATTTCCCAAGTGCTTGATCACCCCATGACAGGTGATGTCACCCTGCTCCACCGGCACCGAAGGAGTGCTCAATATTTTGCTAACGACGCCTTTAGCGAAGTTCCTGAAGAATTTTGCCTGTTCAATGGCGCCCAGGAATTCTTTGGGGGCCTGTGGCCCATCTGGCAAACATCAGCTAATGCCCGATGGCTGCAGGTCACACGCTACGAACTAATGACTCTGATAAATAACACCCGAGATGGGTTCAACGCAATACAGGAAGAGTTACGGCCTTTAAGGCTTATGGTTCTAGAGCATAGATATGTTCTAGATCAGCTCACAGCTATGCAGGGTGGGGTATGCGCTTCCATAGGGAAAAGCTGCTGTACTTTCATACCATCAAATGATGCCGCTAATGGGTCACTCGCTAAGGCCATAGAGGACTTGGACAAATTGGGAAAGAAGATGCGTGAGGAGGGAGGTGCTGCCGCAGATCCTATTACGGACTGGTTCAACTTGGACTGGATGCCTTCATGACTATCTGCTATCTTGAAAATTGTGTTACCTATTTGTTGTGTGTTGATGTTAGTGTGTTGCGGTGCACAGGTCATAATAAGATGTGTCAACAGATGTAGCACCAAGGTGGTAGGGATGAATTACGCTCACACAGGAGTGCACCAGAATGCGCATTACCAGGTCATGAACAGTGTTCCTGGCAATAAGAATGGGCCAACACCCATAGAACTCCCAGAAATAGCAGCCCCTGCCACTTCTCCCAGCACACCAACAGTTCCCCCACTCCCACCACCTAGATACAGTATCAGGGAGGAACATGCTCCTCACGAATATGAACAGTTATCCAGCACTGATGAGGGACAGTATATTACCTTGACACCAAGCTTGTCCGATCAGACTAAGTGCATCTACGTAAATGACCCTCTCTGTAGGTACCAAACAGAAGAAGGACCAGCAAGATACTATGTGAGAGTTTGTTCAAAAAATGAACAAGAGGAGGGAAATGTACAAGGGTCCCGTTCTACTATATAACAGAAACCCCAAAGTACCATCCTGCTCTGCTCAGGCAGCATGATACTCCCAAATAGGCCCCACCAGTCAGGCCCTGATAGATGTCTCAAATTGCCCACTTTCCTTCCGCCTCTTAGCACGTGCCACAAGAAGCCCACCTTCTTAGATACCCACATGTAGGCCCAAGCCCACCTTCTTAGATGCACACACATGTAGGCCCAAGCCCACCTTCTTATATTCGCTACCGGGCGACGCACTTTTTTTCATTGCAGTACTCGGTTGCCTTGGTGTCTCAGTCTGACTCTGAGTATGACTCTTCTTACTACGGTGCCACTGAGATGTTGCTGAGGATGTGGGCGGTACCACTACACTGCTGGGGACAGGGCTAGAAATGTCTCCCTCTTGTTCACCTTCCACCACGATCATATCTTCTTCTACTTCTTCATCCCCACCAACAGCAATGGGTGCAGTGTTACTTTTTTGTAAGCGAAGTAGGTGAGCCTCCCACTGGATGATGTGGTGTTTTTTGAGATGACTTGTTTGGCCTCCGGTACCATAGTTTGTACCAAGCTTACCCCGCTTAACAGCGTGTCGACAAATTGAGCATATAGCAATGTTCTCCTCCGTACTGCTAACCGAAAAGAAGTCCCAAACTGGGGAGGTGTACTTTCTGGTGCTGCTGGAGGTGCCACTTTCAATGCCAGATGAACTGGAGGGTGGGCGTGGAATTTGACTCTGTGCACTTACAGTACCACTACCTAGTACTGAGGTGGTGGTTGAGCTTGATGTAGGTCCCTGCCGGGCCTTAGCAAATGCAAATATGGAAGCTGGAGGTGGTGTTACCTGTCTTGGTGGTATCCGTGCTACATCCCTCGCAGCGATTTTGGATAGGGTAATAATGTTGGTCTCCATCTCCTCTGGGCCGGGAGTGATGTTCATGATGACTGGCTCGTCATCATCATCATCCCCCTCTTCTACATCTACGTCCATAACTCTAAGGCTTTCTGTAACCTTCCTTTTCACTAGCCTTGTCTTGTGGCATGCATCACTCTCAGACTGAGCTGGTAGATTCCAAGTGGCATCTAGATCATCAGAAGCGGGGCTTGGAGAAGAAGTTGATGGACTAACCCTCCTTTTCCTTGCTGGGGATCTGGAAAACAATGGATCTTCTGAAAGAGTGGCTTGCTCCTCTTCGTCTGCAGGAAGCTCGATTTCCTGAACTGCCCCTACTTCAGGAGTAACAACTACTATTGTGGGCTGTAGTTGCGGCTGTTGTTGCGGCTGTTGTTGCGGCTGTTGTTGCGGCTGTTGTTGCCCACTTATCTGCTGAGTTTCCGCCTGCGTTGATTGGGTACTACTTTGCGATAATGACATTTCAACATCACTGCTCGTTAGTAGACTGGCTACCTCTGCGACACTCATGGGCTTGGGCCTAGGTTGGTGGGGTGGGCCCGCTGATGCGGAGGTGCTGCTCCCAGCTTGGTCCCCGAACACCGCTGCTGCAGGCTTAATTTTTTATTTCCCCAAAAAAATTGTGGGCGGCACACCAGTCTTGGTAAGTGCCACTTCCTTCTTCTGTTACTTCTTCTCACTGGCAACTTTCTTGGTACTGGAGGACCTGGTAACTTTCTTTGGGGCCATCTTCTTCAGATGTCAGCAGAACGCTGTTGCACAAGTTGCAGAGATGTCTGTGGCCACATGTCACGTGACGTTGTGCGTAGCAGGACTTCTGTCTGGCAGTACAACGGGTGATGATGACACCTCCTCCTCTGGGTTTTTGTGCACCTAAAAGCAAAGAAGCCAGGAGAAGAACATCAGTGAAATGTTGCATTTGTTGTTGTGGTTCAATTACTACTAGTACAAACAAACAAATATAATATATAACTTAGTGTGTGGTGGTCACACTTGTTAGTGTTATATTATTAAATTTTATTAACTCAGTTTAAGTTATAGAAAAAAACCATAACAATGTAGCCATTTGTGAGACTTTGACAACAAGGGCTTTCATGGTATACTGTGTACACTCAGGAAGGATAGGAAAGAAGAAGAACAAAAACAAAAATACAAATGTAATGGAAGTGGAACCTGTTTGTTTGGCATTAAATTATTTGCTCATCACGTCATTCAGGGAGCTGCAGCTGGCAAAGGGGATGGATGGAAGCAGTAAGCCAAGAGGAACATAGGAAAGACATGCAGGCATATATGGCAAAAGCAGCACACTACTAAAGTACCACCACAAAATGGCACCAGCCACATGAACACTCACAGTCACAAGCAACAAGCAGGAGGCCTGGAAAACAATGAACTGAAACAGGCCTGTAATAGCCAGGCAAAGGAGGCATGCTAAACAACACAGCTTTAATGCAATAATATGCAAAAACGAAAATCCACAGGGCTAAACAAGGTGTGCAAGTTACACAACAAACACACCACACACAACAAAGGCATTTATTTAACACACACCAAAAAGTGAAATACCCCACAAAAAACACATTTTGCAATTCAATCCAATGCCATCCATGCCCTAAATGATGTTTAAATTCAACAGAACACACAGAAACAGTTGTTTCATGCACCCATGACTACCTCTGAGCCTACTGGATGAAAGGCCTGTTGGCAGACTAGGCCACAAGCTTGCAGGCCTATGGCAAAAGCACACTGCCTGGCTTCAAAATGGCCACCAGCCACATGGCCAGGCCCACAACAACAACAAGAAAGTGAAGACAGTCAATGCAGGCCTACGGCAAAAGCACACTGCCTGGCTTCAAAATGGCCGCCAGCCACATGGCCAGGCCCACAACAACAACAAGCCTAGGCCAAAAAGGAACAAAGGAAACACATGCAGGCCTATATGGCAAAAGCAGCACACTTATAACTACCACCACAAAATGGCCACCAGCCACATGGACACTCACAGTCACAAGCAGGAGGCCTGGAAAACAATGAACTGAAACAGGCCTATAATAGCCAGGCAAAGGAGGCATGCTAAACAACACAGCTTTAACCCCTTCGGTGCTTATGACGAGCTGGACTCGTCATGGCACACAGTGCTCGTGTGCTCATGACGAGTCCAGCTCGTCATAAGACCACCCACGGGGGAAGCGCTGGCGCTCCCCCGTGGGAATCCGATCGTCGGGTTTTTTTGGGGGAAGGCAGGGGAAGGACTTCCCCTGCCTCCCCCCGCCCTCCCCATCAATGACGTCAGCGCGCGAGGCGCGCTGACATCATTGAGGGTTTCCCTTTCTTCCCCGACGCGCTGGAAGCCATTTGCTTCCAGCGCGTCGGGGAAATCAGGTGAGTTTTGGCTCGGGGAGGGGGGGTTTGATTCGAAAAGAGGCATCGAGGGAAAGGAAAGGGTTTTCCTTTCCCCCGATGCCTCTTTTGTGCATTCCTGCTGCACGATCATGTGATCGTGCAGCAGGTATGCCTACGAGGAGGGAGGGAGGGTGATCTACGCCGCTGTAGTGTAGGAAAGGCACTATACATTTCCCCAACGAGGTAGCATTTACTGATTAGCCAGTAGAAAGTACTCCAGTTGAGTAGAGGTATTGCACAAAACGGTGGCATCTTCGTGGATAAATATGCAGGGCAGATGTGCCTTCTCTCCATTTCCAACGTGAAAAGTTAGCTGTAATCCTTGATGGAGGTCTTTGCATCCTTCATTTTCTCGAGCGCAATTCTCGTGTAGAATTCGTGAGCGTGGAGATGTGCCTTCTCTCCATTTACACCCTGAAAAGTTAGCTGTAATCCTTGATGGAGGTCTTTGCATCCTTGAATTTCTCGAGCGCAATGCTCGTGTAGTTCCTGTGACCAGGAGGTTCCTTCTCCTCGTCTGCCGCTGAGATCGTGCTCTGACCCTTTATAACAAGAGGCATGTGAACGGGCCTAGAAGCCCCGCTTGTTTGGCCCCACCACACATACACTAGCGGTATGCAACGTCTGCCCGCCCTTTCCCCACTATGATGGACAGCTTACTCAAAGGACCCCGGCGCTTTCGGCGCGGTGGCAAAGTTACAGACACACAGGTCACTGGAGACAATTCTTCTGGTCCTTTACGCAGCTGTAGTGTAGGAAAGGCACTATACATTTACCCAACGAGGTAGCACTTACTGATTAGCCAGTAGAAAGTACTCCAGTTGAGTAGAGGTATTGCACAAAACGGTGGCATCTTCGTGGATAAATATGCAGGGCAGATGTGCCTTCTCTCCATTTCCAACGTGAAAAGTTAGCTGTAATCCTTGATGGAGGTCTTTGCATCCTTCATTTTCTCGAGCGCAATTCTCGTGTAGAATTCGTGAGCGTGGAGATGTGCCTTCTCTCCATTTACACCCTGAAAAGTTAGCTGTAATCCTTGATGGAGGTCTTTGCATCCTTGAATTTCTCGAGCGCAATGCTCGTGTAGTTCCTGTGACCAGGAGGTTCCTTCTCCTCGTCTGCCGCTGAGATCCTGCTCTGACCCTTTATAACAAGAGGCATGTGAACGGGCCTAGAAGCCCCGCTCGTTTGGTCCCGCCACACATACACTAGCGGTATGCAACGTCTGCCCGCCCTTTCCCCACTATGATGGACAGCTTACTCCAAGGACCCCGGCGCTTTCGGCGCGGTGGCAAAGTTACAGACACACAGGTCACTGGAGACAATTCTTCTGGTCCTTTACGCAGCTGTAGTGTAGGAAAGGCACTATACATTTCCCCAACGAGGTAGCACTTACTGATTAGCCAGTAGAAAGTACTCCAGTTGAGTAGAGGTATTGCACAAAACGGTGGCATCTTCGTGGATAAATATGCAGGGCAGATGTGCCTTCTCTCCATTTCCAACGTGAAAAGTTAGCTGTAATCCTTGATGGAGGTCTTTGCATCCTTCATTTTCTCGAGCGCAATTCTCGTGTAGAATTCGTGAGCGTGGAGATGTGCCTTCTCTCCATTTACACCCTGAAAAGTTAGCTGTAATCCTTGATGGAGGTCTTTGCATCCTTGAATTTCTCGAGCGCAATGCTCGTGTAGTTCCTGTGACCAGGAGGTTCCTTCTCCTCGTCTGCCGCTGAGATCCTGCTCTGACCCTTTATAACAAGAGGCATGTGAACGGGCCTAGAAGCCCCGCTCGTTTGGCCCCGCCACACATACACTAGCGGTATGCAACGTCTGCCCGCCCTTTCCCCACTATGATGGACAGCTTACTCAAAGGACCCCGGCGCTTTCGGCGCGGTGGCAAAGTTACAGACACACAGGTCACTGGAGACAATTCTTCTGGTCCTTTACGCAGCTGTAGTGTAGGAAAGGCACTATACATTTACCCAACGAGGTAGCACTTACTGATTAGCCAGTAGAAAGTACTCCAGTTGAGTAGAGGTATTGCACAAAACGGTGGCATCTTCGTGGATAAATATGCAGGGCACATGTGCCTTCTCTCCATTTCCAACGTGAAAAGTTAGCTGTAATCCTTGATGGAGGTCTTTGCATCCTTCATTTTCTCGAGCGCAATTCTCGTGTAGAATTCGTGAGCGTGGAGATGTGCCTTCTCTCCATTTACACCCTGAAAAGTTAGCTGTAATCCTTGATGGAGGTCTTTGCATCCTTGAATTTCTCGAGCGCAATGCTCGTGTAGTTCCTGTGACCAGGAGGTTCCTTCTCCTCGTCTGCCGCTGAGATCGTGCTCTGACCCTTTATAACAAGAGGCATGTGAACGGGCCTAGAAGCCCCGCTTGTTTGGCCCCGCCACACATACACTAGCGGTATGCAACGTCTGCCCGCCCTTTCCCCACTATGATGGACAGCTTACTCAAAGGACCCCGGCGCTTTCGGCGCGGTGGCAAAGTTACAGACACACAGGTCACTGGAGACAATTCTTCTGGTCCTTTACGCAGCTGTAGTGTAGGAAAGGCACTATACATTTACCCAACGAGGTAGCACTTACTGATTAGCCAGTAGAAAGTACTCCAGTTGAGTAGAGGTATTGCACAAAACGGTGGCATCTTCGTGGATAAATATGCAGGGCAGATGTGCCTTCTCTCCATTTCCAACGTGAAAAGTTAGCTGTAATCCTTGATGGAGGTCTTTGCATCCTTCATTTTCTCGAGCGCAATTCTCGTGTAGAATTCGTGAGCGTGGAGATGTGCCTTCTATCCATTTACACCCTGAAAAGTTAGCTGTAATCCTTGATGGAGGTCTTTGCATCCTTGAATTTCTCGAGCGCAATGCTCGTGTAGTTCCTGTGACCAGGAGGTTCCTTCTCCTCGTCTGCCGCTGAGATCCTGCTCTGACCCTTTATAAACAAGAGGCATGTGAACGGGCCTAGAAGCCCCGCTCGTTTGGCCCCGCCACACATACACTAGCGGTATGCAACGTATGCCCGCCCTTTCCCCACTATGATGGACAGCTTACTCAAAGGACCCCGGCGCTTTCGGCGCGGTGGCAAAGTTACAGACACACAGGTCACTGGAGACAATTCTTCTGGTCCTTTATGCAGCTGTAGTGTAGGAAAGGCACTATACATTTACCCAACGAGGTAGCACTTACTGATTAGCCAGTAGAAAGTACTCCAGTTGAGTAGAGGTATTGCACAAAACGGTGGCATCTTCGTGGATAAATATGCAGGGCAGATGTGCCTTCTCTCCATTTCCAACGTGAAAAGTTAGCTGTAATCCTTGATGGAGGTCTTTGCATCCTTCATTTTCTCGAGCGCAATTCTCGTGTAGAATTCGTGAGCGTGGTTAAGCAGATGTGGCTTCTCTCCATTTACACCCTGAAAAGTTAGCTGTAATCCTTGATGGAGGTCTTTGCATCCTTGAATTTCTCGAGCGCAATGCTCGTGTAGTTCCTGTGACCAGGAGGTTCCTTCTCCTCATCTGCCGCTGAGATCCTGCTCTGACCCTTTATCCCCTTCGGTGCTTATGACGAGCTGGACTCCTCATGGCACAGTGCTCGTGTGCTCATGACGAGTCCAGCTCGTCATAAGACCACCCACGAGGGAAGCGCTGGGACTTCCCCCGTGGGAATCCGATCGTTAGGTTTTTTTGGGGGAGGCAGGGGAAGGGCTTCCCCTGCCTCCCCCGCCCCATCAATGACGTCACGCGCGAGGCGCGCTGACATCATTGAGGGTTTCCCTTTCTTCCCCGACGCGCTGGAAGCCATTTGCTTCCAGCGCGTCGGGGAAATCAGGTGAGGTTTGGCTCGGGGAGGGGGGTTTGTATCAAAAGAGGCATTGAGGGAAAGGAAAGGGTTTTCCTTTCCCCCGATGCCTCTTTGTGCATTCCTGCTGCACGATCATGTGATCGTGCAGCAGGAATGCCCACTAGGCACCAGGGTTTTTTTAATTTTTGTGTTGGGGAGTGGCCAAAAGGGCAAGGGTTGCTCCCCTTTTACGGGAGTGAATATTTTATTTATACTGTTAGGCCCACCTACCCCTTAGCTTGGCTGGTGGATTGTGTGTGGACTGGTGCATTATTTGCATATGTGATTGTAATGTTTTTTTTTCTCCTTTTTATTCTAGTGTAAAGCTTTTGATTCCTGTTTGCGGTTTCGGCAGTTGTGGTTCTGCAGTTTTGCGTAATTGCATCTATTTGGTAAGAAAAATATTTTTGTTGTGTGTACTCCAAATGAGTATTATTGTCATGCATGAATGAATTTTTTTGTAAGTGGTGCCATAATGGCAGCATATATGTTAGTGTTCAGAGCATGAAATTCTTTGCGATGTTTTGCATTGTCTTATGTGTAATTTTTTTCTTCTTCTTTTTAGTGGGATATTGTTGATCCTTACTGTGTCTGTGCAGAGTAGGTGGTGGTGAGTCTAGCTGCTTCTGTCACGTGAGTGGTATAGTGTTGGAGTATATAGGTCTTTGTGATAAAGCTACATTTTGTTTATTTCTTTTTTTACAAAGGGTTTGTTGTTGTTGACTTGTTTGACAAGTAACCTTTATTAGTAAGCATTATGGCTAGCCGTAGAATTACTGCTCAGCAGGTGGTTGGTTTGCTTCTTGAATCTTCCTCTGAGCAGGATTATGAGACTGACAGTGCGTCTGAGGGAGAGGAGGGAGGGGAAGATTCAGGCAGTGAGTTTTCTCTCCACATGGAATCATCGGATGATGAAGGTACTCTCAGTGCAGATGAAGTGCCTGATTTAGAGGAGGATACTACTGTGCCGATGGTGCAAGAGGCATCTGGATTGCAGCCTGGGGCTGCTAGGCTTCCTACTGGAAGTGCTGGACTCTGGGTTGATCCAAACATGGTGCAGCCGGTGTTGCCTGCCTTTAGTGGTTATGCAGGGTGTAGAGTGGATTGTGAACATTATTTGCCTATACAGTATTTTCAGTTGTTTATGGATGATGTATTTTTGGGTGAGATTGTTGAGCAGACTAATTTGTATGCTGAACAGTTTTTGAGGGACAACAGTGCCAGACTTAGGCCCCATTCTAGAGCTACCCGGTGGAGTCCCACAAATCTGGAAGAGATGAAGAAGTTTTTGGGTTTGACTTTTTTGATGGGTTTGATAAGGAAGCCGTCCATGGGTTCATATTGGTCTACCAGTCCCTTGATGGCAACGGCCATATTTCCTGCAGTTATGACTCGTGATCGGTATTTACTTTTGCTTCGGATGCTGCATTTTGTTGATAATGGTTTGGCGTTGCCACGAGATCACCCTGAATGTGACTGTCTTTTTAAGATTCGGCCTGTTCTTGATCACTTTGTAGATCGATTTTCAGAGATCTATACTCCAGGGAAAGAAATATCTATTGATGAGTCTTTGGTCCTGTTCAAGGGCCGTTTGGTTTTTAGGCAGTACATTCCTAGCAAGAGGGCACGCTATGGAATTAAGCTGTATATGTTGTCTGAGAGTAGGACAGGATATGTTTTTAATTTGCGTGTGTACACTGGTAGGGATTCCACTATTGACCCCCTGGTTGTCCGTCCACTTTTGGAGTTTCAGAGAAAATTGTGTGGGATCTTGCTAGAGGACTGTTTAACAGAGGCCACCATTTGTACCTTGATAACTTCTACACTGCTGTGCAATTGTTTAAGGAATTGTTCAAAGTGGACACTTTTGCTTGTGGCACAATCCGCTCTAACCGTAAAGGTTATCCAAAAGAGCTTGTTTGCAAAAAACTTCAGAGGGGACAGTGCAGTGCCTTGCGTAGTGAGGAACTGCTAGCTGTGAAATTTGTGGACAGGAGGGATGTGTACATGCTGACTACCATCCATGATGAGAGTACTTCACCTGTGGCTGTTTGGGGTCAGATTGCTGAAGTGCGCAAACCTGTGTGCATTTTAGACTACAATAAGCACATGGGTGGTGTTGATAGAGTAGATCAGAGGTTGGAACCTTACACTGCTATTCGTAAGTCTTACATATTGGTATAAGAAGTTGGCCATCCATCTCTTCAATTTAGCAACTTTCAATGCTTTTGTTGTGTTCAAGGAGTGTTCTCCTGCGTCAAAGTTGACTTTTGTTCAGTTTCAGGAGTCTGTCATAGGCAGCCTTGTTGTTGTGGAACAGGCAAGTGTTCCTAGAGTTGGAGTGGTGGAGGATGTGGCTCGATTGAAAGATCGCCACTTTCCTGATCACATTCCTCCTACACTCTCAAAAGACTTTCCCACTAGGAGATGTAGAGTCTGTTGGCGAAGAGGTACACGGAAGGAGACTCGTATGTACTGCCCTGAGTGTCCTTCTAACCCTGGGCTGTGTGTGCCTGCTTGTTATAGAGCGTACCACAAGCAAAAGAATTATTGGGAGCAACCATGAGTGGTAAAGTGAACTGCCTGGTCTGTAATGTTTATGAATTGTTGTTCTGTTTCAAGGTTGGCATTAGTGCAATGTATTTAGTTTCTGATTTTGTGTTAGTAGATTTGTATCTATTTGCAATTTGTTTGTGTTTTCTTTTTTGTATAAACAAATCCTAAATGTGATGGTGGTGTGTGTAGGCTGGTGCTTGGCTGGCGGTGTGCGTGGAGTGGCGCTTGGCTGGCGGTGTGCGGGGAGTGGCTCTTGGCTGGCGGTGTGCGTGGAGTGGTGCTTGGCTGGCGGTATGCGTGCAGTGGCGCTAGGCTGGCGGTGTGCGTGGAGTGGCGCTAGGCTGGCGGTGTGCGGGGAGTGGCTCTTGGCTGGCGGTGTGCGTGGAGTGGTGCTTGGCTGGCGGTGTGCGTGGAGTGGCGCTAGGCTGGCGGTGTGCGTGGAGTGGCGCTAGGCTGGCGGTGTGCGTGGAGTGGCGCTAGGCTGGCGGTGTGCGTGGAGTGGCGCTAGGCTGGCGGTGTGCGTGGAGTGGCGCTTGGCTGGCGGTGTGCGTGGACTGGCGCTCGGCTGGCAGTGTGTGAGTAGTGACTTGCTGCTGGTCACTACACACACTGCTAGCCGAGCGACACTCCACGCAATCCATCAGCTTGTGTGGTTGCTGTGTTAGGAATGTGGGCGTGTGAAAGTGATGGGCCCTTGAATGGCACTGTCTGCTGGTGTGAGTGTTGTAATGTGATGGGCCCGCGGCTGGTGGTGTGAATGGTTTTGTATTTGTCACACGTATGAAAGGTGTATGAATGGCCTGTAAAGAGGTTGGTGCCTTGTCGTGGCTTTACAGCTCACAAGCTGTGAGTCAATGGTTCAGTTTCTCGTCCTTTCAATTATTAACAGTGCATTTCATTTTTGTGAAATCACTTGTTAATACAATTGTATATACTGAACCATCACTCACCCTCGTGCCAAATCCAACCAGTATGTGTGTGTGTGCTTGAGGATTAGATGGCTGTGCAGTAATATTTTTTTTTGTCTTTCTCAAGCAGGGTGTACCTTGTCCCTTTTTGTGAATGTTGTAATGTGTTTGTTTCGTGCCTGGGGGTGTGAATGGTCTTGTGTGTATCACGTATGAAAGGTGTGTGAATGGCCTGTAAAGCGGTTGGGGCCTTGACGTGGCTTTACAGCTCACGAGCTGCGAGTCACTGGTTCCGTTTTTGTCCTTTCAATTATTGACAGTGCATTTCATTTTTGTGAAATCTCTTGTTAATAAAATTGTATATACTGAACCATCACTTGCCCTCGTGCCAAATCCAACCAGTATGTGTGTGTGCTTGAGGAATAGATGGCTGTGCAGTAATCTTTGTCTTTTTAGTCTGTCTGCCAAGGTGTACATTCCGTCTAAGAATAACCTACCAACTGTAGATATTGTCGTAAACGAAACACCCATGGGAGTACATGGTGATATCTCTCTTGTGGATCCCAACAAGTTATGGTACCCACAATGTCCTGCAAACCTCAAAATGTCTGTCACATTTTCCTTGCAATATTGTGCCAAAATTTTCACGCTGCAGAAATAAACAACACATTATCTCAAAATGACCTGGTTTTGCAAGGGGGTCACCTGGGTTTTGGCCCGGGGCTCGGCGGCCACATGGGAAACCTACCAAACCCACACATTTCTGAAAAGTAGACACCCGGGGGCTTCCAGGGAGGTATGGCTTGCGTGGATCCCCCAACGTTTCCTTACCCAGAATCCCCTGCAAACCTCAATTTTAGCTGAAAAAATCACTTTTTTCACACATTTTTGTGTGGGAAAGTGTGGCATCACTGGCCTCACACAAATTTCCTACCACCCAGCGTTCCCCAGGTCTCCCGATAAAAATGGTGCCTCACTTGTGTGGGAGGCCCAAGTACCCGCGACAGGCAAGGGCCCACAACGTATTGAGGCGACCTCAAAATGGCCTTTCACAAAACCACCTGGTTTTGCAAGGGAGTCACCTGGGTTTTCGGCCCGTGCTCGGCGGCCATCTAGGGAAACCTACCAAACCCACACATTTCTGAAAAGTAGACACCTGGGGGCTTCCAGGGAGGTATGGCTTGCGTGGATCCCCCAACGTTTCCTTACCCAGAACCCCTGCAAACCTCACTTTTAGCTGAAAAAATCACTTTTTCACACATTTTTGTGTGGGAAAGTGTTGCATCACTGGCCTCACACAAATTTCCTACCACCCAGCGTTCCCCCAGGTCTCCCGATAAAAATGGTGCCTCACTTGTGTGGGAGGCCCAAGTACCCACGACAGGCAGGGCGAACAACGTATTGAGGCGACCTCAAAATGGCCTTTCACAAAACCACCTGGTTTTGCAAGAAGTCACCTGGGTTTTTGGCCCTGTGCTCGGCGGCCATCTAGGAAACCTACCAAACCCACACATTTCTGAAAAGTAGACACCCGGGGGCTTCCAGGGAGGTATGGCTTGCGTGGATCCCCCAACGTTTCCTTACCCAGAATTCCCTGCAAACCTCAATTTTAGCTGAAAAAATCACTTTTTCACACATTTTTGTGTGGGAAAGTGTGGCATCACTGGCCTCACACAAATTTCCTACCACCCAGCGTTCCCCCAGGTCTCCCGATAAAAATGGTGCCTCACTTGTGTGGGAGGCCCAAGTACCCGCGACAGGCAAGGGCCCACAACGTATTGAGGCAACCTCAAAATGGCCTTTCACAAAACCACCTGGTTTTGCAAGGAGTCACCTGGGTTTTGGCCCCATGCTCGGCGGCCATCTAGGAAACCTACCAAACCCACACATTTCTGAAAAGTAGACACCCGGGGCTTCCAGGGAGGTATGGCTTGCGTGGATCCCCCAACGTTTCCTTACCCAGAATTCCCTGCAAACCTCAATTTTAGCAGAAAAAATCACTTTTTTCACACATTTTTGTGTGGGAAAGTGTGGCATCACTGGCCTCACACAAATTTCCTACGACCCAGCATTCCCCTAGGTCTCCCGATAAAAATGGTGCTTCACTTGTGTGGGAGGCCCAAGTACCCACGACAGGCAAGGGCCCAAAACATTTTTTGATAGGCAATGTTGATGTTGCCTCAAAACGTTTTGTGTCCTTGCATGTCGCGGGTACTTGGGCCTCCCACACAAGTGAGGCACCATTTTATCGGGAGACCTGGGGGAACGCTGGGTGGTAGGAAATTTGTGTGAGGCCAGTGATGCCACACTTTCCACACAAAAATGTGTGAAAAAGTGATTTTTTCAGCTAAAATTGAGGTTTGCAGGGGATTCTGGGTAAGGAAACGTTGGGGGATCCACGCAAGCCATACCTCTCTGGAAGCCCCTGGGTGTCTACTTTTCAGAAATGTGTGGGTTTGGTAGGTTTCCCTAGATGGCCGCCGAGCACGGGCCAAAACCCAGGTGACTCCTTGCAAAACCAGGTGGTTTTGAGATAGGCGATTTTGAGGTCGCCTCACTACGTTGTGGGCCCTTGCCTGTCGCAGGTACTTGGGCCTCCCACACAAGTGAGGCACCATTTTTATCGGGAGACCTGGGGGAACGCTGGGTGGTAGGAAATTTGTGTGAGGCCAGTGATGCCACACTTTCCCACACAAAATGTGTGAAAAATGTGATTTTTTCAGCTAAAATTGAGGTTTGCAGGGATTCTGGGTAAGGAAACGTTGGGGTATCCACGCAAGCCATACCTCCCTGGAAGCCCCGGGTGTCTACTTTTCAGAAATGTGTGGGTTTGGTAGGTTTCCCTAGATGGCCGCCGAGCACAGGGCCAAAAACCCAGGTGACCCCTTGCAAAACCAGGTGGTTTTGAGACAGGCAATTTTGAGGTCGACCTCACTGCGTTGTGGGCCCTTGCCTGTCGCGGGTACTTGGGCCTCCCACACAAGTGAGGCACCATTTTTATCGGGAGACCTGGGGGAACGCTGGGTGGTAGGAAATTTGTGTGAGGCCAGTGATGCCACACTTTCCCACACAGAAATGTGTGAAAAAAGTGATTTTTTCAGCTAAAATTGAGGTTTGCAGGGGATTCTGGGTAAGGAAACGTTGGGGGATCCACGCAGGCCAGTACCTCCCTGGAAGCCCCTGGGTGTCTACTTTTCAGAAATGTGTGGGTTTGCTAGGTTTCCTAGATGGCCGCCGAGCGTAGGGCCAAAACCCAGGTGGCACTTTGCCAAAACCAGGTGGTTTTGTGACAGGCGAATTTGAGGTGCGACCTCACTACGTTGTGGGCCCTTGCCTGTCGCAGGTACTTAGGCCTCCCACACAAGTGAGGCACCATTTTTATCGGGAGACCTTGGGGAACGCTGGGTGGTAGGAAATTTGTGTGAGGCCACGCAGATGCCAGCACTTTCCACACACAGAAATGTGTGAAAAATGTGATTTTTTAGCTACAATTGTTTAGGTTTGCAAGGGATTCTGGGTAACAGAACCTGGTGGGATGCACGTCAAGTCATCCCATCCTGGATGCCCCTGGGTGTCTACTTTTCAGAAATGTGTGGGTTTGGTAGGTTTCCCTAGATGGCCGGCAGAGCGCAGGGTCAAAAACTACAGGTAGGCACTTTGCAAAACCAGGGTGGTTTTGCACATAGGCAATTTTGAGGTGCGCCTCACTACGTTGTGGGCCGCTTGCCTGTCGCGGGTACTTGGGCCTCCCACACAAGTGAGGCACCATTTTTCTCGGGAGACCTGGGGGAACGCTGGGTGGGTAGGAAATTTGTGTGAGGCCACGTAGATGCCAGCACTTTCCACACACAGAAATGTGTGGAAAAAGTGATTTTTTGAGCTAAAATTTGAGGTTTGCAGGGGATTCTGGGTAAGAGAACGCTGGTGGGATCCACGTCAAGCCATACCTCCCTGGAAGCCCCCGGGTGTCTACTTTTCAGAAATGTGTAGGTTTGGTAGGTTTCCCTAGGTGGCCGGCTGAGCACGGGGCCAAAAACCACAGGTAGACACTCTTGCAAAACCAGGGTGGTTTTGTGACAGGCCAATTTGAGGTCGACCTCACTACGTTGTGGGCCGCTTGCCTGTCGCAGGTACTTGGGCCTACCCACACAAGTGAGGCACCATTTTTATCGGAAGACTTTGGGGAACGCTGGGTGGTAGGAAATTTGTGTGAGGCCACGTGATGCCAGCACTTTCCCACCACACAAATGTGTGAGAAAATGTGATTTTTTCAGCTACAATTGTTTAGGTTTGCAAGGGATTCTGGGTAACAGAAACGCTGGTGGGAGGCACGTCAAGTCACCCCATCCTGGATTCCCCTGGGTGTCTAGTTTTCACAAATGTATAGTGTTTGCTAGGTTTCCCTAGGTGCCGGCAGAGCTAGGGTTCAAAAACTACAGCTAGGCACTTTGCCAAAAAGGGTCATTTTTCACTGCGAAATTGAGGTGTGACCACGTTGCGTTTTGCGCCGTTTCCTGTCGCAGGCACTAGGCCGACCCACACAAGTGAGGTACCATTTTTCTCGTAAGACTTTGGGGAACGCGGGGTGGGTGGAAATTTGTGGATCCACGCAGATTCCAGAACTTTCCACCACAGAAATGTGGGGAAAATGTGGTTTTTTTGACAATTTGTTATGTTTGCAAGGGATTCTGGGTAACAGAACCTGGTGGGAGGCAGTCAAGTCACCCCATCCTGGATTCCCCTGGGTGTCTAGTTTTCAAAAATGTATAGGTTTGCTAGGTTTCCCTAGGTGCCGGCAGAGGTAGGGTTCAAAAACTACAGCTAGGCACTTTGCCAAAAAAGGGTCATTTTTCACTGCGAAATTGAGGTGTGACCACGTTGCGTTTTGCGCCGTTTCCTGTCGCAGGCACTAGGCCGACCCACACAAGTGAGGTACCATTTTTCTCGTAAGACTTTGGGGAACGCGGGGTGGGTGGAAATTTG
The DNA here is from genome assembly GCA_963921515.1 of Calotriton arnoldi. Taxonomy (NCBI): domain Eukaryota; kingdom Metazoa; phylum Chordata; class Amphibia; order Caudata; family Salamandridae; genus Calotriton; species Calotriton arnoldi. The sequence goes on from CAWUFW010002863.1 coordinate 30,457, forward strand.
TGGATCCACGCAGATTCCAGAACTTTCCACCACAGAAATGTGGGGAAAATGTGGTTTTTTTGACAATTTTTTATGTTTGCAAGGGATTCTGTGTAACAGAACCTGGTGGGAGGCAGTCAAGTCACCCCATCCTGGATTCCCCTGGGTGTCTAGTTTTCAAAAATGTATAGGTTTGCTAGGTTTCCCTAGGTGCCGGCAGAGGTAGGGTTAAAAAACTACAGCTAGGCACTTTGCCAAAAAAGGGTCATTTTTCACTGCGAAATTGAGGTGTGACCACGTTGCGTTTTGTGCCGTTTCCTGTCGCAGGCACTAGGCCGACCCACACAAGTGAGGTACCATTTTTCTCGTAAGACTTTGGGGAACGCGGGGTGGGTGGAAATTTGTGGATCCACGCAGATTCCAGAACTTTCCACCACAGAAATGTGGGGAAAATGTGTTTTTTTGGACAATTTTTTATGTTTGCAAGGGATTCTGGGTAACAGAACCTGGTGGGAGGCAGTCAAGTCACCCCATCCTGGATTCCCCTGGGTGTCTAGTTTTCAAAAATGTATAGGTTTGCTAGGTTTCCATAGGTGCCGGCAGAGGTAGGGTTAAAAAACTACAGCTAGGCACTTTGCCAAAAAAGGGTCATTTTTCACTGCGAAATTGAGGTGTGACCACGTTGCGTTTTGCGCCGTTTCCTGTCGCAGGCACTAGGCCGACCCACACAAGTGAGGTACCATTTTTCTCGTAAGACTTTGGGGAACGCGGGGTGGGTGGAAATTTGTGGATCCACGCAGATTCTAGAACTTTCCGACACAGAAATGTGGGGAAAATGTGGTTTTTTTGACAATTTTTTATGTTTGCAAGGGATTCTGGGTAACAGAACCTGGTGGGAGGCAGTCCAGTCACCCAATCCTGGATTCCCCTGGGTGTCTAGTTTTCAAAAATGTATAGGTTTGCTAGGTTTCCCTAGGTGCCGGCAGAGGTAGGGTTAAAAACTACAGCTAGGCACTTTGCCAAAAAAGGGTCATTTTTCACTGCGAAATTGAGGTGTGACCACGTTGCGTTTTGCACCGTTTCCTGTCGCAGGCACTAGGCCGACCCACACAAGTGAGGTACCATTTTTCTCGTAAGACTTTGGGGAACGCGGGGTGGGTGGAAATTTGTGGATCCACGCAGATTCCAGAACTTTCCACCACAGAAATGTGGGGAAAATGTGGTTTTTTTGACAATTTTTTATGTTTGCAAGGGATTCTGGGTAACAGAACCTGGTGGGAGGCAGTCAAGTCACCCCATCCTGGATTCCCCTGGGTGTCTAGTTTTCAAAAATGTATAGGTTTGCTAGGTTTCCCTAGGTGCCGGCAGAGGTAGGGTTCAAAAACTACAGCTAGGCACTTTGCAAAAAAAGGTCATTTTTCACTGCGAAATTGAGGTGTGACCACGTTGCGTTTTGTGCCGTTTCCTGTCGCAGGCACTAGGCCGACCCACACAAGTGAGGTACCATTTTTCTCGTAAGACTTTGTGGAACGCGGGGTGGGTGGAAATTTGTGGATCCACGCAGATTCCAGAACTTTCCACCACAGAAATGTGGGGAAAATGTGGTTTTTTTGACAATTATTTATGTTTGCAAGGGATTCTGGGTAACAGAACCTGGTGGGAGGCAGTCCAGTCACCCCATCCTGGATTCCCCTGGGTGTGTAGTTTTCAAAAATGTATAGGTTTGCTAGGTTTCCCTAGGTGCCGGCAGAGCTAGGGTTCAAAAACTACAGTTAGGCACTTTGCCAAAAAAGGGTCATTTTTCACTGCGAAATTGAGGTGTGACCACGTTGCGTTTTGCGCCGTTTCCTGTCGCAGGCACTAGGCCGACCCACACAAGTGAGGTACCATTTTTCTCGTAAGACTTTGGGGGACGCGGGGTGGGGGGAAATTTGTGGATCCACGCAGATTCCAGAACTTTCCACCACAGAAATGTGGTTTTTTTGACAATTTTTTATGTTTGCAAGGGATTCTGGGTAACAGAACCTGGTGGGAGGCAGTCCAGTCACCCCATCCTGGATTCCCCTGGGTGTCTAGTTTTCAAAAATGTATAGGTTTGCTAGGTTTCCCTAGGTGCCGGCAGAGGTAGGGTTCAAAAACTACAGCTAGGCACTTTGCCAAAAAAGGGTCATTTTTCACTGCGAAATTGAGGTGTGACCACGTTGCGTTTTGCGCCGTTTCCTGTCGCAGGCACTAGGCCGACCCACACAAGTGAGGTACCATTTTTCTCGTAAGACTTTGGGGAACGCGGGGTGGGTGGAAATTTGTGGATCCACGCAGATTCCAGAACTTTCCACCACAGAAATGTGGGGAAAATGTGTTTTTTTGGACAATTTTTTATGTTTGCAAGGGATTCTGGGTAACAGAACCTGGTGGGAGGCAGTCAAGTCACCCCATCCTGGATTCCCCTGGTTGTCTAGTTTTCAAAAATGTATAGGTTTGCTAGGTTTCCCTAGGTGCCGGCAGAGGTAGGGTTCAAAAACTACAGCTAGGCACTTTGCCAAAAAAGGGTCATTTTTCACTGCGAAATTGAGGTGTGACCACGTTGCGTTTTGCGCCGTTTCCTGTCGCAGGCACTAGGCCGACCCACACAAGTGAGGTACCATTTTTCTCGTAAGACTTTGGGGAACGCGGGGTGGGTGGAAATTTGTGGATCCACGCAGATTCCAGAACTTTCCACCACAGAAATGTGGGGAAAATGTGTTTTTTTGGACAATTTTTTATGTTTGCAAGGGATTCTGGGTAACAGAACCTGGTGGGAGGCAGTCAAGTCACCCCATCCTGGATTCCCCTGGTTGTCTAGTTTTCAAAAATGTATAGGTTTGCTAGGTTTCCCTAGGTGCCGGCAGAGCTAGGGTTCAAAAACTACAGCTAGGCACTTTGCCAAAAAAGGGTCATTTTTCACTGCGAAATTGAGGTGTGACCACGTTGCGTTTTGCGCAGTTTCCTGTCGCAGGCACTAGGCCGACCCACACAAGTGAGGTACCATTTTTCTCGTAAGACTTTGGGGAACGCGGGGTGGGTGGAAATTTGTGGATCCACGCAGATTCCAGAACTTTCCACCACAGAAATGTGGGGAAAATGTGGTTTTTTTGACAATTTTTTATGTTTGCAAGGGATTCTGGGTAACAGAACCTGGTGGGAGGCAGTCAAGTCACCCCATCCTGGATTCCCCTGGGTGTCTAGTTTTCAAAAATGTATAGGTTTGCTAGGTTTCCCTAGGTGCCGGCAGAGGTAGGGTTAAAAACTACAGCTAGGCACTTTGCCAAAAAAGGGTCATTTTTCACTGCGAAATTGAGGTGTGACCACGTTGCGTTTTGCGCCGTTTCCTGTCGCAGGCACTAGGCCGACCCACACAAGTGAGGTACCATTTTTCTCGTAAGACTTTGGGGAACGCGGGGTGGGTGGAAATTTGTGGATCCACGCAGATTCCAGAACTTTCCACCACAGAAATGTGGGGAAAATGTGTTTTTTTGGACAATTTTTTATGTTTGCAAGGGATTCTGGGTAACAGAACCTGGTGGGAGGCAGTCAAGTCACCCCATCCTGGATTCCCCTGGGTGTCTAGTTTTCAAAAATGTATAGGTTTGCTAGGTTTCCCTAGGTGCCGGCAGAGGTAGGGTTCAAAAACTACAGCTAGGCACTTTGCCAAAAAAGGGTCATTTTTCACTGCGAAATTGAGGTGTGACCACGTTGCGTTTTGCGCCGTTTCCTGTCGCAGGCACTAGGCCGACCCACACAAGTGAGGTACCATTTTTCTCATAAGACTTTGGGGAACGCGGGGTGGGTGGAAATTTGTGGATCCACGCAGATTCCAGAACTTTCCGACCACAGAAATGTGGGGAAAATGTGTTTTTTTGACAATTTTTTATGTTTGCAAGGGATTCTGGGTAACAGAACCTGGTGGGAGGCAGTCCAGTCACCCCATCCTGGATTCCCCTGGGTGTCTAGTTTTCAAAAATGTATAGGTTTGCTAGGTTTCCCTAGGTGCCGGCAGAGGTAGGGTTAAAAAACTACAGCTAGGCACTTTGCCAAAAAAGGGTCATTTTTCACTGCGAAATTGAGGTGTGACCACGTTGCGTTTTGCACCGTTTCCTGTCGCAGGCACTAGGCCGACCCACACAAGTGAGGTACCATTTTTCTCGTAAGACTTTGGGGAACGCGGGGTGGGTGGAAATTTGTGGATCCACGCAGATTCCAGAACTTTCCACCACAGAAATGTGGGGAAAATGTGGTTTTTTTGACAATTTTTTATGTTTGCAAGGGATTCTGGGTAACAGAACCTGGTGGGAGGCAGTCAAGTCACCCCATCCTGGATTCCCCTGGGTGTCTAGTTTTCAAAAATGTATAGGTTTGCTAGGTTTCCCTAGGTGCCGGCAGAGGTAGGGTTCAAAAACTACAGCTAGGCACTTTGCCAAAAAAGGGTCATTTTTCACTGCGAAATTGAGGTGTGACCACGTTGCGTTTTGCGCCGTTTCCTGTCGCAGGCACTAGGCCGACCCACACAAGTGAGGTACCATTTTTCTCGTAAGACTTTGGGGAACGCGGGGTGGGTGGAAATTTGTGGATCCACGCAGATTCCAGAACTTTCCACCACAGAAATGTGGGGAAAATGTGGTTTTTTTGACACTTATTTATGTTTGCAAGGGATTCTGGGTAACAGAACCTGGTGGGAGGCAGTCCAGTCACCCCATCCTGGATTCCCCTGGGTGTCTAGTTTTCAAAAATGTATAGGTTTGCTAGGTTTCCCTAGGTGCCGGCAGAGCTAGGGTTCAAAAACTACAGCTAGGCACTTTGCCAAAAAGGGTCATTTTTCACTGCGAAATTGAGGTGTGACCACGTTGCGTTTTGCGCCGTTTCCTGTCGCAGGCACTAGGCCGACCCACACAAGTGAGGTACCATTTTTCTCGAAAGACTTTGGGGAACGCGGGGTGGGTGGAAATTTGTGGATCCACGCAGATTCCAGAACTTTCCACCACAGAAATGTGGGAAAATGTGTTTTTTTGACAATTTTTTATGTTTGCAAGGGATTCTGGGTAACAGAACCTGGTGGGAGGCAGTCCAGTCACCCCATCCTGGATTCCCCTGGGTGTCTAGTTTTCAAAAATGTATAGGTTTGCTAGGTTTCCCTAGGTGCCGGCAGAGGTAGGGTTCAAAAACTACAGCTAGGCACTTTGCAAAAAAAGGTCATTTTTCACTGCGAAATTGAGGTGTGACCACGTTGCGTTTTGTGCCGTTTCCTGTCGCAGGCACTAGGCCGACCCACACAAGTGAGGTACCATTTTTCTCGTAAGACTTTGTGGAACGCGGGGTGGGTGGAAATTTGTGGATCCACGCAGATTCCAGAACTTTCCACCACAGAAATGTGGGGAAAATGTGGTTTTTTTGACAATTATTTATGTTTGCAAGGGATTCTGGGTAACAGAACCTGGTGGGAGGCAGTCCAGTCACCCCATCCTGGATTCCCCTGGGTGTGTAGTTTTCAAAAATGTATAGGTTTGCTAGGTTTCCCTAGGTGCCGGCAGAGCTAGGGTTCAAAAACTACAGTTAGGCACTTTGCCAAAAAAGGGTCATTTTTCACTGCGAAATTGAGGTGTGACCACGTTGCGTTTTGCGCCGTTTCCTGTCGCAGGCACTAGGCCGTCCCACACAAGTGAGGTACCATTTTTCTCGAAAGACTTTGGGGGACGCGGGGTGGGGGGAAATTTGTGGATCCACGCAGATTCCAGAACTTTCCACCACAGAAATGTGTTTTTTTTGACAATTTTTTATGTTTGCAAGGGATTCTGGGTAACAGAACCTGGTGGGAGGCAGTCCAGTCACCCCATCCTGGATTCCCCTGGGTGTCTAGTTTTCAAAAATGTATAGGTTTGCTAGGTTTCCCTAGGTGCCGGCAGAGGTAGGGTTCAAAAACTACAGCTAGGCACTTTGCCAAAAAAGGGTCATTTTTCACTGCGAAATTGAGGTGTGACCACGTTGCGTTTTGCGCCGTTTCCTGTCGCAGGCACTAGGCCGACCCACACAAGTGAGGTACCATTTTTCTCGTAAGACTTTGGGGAACGCGGGGTGGGTGGAAATTTGTGGATCCACTCAGATTCCAGAACTTTCCACCACAGAAATGTGGGGAAAATGTGTTTTTTTGGAAAAAAAATTATGTTTGCAAGGGATTCTGGGTAACAGAACCTGGTGGGAGGCAGTCAAGTCACCCCATCCTGGATTCCCCTGGTTGTCTAGTTTTCAAAAATGTATAGGTTTGCTAGGTTTCCCTAGGTGCCGGCAGAGGTAGGGTTAAAAAACTACAGCTAGGCACTTTGCAAAAAAAGGGTCATTTTTCACTGCGAAATTGAGGTGTGACCACATTGCGTTTTGCGCCGTTTCCTGTCGCAGGCACTAGGCCGACCCACACAAGTGAGGTACCATTTTTCTCGTAAGACTTTGGGGAACGCGGGGTGGGTGGAAATTTGTGGATCCACGCAGATTCCAGAACTTTCCACCACAGAAATGTGGGGAAAATGTGTTTTTTTGGACAATTTTTTATGTTTGCAAGGGATTCTGGGTAACAGAACCTGGTGGGAGGCAGTCAAGTCACCCCATCCTGCATTCCCCTGGTTGTCTAGTTTTCAAAAATGTATAGGTTTGCTAGGTTTCCCTAGGTGCCGGCAGCGCTAGGGTTCAAAAACTACAGCTAGGCACTTTGCCAAAAAAGGGTCATTTTTCACTGCGAAATTGAGGTGTGACCACGTTGCGTTTTGCGCAGTTTCCTGTCGCAGGCACTAGGCCGACCCACACAAGTGAGGTACCATTTTTCTCGTAAGACTTTGGGGAACGCGGGGTGGGTGGAAGTTTGTGGATCCACGCAGATTCCAGAACTTTCCACCACAGAAATGTGGGGAAAATGTGGTTTTTTTGACAATTTTTTATGTTTGCAAGGGATTCTGGGTAACAGAACCTGGTGGGAGGCAGTCAAGTCACCCCGTCCTGGATTCCCCTGGGTGTCTAGTTTTCAAACATGTATAGGTTTGCTAGGTTTCCCTAGGTGCCGGCAGAGGTAGGGTTAAAAACTACAGCTAGGCACTTTGCCAAAAAAGGGTCATTTTTCACTGCGAAATTGAGGTGTGACCACGTTGCGTTTTGCGCCGTTTCCTGTCGCAGGCACTAGGCCGACCCACACAAGTGAGGTACCATTTTTCTCGTAAGACTTTGGGGAACGCGGGGTGGGTGGAAATTTGTGGATCCACGCAGATTCCAGAACTTTCCACCACAGAAATGTGGGGAAAATGTGTTTTTTGGACAATTGTTTATGTTTGCAAGGGATTCTGGGTAACAGAACCTGGTGGGAGGCAGTCAAGTCACCCCATCCTGGATTCCCCTGGTTGTCTAGTTTTCAAAAATGTATAGGTTTGCTAGGTTTCCCTAGGTGCCGGCAGAGCTAGGGTTCAAAAACTACAGCTAGGCACTTTGCCAAAAAAGGGTCATTTTTCACTGCGAAATTGAGGTGTGACCACGTTGCGTTTTGCGCACTTTCCTGTCGCAGGCACTAGGCCGACCCACACAAGTGAGGTACCATTTTTCTCGTAAGACTTTGGGAAACGCGGGGTGGGTGGAAATTTGTGGATCCACGCAGATTCCAGAACTTTCCACCACAGAAATGTGGGGAAAATGTGGTTTTTTGACAATTTTTTATGTTTGCAAGGGATTCTGGGTAACAGAACCTGGTGGGAGGCAGTCAAGTCACCCCATCCTGGATTCCCCTGGGTGTCTAGTTTTCAAAAATGTATAGGTTTGCTAGGTTTCCCTAGGTACCGGCAGAGCTAGGGTTCAAAAACTACAGCTAGGCACTTTGCCAAAAAAGGGTCATTTTTCACTGCGAAATTGAGGTGTGACCACGTCGCGTTTTGCGCCGTTTCCTGTCGCAGGCACTAGGCCGACCCACACAAGTGAGGTACCATTTTTCTCGTAAGACTTTGGGGAACGCGGGGTGGGTGGAAATTTGTGGATCCACGCAGATTCCAGAACTTTCCACCACAGAAATGTGGGGAACACGTGTTTTTTTGGACAATTGTTTATGTTTGCAAGGGATTCTGGGTAACAGAACCTGGTGGGAGGCAGTCAAGTCACCCCATCCTGGATTCCCCTGGTTGTCTAGTTTTCAAAAATGTATAGGTTTTCTAGGTTTCCCTAGGTGCCGGCAGAGCTAGGGTTCAAAAACTACAGCTAGGCACTTTGCCAAAAAAGGGTCATTTTTCACTGCGAAATTGAGGTGTGACCACGTTGCGTTTTGCGCAGTTTTCTGTCGCAGGCACTAGGCCGACCCACACAAGTGAGGTACCATTTTTCTCGTAAGACTTTGGGGAACGCGGGGTGGGTGGAAATTTGTGGATCCACGCAGATTCCAGAACTTTTCACCACAGAAATGTGGGGAAAATGTGGTTTTTTTGACAATTTTTTATGTTTGCAAGGGATTCTGGGTAACAGAACCTGGTGGGAGGCAGTCAAGTCACCCCATCCTGGATTCCCCTGGGTGTCTAGTTTTCAAAAATGTATAGGTTTGCTAGGTTTCCCTAGGTGCCGGCAGAGCTAGGGTTCAAAAACTACAGCTAGGCACTTTGCCAAAAAGGGTCATTTTTCACTGCGAAATTGAGGTGTGACCACGTTGCGTTTTGCACCGTTTCCTGTCGCAGGCACTAGGCCGACCCACACAAGTGAGGTACCATTTTTCTCGTAAGACTTTGGGGAACGCGGGGTGGGTGGAAATTTGTGGATCCACGCAGTTTCCAGAACTTTCCACCACAGAAATGTGGGGAAAATATGGTTTTTTTGACAATTTTTTATGTTTGCAAGGGATTCTGGGTAACAGAACCTGGTGGGAGGCAGTCAAGTCACCCCATCCTGGATTCCCCTGGGTGTCTAGTTTTCAAAAATGTATAGGTTTGCTAGGTTTCCCTAGGTGCCGGCAGAGCTAGGGTTCAAAAACTACACCTAGGCACTTTGCAAAAAAGGGTAATTTTTCATTGTGAAAATGTGGTACGTCCACGTTGCATTTTGAGCCATTTCCTGTTGTGAGCACAAGGGCTACCCACACAAGTGAGGTACCATTTATATCGGGAGACTTAGGGTAACACAGAATTGTAGAGCAACTGTTATTACCTATTGACTTTCGATGCATTTCTGCCTTCCAAATGAAAGACAATGTGTAAAAAATAAGTCATTTTGAAAAATGACCTATAATTCTCATGCTAGTATGGGTACTCCCAATTTCGGAAATGTGCAAATATCTACTGTTTCTAAAATCTACATTTTGTTCCCATTTCAGAAATACATAGGTGTCTTTCATAACAATTTTTCCATGTATACATTTTCCCAAAATAATTGCTATATACCCGGTACTTAAAAAAAAATCATTGCAAGATGTTGCTCAATTATTGGCTCTGGGTTCGTCGGGTTCTTGGTGAACCTACAAGTCCTATATATCCCCACAACCAGAAAGGTCCAGCGGATATAACGTTATATTGCCTTCAAATAGCTGTCATAATTAGAAGAAGTTACAGGTGAAAACGTTGACACAAATAGCTGTTTTTTTCAACTAATTTTCAATTTTTCCTTTATTTAACTGTTAGTTTCTATAAGGAAAACTTTAAGGATCTACACAAATGACCCCTTGCTGAATTCAGAATTTTGTCTACTTTTCAGAAATGTATGGCTTTCCAGGATCTATTATTGGTTTCATACCCATTTCTACCATTAACTGGAAGGAGGTTGAAAGCACAAAAAATAGCAAAAATAGGCTATGTCCCAGAAAAATGCCAAAACTGTGTAAAAAAGTTGGTTTTCTGACAAAAGTCTGCTTGTCCCTGAAAGCTGGGAAGATGGTGATTTCATCCCCACAACCCCTTTTTGATGCCATTTGCAGGGAAAAATCAAGACGCTTTCATCTGTAGCCCTTTTTCCGCATTTTTCCCCAAAAAACAAAATTTAGCTGTATTTTGACTAATTTCTGGGTCCCCTCCAGGGGAATCCACAAACCCTGGGTACCTTTACAATCCCCATGATGTTAGAAAAAAAGGACGCAAATTTGGCATGGATACCTTATGTGGTCAAAAAGTTACAGGGGCCTAAGCGCGCACTACCCCAAATAGCCAAAAAAAGGCTTAGCACAGGAGGGGAAAAGGCCTAGCAGCGAAGGGATTAATGCAAAAATGCAAAAACGAAAATCCACAGGGCTAAACAAGGTGTGCAAGTTACACAACAAACACACTACACACAACAAAGGCATTTATTTAACACACACCAAAAAAGTGAAATACCCCACAAAAAACACATTTTGTAATTCAATCCAATGCCATCCATGCCCTAAATGATGTTTAAATTCAACAGAACACACAGAAACAGTTGTTTCATGCACCCATGACTACCTATGAGCCTACTGGATGAAAGGCCTGTTGGCAGACTAGGCCACAAGCTTGCAGGCCTATGGCAAAAGCACACTGCCTGGCTTCAAAATGGCCACCAGCAACATGGCCAGGCCCACAACAACAACAAGAAAGCGAAGACAGACAATGCAGGCCTATGGCAAAAGCACACTGCCTGGCTTCAAAATGGCTGCCAGCCACATGGCCAGGCCCACAACAACAAGAAGCCTAGGCCAAAAAGGAACAAAGGAAACACATGCAGGCCTATATGGCAAAAGCAGCACACTTATAACTACTCCACAAAATGGCCACCAGCCACATGGACACTCACAGTCACAAACAGGAGGCCTGGAAAACAATGAACTTAAACAGGCCTATAATAGCCAGGCAAAGGAGGCATGCTAAACAACACAGCTTTAATGCAAAAATGCAGAAACGAAACTCCACAGGGCTAAACAAGGTGTGCAAGTTACACAACAACCACACCACACACACACACACACAACAAAGGCATTTATTTAACACACACCCAAAAACTGAAATACCCCAAAAAATACACATTTTGCAATTCAATCCAATGCCATCCATGCCCTAAATGATGTTTAAAATAAATTCAACACACACCAAAGGAACAGTTGTTTCATCATGCACCCAAGACTAGCTCTGGGCCTACTGGCTACTCACAATACATTTTTTTTTAAATGATGAAAAGTACCAAAATTGTAGTTGCAGCAACTGCAATGCCCCAATCAAACAAACAACACCAACTTACTTGTAAAATCTCAAATCCAAAAGTCCTCAAATCCAAAAGTCCTCAAATCCAAAAGTCCTCAAATCCAAAAGTCCTCAAATCCAATGATATATGATGCAGCAGACACAAAGAGTGATCCTTCCAGCTCCAAATCCAAATGAAAGTGAACAGGACATGGACAAAGCACTGGGAGGAGCCTGCTGGACAGGAACAGGAAGTTGGAGACTCTGGGGCCCTTCCTTCCTCTCCCCCCCAAAAGTTTTTTTTTTAAAAAGGACTCCTTGCACCAAAAAGTACAGCCAAATGTCAATCTGAGCAGTTTTTTTCATCCAAATCATCATTTTCGAGAAGGTTTTATGCTGCTCCAGATATTATTCTTCTCCAGATTGCAAATTTTGCGTGTTCGGCATCGCGAGCTTCACCAAACTTCCGACAGATGTCCGATGGCGCGTCCGAATGACGTGTTCGCGATCGCACCCTCTCGCAGTGTCTGATGGCGCGTCCGAAATGATGTGTTCGCGATCGCACACTCTCGCGGGATCGCGCGGCCAGCTACCAAAATCTCGTGGCGCACGCGAACGGTTAGGAAAACTCGTAGACGAACGCAGGGATCCCGGTAAGTCGCTACTGCGCGCGCGAAAACGCATTTTTAAAACGCGAACAAGGAAAAAATTCCGCTATGCCGCGGATCACAAAATTTTCAGCAATGCCGCGTTCTCCGCGGAACGCAAAATTGCCAAAATTCCGCAAATTCCGCGAGCAGAGCGGAATTTACCGCCCAGGGTTACTTTACATGCAAGGTATTCAAAGTTGATATTCTCTCTGTCGCCACTGTTTTTTGTGTTACTATTTTGCATCTTTCACAGGAATGTCCAGAAAGAAACCAAATGAAATAATGCTAAAAAACTGACTCATTGGTAAGGTGCGGAGCCTCCTCATAAAAAGCAACTTTACTTTGCCACTGGATGCCCTCATTCTCAGTGATCTCATCTTGACAGCTAAAACCACGCCACCAAGCTCTGAATCTCACAGTCTCACCATTGTAAAAACGACCGTCTTATATAACTGGAAAGTTAAACACAAAGATAACAATTGAATCTGAGTTCTGAGATACATTAACCCAGACCATACTGGAAAAAGAGACATACAGAGTGTTAATAAAATATTCACTTTTTCACAGTCTGAGGTAGGTACTTGGATCGAATTCACAATTTTACTTTGCCCTCTCTATTTTCCTCACTGTTGTGTGTATATTCCCTCCTGTATAACAACTTTTAATCCAGTGTCATTACTCTCATTCTAAGATATCCTCTTGTGTTAATCCTAGAGTTCTTTTAGATCCCTACAGAACCTTTTTATATGTTTTTAATATATGTTGTTACAAGAATTTTGATATGAAACCAGCTTGTTGGTATAAAAATCGGTTTCAAAATAGCTCTAGATTAAATCATGCTGATTGCGTCACTGGTATAGGCTGAACTTGGCAGCTTTATCACCTCTCCCTAAATGACTGAGATAGAAGAGAGTAAGGGCCTGACTTAGAGGAAGGCGGTAACGTAGAATCCTTCGAAAAGAAAAGTAAGGTAAAGTAAAATCTTACAAAATATATTCTCAAATATTCGAAGGCTACAAAATATGCAAATATTTGTGTGTAATACATTAATAATGGTTTAGCACTCAATGCTATGATAAAAGGATGGGAAAAGATTTTTATCAAGTGCTTAATGCTGCCCTATCGAAGATAAGAATACATTTACCCATAAAAAACATAGGGACAGATTTACAAGCCCCTTGCACCGCCGGTGCATCACGTTGCGTGACGCACCGGCGGCGCAACCTACTGAGTGAAATTTACAAGCACAGGTAAAGCCACCCTGCGTAACTTTACCTGTGCTTGTAAATATCGCCCCTTTAAAAGCAAAACTTTGCGTGTTAGGGGCGTGACATGGGTGCTGCTGTGGGTGTTCCCACGCAACACCTATGTCCACTGATGCATTTACAGATTTATGAGGAATCGTAAATCTGGAAATGCGTCAGAATGCGAACAGGGATGTGACATATTTACAACAATATGTCGCATCTCTGTGCTTCCCCCTGCGCTGGCGCAAAAACTGCTGCCATGCACCGGCGCAGGCACCCTTGCACCATAGTGCAAGGATGCCTGCGTCATGGGGAGACTGTTTTTGTGCAGGAAGGGGCACTTTCCTGCACAAAAACAATTAATTGAGGTGATTTCCTCTTCCAATGTGTGCTGTAGAACGCAGCACGCATTGAAAGAGGAAAAAAACGAGGAGAAATTAAAACATTTCTCCTCGTTGCACCTCGCTACGCCACCCCTAGGGTGGCGTAGCATTCTGAATCATTTCCAGATTTACGATTATTCATAAATCTGGAAATGCATCAGTGGACATGGGTGTTGTGTGGGAACACCCACAGCAACACCCATGTCACGCCCCTAACACACAAACTGTTGCGTAAAAAGGGGCGATATTTACAAGCACAGGTAAAGTTACGCAGGGTGGCCTTACCTGTGCTTGTAAATATCACTCAGCAGGTTTCGCCGTCGGTGCGTCACACAACGTGACGCACCGGCGGCGCAAGGGGCTTGTAAATCTGCCCCTCTGTCTTCCTCTTATAGAACACACATGCAGTCAAGACAGCAGACAATTAAATTACAAATACCAGTGATTTGATTTGCAAAGTTGATGTAAACTGCAATCAATTCTTGCTAGTGATTACTTATGATACTGGATACCAATGCAAATATTTTTTTTTTCTCAAGTTTATCATGGAAAATGGGACACGTTTTCCAAATAACATTTTAATTTGTGATTATCTTTTCATGCTGCTACAGAAGCAATCACAAAACCTTAATGTTATTATGACTGTAATTAGATATGTGCAGAATAAAAGGCATTTTGTTATGAGTGGGGAAAAGTCGCATTGTGCAGTCCCAAGTTATTATCGGACTGAGCTTTTGAAAAACTGACAGAGAAACAGATGTTTGGATGCTGATGTGTAGGACAAATACTGCGAATGCACAGTTTTACTTTTATAATTTAGATATGTTAGTACATGTGTGGATAATACAATTTCATATTAACCAAGTAGTAGAGTAACAAGAAACCCAGGTGTCGTATTCAAAAGAAAATACCTTCATGTTTAGTCTCTGTCTATCTTTCTGTTAAGCACGTATGTGCTATTTAAATTACTAAGGACCTTCAATACTTTGTACAATTACACACATTTATATTTTTTAATTTAGATCTATTTGTGTATGTTTTTGAAGCACTCCTTCTATCCATTACAATGACTGTCTGTCCAACAGACTGTCCATCTGTTTGTCCACCTGTCTATCCATACTTCTGTCTGTCTGCCTATTTGTCCATCTGATTGTCTCGCTGTCTGACTTTCTAGACTGACAATGGGAACAGACGCAGATATAGGCACACAATGTGGCACTTACATCTAGAACTCAGCACGGCACAATAGTTCGTGTCTATGTTCAGGAAGAAACTCGCTACATATCCTGTTGTACCTCCCAATTAACCTGGGTGTGATATGGCCCTTTCTGCAGGGTTACCCCCAAGCATTTTGCCTTCCTCCTCCTCTTATCTGATCTTATTTTGTTGGCTTTAGGACTCTGAGCACTTTATCACTGCTGACCAGTGCTAAAGTGCATGCGCTTCTTCCCTAAACATGTGTGTAATTGGTGTATACATGATTGGCATATTTAAATTACCTATAAGTCCCTTGTAAAGTGGCATACCATATACCCAGGGTCTGTAAGTTGAATGTTACTAGTGGGCTTGCAGCACTGATTGTGCTATCCAGAGAGGTAGCCTTTCAAACCTGTCTCGGGCCTGCCATTGCAGTGCCTGTGTGTGCAGTTTTCTGCCACTTCGACTTGCCATTTAAAACTACTTGCCAAGCCTTAAACTCCCCTTTTACTACATATAAGTCACCCCTAAGGTAGGCCCTAGGTAGCCCTAAGGTAGGACATATACTTTTATGTTTTGTATGTCCTAGTGGTGACAAACAGCTAAATTTGTTTTTCACTACTGTGAGGCCTACTCCTCTCATAAATTTGCATTGGGAATTCCCTTATTCACTTTTAAGTGGTAATTCCTGATCAGAAAGTAGTGGATACTTCATGTTTTATATCTTTGGAATGGTAATGATAAATCCTCCTTGCTGGTGAAGTTGGATGTAACATTACTGTTTTGGAAATACCACTTTTAGAAAATGGGCATTTCTCTACACTTACTGCTCTGTGTGCCTGACAGCCTGTCTACAAAACAAAACTGGGGTGGGTGACAGCTACACTTTCTGCATTCCTCCTAGACAGCGACAAGGATAGGTGTGTCTGAGAATCCATCTACATGCATCTGCATTCTAATGGCCTTGTCTCAGCAGGAAGGAAGGTAGGGGCTAACACTTCATTTGAATAGGCAGTGTCCTGACCCCACATAAATGATTGACTACCCCTTACAGATATTCTGGCAGGCAGGACTGGGTTGAAAGGGATACTTGCAGACTTCAGAGAGCTGCTTTGAAGTGTCCCTCACATCAAAGGCATTTTTGGTTGTAAGTACTGGTTCTTTGACCCCCTAAAATTAAACACAACTGGACTTTAAATCGAAGCTCTGCTAGAAGAACTGCTGTGCAGCTTAAAGGACTCAACTGGACTGTTGATCTGGAAGACCTGCTTTTCTCTTTGTTGCCCTGCTGCCTGCTGTTCTCTGACTTTGCTGAAGGAAAGCTGGACTCTGCCTTCAAATCCAAGTGATCTCCAAGGGCTTGTTGGCTTGCCTCCTGTTGTTTGAGACTCAGGGATATCAAAGTCTCTACTCCTCCTCCTGTGCCTGGCTCACTGGAAGTGGCCCAGATACTTGCAACACGGATTTTGACGGATCTCTTGTCTGCGTGTAGCAGAACCGGCGCATCGACCCGGTTGCAGGAGTAAAATCAGCACATCGCCTCGGAACCAGTCCTTTGCCTCCATAGATCACGCATTGGACAGCCTATTGCCGCCGCTGCAGCTTAGTGAGATTGACGCATCCCCTCAAAAGCATGGAAGAATCCGGCGCATTGCTTGGCGCGTCTCGACTCCGGCACCCATCAAAGGAACTCACGCATAGCCTTCTCTGCGTAGAGAAGATCAACACGCACCTGCAGGCCTTGACATTGCAGCATCTTGATGTTCGTGACCAGGAAAGGTACTTTTTTGACATGCGTGGGTCCTGTAGCCAGCCGGCACTTCATAATGGTCGGCCCAAATGTTTACTTTGCCCCGGTCCATCGCGATCTAAAGCAACCTTTTTAGCGCTTCTTGCTTCTAATGCTTTACTGCATTTATTCCTTTATAATTCAATATCTCAAATTCTATACATTGGATTTTTGTCGTTTTGGCCTTGTTTTGTTCAGAATACACTAATCTATTTTTCTAAACCTGTGTGGTGACTTTTTGTGGTGTATGCATTGTGTTGCTGTGTGTGTGTGTTGCACAAATACTTTACACATTGCCTCTTTAGATAAGCTTGACTGCTCTGTGCCAAGCTACCAGAGGGTGAGCAAAGGTCATCTTTTAGTATGCATCTAGATTACCCTGACTAGAGTGGTGGTTCCTGCTTGACCTGGGTCCATACCCCAGCCAACCAGGAATCTCATTGCTACCAACCTGTCTTCCACTTCCTGTTTAGGGGTGTTATTTTCTTTATGTAGGGATATCCTGAGATCCTCTCCAGACTTTATTTTTGTATATTTTTGATATTGATTCAAGGCTATGCTTTAGATTATATTTAAGGTTGATTCGCAACTGTGTCGGGGATATTTTGGCAGGTGAATTTACAATGTGTTTGGTTGTCTTTCAGTTATTTTACCTAGGTTCCTTAGGGGGAATTCATTATGACTGTGTCCTCTTGGGTTTGGGATTTGTTAGGAGGGTGTTCCTTCGCTGGACTAGTAGCTTTTCTACATATTCTCTTGGTTTTTGGGGATCCAGTCCAGTTCCTCCTGGTGGACTTTTAGTTAGCACAGAATCTTAGGGATGTTGCAATTTGAGGCTCTCAGAAAATGAATGTATTTTAATGGTTTTCTTGTTTCATTGCTCTCTGAGGGTTGTAACTCTCTTATCCATTCCACATTTCATCGACCTACCTATGTTTTTGTCTTTGCCAACAGCTATGTATTGTCTGCAAGTCCCCCTCTTGTGATGGATGGTAGAAGACTCATTGAAACACAATAATATGAGCAGTGCTCATAGTTATTTGTGTGAGTGGAGTATACAACGGGACAGAGAAATGGTATAAATGGCATGTGGCTGTCAGGAGTGCATGGTGAGTGTATACTCCCCTTGACAGCAACTTCTACCCCCTTGGAAGATGCCTATTGAATGTGGTTTCATCAATAATCCTACAGCAGATGCCAGTGGTAGTATATCATTAGTGATTCCTCGATAATGTTATTGATCATGTCATTGATTATGTTATTGTGATGTTATCAGGGATAGCAAGTGCGAACTTATTAGGTCATTGCAATAAAAGTAACATCAGGGAACTATGGTTGTAGTGTCATAAACCTAAACTTTGTACTTAGAACAGGTTTTGCACAGCAATGGTACAAGCTCAGAGCCTTTTTATGCAAGAAGATGTGGCGACTTTCAGTCTATCAACCATACTGTCTTTAGCTCCCATAATTTACACTCAAACAGGTAGCTTTTCGAACCACTGCCAGCCCACAAGGAAAGGCACACACATTAAAGCCTTCAGTGCCCAGAGTTCTATAAACACACAGATCCACTATCCAGAATCAGACTCACACAAAATTCCTCCACAAGCTTACTCTGTGGGCCAAAAGAGCCAATGACAGCCCTCTGGGTACCTGTGCATCTTATGGAAAGGAGTTGGTGGTATTCTGGTAAGGTGACCGGTGATCTCCATGATGGGGGCTTCATGTGATCTTCCGTAGGCTCTTGGAAAGTAGCACTGGTGGTTTCATAAAATCTCTAGTGGCTTCTAGTGAGAGCTTTAGGATGGCCTCTGGTGAGGCCACTGGTGGTTTGGGGTGGTTCTCTTGAGGAATCTGGAAGTCTTCTCTCCTGTGGAGGCCAAGTGGGGATATTTGGTAGCATATAGGTTTGAGTAATCCACTACAGTCACTGCATTGCCACTCGAATGAGAGGAGAAAAGGTATGTGGGGTTGCTGATATCTCTTAGCTTCTTGTGTGAATGCTTGTGGCACTATGAGAAGGCAAACGCAACTTTGCTATTTGCCTGTGGGGCCCTGAGCCATTTAGTTACACTAATATCACACAATCCTTGGGTCCTTCTCATGCTCTTCTGAGAAGTTGATGGTGCCTCTTTGTGGGTTTTGTTGGTTGCTCTCATATTTCTGGTGGGTTGCAGAGGAGCACTTGAGATCTCAGTGGCTGCTGGTAGCTATCTGGGTGTTCTCTTGCAGTTGATTTAAACCCTGATGAGGTCTGTCCTAAAAAATGTTTAGGGACCTTTGGAGGACAACTGGAACACCATAGTAGCATTTTGAAGGGGCAAATAGATTCTAGTGGCATTCTGTGGTTGCTATTGTTCCACTCTGCAAATGGCCCTCAGGATGTCCTCAGTGTATGCCTGTAAATAGCTCAACTGTGTCTGACTGGGGACCGATCATCTTGGGTAGGCACTCTGCTTGTTCCCTCTGCGGGCGTCATAAAAGGTGCACTTCTGATCTCTGGGGCCTATGGTAGATATACGGGGCTCTCTTGATGCCCAGTGGTGCACACTGTGGTTATTAGAGTCCTTCTAGGAGACACCTTCTAGGGCAGAGGCCTTAAAACAGTTTGGTGGGATGTATGATGGAACCCTGCATGCATTTACCACTCATGCCTTTACAAAGCAGTCTCTACCCCGACTGGGACGTTACCACGCGTTCCTTTACCACGCAAGCCATTACATAGACTTGCCTGAAGGGGGCGCTGGGCTTTGGAATAGTATAACTTACTATTCCAACTCCACTCTACGTAA
Organism: Calotriton arnoldi; assembly: GCA_963921515.1. Classification (NCBI taxonomy): domain Eukaryota; kingdom Metazoa; phylum Chordata; class Amphibia; order Caudata; family Salamandridae; genus Calotriton; species Calotriton arnoldi. The sequence continues at coordinate 49,656 of CAWUFW010002863.1, forward strand.
CAGTAGGGGAGGTATTGGACTTAAAATCCAACACCAGTCCAACAAATCGCCCCCTAATGCAAGTCGTTGTAATGACTTGCTTTGTAAAGGAACGTGTGGTAAAGGAATGTGTGGTAATGTTGCAGTCGGGGTAGTGACTGCGTTGTAAAGGCAGATCGTGGTAATGACTGCGTGGTAAGGATGTTTCCCATGTGGCGTGCCCCTATTGTAGGAGGTGCCAGCTCAAAAGGAAGATTTCCCTTCTTTTGTCTTTCCATCATTACGTAGACAGTGTGTTTGTTTACTTTGCTCTGGCTCTAAAGAAATCGCCACTTCACAACACTCTGATTGGAGGAGGCAGAAACAGCAGCAAATCACTGTGCAGTATCCTCAGCATAGCCTGTGCTCCATGCAGCATGGGTCGAGCGTAAAATGCCAGCAAATTGTGTGGGCATAAAAATAAGGCTCTCGAGTGAATGTTGTACTTCACTTTGCTGGAGTGCTCATTTCCTGGGATCCAGCGTTCTCACTTCTAGCTGCACCCTGGGATCGACCTTCCTCGCTGCTTGGCTGTGCCCAGATATCCACTTTCCTGCTACTTAGACGATCAATGCTACTGATCATTATCAGGTAAGTTTGTACAGCTGCATTCTGCTGCAGTCTTCTTTGTTCGCTCTGCCTCAGCCTTGTCTCACACGACATCATACCATGGAGCTGTCCTTGCCTGCATCTCATCTTCCCCCCTGCATTCCTTCTGTATCACTACAGTGATCAAGACAGCTGTGGGATAACTCTGTCCAGCGCCTGCAGCTGAGGACTGTGCATAACAAATAAATGACAGACTCCAGGGAGGGGGGTTAACAGTGCAGACTTGTGGAAAAATGGAAATGCGGGTGTGTATTCTCTAAAATGCAAGTAAGAGGCTGCTGGCAGCATGAGATCTACTAAGCGATGGGCACAAAATAAGCCCACATCCATGCTCCCTTTCGCATGGTGACAGAAAAGCTAGAGGACAACATCTTGGAAACAAGCATTGGCAATCCCTAAATAGGTCTGGCGTTGGCAGCCAGCGATCTGGAAATTCTTGTTTTGTTTTGTCATGTTGTTGCAAAACTTTACTGTTTGGGAATAACCTCATCAATATGAAAAAAAATCATTTGCTACAGGCAAAAAAAATTTGGGGTTTAAAAAAACACATATTACCATAGTAATCCCTGGCATTGAAGGAACTACTTTGTGTGTGGATGTGTTCCTTGTGAAAGGGCAGCATGCTGAACTTGTAGTGAGGTCAGTCAGTGGCCAACCACAGACTAATTGATGAAGGCTAGCTGAAACCCCTAAAGGTAACTATGTTATACACATAATTATAGTAAAATCATGATGTCTTGGCTAACACAGACCTAAAATATCAATCAGTCTGGCATTGGCTGCAAGCCTCTTGCTTTGAGAACTAAAGAAAGAAAGAAAGAAAGAAAGAAAGAAAGAAAGAAAGAAAGAAAGCGAGAAAGAGAGAAAGAGAGAAAGAAAGAAAGAAAGAAAGAAAGAAAGAAAGAAAGAAAGAAAGAAAGAAGAGAAAAAAGGAAAGAAAGCAGGCAAGATAGAAAGAAAATAGGGGTAAAAAAAGCTTAGAAAAAATGCAAGAAAGAAGGAAAGAGAAAGAAAGAAAGAAAGAAAGAAAGAAAGAGGGAATGTAAGAGAAAAAAGAAAGAGGGGAAGAGAGAAAGAAAGAAGGAAGGAGAAAATGAAAGAAAGAAGGAACAATAAGGAAAGAAAGAAGGAACAAGCAGGAATGAAAGAGAGATGGAAAGAGAAGGAAACAAAGAGAGAAGGAAACAAAGAAAGAAGGAAAGAGATGGAAAAAATAGGAAAGAAAGAAAGAAAACAAAGGAAGGAAGAAAGAAAGAAGGAAAGAGAGTAGGAACGAAAAACAAAAGAGGGAAAGAAAGAAAGAAAGAAAGAAAGAGAAAGAAAGAAAGAAAGAAAAAGAAAGGAAAGGAAAAGAAACAAAGAAAGAAAGAAAGAGAGGAGGAAATAGAAAATGAAAGAGAGAAACAAAAATGAATGAAACAAGGCAAGAAAGAAAAAGCAAGAAGGAAGGAAGGAAGGATATTGGTAAAGAAAGGATGAGAGAAAGAAAAAGTAAAAAGAGGATAACAATGCAAAACAGTTTCAAATGGACACAATGTGGTATGCTGTGAAATAGCAGCAATCAGAAAAGCAAAACACTCCAAGAGGAATTTACAACAGCATTGGCAGGAGATGGGATCTGATAAAGATGGAATGTGCATCAGAAATGACCTGCTGTCACATCAGGCTATAAACACAAAGGCAACACTAAAGTAATTATAAAGTAAAAACAAAAACACTGACACTGAAGGGAACTAGCTTGTAGATAGTTGTGCTCCTTGTGAGAGAGCAAAATGCAGTCACTCAAAGTGCAGGTATCCAGTGACTTAAGTAGGCTGACCCATTGCCCCGTGCTTTATGCTGTGGTGGGCACAGGCAAAATGTAAATGACAAAACAACAGACCAATCGATAATGAGAGGTGGCTGAAATCCCCTATATTTAAGTATATTATACATAGTTTAGTAAAATCAAAATGTTTTGGCTAGCGCCAGACCTAAAAGGACTGCAGACATGTTGAGTATTCCTCCTCCTCACCCTCCCTCCAAATATTGGCCCTGTTCTTTGCTTTTCACCTATCAAATTGTTCATGTCACCATCTTTGTAACTCCTGCAGCTTATATATTGGAGAGTTGGGGAATTAGTGTGATTATGATTGACCAGTCACCCACAGAGCCTCAAGCGTCTTTCGCCTCGTCCCAAGCCTCTGGGAAGAGTGGAAGATGAGAGAGGGAGTGGCTCTCTGCAATCCACCATTGAGTAATCATAGACCAGAGGACCGTGGCACCCCCTCCTTCCACTACTGCCCACATATGCAACTTGCATGTTCAACAGCACACATTCTCCTCGCTCCCAAGTACTTGTTACATGGGATTCAGCAGTGTCCAGATTGAAGGGGATGTGTTTTCTAATGGAGTTCCAGCTGCATTTTCGATCTTAGTGCCCATCAGCACTCCTGCTCTCAATTACTAAGAAAGTATAGGGAGTGTAGCACCTACTGTTGCACTCACATCTTCTTGTGGTGTAAATCTATTTCAGCCATGGACAAAAGTTGCTTGATTTAGACTTTGACGGAATGGTTACTCTATTACAACGTGCCGGGTCCAGTCAACTTTATTACAAATGCCATAGGATCAAATGCACTTCTAACAAGGAGGATAGGATATCCGTCATGTTGTGATGGTGTAACCTGTCCATCAAACTTTAAAACAAGCTCCTGGGGTGAGATATAGAGTTTGGCGGATGGGAAACTAAGTCACACACGTGACAGGTATCCTAGCTGCCATATAACAAGTGGCACAGGATATAATGCACTTGTAATATGACAGACAGGAAATCTGTCATGTTTGTGATGGAGTGCCAATTCGCGAATCTCCAAACCAGGCCTCTAGTTCTTTTACACTCCTTTGGAAAGCCAGAAGAGTGTATGAGTGTTAAACCTGACACGCTTGAGGTAGTGTTTCCCTAAACGTTTTGCTTTTTCCTCATGGGTTTGGCTGATTCTCTTTTTGTGGACTTAGGGCCCTGAGCACTCTCCCACTGTAAATGCAGTGTGAAAGTGCACGTGCCCTTCCTACACATGTTAGGAAGTAGTGCTTACCTGATGTTTTTAAACATGTCTGAAGCCTGCCATTGCAGGCCTGTGTGTGAGCACTTTGCACGCATGATGTTTTTAAACATGTGTCAAAGCCTGCCATTGCTACTCAGGTTGGCCTTTCTAAACCACTGGCCAATCCTGAGGGGACCTTTCACTACCACTAGGGCACCCCTCGGGTATGTCTTACGGGGTGAAGCAAGTGGTAGGTGAAAGGCAGGCCAGATACACATGTGTGTGTGCCCTGCCAGGTAGTGACAGACAGCTCTTCCCTCTATTCTAGTTTCCCACCACTATCACCGCAATACCCACCGGCTGACTCCCACCTGCTGCCCCTGCCCTGTGCTGCCTGCTGTCCCTGCCCTGTGCTGCCCCTGCGCTTCCTGCTGTCCCTGCCCTGTGCTTCCCACTGTCCCTGCACTGCCTGCTGTCCTTATTCCTGCACTGCCTGCTGCCCCTTGCCCTGCGCTGCCTGCTGCCCTTGCCCTGCCTGCTGCCCCGACCTTCGCTGCCTGCTGCCCCTGCCCTGCGCTACCGGCTGCCCCTGCCCTGGCCTGCCTGCTGTCCCTGTCACTGAGAGGCCTGCTGTCCCTGTCCCTACACTGCCTGCTGCCACTGTCACTTCGCTCCCGCTGTCCCTGCACTGCCTGCTGTCCCTGTCCTTCCTGCTGCCGCCACGCTGCCTGCACTAGGACCTCCTACCAGGACCACTAATGGAGGCCGCCACATGACCATGCAGCGGACGCTTGAAGCGGGAGCGCCACCAGTGCACCGCCGGTTCGACAACGCCCAGCACCTGGACCCATAGTCCTCTCTCCACCCGACGGTACACCACCAAGGAACTCCTGGACCTGGGCCCCAGACGCAGAAACAGCTGCGTCACCTCCTCCCCATGATCCACCAAAGACACTACCACTTCTCCTGCAACACAACCTACGAAAGATCCTGCACCACTCCTGCCCACCAGACCAAGAACACCTCACCACCACTCCATGGTATCCTGCGCAACGCCCGCTCACTCTGCAAACACCCCACAGAAATCTGGAACACCATCACCAACCTCTCCACAGATGTTGCCTTCATCACCGAAATGTGGCTCAACCCCTCCTCGAACCCTGACATCACCACTTCCACTCCCGAAGGCTACAAGATGATACACCATGACTGCGACAAGAAACAAGGTTCAGATTCACCTTCACCAAGACAATCCCACACCTCTCATGGAACACCTCAACTTCCTACTACAAACTGACGCAAAGACCACGATAAGAGGCACCCTCGCCTACAGTCCCAAGGGACCCTGAGCAATATTCTGCAACACCATCCCCAATCTCATCACTCTCCTAGCAATCGACTCCCACCACTACGTCCTACTCGGCAACCTCAACTTCCACATCGAAGATCCCAATGACGCCAACTCCACCGCACTCCTGGAGAACCTGAACAACATTGGCCTCACCCAACTGGTCACCAAACCCACACACAAAGCTGGACACACACTTGACCCCATTTTCACCTCCAGCGACAGAATCAAATTCAGCCATACCATATAACTCACCTGGACTGACCACACCATTGTGCACTTCACCATCACAGATGTCCAGCACACCATCACCAAGCATCAGATCTCCTCCCACTGCAGCTGGAGCAAAGTCACCAAAACTCAGTGGGCACAGGCCCTCACCACCTCACCACCTCCCAACCCGAGGCCTCAACAGACCTCAACCAGGCCATCCAGAGCTTTTCCAGCTGGATCGCCCTCAGCGCTGACAGAGTCGCCCCATTGAAACCTACATAATCCAACAGGAGTCCCAAACATGCCAGCTGGTACAACCCAGAACTCAGGACCACCAAGCGCAGCTGCCACCAACTGGAGAAATGATGGAGGGCCAGAAAGAACCCTGCCAGCAGAGCAGCTCACAAAACAGACCTCAGCAACTATGACCGGCATATCAAAGAAGCCAAGAAAGTAGCCATCACCACCTGCATCGACTCCGCCGCCAACCACACAAAAGAACTCTTCAAAATAGTCAAAGAATTCTCCAATCCGACAGCTATACAGAACACCATCCACCCCTCTCAAGAACTCTGCTTCACCCTCCAGACTACTTCCGCAGCAAGAGCACCAACATCTTCAACAATTTTAACATCCGACCCACCACCCTCATCCCGAACGACCTCATCCAACCAGCGAACACCAGCCAAACCATCACCACCTGGACCCCTGCCCCCACCACCTCTACAAACTTGCAACAAACACAATCAGCATGCAACTCACCAGCATCCTGAACACCTTCATCTCCACAGTAACCTTCCCGGACAGATGGAAACATGCAGACATCATACCCCTCCTAAAGAAAGCCTCTGCTGACCCCAACGATCCAAAAATGAGCGTCCTATCTCCCTGCTCCCCTTCCTGGCCAAAGTTCTCGAGAAAGCTATCAGCCAGTAGCTCACCGAATTCCTGGAACTAAACCACCTGCTGGACGCCTCTCAATCAGGATTCCGTGCCAACCACAGCACCGAGACCGCACTTATCGCCGCCACGGATGACATCAAAACTCTCCTCGACTGTGGAGAAACTGTGGCCCTGATCCTCCTCAACCTCTCTAGGGCATTCAACACAGTCTTCCACAACACCCTCATCAACAGACTTCACAACATAGTCATACAGTAAGACGCCCTCAAGTGAATCGCCTCCTTCCTTAAAGGGCACACACAGTGCATCCGACTGCCTCCCTTCACCTCCGCACCCAAAGACATCATATGTGGTGTACCACAAGGATCATCCCTCAGCCCCACCCTGTTTAACATCTACATGACCCCCCTCGCAGACGTCTTCAGATCCCACGGACTCAACATAATCTCCTATGCAGATGACACTCAACTGATTCTCTCGCTCACCGAGGACCCCTCCAACGCCAAAATCAACTTCTGGAAGAGACAACTGCCACCAACTCAACTCTGACAAAACGAAAGTACTGATTTTCAGGAAGAACATCTCTGCATGGGACCACAGCTGGTGGCCTGAAGAACTCAGACCTACACCGACCGACCACGCACACAACCTCGGCATCATCTTTGACAGCCAACTGACCAAGAAACGACAAGTCAACAAAGTCGCCTCCTCCTGCTTCCGCAGAATTTTCAAATGTATTCCTACCAACACCAGAAGGATCGTCACCCAGGCCCTCATCACCAGCCACCTTGACTATGGCATTGCCCTCTACGCCAGCATCCCCACCCAGCTCCTCAGAAGACTTCAGACCATACAGAACTCTGCAGCCAGATCCTGGACCTCCCCAAACAAACTCACATCGCCCCCACCTGAGAGACCTGCTCTGGCTCCCCATCCAGAAAAATGGCAGTTCAAGATCCTCACTCACGCCTACAAAGCCCTCCATGACTTAAGACCTGCCTATCTCAACCATCGACTGAACTTCTACCAACCCGCTTGACACCTGCGCTCCTCTTCACTTGCCTTCGCACACACTCCCTGCATCTGTCGCAGCCGTAGCAGTGGCCGCTCCTTCTCCTACATCGTGGCCAAGACCTGGAACGACCTTCCCCTCCAGCTCCATACAGCCCCCTCGCTGGCAGACTTCAGAAAGAGACTCAAGACCTGACTCTTCGAAGGAGATACAGCACCCAGATACCCCTAGGGGTGAGAGTGTTGTGCTTTACAAATGCTGTTTGATTTGATTGGTTGATTGATGTGTGTTTTCACTAACTATGAGGTTTGCTCTTCCCATAGGTTTACATGGGGGAATGGTTGAAATTACTTCAAGCTGCAATAGTGGCTTATAGTGGAGCAATCTCATAATGTTTCCTATCATTGGATTCACAATGCCAAACCCTCTCCTCTGGTAAATAAGGATTTGTCATTAATAGCTTAGAAATGCCATTTCTAGAAAGTGGGCATTTATTTGCTCTAAAACTCTTTGTGTGCCAGTCCACACTGAAGGATGGGGGAGCACATCTGTGCATTCCCAGAGACAGCTATAAAACTTGGACATGCAACTGGAATGACAAACATCTGCCATATAAGGGCCTGGCTGGATAGATTGGAGGAAGAAGTTTTGACACTTGGCCTCTGGGAGCCAGATCATGGCCCCACTGAAGATTAAGATCTGAATTCCATGGCCCTGTGGCAGACAGGACTGAAATTTAGGGGAGACATCTGTGGTTCAAAGGGAAACCCTCTGAACCAACCCCAACTTCAGAGGCACACTACAGTATAACTACTGGTGCCATACCTCAGTAGGACAGAAATACACTTGTGTGGACGTGGAACCGGAGATCCTGGAACAGCGTGGTTCACACTATCAAAGGAATCTGTTGTGCACAAGGTGGATCACTGCCATTGGAAAGGACCGTACACCCTTCCCGAATAGTGGCTGGCCTGGGCTGACTACCTACTGCTGTGTGGCACCCTGAAGTATGCTCTCCAAGGGCTTGTTGGCTTGCCCCCTGTTTTCTGGTGGAGGTCTCAGGGACATCAAAGACCTCCCATGAGGGACCCACACTATTTACCAATGACACCTGGAGAGTGGTGCCCTCTTAAGTGCCTACATCGTCTGCTGTATCCCAACTGGTAGTGCAGTGTGAGCGTGGAACTAGGAATTATGCCTGGAGACCGGATTGCTTTGTGCAGAGCCCCTAAAAGTACTGCCCGTATCTAAGGAGTGTGGCCCTGCATCATGGGGCCTCAACTTGCATAAGCGTCTTGTTGATGGTTAGTGGCTTCACTGGTTGCGGGTCCCTGCGTGGCCCACTTCGTCAATTGTGCCGCATTTCTCTCATGCCACACGCAGACTGCATGCTCATTGCATGTGGTGTCCAATTCACAGGTTGCAACCCTCTGAGGTGGATGTGTACACGTAGTAGTGCCTCATTCTACCTCGTGCAGCACTGCCAAACTTGCGCCTGTGTGTGTGACCAGAATGGTCTGGCAAGACCTGGCTCTTCGGCTAAACAGATCTGCGGACCCCCCCTCAGCGCCTTGAGACCCTCACGGGTGAGTAGCGCGCTTACAATTCCCTAATTGATTGATTGATTGGCATGACTCAGAACAACGTGCACCAGACGTTCGGCCTCATTTCCAGGGAGTTACGGAATTTGCAACTCTTTGTGTGTGTGACCGGAATTGTCTGGTGGAACTCATACCAATGCACACCAAATGTTGTGTCTCATTTCCAGGGAGGTGTAGAGAAGCGGATTCGTGTTCCGTGGTGCCTGGATTGCCCAGGTACTACTTTGATCGACGTGTGTCTGTTGGGGTGCCTCTTTCTTCCAAGAGGCTCCCCCGCTTCATACCCCATTCATCGATTGTTCCTTTCATGCCCTCAGTGCGGTGGACCAACTGTCCTCTCCTCACCCGGCCCAAGGACTTTGTGTTACCACGTAGTACTGCCCGAACCAGGCTGGGGTGGTGAGAGTGATTGACTGGGCTAAGGAACGCTTCCGAGAGCGATTGGAAGTGGGTCAAGAGACTGTGTGATCCCCCCTGTGCTTCACAGAACTGGGCTGGTGCCGGAAGGCACAGTGTGGAATCTCTTGAGTGTCAACTGCCGCTAATTAGCCCTGCTACCTACCCCCACCTTCTTCCCTGGGACCCTGATTAAGTGTGACTCCAGCCACGATCGGCCTAGGATCCGGAGGAAGGTTTTCTTTATTTCCAGCCCGTACGTGTAGGGTGGTCGGGTTTAGCTGGCTGGTGGAGGAGGGCTTGAGCCACGGGGTCTGCATGCACACTATCAAGTGACCTACGGGATATCAGTGCACTGCATTAGGGTGCTGTGTGCATGTGTGTGTGTGCAGATGTGCTTCATACAAAACACAAATTAGGACGCAGCCAATGGGTTTGAAGTCACACTGCCTGGGGAAGTCACCATTGTTTTTAGCAAATACTTCATGCATTGTTGCCCACCTCAAAAGTCCGCTACTTATAGACCATACATAGCAATAATACACACATAAATAGAGAGGCAACAATATCGGACAGAGTATACAAAAAATGGTTCTTGGGCCTACAATGTTGAAGTCGAATCTTGCTTTATTTTTTCAATTCATGCAAGTGCAGCCAACGCATTTCACCTTCAAAAAGGCTTCATCAAGGCCATGAGGTACTAGATAGGTTTCACCACCGAAATCTTATTGAGCTGTACCTCTAGATCTTATGGAGTCACCGATACTGTTACGCTGAGACCACCAGGAATTAGGGTTTTATTTAAACATCATGCAGCTGCTGCTTTGTCCATGTTGTGGCCATGTACCATCTGCAGATATTTTTGTAAAAAGATACTTTTGGAATTCAATCAATTTTAAAAACCTGTTGCACAACACCCAACTACAAAATTGCAACTGCCTGTGTAAGAAGAGAGCAAGTGCATTTTATTTGTTAATATAGAGCTTCGGAGTTTTGTGTCATAGGTGAAGCACAAATTTGACATGGATTATCACCTATTGCCAAAAGACTGTATGGTTTTCAAGACTAAGGCTGAAACAGAAGTGGATGGCGAGAAAAAGCAGCAAGAATAAGGAAATGGGATGCCTCATATTTATACTTTGGTTTTACTTCCATCAACGTTACCAGAGAAATTAGGTCATAGTATGAGGTTTGAGGTGTGACTTTAGACAACAAAAGTTCAAAGCCAACATAATTAAGGCACCATTTGGAAACAAAATATAGGTCGGAAGCACGAAAGAGTAGAATGTTTACCAGGAAGTTGCAAGACATGAACCAGCAGAAAGTCACTGTCAAAAATGTGACCTCCACCCCAGCAAATGGTTTGAAAGCATCCTATTAAGTGGCATACTATAGTGCAGAGGTCTTTAAACTTTCGATGCCAAGACCCCTTTGTCAAACGTTTTAGGCGTAAGGACCCCCTTCTGACGAACATTGCTAGAACCTGGTACTCCTCATCATAGACAACTATCGACAACCATAAACGCCCCCAATTCCCACAGCAAATAATTTTTACGGTGGGGAAATAATATTAAACAGTGTTTAGCGAACCAAAGGTCAGTGAGCGTGGGGGTGTAGTCAAAGGTGTAGCTAAAAACAAAGGGCCTCATTTATGAGGAATAGGCGTAGGGCAGCACCGCAGGTCTTCTTGCTGCGCTGCCCTATGCCAATGTGAAAGGGCAGGAATGCACAGTATTTATGAAATACAGTGCATTCCTGTCCTTTTCCTTTGCGTTGGCGCATAAGTTGCTGCCTAGCACCAACATAGACAGGATTGTTTTTGTACAGCAAAGGGCACCTTCCTTCAAAAGAATAATCCCGAGAGGCGTTTTCCTCTTTCGATGTGAGCTGCAGAATGCAGCACACATGGAAAGAGGAAAAAACGAGGAGAAATGAAAACATTTCTCCTTGTTACGCCTCCGCTGGGGAGGCGTCCGTTTTTGGAGCTGCCCCAGGTTTACGTGATTTTGTAAATATGGGTCAGCATCAAAATCCATGGGTGTTGCGTGGGAACCCCACGCAAAGCCCATGTAATACCTCCTTGACGCAGAGTAAGGCAACGCAGTGACTTGTGCTGCTATGTCTTACTCCATATCTATGAGGCCATGCAAAGCCATGCAGGGTGACTTTGCACAGCCTCATAGGTATGGTTGAGACACTTGCGCCGCCGGGCGTCAAAAAAAGTGATGCTCTGGCGATGAAAGTCTTTCATAAATAAGCCCCAAAATATTCTGTAAGTTTTTAGGTCTTTCATTATCAGGTATCTACTTATAAAATAATGGGCAGCATAAATGAAAAATAAATTTTAAAAAGTTGTTACTCAGTGGGAAATGCACTGTAGTACATTATGAAACCTCTATCAGTTAATGCACTGCAGAGGTCTGTGTGTAACCAGAGAGCCACAGAATTAAATCTTGATTGGTGCAGTGGAGAATAGTGACATGTATTTTTAGTGCTACGAGGTCACAGCCTATGACAGAAAGCACTGTAAATATATAAGTCATTACTTTATACTTGCATTACACACAGTGTAAGATAGAGTGCTGCAAAATGGGCAAATAGTTTTACAATAAAATGATGCTTCCAAAATGTAGATTTTAGTAATACCAGAGCGTATGTAATGCAATTTTCTTTTTTACATAACTGTCCCTTCAACACACCTTTAGGGGTACTAAGGGCTGTGTAAATGCAGTTAAAATTAAAAGCATGCACTTCACAGCTCAGTTGTTTACTCAAAAAAACAAATCTTTGTCATCACAAAGCTTGGAGTGATTTGATCAATTAAAGCCAGAACCAGCTCCCAAGCACCCATTTCACTCAGGCAAGCCCTGAAGCTGGGGAATGCGCGCCCCCTTCCCAGGCCTCCACGGCCCCCCTGGGGGTCGCGCCCCACAGATTGAAGACCTCTGCTATAGTGCAAAGACAAAAAAGACAATTTCTGGTAGAGAGAAAATGATTCCCCTAGCCAATTATTGATGTGATGTGGTCAGGAGAATGCTTGGTGAAAAAGCAGTGTCCAATACTGCAATTAAACTGTAAAATTGGAGGACTTTTTACTCTGTAAGACAATGATAGGGCGGGCAACAGCATCTGGCTTTTTTGACAATGTCAATGACTTCCTTTGCTTTCACAGCTTAAAATGGGAAGCCTGTGTTGGAATATGCCCAGGTGGTGCTCCTTCCATGTGTGGCGCTAGGACTGGTTTAAAAGCGAAAGTGTTGATAGTGGGTTTTCATTTTGTGTGTACACTGGAAGCCCTTGCTATCAGAAAAATTCTATAAGAACCATGGACGAGTAAACTAGAGGATGTGCTAAATTCTGCAGTAAAAATAGTCAACTCTATCCCACAAGAGCCAGATTGTTTGCAGTTATATGTGCAAAAATTGGAGCAGACTATGGCAGTTTGCTCTTTAACAGAAGTCATGTGATTATCCCGAAAGAAAATACTGAATCACTTTTGATTTGGAGAAAGTAGTATGCCAATTCCTTCTGGATTTGGACCACTGCAAAGCGGAGAAACTGTATAATCCCCGCTGGCTTGTGCTTTTACCATACCACGCTGCCATCTTTGATAAATTAAATACCTTGAATCTATCTTTGCAAGGAGCTGAACCCACTTCCTTTACCATTAATAAAAATAACTGCCTTCAAGAAGAGGCTAAAGTTATGGAGAAGAATATTTGAAGCTGGCCTGCTTGGGCCATTCCCATGTTTATAAGATGCTCTTAAGAAAACAAAGTAATACTAATCTAATACTAGATCATCTGACTTCCCTCAGATAAATTTAACAGAGTATTTTTCTGAGGACAATGATCACATCAATGACTGGATCTTTCAACCTTTTCTGGTGCAGGTGGGGTCCCATCTCCCAGTTTGCTCACTGGAGATGCAATTCAACAAACTATCATTGGGGGAGTTTTTGCTGAAAATGTCTGCCAAGCATTCAGCTTTGACAGATCTTGCTATCAAAACTGTTCTGCATTCAGCTCATCGTATTTATTTGAGATTGGGTTCTAAGCACTTGTGGCATTGGAGACAAAGGGCCTGATTTATATGTTGGCAAGAAGGCATCTCCATTGTGGCAGTGACTGAGTTTCCCCCTCGCCAACATAGTTGTCTTCCCGCCCAATCTATATGAGGGTGGACTTACAGTTTGGCAATGGAAGAGACTACTCTGTCTCCGCCGTGGCCAAACTTCTCTGACGGCCCTGGGGAGTAAGGGCCAGCTGATAAATGGCTATGTGTCTGCCCGCCCAATTTAGGGCCTGATTCCGATCTGGTAAGGAAAGCCCTCCATACGACTTGGATCTGGAGAACTTTCCGAGCAAGACGTGCTCCGGGAGTCCGAACGAGCGAGTACGATGCTGCCGTATGCCTACGGACTCGGCTCGCTCGGACTCCCTTTGGACTCTATGGGAGCCCGTGTACAGACGCATACACAGGCTCCCATAGCAAAAAAGGGGTGGGCGGGGAAAAGCGTACACCCTGTGGCGGGCACCCCATGTGGCCCACCACACTGTGCATGCTTGGATCGGGAGGACCCATGCGCACCCCCCCGTGACCGAATCGAAGGGCTCTGGGTAAAGGGGGCCCTGCTCTGGCCCCCCGAAGTCCGAATCCGACAGCTGTTTTGTCTCGATGAGACCGAGGCGATACAGCTGTCCGATTCGTGCATCGTACTCGCTCGGTCGGAAAACGGCTCCATTGCGTGGCACGATTCGGCTACGAACGTGTCGGACGGACAGGTTCGGGTTCGTAAACGATTCACACGGCGTGTACAGGATACTCGCATCGTACTTGCTCGTTAGGAGCGGGGGACGATTCGGGCGGAACGATAGGCTCCGAATCGGATTTGGTCTTTACAAATCCCGTTTGGAGGCCTTCCTTACGAGATCGGAATCGGGCCCTAAAATGGGTAAAACCTGGTGGTAAGGAACAGTAACATTGTAATAATGCTCTCACCCCCATGGGAGAAGACACTCACAGTGAGAGAAGCATTATGTTTTTTCTTTAACAAAAGAAAATCCTGCCTCAGTATATTCTTTTTGTAGAGAAAAAAACGAATACTCTGTGCTACAGGGCTACTTCCTGCTGTTGCAGCCCCATAGCACAGAGTACAATGCATTGACAGGAACTGCAGTGACGGCGCTTCCTGGCAATGCTTTTATAAATGACCACCTGCTTGGAGGTCATTTATAAATTAGGTGGGTGGTCCCTCTGTCATGGGGATGGTAATTTACTCCGTCTCCATGGCGGAAAGGCAGGCTGCCCGCCGATATATAAATTGCCCCCAAAGTACCTTTCAAGACTAGAAATGGAACATAACCTGAGGATGGCAATGGATAGAACGCATTCACAGATTGACCATCTCTCAGGAGAGAAGCAGGAACACAAATTGCATTAGTTCAGAAAGGTCCTAGGTCATATTATCCAAAGATGTTACATCAAATTATGTTGTATGTGTAACTTAAAGCAGAATGAAACTTTCTTGGCAATTTTTCTTGAAGATTTTTCATTTGAACTACGTACTGAGGCTCTGTCACCTAACTGTAGACATTCACAAGCGGTTAGTTTACCAAGCACTGGTATTGTGTTTAGAATTATTTCCCTACTGCAAAATTGGTTTAACATTTCAAACCTGGGATCTGGAGCTAGTGATGGTTGTTGAGGATGCAGAGTACCAACTTCCAGTAATATTAGTTGAGGTGCGGGTTTAGGCATGAAAAAGTTAGTCGACAGGGGATCAGCATAAAAAGGTTTTAAGACCTTTGCTCTAGGAGAAAAGATACTCCCATTAATGGGGTAAGGTAAATGATACCCCCAAAGAGATACTGCTCTAGGCTCAATGGGCGTTCTTTGTGGATCCTCAGTGAGTTGATCCGGGGACACCAGGATGTACAAGCTGTTCTTCCCTAGGACTTTTCTGGCAAGACACAAGGAATTTGGGGCTCTATCATAGTAAGGCAAATAGCTCTTTGAGAGGGCACAGCGGAAACTCTATGGACTGCTATGAGGCCTTTGGGGCCATGTGGGACTGGTGGAAGATCTACAGTGACCACTGGAGGCTGTCTGGGGAGAGAGTTCTGAATTGTTGTGTGAGGGTGGTGGAGGCTCTAAGAATCTTAGACGCCATCCAGGACTTTCTGGTGGAACTGCTAGCCCAGGCACATGCAGGGCTGGATTGACCATATAGGACACAGAGGAAACCCAGGTAGGCTTAAGACAAAGGAGGTTGCCTCTAAGGTGGATGGACAGACAAGTCAATAGGTATCCAACCTGGCCAAACACCCATGTGGGAACACGCACAGTTTTCTTATAATATTGTAGACAAATATATAATTTCCCCCATGCAAAAATCATCCTGGAGACAGTTGGGCTGAGCCCGCTATACCAGATCTGTCCAATATGGGACTGATATGAACACATTTTCAAGCGTAGTGTGTTTCTTGATAACAGCCAAAAAGAGTGATGACAATGCATCACCAATTGCAAACTGAAGGGACCCTAACAATCAAAACATATTGTACAATCTACCCCTTCAGCAACTTTCTCTCTGCAATAAATCAAGCATCTCTAGAAGAACACATTATACAAGAATTATGTTCTACAACTGGTACCAATAATGTAAAAAAGCGAAAACCTGCAAATCATACCTTCTATTGCCACAGACATAGACTATGGAACTTAATACACATTCCTACAGAAAGTACCCAAACCATTCACTGTTTCAGAAGCAATTCGAAAAAAAGCAATGGCAAAGCAAATAGATCTGAGATTGTCTGTCAACCTTTTGACTTTGTCAATGCTTGTTTTGGTTTGTCATGGGTTCTGTAAAACTTTAGCTGCCAGGCACTCTCCAATATGAAAAAAATGGCTAAATGCTAAGCTATTTTTTGTGCCTCGAGATACACACATTGTCGTGGTATTCCCTGGCATTGAAGGGAACTACTTTGTGTATTGATGTCTTTCTTGTGAAACAGCAGAATGCCATCACTCACGATGAAGTTGGCCACTCATTAAAGTGGGCTAGCCCATTGCTCCATGCTGTATGCTGTAGTGGACAGAAGAAAAACGTGAATGTCAGAACAGCAGGTCAATGGACAAAGATGGCTGGCTGAAAGCCTATATAAGTATGAATATTATATATATATTCTTTGTAAAATAGTAAGGTCTTTGCTAGCACCAGACCTAATTTTATAATTTTTACACTAATTGTTGGTGATTTTAATTATATGTAAAAAAACAGTGCAATATGATATCAGGTTGTATATCTCAGGGGTATATCGTCGCAAAGGGGGTACGGCCCATGCCAGATGTGCAGGATATCTACATAAGATAAATTTAAATGTACCACATCTCCATCTTAATTTGCCTCACAGACAACAAAAGGCCCTCATGCAATACCAGGAAACAGACTTGACAGATCTCATGTATAGCAGTGGCAGACATTGCACCTTAAAGGTCTTGTTAAAATTTGTATTATAGTACGTGAATATGTCATGGGCAATGTTGAGGTATGCGACAGAAACTACCGGGATTCACAGGGACAATAACTCAAGCCACTTCCAGACCAGTAAAACATCAATTTATTTTCTGCTGTCCTGTGTTGCTTAAAGAGAGTGGAGAACTCCACGTTTTCGAATAACATAGAAAAGAAACTGCGCTGGGAATAGATGTCATAACAGTGTAACTCAAAGCTTAGCTTAAATGCATTGTCATTTTATGTAGCATATGTTCATTCTTAAGATGCGTGCCTTGCCAGCAGCGATGCAGTTGACCCTAAAATTAAATTGAATGAGACAGTGTCTGGTAAAAATAAAAAAATTTAAAAATTACAGGACATATGTCCTGTAGGATTTGCTGTTTTTACATTACAGTGACTCATCTGCAAAGAGGTTTATCTGAGCTGATTAGGTTATTACGCAAATTCAGCATGCAGATAACTGGGGCTGCCAGAGAGTGCGCTTGAAAGGACTACTTGATGGACACATCATGATAACAAGTAGAGGTTAGTGGCCTCTATGAAGATCTTCATTTAAGCATATTTGACAAATAGTGTCCATCATAATCATCAGAAACAAGATGCTTTTGCGGCCATGTGGTTAATAGTGAGAGAGAGAGAAAGAGAGAGTGCGTGCGTGCGTGCGTGTGTGTGTGTGTCTAGCAGTTTTATATCAATTTCCACCTAAGTAATTGTGTGCCACGACTGGGTACAATTTGATGTATGTAACTCCTGTGGTAAGTGGGTGTAATAACGCGTGGTTATTCGTAGGAGTCTACGAGATTTTCTCTTGTAAAAAGCTGGCGAAAATCCTCTTCTAGCATGAGAAGTGGAACAGAATGCTCCCAAAATACACGGGGGTGTAAGAGAAAGGGGTTCTCAGTGTAGGAAATGTTTTTATTTGAAGATAAAAACAAAACAAAAAACGTGCAATTGCATAACAGGGCTGTCTTTCCCCAGTGCAGAGTTGTAACCTGTGTGTAGTTCACCGCTGGGGAATTAGCAACATCCAAAAATGTTGCATGGCTGTCCCAGTAGTATGTCTGGAAAGCTGCAAAAGGTGCAGCTTCACATGTGTCCAACTAGCAAGGTCTGTGAATTCCAAAAAAGTGCAAAAGTACATTTAAATGGGAGGGGAACCTCAAACCTATGTATCCACTTTTTTTGTGAATTGGGGTGGTGTTGGAAATGGCCCTTTTTGCAGGGTTATCCCCAAACTTTTTGCTTCTTCCTCCTATTTTTCCTGACCTGTTTTTGTTGGCTTTAGGACTCTGGGCACTTTACCACTGCTAATTAGTGCTAAAGTGCATATGCTCTCTGTGTAAATTGTGAACATAATTGGTTATCAATGATTGGCATATTTGATTTACTAGATAAGTCCCTAGTAAAGTGCAGGGCCTGTAAATTCAAATGCTACTGGTTGGTCTCCAGCACTGGCTATTCCACCCACATGAGTAGCCCTCTAAAGGTATCTCGGACCTGCCACTGCAGTGTCTGCACGCAGTTTTAAACTGCCATGTCGCTGTGGCAAGTGCACCCACTTGCCAGGCACCCACCTTCTCTTTTCTTATATGTAAGGCACCCCTCAGGTAGGCCCAACGTACCCCCATGGGCAGGGAGCACTGTAGGTAAAAGGTAGGACATGTGCTAGTGTGTTTTGCATGTCCTGATAGTGAAATACTGCCATTTTCGTTTTTCACTATTGAAATGCTCTCGGTTCCATATGCTAACATGGGAGTTACTTTGTGACATCTTACAAGCATAACTTTCCATTGGGACAAGATAGAGAAATGGAGTTTAGGCTCTCTGAACTCAGAATTTAATAAGACATCTTTTTAGGAAGATGGTTTTTAGGTCTCGCGCCTAGCGTTGCAGTGCAGAGCACTGCTCGCGCAGCGCGAGACCTCTAGAAAGGGGTTCTGAAAACGACCCACACGCTCGTGCGTGTGGTTTTGTTTTCAGAAGCCCTCATTGGCTGTAGCGTGCGTTTTTTTAGAAAAAAAGGCACGCGATTGGGCAAGGCGGGCGCATGTCCCGCCTTCGCTCCTCCCATTCCCGACGGTGGCCAGAACGCGCAGCAGCGCGCGTTCGCCTCGCTGCCGCTGCCGCGCTCCCTGGCCCCCGCTCCTCTGTGGTGCGCGCGCACCACTGGTTAAGTCAAGGTATTACGCTCTATTTTCAAATTCGCACTCCTTTTGAGAAGTCTACGCTTTATTATTTCAAATAAAAGTGTCAGTAACACAATATGCGCTTTTGAAAACACCAAGGACGCTGGTGATCAAGTGCTATGCTAAATACATAGCAACAATCAAACTACTAAAGCGAATGTGTTTATAGTAAAAATCAGATTATTGGTAATCGACTGTAGCCGAGTACTCACGGAAGCGATTTTTGGCCTGCGAGGTCCATTGGATGTGAGAATCTTAGGCCGCTGTTCTAAGCAGGGTGCGGGGCTGGAGGGGCTTCCACTCGCGGGGAGAAGTTATGACACAGCTGCGGGGGTCTTCAAGGCCGGTGGCTCTAGCACCACAGGGATGGACAAGTTCAGGGGCCGCCTCTAGTATTTCAATGAGAGGGGTGGTGCAGAGGACACGGAGCGCGTCTCGCCTCCCGCTCTCCGCCGCAGAGTAGGAAGTGGGAACCACGTCTGTGTCTGAAGTAGATCGGGTTCCCCTTGTCACCATGGACACGGCTTTGAACCATCCTATTGGCTGACCAGTCATTCTAAGCTTTAAAGGGGCATTATACAAGCATATTCGCGGACACAGAGTAACTATTTGATGACACTGAGCGCTGGATAGCGCGCGCCTTGAAATGCATTTTCAAGTTTCTTCCCGCGTTGCTGTTATTCAAAAAAAGATAATCATTTCGGAAGGGTGAAAGCTAAGTCACATTTAGAAGACTTAAATATGTAGCCTTCGGTGTACCGAACTGAAAAAGAACACTTTGGCAACCGCAGGGAGTAAACACAGTAACTACTTACTTACTCCATTGTTCAGAAAGTATTCCGAGCTGAGTAAGGTGTATGGAAGTTTTGTATGTGTTACTATAAACCTGGCGCTCTGGGGCTGTGCAGCAAGGATCAGGCGAGGGCTCCTGTTTGAATTGTAATTGCATTTACATTTTAATAGCGATTACTACCTCTGTGTGGGCCACTGAAGCGCTTGTTAGTACGGATAGCAAGTACACCAGGTTGTCATGATGTAAACATAACACCCCTCTCCAACTGGAGGGACACGAAGAAGCCGCTCATGGGGAAGCTACGGAAACACGGAGGCAGGATTTGGGAGTAGCAGGTGTGTGACATCACAGAGTTGAACCCTGGCCCAGCCTCACCCCTCAGCAACCTCCAGTTTAGTGTGGAGGTGCTGCAGGCAGAAGCTAACCCATAGCTGCCAAGTTTTGAGTTTAAATATGCGTGACATTCCTATGTTTTCGGTGTGCTAAATGTGACATTCCAATGCCACGTGTGACACTTTGACTCGCACTTAATTCTGAGTAGAACAAGAGTAGAGTGGGACTAGTGCTCCTGACAACAATGAGAATAGCGCTGATAATAACAATGGGACTAGTGCCGATGCCAACAATGAGAATAGCACTGATGATAACAATGGGACTAGTGCCGATGCGAACAAAGAGAATAGCACTGATGATAACAATGGGACTAGTGCCGATGCCAACAATGAGAATAGCACTGATAACAATGGGACTAGTGCCCATGACAACAATGAGAATAGCGCTGATGATACCAATGGGACTAGTGCTCCTGACAACAATGAGAATAGCGCTGATAATAACAATGGGACTAGTGCCGATGCCAACAATGAGAATAGCACTGATGATAACAATGGGACTAGTGCCGATGCGAACAAAGAGAATAGCACTGATGATAACAATGGGACTAGTGCCGATGCCAACAATGAGAATAGCACTGATGATAACAATGGGACTAGTGCTGATGCCAACAATGAGAATAGCACTAATGATAACAATGGGACTATTGCTCATGACAGCAATGAGAATAGCACTGATAACCATAGGACTAGTGCTCATGACAACAATGAGAATAGCCCTGATGATAACAACAGGACTAGTGGTGATGATAACAATGAAAATAGCTCTGATGATAACAATGGGACTAGTGCTCATGACAACAATGAGAATAGCACTGATGATAACAATGACTATAGCTCTGATGATAACAGTGGGACTAGTGCTAACGAGAACAGTGAGAATAGCGCTGATGACAACAATGAGAATAGTGCTGATGACAACACTAATGACAACAACAAAAATAGCGCTGATGATAACAATGAGACTAGTGCCGATGACAACGAGACTAGTGCCGATGACAACAATAAGAATAGCACTGATGATAACAGGACTAGTGCAGATGGCAAAACTGCATGATTAAGAGACTGTTACTCAGGGTCCGTACTGCTCATTCATAGGAGACACTGTCCTGGACTCACATGCCTCTCATCAGTGTGCACACTGGTCTTTAACCATATTCCTCCAACAGACTCTACCACATTATTACAGGTTAATATGTTCCTTGGGAGGCTTCCTGACTCCTGCCATTGGGATTTAAGTTCTGCCACTATGTTGATTATAATTCCAGTGTTGGAGCATTGTGCTTTTGGTTAAACGAAGCCATCTCGTGCTTTACCTGTACTTGTTTGGTTTTGTGAGTAACGTTAAAGGAGCCAGTATGCGCTGTGGAAAGGGCTTTTCGGTAACAACAAGGATTTGCAATGCAATAGGTCTCGCATTTACGCAAGTTTGAGCTATTGGCATTGTAAATGACAACGGCTTTTATTTATGTTTCAAAAACCAAAACATAAATAAAAGGCAATGTCATTTACAATAAAAATAGCTCAAACTCTCGCATTATTACAGTTTGAGCTATTGGTGTTGCATTATTTAGCAATGCCAATAGCTCAAACTTTAATAATGCGAGACCTATTGCATTGCAAATGCTTGTTAAATTGTGTGGTTGAAAATGCCACTTTTCGAAAGTAATTACAAAACTGAATGGTCCCAAAGGGAATATTTTAAGAATTTAACAAGTACCCAAGAAGTGACACACACACTAAAGTGAAATAATTCACCGTTTATATCGACATAAATTAATTAATACATTGAATGTATGGGTTCAAACATAAATCAATATAGGTTGATTTCAGTATTGATTATATAATATATACAATTATTAATATAATGCAGTTGCTCCAATGTGAATAAAGGTAAGTGTTGGATAGAGTGCCCAAGAATAGATACGGAAAAAATGGAAATTGAGGTGACAATATGTACAGTATTTACAATTAGTTACAATTAGTTACATATACAACCTGTCTGAATTTTTTTTATACATGTAAGCAATCCACCAAATACAGATGCAGTAAATGCTTAATTCTTTTGCAAACGTGGATGAGTATGTCAGTACAGGTTGAGGTAATAGGGAGTGTCGACGTTTCGACCCCAGGATTGTGGAAGGGTCAATTATCCCTCAGGACGGGGTCTTCATCAGGACAGGGGCGCAATCTACAAAGATAGGTTGCGAGTTAATCAATGGTATCCCTTATCAAGAGTTAATTAATTGGGTTGCTTAAAAGTGTTAATAGTGCGGGTACACTATATGAAGGTGGACAAGCTCACCTTATCATGTATCCACCATTGCATAATCAGTGGGGCCTTCAGCGTGGGCCTAGCCAGCTCCTATACAGAGGAAGGACTCGTCAGTGGTCCTGGTAGGATCTTGATGGATGTTGTGCTACAATTAAATAGCATTGAGTCCAATTACTATGTGTCATAATGTAAGGATTTAAAAACGGGATAAAAAAACACGATAGAAAGCACTCAGTACTCACCCCAATAGGCGGCAGTACATCTGGAGTTTTAAATCCAGTCTTTTTACCTTGAATCTCTGAATTATTCAGAATACTTCCGTAGAGTTTGCCTATTATATGAAAAGAAACAGCCAAAGTGAGGGTATGTCTTTCGTGTGATTTCTCAAAAGAAAGGGGGCAAGAAGCCCAGTAGTCGCAAGTAGGAATTACCACTTGCTCGGCTGTGTATTCCTCTGGAAGCTCGTCACGTCTCTGTGTGGCTTCCGAGGACCAGGTCTAAAAATAGACACGTCAGCAGTCCGCATGCACGTAGCACCACAGACGCTGAATGCTGTCAGTGGAGTTGTGTCGTCATGTAAACCACTGTACAGAAATGTTTAATAAGGTATGATCTGGGGGTTACAAACCACCCTAGAAAATTGTGAATTTGTATCGATATACCAATCGATAGGTGTGAAAGAGAACACACTGTATGTAATGCAAGAACAATAGTTTTAAAAAGTTACTTTGTGCCATACCGAAAGGTCGACAAAATTAAAAGATCATTCGTGAATGTTGCATTTATCGTAATATTATATACAATTGAAACATTATACATAGTTAGAAGACCCAAAAATGCATGATTATCTTAATCATAAGTGGAATTATTGAGTGTGTAAGCAACAATGTTGCAATATCAAACAGGGCAGAAGAGAGAAAAGGAAACACATCTCTTATCGGAGAGCAAATCATCATGCATCAATGGGGACTGTGGGTACATAATAATACTAACTCTAACGTATATTAGCATCAGTTAGTCTAACGCAACCACCCCTCAGAGTGAGGACCCAAATATTGTGTATCATAGAGGACTGGGTATTATCCTGTATTTAATAGTGACAGCTGTCTAGTGGTTTCCTCATGTTCATTGAGCCCTTGATTGACCGTGTCCCAGAAGTGCATTCATTTGCACTCTCGCAAATTAAGGGTATCACCAAGGTAACCACCTCTATGGCCCAGGAGTACCTTCTCAATCACAAACCATTTTAAACTCTCCACTCGGTGTTTTAAGGTGTGGAAGTGTTCTACTAAGGGTGCGCCTTGTACCTTACTTCTCACCCGGCTGCAATGTTGTAATATGCATGATTTCACTTTCTGGCGGGTCTGGCCAATATAAACTAAGCCACAAGGGCAAATTATGGCATAGATCACATCTGTACTGTTGCAATTAGTGTGATTCTTGAGCTCAAGATTGTGTCCCCTATAACTGAAGATTTTTATCTCTAAGGTCAGGTCGCATGCTTTACAATGTCCACGTTTGAAATGCCCAATGATTTGGGGTAAATTTCACATTGATTGTATGGAAGGCTGCTGTGGAGCCCCCAAAAAGAACAAACAACCTGGTCTTTAACGTTCTTGCCCTTCCTGAAAGAATGTAAAGGTGGCTCATGATTCTCAATTTCGTCTGATATCAAATTCCAATGTTTGTTAACAGTGTATTTTATGTTATTGCTATGTGTACAGTATGTCGTGACACAAATCATCCTGTTCAGGGGCTCACCCGTGTGTGGTTTGGGTTCTAGTAATGATTCCTTAGGATTGAACCATGCCCTCTTCCGGGACTTCTTAAGTAAACTCTTAGGATACCCTCTTTTAGCTAGCCTCTGTTGGAAGACCCCCGATTCTTTCAGGTGATCTGTTTTATGTGAGCAATTCCTACGAATCTTCAGGAATTGCCCATAAGGTAAGTTATCTCTTAGATTCCTCAGGTGATGGCTCGTATAACGCAAAAGTGTGTTCCTTTCACTGCTTTTATGGAAAAGGGTGGTGTACAGTTGTCCTTCCTCTACCCCAATAGTAATGTCCAGGAAATCAATGCTAGAGGTGTTGTAAGGATTCTGCACATACACAGAACTATGCACAGGATTATGGGACCTCGTTGTATACGGGCTATGCCTTCCTACCACCTTAGTACCCACGAGCCCAGGACCGACTAGCTATAGTGTCTCACTCACTCTCCTACTCACAAATGGAGAAACAAATGATTAGACAACCCAGAACACAAAACTCCCGGATCTCTCAGGAATCGCGGTAACAAGACACCCCTTTCGCTCACTTCTCTTGTACTTGTCCACAACAAGATCTGACAGTCACTGAATTAGTTTAAAATATTTATTTCAACTAACGTGCTCTGAAATGCAGTATATGTGCCACTACTAGCGTAATAATGCATAATACAAATATTGTCAGCATAGCAGCAAGTCCATACATTATGAAGGGAGATGTCATTTTACAAAGACTTTGGAACCGGGACTACAGTGCTCAAGCTCCCTCCCCGTGGACTGAATATGAAGTATTATATAATAGAAGGTCTCTGGGCTTTGTCAGCAGACCCCATACCTTTAGGACATAGATCGTATTTCTACATCACAGGTGCGTATTGCTCTTCTCCCTGGAAAGGTCCCTCTTCAAGTGTTCTCGTGTTTAACATGCAGTCCCGTAATATCAAAATACAAGTGCTCCGCAAACAGCAGCTGCAGGGTATGTTTTGTCTATGTGCTAGGGCCTGACCAGAACAGAATAACAAGGGGCATTGTTGATTGACCTTGCTTACAATGTTCAGACTAAACTCCAGGAATAAGCGGAGAACGATCGCAGCAGACAGTTCTCATGTGAAAGGTGTAAATAGTCTTGCATAAGAGAAAGCGTCTAGTAACGTGCGCAAAAGCAGCATCAAGGCTCCCGGGCTCATGCTAACTTAAAGATGTCGACAGTGCCCCTAGCAACCATGTGACAGAGGAACTATATTGAATCGTGAACTTAATGTCTTGTGTTCTTTCGTTTAACCAAATATGGAAGGCTAGGAGGTCAGCCTCACTCCCAGTCCAGATAAGGAGAACATCGTCAATGTAACGTTTCCAGAGGGATATATTGTCAAATTATGGATTGTCATCGGAGAAAATGAAACTGTTTTCATAATGATCCATGTATAGTATTGCTAAATTGGGCGCAATGCTAGCAACCATGGCCACACCTTTGGTCTGCAGGAAGAAGTTTCACTGAAAAATGAAAAAATTTCTCTTCATGGCAATTTCCAACAATTTCAAAATACATTCGGTAGGAACTTGGACAGGTTGAGGTCTATTGTTAAGGACAGTCCTTATGACTTCCAAAGCCAGTCTCTGTGGGATACTTGTATATAGAGATGTAATATCCATAGTGACCAGTAGTTGTTGTGTGGAATTAAAAGCAACTTTGTCAACCAATCTAATGATCTCCATTGTGTCTCATAAATATGTTTTGGTAGCTTCTGTACAAGGTTTCAAAAAACAATCAATCTATTTGCATATGGGTTCCAGTATGGACCCACATCCCGAAACAATTGGGCATCCCAGGGGACGTGTCAAATTTTTATAGATCTTTGGAAGGGTGTAGATAGTAGGCATACGAGGATGTCTTTTATTTAAAAAGGCATGTTCAGATTCTTTCAGGAAGCCCTCATTAAGGCCCATGTCTGTCATGGCCTTAATGAGTTTACCGATCTCGGTTGTGAGGTCTATAGCCAGCTTGGTATAGCTATCCCCATCTGTAAGCTGAGTGTCAATTTCCCTTTTATAATCAGTGGTATTCTGAATAACAATTGCACCACCTTTATCCGCCAGTTTGATGACAACATCTCTATTGCCCTTCTGAGATGCAAGTGCCAAATGTTACGCATTGGAAATGTTGTAATTAACGTATTTAGAAAGTATGCATTTTCTTGTTTAACCATTCTGTGTGCCTCTGCTAGTTTGTGTAATGATTGTCTGGTTTTGGAGTGACAGGGGCTGGGGATGTGCATTCACTGTAGACAGCCACGAGGGGGTTGAGGTGTGTCTTGCCTTTCCTGGGTGACTCAGAACTGAGCTGAATAGACCTTGGCTGCATTTAGATTGGTGGGAGGAGTTTCACTTACACCTGAATAGGAGGTGTCTCCTCTGCACAATGCTGTCTCCACCTCCTGTAGTGAAGCGGGGCCAGAGAGGGCAGAACTGGTTTGGACTGGGCGCAGAGACCCTTGCCACAAACAGAACAAAGAGAAAATGGGGTATAAGTTGTGGACCTTAAACCCCAGAGAATTCTGGGGTTTAAGGTCCTGGGATTTGACACTTCTGGACTCAAGAGGAACCTATGCCAAGGAGAAGAGCTGGAGAGCTGTGAGTAGGAGTACAGCCCCTTTGCTGTGTGCTGTGTGCTGTGTGGGGTTGGCCTGCCGTTGCTGCTTCTGCCAGGGAAAGGACAAAAACTGGAACCTTGCTGAGAAACCTGTGATGGGGCTGGGTTCCTCTCTACAAGTTTACTCTGGAACCCTTGGTCAATGAATCTTTGTTGCCTGCTGAGAAGTGTACAGGGGAGAAATAACTCATTAAGGCAAACTTAACAACTTTAAAGAACCATGACTCTGAAGAATGACAGACTCTGAATTCCAAGTTAGTGGGTGTATTACAAAGCCAAAAATAACCGGACATACAGACACCTCAAGACGAGGTTGTACAAGTACATTGGAACTAATACAAATCCGAATCTACGGGTAAGATGGAAACGCTGGATCATAAAAAGAATGACAAATTCCAGAACCAGAACACAGGCAATGATTGCCCCCACGTCGAGATCTGTCTTCATTTGGGGTGAATACGTGAAAAGCATTAGTGTATCCCTACACTACTACTACCGTGACATCACTACTTAGCATTCCCCAGGCAAGATCAGGAAAAGGTGTCAGCTGGTGAAGACTTCCTAAGAAGTGCACTCACATTGTATGGGTCAAGTAGCCAAAGCTACAGAGCTCGTTCTAAGATGCTCCTTCCCTCTCCATCGATCTCCTCACCCCCTCGCCTGACTCAACCCCCGGGGCACTGTCCCTAATTCAAAACGCAAAAACACAAACCACGCCCACTGCTTGCATCTCGATCACCTCATCCTGCTGGGCACTTCTAATAGGTGATTTTCCATTTAGTTTCGATACTCCCAGCTCCTGGCTTGATGACCTTGATTCCCAGGCCTCCTTCAGTGAGAAGGAACACCGACTCCCAATTATCAGTATTCTTGCATAAAAGTATCTTCTCCTCCCTGAGCCTAACTCCTAAAGCAAAAGACATTATTCTAACTAACAAAGATGACTTTCTCCACCTGCAACAGAAACGTGAGAACAGAACAAATCCATCATACACATGAAATTCATCTCTTTACCCCACTACGAGAGCCGTCAGGGGGAATACATTTCAGGCCTACAGAAATCGGCCAACATAAGAGTGAAGCACATAGGCCCTACGAAAATACATATAAATGAACATTTTTACTTAAACATTTCTGAATCCGCATGTTACATAAACACATTGAATGCGCAAATCATTATAAGCAGTCTCTAATTTCTACACATTTAAACTCGAGTTGCCACATCCGTGTACAACTTTAATCTGGTGCACGTTTATCTCTGTGCATTACATTACAAATGAGCAACTTCATTAACCAATTGCAGACAAATGCTAAAGGTTATATTATCCAAAACACAACAGCCACGTTATTTCTTTACATGGCACGTAATAATTCTAACATTTCACGTTCACATGTTATTACCAAGTACATTCTAATGACCAAATGTTAATACAACAAAAGAATAAATGTAGGTGCAGACTACTCGTGATTATGATGTACCCCTACAAATGAAAGAGCCCCATCGCGCTCCATCACCTGCTTGAAGAAGAATCTCCAAGGGCTTGTATGTGCTGGCCCCCTGTTCTGAAGTCTCAGGGACACAAAGACTTCACCCCCAGCTCCCCTGAACTCTATTACTGGGAGTTCTGAACTGCTAGGAGGTGCCTATTCCAGTTTTGGGCCTCTGGAGGTTGTTCCTGCTGTTGGGAGCTGGAAGAAACCTAAAAGAAACAAGGAAAACAATCTCCGACGCTGTCAGCGACACTACTGTGACACCGCGACCTGCACCGAGGCCAGGGGCACCGCTCATGTAGTGCAAGACGCACCGTCCAGCCTGCACCGCAGCTTCGACACCCTTCGACGCCTACTGACGCCTGCAGTTATCGGCCTTCCCGACACCAGCACTCGCACCAACGCTGTCACCATCAGCACCTGCATTCCGTTATCGCGGAGCCAATAACCGTCGATGGTGACTCCATGAGTCTACGACTTCGCATCGCCTCACCGGAACAGACGCATTACTGCTGACGCAACGGACTTGCCTGTCCTGGACTCGACACGTCGCCTCCTCGCGGACACAACGCCTCCCCTCCCCTGTGGCAGCCAGGAAGCCGGCCTCAACCCTGGCACCAACGCCTCATCTCCAAAACGCTGTGCATCGTCCATAGACTTTGTTCCAAGGTACTGTTGTTCGGGTGTCCGTGTGACTCCGTGCCCAACGCCGCACCTCACGGTCGGTGCCGTACTTTGGATTATTGCCTGTCACTACGTCGTAATAGCTCCAGGTGAAGCTATTTGTTTGCTGCAAGTTCTTTTTTTTAAATAACTGTTCTAAAGTCATTTTTTACTACCTGTATGTTGGACTTTTGTCATTTTGGTCTTGTTTGGTTTAGATAAAGATACCTTATTTTTAGGTCTCCCAGACCTAGCGCTGGAGCGCGCATGCGCTCCTCGCTCTGCGAGGCTTATTGTCATCGATACACTTTCAGAAGGGGACTTGAAGCCACGCCCCTTCTTCCCATTGGCTTGCGTCATAGTTCAGGCTAAACGCTGGCTTTCTATTGTAAAGGAGGCTTCTTAGTCCCTCCTTGTTACCGCCCTGTCCACTTTTGGCCCCGCCCTCCCGCACTGGATCGTTTACTGGCGGAGTTACACGGTCTCCTTTGTAAGTCTGTTGGCACTCTTTTATTTTCATTTTCTGCGCGGTCCGCTTCGGCTGCGCTTGTTGCTTCTATTTTCGCGTCCGTCCATTACCATTTGGGAGCCTAAAGAGGGGTGCGTGTTTATAAAAGCTTGGGTTCATCATTGCCTTTCGCCGAACAAATCTTCAATGTCGTAATCGTTAAAGTTAAAAGAAATTTAAAAAAAGTGTACTTTACAGCACGTCCAAGCATTGCCCGTCTCATAAATATGTATTCCGTGCGTTGGTTGGTCCCGGTTGTTACGTTGTGCCTGTTCTAACATGGCCGCGCTCTGTGCTACGGACCGGTGCGGCATTAAAGACACGCCGGCGGCTGTACGGGGAAAGATGGTGCTGAAGGAGGAGGTGCAGCACCTTGTCCGGGAGCTGGTGGACCAGAGCCGGCCCTTGAGCCAGCGCTTCCGAGCTCTTTTTACCCTTCGCGCCTTGGGCGGCCCGGAGGCCATTGCCGGTATCAGCGGGGCGTTCCAGGATCCGTCTGCGCTGCTCAAGCATGAGGCGGCCAACTGCCTAGGACACATGGGGGACCGTGCGGCCGAGCCGGATCTCAGGATAGTCCTGATGGACAGACAGCAGGAGCCCCTGGTGCGGCATGAAGCGGGTGAGACTGTTAGTCTACCCATCCCCTCCCAAATCACTTTTATGTATTTTTTACCTCATTTTAAAAAAAAATTTAAATACAGCAGTTCTCATAATCACATAATGTTGTTGAGGCGACGCCAAGTCTCAAACCCATTGTTCCTCAGTCGGCTGCTCCGGCCGTAGCGTCGCATCCTTCTCCCCCCCCTACAACACAACTTAAGTTGGACATAAAGAGCAGAGGCTTTCACTGTGACATTTCCAACAGGCGGCTCTGTTGCTGCGACTGGCCTGATTATGTGTCTTTATGCTCTTTAGTTAATCTTCGTTCATGTTCTTTTTAAAAAATATTTAAATACGGGAGTTCCCATAATCACATGATGTTGATGAGGCGACGCCAAGTCTCAAACCCATTGTTCCTCAGTCGGCTGCTCCGGCCGTAGCGTCGCATCCACCTCCCCTCCCCTCCCCCACCACCTACAATGCAACATAAGTTGGGCATAAAGAGCAGAGGCTTTCACTGTGACATTTCCAACAGCCGGCTCCGTTTCTGTGACTGGCCTGATTATGTGTATTTATGCTCTTTAGTTAATTTTCGTTAATGTTTTTTCCCCTTTGCAATCGGCTTCAACTTTACCCACCCTCCTATCTGTGCTTCGTTCCCTCCCATGGCGACTTCACTCACAGTTACTTTTGGTCATTCCTCATATCACTTCCACAAACCACTTATGCGTGTTTTGAAGCTTAGACCACCCTTCATGAGCACCTCAGCCCCAGCAACCTACAAACGATGATGTCCGTACTAATAGTTCGCGCAAAAGCTGCTGCCCAAGGTTAGCCAATTTGCACAAATAAACTGTAAATGGAACAATTAAACTATACAAAGACACGGAGGAAGCAGCATATTAATGTTTTTATTTCAGTACACTGCAATAATAAAGCATATGTTCATTTGTAAAAACATTTTTCGCATGACTAAATATTATCAGTTTACAAGCATTGCAGATTGTTTTCACAGTTGGTTTTGTGGACATCGATAAATCGTACATTCATTTAAGCACACAAAACAAGATTGTGGGAAAGATAAGCTTAGAGATATACCCCGCGCCCAAAACACTGCTGTAGAAAAAATTAAAATGCGTGTCCTTATGAACTGTCTCAACTTCTGTGGATGTACAATAGTTAAGGGATGTACTCCATCATAACGTACCGCTTGCCCTAAGGCAGCACTTGGAAATACTAAAATGTGTCAGCCCACTTGTATAATATCCTGGTTCTGCAAATCCGACATGCCATTGCACAAATAAATCCTCATGCAAACATGACTCTGCACTATCGTCCACACATCCTGAACGTGACCTACAACACACAGAAATTAAGGGTTAAAGTCACTTGTTCCTTCCCTTAGGTGGTAGTTGTGCAATATACAGGGTGCCCGCCTTGAGCCACCATGCATGCTCTTTGGCATAGAGCACATTCCCTGCTTTTGGGACACAGCCCCTGGCATGCAGCACCTCGCCAGCACTAGCTTCCCCGGGCCCTGCACTCCCTGTGAGATTGGTTCCATATGTAAGAGCAGGGGCGAGGCACAAGAGGCCTGAATAATGTGAAGCCTCGTGCACAAGGCTGGGCTTGTGATCTCTCCTGAATCTCATTCATTCTTCCTCGTTTCACCGCCCTGAGATCACTACTTTGCAGACAAAGAGGCAATTACTACACACCACATACACTCCATAACACATGGATAAAAGACATTGTCATTTACAACGCCATTCACGACGCCAATAGCTCTAACATAAGCAAATGCGAGACCTATTGCATTTCCAATGCTTGTTCTAAACTGGTATAGTGTCCATTTGTGGTGTTTTCACTGTGTTACTGTGTGTTTGGAGTACAAATACTTTACCCATTGTCTTTGGGATAAGCCAGTTTGCTTGTGCCAAGCTACCAAGGTGGGTTAGCAAGGGTTATCTAAAGTCTGTATCCTCCTTAGCCTGACTAGAAGCAAGGGTCCCTACTTGGACAAAGATAC
Organism: Calotriton arnoldi; assembly: GCA_963921515.1. Taxonomy (NCBI): domain Eukaryota; kingdom Metazoa; phylum Chordata; class Amphibia; order Caudata; family Salamandridae; genus Calotriton; species Calotriton arnoldi. The sequence goes on from CAWUFW010002863.1 coordinate 81,656, forward strand.
ATACCTCTGCCACTTAGAGACCCCCATTTCTAACAGGCGGTAATACTCTGAAGAGTTACATCTCGATTGCAGAAATGTAAATATTAGAAATCATAGTGGCTGGATCAAACCAGTCTCTGTTACCTTTGTGAACTGGTTTTACTCTCTCCTCATGCTTAGGCTCCTATGTTCTTTACCGAACCATCTTCTACTTACCATGAGCGGACAAATGCACAGTCTATGTGCACAAGAGGAATATTAGTAGTGGAGCAAAGAATACTTGTGAGTTTTTATTGAAAGTGCATAAGTCAAGACACAGATCCAGCTAAATACAAACAAGCATGGAATAGGAGTTGCCAGACATCACTTTGTTTTGGCCACATTTACTGCTTTCAGTGCCAGAAAACGTCCCCTCAATGACTTGCTCATAAACCGACTGACATACAGACATACTTTCTTTAAATATAATTTAAAATGCCCAATGCATTCGAAAGTTTGTTTTTTCACAAAGTTTCTCAATCACTCGTTGAGGAATTCTATCTGAACCTGATTTTATTACAAACGTGTCTACATATTTCATGATGTCCTTGTACAATTATATCAGTCAAGCACTTCTGCTAGAAAATGTAAAACAGAGGTGTGGCAGAAGTCTTGCTGTGCAACTGAATTTACACCAAGAGGTAGCTCCAGGGGCTTAATATTGCTTTTTGGTGGCCAACGTCTTTTAATCGAGCAATGAAGCAATTAGTCCATATGTTATAAAGTTGGCTCCTCTAAGAAAATGTTGACTCGTTTCTGCCCATTTATTTTTGTTGCCTCTCAAGACTCACACAAGGGCACAGATATATGCATATTTAGGTATGGAGAGTTGTGGTGCAGCGGCCAGGGCAGCTGACTTCGGAACACAGGGCTCACGGTTCGATCACTGGCTCCGGCCTCAGCTCAGCACCATGTGACTCTGGGCAATAGCTCACTTAATTTCCACGATGGCCCCCAGCGCCTTGAGACCCGTAAGGGTGAGTAGTTCGCGCTTTACAAATACGGATTTTTTTTTTTTTTTTAGGTAACAATTTACAATACACTCCATTGGTTAGTATCCTAGGTTGAAGAAACAAATTATATACAGATTTATAATTAAAAATGGGGAAGAAATGCTTGATCAGTATTGCTAGTACAATATATTTTGTTGGCACGGGGCTTTCAGCTCAGGACTATGAGCATCTCTAATACACAGCTGCTAATTAACACTGAAAGAAAGCCATGCACACCTTTACAGAATGGTAGTGTTACTGCCACTCAGTAAAGCTGTGCGGGGAGGATCCTCCTGTCATTTGAGGGTGATCATGAGGGTATTGATAGGGCAAGTGTGTCTCCAGAGTGCACCCATACTCCTATGGACCTTCAAATCCTCCTGCCCCAAGGGCATGGGTCTATATCAATGGTATGAACTCAACAAGGCCTCCCATATATTGCTGTCCCATCTTTAGCCAGGCATCTGCCAGGCAATAATTGAGATGATTGCAGCTTCACTCATGAAAGAGAATGGAGCAATGTGTAACTGCAGCCCTTGAGAATGGGATCTGTGAGGGTCATAATAACATTCCTTACCTCTTTCCTTACTGCTCAATAGGGTGACGAGACTGCAGCATGTAAACCCCTTCGGGTGGCTTACATTTCCCATATTCCTCGGGTGATGACCTAGCTCAGCACGTTTCATAGTGGTAACATGTGAATGGCCAAGCGAGAATATTCTGCGTTGACTAGGGCATCCCACAGTGTAAAGCAGGCTATTCCACTTTGCAGGAGTATATCTACTAGCACAATGGCACAAATTTACTATCAATCAATCTGCATTTACAAAGCGCGACACTGTCGCCCCTAGGGACATCTGGGCGCTGTGTCTCCATCGAAGAGTCAGGTCTTGAGTCTCTTCCTGAAGTCAGCCAGCGAGGGGGCTATGCGGAGCTGGAGGGGGAGGTCGTTCCAGGTCTTGGCAGTGATGTAGGAGAAGGAGAGGCTGAGACAGATGCGTGTGTGTGTGTGTGAGGGTTAGTGAAGAGGAGCGCAGGTGTCTAGTAGGATGGTGAAAGTTCAGTCGATGGTTGAGGTAGGCAGGTCCTAGGTGGTGGAGGGCTTTGTAGGCATACGTGAGGATCTTGAACTGGCATCTCTTCTGGATAGGGAGCCAGTGGAGGGCTCTCAGGTGGGGGGGGGGGCGATGTGGTTTAGTTTGGGGAGGTCCAGGATGAGTCTGGCTGCTGTGTTCTGTATGGTCTGGAGCATTCTAAGGAGCTAGGTGGAGATGCCGGCGTAGAGAGTGTTGCCGTAGTCGAAGCGGCTGGTGACAAAGGGCTTGGGTGACGAGTGCCTGTAGATCAAGAGGCACTGTTTATGCAGTCAGCACATTTTTTGTAATTTGGAACAATATCCTCATTGGCAAAGAACTAAATATGCTTCTGTGATATACTTTTGTTTTGTGGCTTTGACTGAGTGAGATTATGAGGTGCATTCGTCAGACTAGGGTATTTAATATTTCATCTGTGCACAAAGACCCAAAAAGTGTTATCTTGATTCTTCTTGAAGCAGGCGGAACTTGGCAGGTGGATCATCTGGGACTTCAGTAACTAGGGTTCCCCAACCCTGCGCATAAGGTGTTCAGACCTTCCTACATCCTGCTGCCATAAGTGCAGATCCTGCGCTTCACTGAGTGGTATGTCCTTATTCGTGAAGGAGACAGAGACTGGTAGGCAAATAGCAGGGGGACTTCAGCAACCTCCTGCACCTCACCGCATGGGACATACACTGACGAGCCTGGGCTGAGTCCAAGCTAAGGGTGGGCCTGTCCTGCACCTGGAAGCAACAGGAAGAGGCTGAGCTGGGCCACTCCTCATCAGTGCTTAGTTTGAGCCAGTGGTTTCCGGTGCTCAGCACCGGCACTTAATCATCAACACAGCGCTTTTCATGAGCACCAGTGAAGAACACATTCATTTATGGGGAGATTAAGTGATTTGACCAGAATCACAGGATGTTGAGCCAAAGCTGGGTTCCCAGCTCCGAAGTCTGCAGCTCTGGCCATTACGCCACATCCTTCCCCACTTTCATGGTTAGTAGTTGGTTCTGTTTTAGGTGGCGCTAACAGGAGAAATTATCTAGTGCAAGCTGCCTCCTGACTAGAGCCCCGGCACTTATTTTTTTTACAAATTAACCACTGCTCCTCATTCATCAATGATATAGGCGATGCTGTTTGGTTCAGTGTCAGTAACCTTGTGACAGTCTGGGAGACTGGTTGATTCTTTTTGGAGGGACATTGTGGGGAATTCGGTCTTACATCATGGGCAATAGAAAGGGTAAGTTGAGCATTTAGAGACAAACAAAATACATGAAATTACACCTCGATATGAAGCCGTCGCTTGCATTTTCGGTATGTTTGTCAGATGTACTGTTACCAAAGGCTCCACCAAAAGTAGCATCACTTTCTCATCTTATGCTATTGATTCCTTGGTGTACCTCGGCCTCACATGAAGTGCAGAAGGGACTATTTTATATCTGAAAAATAAACTGCCTCATCGCACAATTAATTCATTATCAAATACATGAATTTTAATGTTTTTATCAGGACTCAAGTGCAAACCATTGCCAGTGACCCACTGCCATTTCGACCACCGCAGCATTCGTACGTGCCTTCTTGTTCATGCTTTACCACATGCAAGCAACATTTATTGGCTTTGCCAATGCTTGTAAAATATAGGGCCACCTATCTGAATTGCAAAGGTGTAAAGGAAATATTTTTTTAAATCATTCGAGCTTCCCAGTGTGTCTTTGCATCCCATATACGCCACTTCGCATACACCAAGAATAAAAATGATTACGAAAAGCAAAATAAACCGCGATGAAAGTTCACAACTGTCACACAAATGTGACCCAGAAATGTTTAGAAATTAGAGGTGAATCTTAATCTAGCATAGGTCTATCAAATTTTTCCATTTCGAGTCACTCTTTTGTTTTTAAATAATGACACTTTTTAACTCGTGTTTAGTAGGAAATCGCATATGAGCATTTTATCTCACTTTGTGCTACACTAACTCACACTCATTTACCCACTCACTCATTCACTCACTTTTATCACTCACCAGTTCACCCGTCTCACTCTCGTATTCAATCAATCCGTAAATCCCTCACCCATTCACTCTCACATTCCTTCAGTCACTCAGTAACTAGCTCACTCACTCCAGCAGGCTACTAGCAAACCAGATCAGGTATCCCCCAGCGCTCAGTGGCGCTCACAGAAACCGTAGCCGTAACTACATCCTCAAGGCCCAGAAACCTTAGGATGAACTCATGGCCGCGGTGCAGTTAAAAGATTAAGCAGCGTGGAATTAATAGGATGTCCTGGAACAGCGGAGAAGTCGTTGATATTTTCATGGCTTAAAATATGACAGAGCAATGTTATAAAGCACTTTCCATAATCTTATTAAATGGCGCCAATATGAAATAGATTAGCCGGGTATGCAATTATACTTAAAAACAGTAATTGGAACATGCTGTTATGTGTCTACTGTCAGACTTCCACTCCGAGCCAAGCTAAAATAACCCCTTGCTCACTCCGCCCTGCACATTTAACACCAGCATGCTCAAAAAGACTTTAAAAACATATTACATTCTGTAAGAATAATATTAGGTTCCTGCACGCTTTAAGTCACACCGCCTTTCCTAAACTATGGATCATTTCAAGTTAATGTAGTGCACTAACACGACCTTAAATTGCCAGTCAATTTTTCCAGTAAAATAACGCATATTTTTTCTTGTACAAGTTCCCTTTTCATCTTTTTTATGTCCCCATTTAAAGATCACTCATATTTCCGAAGAAAGAAGTGATCCGCCTGGAAATGAGGCGCCAAAGCGGACCCCACTTCAGCAAAATCTAGAGGTGAGGCAGAAACCATCTGGCCTGACTGGGGAAAGGAGAAGTGAGTGTTTTGCTTAGTAAAGGTGCAAAAAAACAGAAACTATATACATTTCATGATTTGCAAACAATTACATCAAATTTGCCACCAAACAAAGGTAACATAATGTCCTTTGCATTACGGTGTCATTGGAGAGTGTCTGCCCATGCAGTTACCCATAGTCACTACAGGAAATGACTGTGTCATTCAAAGTTGTTTCTCAGTTCTATTTCTCGTTTCCAAGGTATAGGACGCAAGAATAGTTTGTGCTGCTTGTGCGTGTTCAGGGTCACGTGAAGTGTGAACGTTTGGGAGGCACAGGCAGGGTTGGATTGGGATTAGAAATCGGTCTGGGCACACTAAAAAACAAGCATTTGTAATGCAATAGGTCTCGCATTCACGTGCGTTTGAGCTATTGGCATTGTAAATGACAATGCCTTTTATTTATGTTTTGGGTTTTAAACCATAAATAAAAGGCATTGTCATTTACAATACTAATAGCTGTTTCTCAAGTGTCAACGTTCCTTAATATAACCAGTGCTTTAAAACAGGTGTAGTTTCTTCAACCCCATACCTCTCGGGGACCGAAATATCTGCATTTGTCTAAAATGTGACAGTTTCTCAAAGATCCCCCATTTTGAGCCACTTTTTGCCAACAGAGCTCTTGCGTTTTACTATTCCATATGTCAATGGATTTGAGACCTGCCACCATATCACCAGTGCTTAATTTGTAAAAAATTAAGTGCCATGGCCCTTCGTGGAAGGCCACTGTAGCTTGCCCCTGCCAGTGCTGCCAACGACATTACTAACATAACACCTAACCATCTCACTACTATAAGTGTGACAATTCGGAATATTTTAGGTCACACAAAGCTATAATAGTGGCTTGAGAGGCTGGTATTATTCATTTTCAATGTATATTGTGTAAATAAACACTGCTGTTGTGTTAATCTCAAAATTAAAGACAGTGCCACCATGTGTCGGACTGTCACTAGAGCCGGTGCTCACATTTAAGTGCTGGTGACGAGCACCGGAAACCACCGACTCAAATTAAGCACTGATATCACACAATATCGACTCTTCCCACAATCACCCTGTGAGGGAAAAAGGTGAGCATAGTGTAAGCTGGAATCCCCATACACAGCGTGAGATGCCAGCACGTCTCTGGAGGCTTTACACTGTAAAGATCCATTACGCTTTACAACCTCTCAGGGACATGAGCCTCGCCGCCCTCTGCAAAACATGTTCCCCTCAAGACCCTTCAGCTTCTCTCATACTGGAAGCTCGTAGGCCTGGAATCATCCAATCCAAATTTTCAGCCCTGCTAAATTTCCCAGCCCAATACATGACTAGCTGCTAAAAACCAGAATTTCTTTCAACATTTCGGGACATTTTTTTTTTTTTTAATTGGACTACAGGTACCAGAATGCAAAGAGTACACCTGTACTTGAGCTGTTGGTCACGCATGGAATTGGAGCACAAAGCAGCTATGGAGTTTTCTGTGCGTTGTGGTACTTGGTTTGAATACACTATTTAAACATTAATAATTACTCACAAACGTTAAACTGCATGCCATGAAGTTAAATATATAAAACAAATAATATAACACTGAGTTATATCAACTTTAGTAAGACATTCTGACGAGTCTCAAATTAATCTGACTTACTTTCTGACCAAGTTCATTAGTTCCCTAAGCACTATTATATACTGATGTTGGCCCAGGTCTAATTTGGAACGTATGGGGCAAACTTTGTGGGATGGTTGGTGCTAGGATACATATACTCAAAGAAGACATGCATTTTATAATTTGTTTACAATTACAAAAGATGTGTGAAAAACAGTCATGCACCAGTGTACTCCTACAGAATGCAAAGAAACACCTGGAATGGGTGTGCTACTCACAGATGGACCTGGGAAAAGCAAAAGCTCTGGGTCTTCTCGTTGTAAAGGGAACATACGTTCCGTGTCAGAACCCCGTGTGCTTCCTCTGCCAGTCACCTTTCCCAGGCCTTTAAAGTGCCCATGTCTCACCAGAGAACCCTTCTCCTGTGGCAAGACGTCCCTTACAAACATCCAAGACTTACATTTTAAAATTCCGAAACCACTGCATTTGTAGGCACATACTAAGCAGTACCGCCCATGATACAGCCCCATTTCTCAAATCAAGCCCCCTCTCCATGGATATAACACCCGTACCATATGCTCTTTCTCTGACATTTTTGGACCTACCTGTCAGTTACAAACCCAACCTTAAGGGATCCCGCAAGCATCCATAGTCTGTTGAGCTCTCTTTTCTTTACATAACATGCCAACCCGCCTACACACGTGTCACACTATACGTAGAAAACATCCCCTGTTTTAGGGTCTTACATCTCTAGTGCAGCATATCCCTCCCCAAGAGCATCTGAATAACTTCCTTCCACATTAAAGTGACTTAAGGTGTGCATGCCACCACTAGGTACTCCTGCCTTGTAACCAGCCCTCCCTGAAGACCGCATCAAAGGTGACTTCACACCCTTGCCCATTAAATGACCAATAACCGCACAACATTAAATATCCCGGCCCCCTCCAATACCAGACCCTCCCATGCGTCCTTCGCCCCATGTGCTCACGTCAGAAGTGGGATGGGCTTCCACACTATGCAGTGCCGGTATCGTCCCCGCATGGGGTCGAGAGCGGTGCTAAGCTGCTTCATCTTCGGATCTTCCACTTCCACCATGGCGGCCAGCAGCCACTCGGCTTCCGACATCGTCATTGCGTTACTTCCTGGTGACGGGCGTCTGGCAGCAGCCGCTTACTGTGTCACATCCTGGAGACTGAGTCAAATATTCAGTCCGTACCGCCCCAAAGCCGGTGTTCTGTACAACTTCTAAGTGAAATGTCATCTCATTGCAGTAAAATGTTACTGAATGGCAATGTTGAGTGATGTATTGGAACCTCGGGAGAGCAGACCCTTTTTTGGGACTACCCTTTAGTCCAGAATCCAACAGCGAGCTTGTAAAAGGGCGTCTGCCACTGTCGTTAATACGCCTTATTCATTTAGACAAGGATTTCTTGTTGGAGGAGGTGCAGGGCCCTTGGCACTACAACAACAAGCGGTCGAGATTGTCCCGGCACCTTCAAAAGTGAAAGTGCGCACAGCGCGCTGAAAGTAAACAAAGCACGTCGTCCTGCCTCAAGTAGGACAAACTCAATAAAGAATATGGTGCTTATGGTGTAAGAACCGAAGTAAAGGGGCCAGTAACCATGGGAGGAATCAAATGATGACACGGCCGTACTAAGGAGGGACTAACAAGCCTATTTAGGAACCAGAAGCCAGCATTTAGGAAGAACAAAGACACAAGCCAATGAAAAATATGGGCCGGGTAGTGGGCGGGGCTTCTCTCCCGTACTGAACTACCACAGATCTTCCCGAGAGCAGCGCTTGCGCGCTGACTCTAGGCTCGACCTAAAAAGTGGCCCACATTTGCATATTGCCTTTCCGCAAAACACTGCTTCGGCGAAGTTTTATAAACACCTGAAAACAAGCGAGGCCACTTCTGCTCAGGCGCACTGTCCCCACTCAGTATGCACACATTAATTTGCCGGCCCAGCCAGAGAAAGGGAGTGACACCTCTGCCCGTTGATAAAAGGGAGGTAATGGACACCCATCTGCCTCCAGAAAGGCAACTCAGGACCCCACTGGGCCGCTGGCAACATCTGAACACACCAGACACAGCCCAAATCGGCCCCTCAGGCTGCCAAAATAGCAGCCCACAGCTGGAACTTCGATACTGGCCCCTCGGCCATTGCCCGAGTGCCCGCCTTACCAATCCGACCCAGGGCACAGGCGAAGGCAGGCCCCATTTACTAGAACAACAATTTTACAAGGGTTGGGGCGTTTTATTTTGTAAACGAGCCCTGGCAAACAGTTTTCAATTGAGTCACCACCCTTCAGTACTGTGATTGGCTGAAATTCAGTTACTGGTATTTCGGTGGGGAGGAGACCCGTCCAATGGCTGAAATAGTAGCCATTGATTTTGCCTCTTTGAAACCTCGTTCCGGCATGCCCTTGCTGACAAACCTTTCTATGAAACAGCAGCAGCACTAGCAATGCACATCTACATGGAGAGATACAGTGTTCTCCTAATAGATCCTACAGAAGGTACAGAAAAGTTCTTGTAAAAAAAAAAGAACACGTGTTTATTGTCATTTTTATGATAACCATACATAATTCATGACTGCATCTTCAAAGCCGTTCAGACAATATTCAATGGGCATGTACATCACAACAGTTTTTGGACAAGTGATTAAGTGATAAATAAAAAACTTCAGGGCCACCCCAGGGGGGGTCTGCTGATGTGCAACCCGGGTCTCCCATTACCACTCCACCCCGCCTGGGTCCCCCCTGTAGTGTGCCCACCAATCCGGCCTATACAGATCCTCTGTAGTTGCCCATGACTGCCATATCCCTTGCGGTAAGTAAGATATTGGACCAGAAGGGAGGAAAGGGGAAAACTTGTGAATAATTTAAAAAAAATAAAACCCAACTGTTTCAGGGTGTGTGTAGCCCGCAGGTAATGGAAAGCATTGGGGCAGGCCGGGAGACCCCTAGTAGGCATGGGCAATTTTACCAGTCCAGGGGTGGTATGAGCTTTCAGGGAGACTGTGGCAGGTGGGGGTCGTACTAACATAGGGTTGGAGGGGCCAGCCTCTTCAAATGCGCACTTGCCCCTTCCCCATCTCCCGATTCGTCCCCCTGGTCTTCATCGGCTGGCTCATTCCGCCCATCCGGCCCTGCCTCAGCATCTCCCTCCAGATGCTCCCAGGTCTCCAACAACTTCTGCCATAAACCAGCTAATGGGCGTCATCTCACCCCTCTAGCATCTTCTCTAAGCAACACCCTCTCCTCTGCCCTAGCCCACGTGGTGACATCCCTCACCCAGGTCTCCATAACAGGAGCCACTGCTGACTTCCAGGTCATTATATAACACAAACTGGCAAGCGGGAAAAAATATCTGCTACTATTCCATCTAAATGATTACTTTAATTAATCATTGATTGAAATACAAGTTTCGTAAATTATTATTTTGGAATAGCGGCCACCGGCTTGTTTGGCTGTATGGTTTTTTTCTTTTCCTTCGACGTGCTCCTTCTTTCATTTGTCCTGAAGAGGCCTAAAGCTGAAGGCCGAAATGCATCGACATCCCGCTAAAGAAGTCTCGCGAAGTTTTATAACTATGTATTAAGTACCCTGTACGCTTTATTTAATATCAAAGAAAGGAATTATACTTTGTATAGACGTACAGACTAAACAGACTATCAGTCACTGTGATTGTGCATACAATCTCAAGCACAGCCTTGAGTCTAGATCTATTGGAAGAAGAGGAGTTTTTATGTCAAATTTTGTATGGCTTTTTTTGTGAACTTTTTTTGTGATGTTTTGTATTGTTTTTGTATAAATGTGAATTTGGATGCTCTATGTATGACACCATACAGTATCACATTTTCAGTACGGAAGAGTTGTAGAATACAGCTGGATGTGTTTAAATAAAATAATAATTTACAAAACTTGTATTTCGATCAACGATTAATTAAAGTAATCATTTAGATGGAATAGTAACAGATATTTTTTCCTGCATGCCAGTTTGTGTTATATTGTGGTTTGATTAGCCCTTGGGATGCGGGGTAATTAGGGCGTCCCCCCTATTTCTGACTTCCAGGCCATTGCTATTCGTCTCTTGGCCAGTATAAGAGCCAAGTCTAGGAACCTAGTGCCCACCTTCCGAGGTCTGGGGAACATCCCCACGAGGCATGTCTCTATCATACATGGGAGTGTGCGACCCAGTGTGTTGTTCAGTCTGTGTACAACTGTGCTCCAGAACGGCTGCAGAGCGGGGCAGCTCCAAGCCATGTGACAGAAGTCTGCATCTGGATTCTGTGGGTCATATGGACATAATTGAACTGAATGTATTCCAGTCTTGTATTCCTGGAGACCTTTCGGATCTGTGAGGTCGTATCCAGGCAAAAGAAAAAATATTAAGGGCTGCCACCACAAAGAAGAAAGTGGGAGCCAAGAGAGCGTTGGGTAGGAACCTGTATTTGAAAGGGAGTCGAGATGTGGCTGCAGGAGTTGTGTGTGTATTTGAGTGAGACTTTGCAAGATTGAGCTGAGGTTTCTGAAATCATTTCCATGTATCTACCTGCCAGTGTGTGTTCTAGTGTGAGCATGTCTGTGTATGTGTGCATTTGAGTGTGTATTTTGGTATGTCTATGAAACTACCTTGGTATAACATGATTGTTAGACCTGACATCCTTGGCATGGTGTTCCCTAAAACATTTTGTCTTCACTCCCTTGCTTTGCTGAACTCATTTTTGTTTGCAAGAGGACTCTGCACACTTTACCCCTGCTAATCCGTGGTAAAATGCTTGTGCTCTCCCTTTAAACATGGCAAAATTGGACTACACCTAATCAGCACCTTTAATTTACTTGTAGGTCCACAGTACCTGGTACTATCTCCCAATGTAACCTTTAAATTAGCTTCTACTAATGGACTGCAGCACCCATTGTGCCACCTTTTAAACATGTCTCAGGTCAGACACCCATTTCACTGTTCATTGGATTGCAATTTCTGTGTGATGTCTACAGCTACCTGATGTGCTATTCCATTCAATCATTATGTCTACCTTTATTTTCTTGCAATGCAGTTTGTAATTTTATTTTTTCTAAATGCATAAATAAAAATTATTTTAAAAAAAACATGTCTCAGGTCTGCTACTGCAGCCTGTAGTACAGTTTCAAACTGCTGCTTTGACCTGGCAAAATAAACGTTTTTCCATGCCTAAACCTTCCTTTTTAATAATTATAAGTCACCCCTAAGCTAGACAAAAAAGCTCATAGGGCAAGGCACAAAGTATTTAAAAAGTAAGACATGTGGTTTACATATTGTGGCAGTGAAAAACTCCTTAAGTCGTTTTTCACTGCTTCAAGGCCTATCTTACCCATAGGCTTACACTGAGTTACCATAGTTCAATTAATAAGTGTTAACTTCAGACTGGGAGCAGATAGAGAAATGATGTTCACACTCAAATAAATTGTAATTTAAAATCCCCTTAAATGGTAAAGTCAGATTTTAGTTTATCAGTTTCAAAAATACCACTTCTAGAAAGTTGGCATCTGCCTTCGCTAAGGTTTTGAGTCCTTTCTAGGAGTTTCCAACTGCCTAGGGCTGTTAATGGTTTCCCCATCAATAATGAGTATTGGGTCCAAGCAGTGAACCATGGAACCTGGGCATAGCTGAGAGAGGGTCTTCCTGGCAGGATGACTGGGGAGGAGCCATACTTTGTCTGTTTACATTTCAAAGGACCTTGCCCACAGCACACACAAAGGAACCTGACACTATGCCTGTCCTAGACAGTCTGGAGCCTGGACCAGGGGAAGGGAAGAACTGACCGGAACCAGTTTTGGTGGTAGGCCAGGGAATTCCCCACACAAATTCTGGCACCAGTTATAAAAAGAGGAACTTCAGAACCACTCATGGACCCTCCTGGACCTGTGAGAGATTCAGAAGGACTGCCCTTCTGCTTGAAAGACTGCCTTGCTGTCTGAAGAAGGAAGTCTGGGCCTGCTTTTCTTGATCACAGGCAACCCACACTGACTCCAGCGGTCAGTTGGTTACCTACTATGTGAGCTACAGCTCAGCTGCTGGCCTATGCCGAAGTGAGTCCTGATACCCAAGAGGTGCCCCAGGTCCTGGACCCTTTGCTGGCCTCAGTGAGAACTCCTCCTGAATTAAAAGGTAAAAATACTGAAGTTTGGGACCGTGAACTGGCCCATTCAAGCCAAAACTCTGCCACCAGTGATGACCGCCAACCTGAAGCTCTGGTGAGACCTGCTCTTCGTGCTGACAGCAACCTTCCACGACCAACGGCAACGAAAGAAAGGCACTTTGCACCGACAACAACCATCCTCGACGATCAACCAACGTGAAACTCCAGCGAGGCCGGCCCTTCAGGCTACAGCAACGACCGTCCACTATGCACAACCTGGTCTTCATGCCGAAAGCCTCCTCCTCGTAGCCTCCGCCAATGGAAACCAAACTCGTTGCACCGGACATGAGGGGGTAACTCTTCAGCGGACCTAACATAGTCCCTGCATCTCACCCGTGCTCCTTCGTGGTCAGCCTGAATTTGTGACTTCTGCCTGGTACAGCCCAACCACATAATTGCGAGTGGCGCTTTCTGCTTCTTGGCATTATTTTTTTACTAAAAACATTCAAATTCCATATATCCAGTTCAACTGATTGGATTTTTGTCATTCTGGTATCATTTTATTTATTAAAATTTAGACTATTTTTCTAAATTGGTTTGCAATTTTTCTTGTGTTGTTTGTGTGTTCCATAAATACAATTACACATTGCCTTTCAGTTAAGCCTGACTGCTTTTGTGCCAAGATATGAGAGGACTAAACACAGGTTAGTTTAGTGACTTTTGTGGGTCACCCTGACAAGAATTGTGGCTGTTGCCTGAGTGAGGACTCTACAATCCACTCTCTAACCAATAACTCAGTTTCTTACAATGAAAATCATCGGTGGCGTGTAGTCCTCACCCATGGCTATGCTTGCCATCCCAGGTATACCTGCCATGCAGTCATCATAGCTGGCATATGTAACTATTCCTGGCATACAATGATGGAGGCTATCTCTTGCATTTGATGGCCATTCCTGTCACATTGTGGCTACCTGTGGCATTTGGTAATCAGCCCTGTCAGTATTCATCCCATGCATGTGATGGCAATCCTTGGCATATTGTCACAGTTACTGACATATCATATTTTTCTGTGACATGTGATGGACATCCTTGCCATATTGTGACTATCACTGGTATATTATGGCTAACACTAACATATAGTGGTCCTTCCTCGTTTCATATGGTCGTCTCTGGCATATAGTGTACAGGACATGCCTGGCATACGATGAGCATCCCAGGTATGTTGGCGGGTGCTGTCCCTGGTATCTGATAGCTAATTGAGACAAATTGTGCCCATTCCAGCTATATAGAGACCATAGTATAGGCAGACCGTTCGTGGCATATGATGACCATCTCTGGCATCCAGTGGCCATTGCTGGTATGTGGAAGTGATCCCTGGTATGAATGGTCACAGTATCACTGGCATAATTGAAATCGCTAGCATATGGATGCCTTTCCTGGTATACAGTGAAGGTTGACAGGGCCTGCACTTGCTGGTCTAGCCTGGCATAAACAGACCATCCTTGCATCTTTTGGCCATTCTTGTCCTCTGACAGTCATATCGGACCTGTGTGTCTGATATGACTGTCAGAGGACTGGACATTGAGAAGATCTGCAGTGTCCCCTTCTTAATTGTCTGCGGAAAGGGCAATACTCCCCAGTAGCAACGGTGCAACCCTGAACAAACTAATACATGTGAAAGGTGTCAAGTGCCTCCTTATAAGGTTCTCAATTTGGAATAAAAGATTACAAACGGTAAAACAATCCTGTATTTTCTGGAAACTGTGGACCACATACCTCTGCTAGTTCAATTAAGTAATTTTGCACCATTTCTTATTCCCCAAACATTCTTGCTTCATAAAGCAGTAGTGTGCACCCCTAATGAAGAAGGTCTGTTCCTCTTATGTATAAAAGGTACTGTTGATGTGTCTCATAATAAACAGTATATAATTGCAGAAGGTTGTATAATGTTGGCGTGATTAGTAAAGTACGCTCTACAGGAAGCAATTTACGAAACTTGAATTCTGGAGCAGTGTCCCACTCCATGTAATTGATGGAAAACTGGCCTTCTACATAAAGACATCCATATTAGGAAGTGTTAATGTACCATGCTATTACTCCTTCAATATCCTAGTATCAGAAATAGATTGGGTGCCGCCGCAGTCCAGATCCTCCTCCCTACATTCTGCTTGTGGAAGACCGCCCTTTGGCAGCAGGCGTGCCAGTCTCATAGGAGGAGCTTCTGGGTCAGTCTGGAGGATGAAACACATTTGCTTTGATCAGAAAACTAAATGAGACTCACACATTATGCCTTTATGATGCATGGGGAATGAAAAATGTGACTGCAAAGAATATCATGTGTACAGTTTGTGCCACTTATTGATGTCACTGCTTATCATGCGCCTGCGTTAACTTGACAAATACTAAAGGGCTATGATTATAAAAGCTTTACATGAGAGAAAGGAGTTTGTGCATGTTTAACACATAATGGATTTTTGCTTAGTATTATTAGAGGAGTATATTTCTTAGGGTCATATCTCCTTGGCAATCTTGTAGCTCTCCATTGAAGATGAAGATTAACACTGACGTTATTAGCAAGGCACCAAACTCTCTCTGACATCAGGGATAAGGAAGCAGCCAAGCAAGAATATTCAGCAGGAGATCCAGAAAATGTTCCAACCTCAAGAAGTAAAAGTCAGGAAAAAAAATTGGAGCAAGGGGCCAATTTTCTGAACAGATCACCATATTGGAAAGGGCAGTTTATAAGGCTTGTCCACATCTGCGTCTTGAAACTCATGGCGTTGTTGAGGTTCAGCGCACAACACCCTTCTGGGTGGCCAAAAGCGTGGAAACACAAGTGCAGTCTGAGCAGTACTAAACAACATGCAGACTATCTGCATGAGCAGCGGACCATCTTCTCCTGAATGCTTGCAACCTCTGGTAAGCTTGCAGCGCACATATAATCTTGTGGTGGCCTTCTATGGCCTTTAGTTTGCATGGCATGTCTGGCATTAGTCTGACAAAGCTGGCCTGTACTGACATTCTTAGGCATAAACATGTGGTGCTTATTCCTGGTATCTGAAGTTTATCTCTTCACATTATGGCTACTTCTGGCATATGATGGCCATTTCTGGCATCAAATGGCAACCTTCTCATATGGGCCTGACTTCTAAAATACAGTTGCTAGTACATTAGTGGAAAACAGTTGGCATCACTGGTATATAACAACCATCTTTGTCATTAAAGGCATTAAAAACACTTTAGAGCATTTTCTTCCCCAAACATATATCAACCTTATTGTCCCATATCTAGAAATATATGTGATGCATTTGTGGAACCAAACATGACTGTTTTGTCACCTAGCTTCCCTGGCTTCAATGTCTTTTAACAAGTTAGCATGTGTCAATGAGCAAATATTCTGTACCATTATAACCAGGACCTTTTTAATTCTACCCAGTATCAAACACTGTGAAGAGTATCTAGTTCCTTTCTTGAGCTCCACATCCTCTCCAAACAGGTGTATCCCCTGAAGAAATGCAATCTCACTCCCTATGGTTTGTATTCATTAAAGCATTGTTTTCTTCTTGTTTTAGGCGCTCAAGCCATGGACATTAAGTATAATCGCCCTAACGGTGACTATGGTGGGATTGTAGGCAAAGAACCTTGGCAATGCTAACTGTGCATTCCATTCCATTTCACTTTCTCAATCTTGTTACTGGCTTTTTTTTTTTTTAACCATATTTTATTGGCATTTATACATTGACAGTGCATCCAATAATACATATCCTGGTTCAGTCTCCGATGTGCCTTTATCTATAACCTTTTCCCAACAGAGTTATCCCCCTCCCCCTTGAGTTGCTTGCTAATGAGTGAAATGTGGAAGAAGTGTGCGAATAGTCCGGCGGGCTCCAGGGCCCCAGTAAGTAGCCATTGGCCCACTGTTTCTCTCAGGTGTGTGGGGCTGGTTCCTCCTCTTGCTCGTCGCCCGGGTCCGGTGTTGCCACCCTCGGGGTGTTCCCTTCGCTGTCAGCGTCTGCATCTGCTGCTATTAGTTCCCCCACAAGAGCCTCCCATGCCCTGGCTTTTTCTATCGTACCTATTCCCTTGCTGGCCTCTCGGAGTAGCAGTCTCCCTTCTGCCCCTGCCCATCTTTCGAGCTCTTTCCTCCATGTAATGAGTCTCGGCCCGCCCGGCGCCTTCCAGTTCCTGGCTATCTCCCGCTTAGCTAATATATAGGAAAGGTCCTGAAACTTTCCTGTCACCCTGTTTCTAGCTGTGTGGGGGAACCACCCTAAGAGGAAGTGTTCTGGGGTCTGCGGAATTTCTTTGTCAATCAGGTCGCTTATGATACTTCTAAGTTCCCCCCAGAATGTTTGCAATATTGGGCAGCTCCAGAACATATGGAGTATGTGCGCCTCTCTTTCTCCGCATCTGGGGCAGGCTGCTGAGTCCACGCCAAAGTACCTCCTAATGCGAACCGGCGTTAAATATGCTCTATGCAGCACATAGTAGTTAATTAATTTGAAGCGCGCATTCCGAGACACTTTCGGGGTGCGTTCTAGGATTTTGTCCCAGTCTTTCTCAGGTATTTGTTTACCGAGGTCCTCCTCCCATTGTGTTCGCAAGCGCTCTAGCGGTTGTTGCGAATCTCACTGTATTGCTTTATAGAGGCAGGACACCGTCTTGATCCTCCCTGCCGATAGCGCGACATACCTGCATCCCGCCAGTGCTCTCGGCTCGGCGTCCCCAGTCTTCCAGTGCGTCCTAATCCTGCGCGTTAGAGCTCTATGCTTCAGGAAGTGTCCCCCAGGCAAGTCATATGCGGTTTGCAAGTCTGCAAAGGGAAGGAGCGCAGAGTCGCGATACAAGTCGCCCATCTTCCGCAGTCCTGCCTCTACCCAGTCTACCCAGTCCTCCAGTCCTGTCCAGTGTTCCCCCTGTGGGAGATAGCGCAGCATCGTGAGTGGTATGTCAGGGGAGTAGGGAGTTGCCGCGCCCACTTTCCTAAGATACCTGGTCCAGCAGCGCACTATCACCTTAGCCGCCTCTGTGTCCTCAGCCGAGGTGCGACGCACTCGAAGGAGGATTCTCGCCAGCGTGGCCGTGTCTGGTGCAGCAGGATCCTGCTCCCTGTCCGGGTTTCGATCCGCCGCTAGCCACTGTATTAGCCAGTATAATTGTGCTGCTAGGTAGTAGGCCTCAAGGTCCGGTACCGCCAGTCCGCCTTCTGCCGTGGGGCGTTTCAACATTGTCAATGCTACCCTCCGTCTGCCTGCCCCCCAGATAAACGATATAGCTCCCTGAACATTGCTCGCAGAATCCATACCGGCAGTGTTCCGAAATAGTATAGCAAGCGCGGCAATGTTACCATTTTCAGGACTGCCACCCTTCCAGCCACAGATAGCGGAAGCGTTCCCAGAAGTCCATTGTTGTTCTTGCCGCCTTCATAGCCCTTCCTACGTTACCATCCAACAGGTCTGCCGCACCGTGATATATTTTAACTCCCAGGTACTGCAAACAGTTGGGCTCCCAGCGCAGTTGTTCTAACGTAAGAGGTGGGGGGTATCAGGCGCCAATGGGTATAGGCTGGATTTTTGCCAGTTGACCCTGAGACCAGACAGAGTGCCGAACTGAGCCAGCATGCTGCACGCACCCTGCAGCTCCTCAGATGTGTTGCGCAAGAATATCAGGAGGTCATCCGCGTACAATGCGATATAGTGCTGCCCTATCGTCGTCTCCATGCCCCCGTAGTCCCGGCCACTCCTGGCCCTGCTCGCCAACGGTTCCATGGCCAGGGCAAACAGGAGCGGGGAGAGGGAGCATCCCTGCCTCGTGCCCCTCTCCACCCTCAGTCTGGGTGAGATAATCCTTCCAGTGCGTACGCGGGCCGTAGGGGACGTGTACAGGAGCTGCACCCATGTCAGGAATCCTTCACCCAGCCCCATCCTGGCTAAGACCTCATATAAATATTGCCACTCCAGGTTGTCGAATGCCTTTTCAATATCTACTGCGAATACTGCCGCCTCTTGTTTGTCATACCCACCCGAGTCCATTACTGCCAGGAGCCGCCGGATGTTTATGGCTGTGTTCCGCCCTGGGATGAATCCCGCCTGATCTGCGTGCACCAGTAGGGGCATGTGTGGCAGGAGGCGCGTCGCTAGGACTTTACTTAGGATTTTATAATCCATATTCAGCATGGACAGTGGCAACTCTCCCAATTCTCAGGCCCCCTGGTACATCGCAGCCAATTGGGGGGCCAGCTCGTCTGTGTATGTTGCGTAAAATTCGGCCGGTAGGCCATCTGTGCCCGGGGTTTTGTTTCTTGCCATGCCCTTGATGGCGACCCATATCTCCCGCTGCCTAATATCAGCCCCTAATAATTCCGCCACCGCAGGGTTCAAAACTGTCAGTGGCAGGTCAGCTAGATAGTCCCGGAGTTCTGCCGGTTCGCATATGCATGTTTTCGTGTAGAGGTTAGTATAGTAGCGCGCAAAAATCTCATTAATCTTATCTGGCTTAAAGTGTCTGGTCCCCCCTTCGTCCTCCATCTCCACTAAAGGAGTGCCCCTGGTTGTCGGGTTCGTCAGCCACGCCTGGCGCGAGCCTGATCTGTCCCTTTCAGCGTGCGTGCGCTCTAAGTACTTCTTGTAATCGAAGCTCCTAAGCCTCTCCGTTTGCTTCGCCACTTCCTCTTTAGCGTCTAAGAGTGCCGTATGCAATTCTGGGCGTCCCGGCCTCCTGCGTTCTATCTCTCTGAGTGCCGTCTCTGCCTCTTCCACTTCGCGCGTGATGACGCGTCTGACCCCCGTGGCCCGTGTTATACACTGGCCTCTCAGGACCACCTTGAACGCATCCCACTCTACATTCCGCGACACAGCCGGGCCCTCGTTGATTTGAAAGTAGAGAGGTATTTCATCTCTGATCTCCTCCCTGAAGACCTGGTCCTCCAGAGTGTCCGGGCGGAGCCGCCACGTGGGGATCACAGCTGGCGGGTGCGCCCATCTCAGGGACAAGATCAGTGGGTTGTGGTCCGAGATGGTGCGCGCGAGGTATTCCGCGCTTGTGACAAGGGGTTGGACTTCTACTGAGCTAAGGAGGGCGTCCAGGCGTACGTGTACTTCATGGACCGCTGAAAAGTAGGAATAATCCCTCCCTTGTGGGTTCAGGGTGCGCCATGAGTCTAACAGTCCCCAACTCTGTCTCCATGTGGTGAATGCTTGGGAAGCGCGCGCTGCCTGGGAGTTTTGCAATCGGGGGTGGGATCTGTCTAGTAAGACATCATCCACGCTATTAAAGTCACCCCCCGCTATAACCGCCCCCGCCAGGTAGTGTGCTAGTTTGTGACTCAGTGTCGCGAAGAAGGCAGGTTGATCCACGTTAGGGGCATAGATGCTAAGTAAGCTAATCTCTCGGCCCTCTAGTCTCCCTTTTACTGCCACATATCGCCCCTCCGGGTCTACCACTGAGTTGAGCAGCTGGAACGGCACACCCGCTTGAACCCATATTAACGCCCCTCTCGCATATGCCGAATAGGTGGTGTAGTAGAGCTGCCCCCTCCATCTTTTGTGTAGTGCTTGTCCTTCCTTCTGTGTTAGGTGCGTTTCCTGCAGGAAAGCTATCTGGGCTCCCCGTCTCTTGATGTAAGAGAGTACCTTGTGGCGCTTTGACATTGTGTGCATTCCCCTAATGTTCCACGTCATGCATTTATAGTGTTGTTTATCAGCCATTAACTTTGGAGTCGGTGAATTGGCCGCTACCCAGGTCGAGCAATGCCCTCTTCTTGCCCTCCACTTTCCCTATCGTATAATTCGTTATACAGTGCAACTCAAGGTTTCCCCCCTTCGTCAACAGTGAACATGTTCCCCAACTCCCGCTCCCCAGGATAAGTAGGAAAACCCCTCCCATCCAAACCAGTGCTAAAAGTCTACAAGTGACTGCTTGCAGTTCGATCAGTCAGTCTCCGGGGGTGGTCCCTCACCGGTGCTCTCCCAGTCTCTGCGGCCGCCATCCCCCACTGATTCTTCAGTGAACCGCCCCTCAGCTGCTCTTCCCCGTCTACCCCTGTACCTTAATGATGAAACAGAAGTGTCTCACGGCAGATTGGTTGCAGTCAGCGCCGTCTTCCGTTCCCCACCCCTAGATGATACCGTCCGCTGTCTGCGGGGTAACAGTTGGCAGCGTCAGGCTCTGCGCATCGGAGTCGTTGGACCCATTCTCTGAGCCCGTGTCTGCCAGTTCTTCGCCGCTCTCAGGAGGACCCGGACTCTCAGTTCCGCCGCTAATCAGGGCCACCACCTGCATTGCGTTCCGCCGTTCTAGTTGTGCCTCCTCCTGCGAGGGTGCCATGGTCTCTTTCCCGTTCCTCCAGTTGCGTGGTCGAAGTCCTCGCCTTCGTCCCCTCTGCAGGTTCCGTGTTTGCACTGCTCCTCCTTGTCTGTCTATCCATTCGGACGCTTCCTGCGGGGTCCTGAAGAATTCTGTGCCCTCTGTCGTGGTAACCCGTAGCGTGGCCGGGTACTGCGTCACGTATTTTTAGTTCAGTTGGCGCAGTCTCTGTTTCACATCCCGGTATGATCCCCTTCGGCGCTGTACTTCACGGGAGAAATCCGGGAAAATGCGTACTACCGAATTGTGCACTTGGATGTCGCCTTTGAGCCGTGCCTGAGTTAGGATGTGATCCCTGTCCTTGTAGTGGAGGAGTTTTGCTATTATCACTCGCGGCGGTGCACCTGGTATAGGCGGCTTGGCAGGGACTCGGTGTGCTCTTTCCAGGGCGAAGAAATTCGACAGGCCGGTCGGCGCCACTTCATCCCTGAGCCAGTTCTCGAGGTAGTCCACCATGTTACGGCCCTCAATTTTCTCCGGCAGGCCCACAATTCTCAGGTTGCTTCTGCGCGATCGATTTTGGGCGTCCTCCGCCCTTTCTTCTAGCGTCCGCACTTTGGTTTCTAGTATGGTCATTCGCCGTTGCATGTCTGTGACCGCTGGGACAGCTTCAGCTAATGTGCGCTCATTGGTCGTGACCCGGTCCGTTAGTTTCTTATGGTCCTCCCGGAGCAATCCCATGTCCAGGCTGAGAGAGTCAATTTTCCCTTCCAGGCGTTCGCTGGAGGTGGTGATGGCTTGCAGTATGTCCTGTAGCGTAGGATCTGCAGGGCGTTCTGTCCCGGTTGCGGACTTCTCGGCCTCGTCTGAGGGCCTGCTCGCCGCGGGTTCCTCCTTATCTTTCTGTTTCGGGGGCTTCCCCATGGCGTCCTCCCACCCCCCGATGGTCCGGGCACTGCGTGTGCTCATGAGATGGTGTCCGCCGCCCTCGTGAACCGCAACTTGGACTCTGTCCGCGGGCGCACCTCTGGCAGCTCTTATGGCGTTTCAACTGGTTAAGTCCCCAGGGGCCTCCGGATGTCACTGCCGCAGGGGGCGCGCCAGTTCTGCGCCCAGTGTGCTCCAGCCCCGCTGCTCCTCCGCCCCTTCTTCTGTTCCGGGCCGTGCTCAAGGCTCCCCGGGTCCACTCCCAGTGTGGCAGCCTCCACGGGGTCAGACCGGAATCCCCTGGGGTCTCCAAGCCCCTCTGCTCGGCGTGCACGTGTCCTCTGGCTTGCGTGGGTTGTGGGGTCCACTCTCAGCCCAGTTTTCTTGCCTCCTCTCCTTTAGGGGCGCTGCTGCCAGTGGTCGCCCAAGCGGCTGGGGATCAGGCCGCCCAGCAGTCGCCACGCTCCGCAGGTTCCCAGGGAGATCCTCTGGCCCCGCTACTGTCCCCCCTTCTGGCGGGTCGTCTCTCTTTCCCCCGTTAACTCCGCCGCATAGGCCCCAAGGCCTCGTGCTGGTTCGTGCCTGGGGGACCGGGGGGGGAAGCACTGCAGGCCTCAATCCGTGTCCCAGCAGCTTCTCGGGTGCCCCGGCCCCAGCACGCCGCTATTTTGTGTCAGTCTGGCCGCCGCAGGTGGTGCATTCGCTCCCCCTCCACCAGCACCTGGGGGGTCCTGCCAATCAGTACCTTATGGTCGGTGTGGGGCTGTAGCGGTCCCCTGCTCACCTGGTACTGCGCTGGGTCCCCGCACTCATTTCGGGTTCATCAACGCCCGCTGGGCGCCACCCCCCCGGCTGTGTCGCTGGGCGCCGCCATCTTGCTTTTTCCCAGGCGCGTTCGCCGCGTCCGATTTTAACAGATCCTGGCCGCGGGAGAGGTTCGTTTTACCTCCTGTGCATCCCTTCAGTTCTGGCCGTTGTGGGGTTGCTTTGAGAGGCTTTGGGCCCCGTGTTGGGCTTCAGGATGGCTGTGGATGGCGGCGGGCCGACGGGAGCTCCGGAGCAGTGCTGCTCACTCCATCGGCGTCAGGCCACGCCCCCCAATCTTGTTACTGGCTTATAAAGTATTTTTTTAGAATTGCAACTGTAAATGCATAACACCAACAAAACCTTTCCTAGATCTTGAAAATACAGAAGCATTGTTGGATTGTTGGATGCCACATGATCCCTTACAATAGTTTTAACAGGGAGAAATGTTTTAAGAAGCCAGTGGACCTATGTCTCCCTCCATCATCAAACTGTCTCTTTGTACAACAATCTGTAAACAACAAAGTATACTATATCTTGGGAAAATTTTACTGAAAATAAGATAAAGAACCCTCAAACAGTCTTTTCAGTGGTAATTTTACCTAGAGTATTTCAATTAGGCGATCCAAGATCAATCAGTTTAATCCTCGGCTGAGGTGTAGATTTAAACTTGAAATTAAGGTGCGGTACCTTACAAGTCACCACTTCCTTAGGAGACGTCATATAAAACTTTCCATGTGGTACAGAGGCAATTTTATCTAAAGGACTGAACAAGCTGTTTGTTCTGGACAAATCGGTTCTGTGACGAGTGGATGCCTGGCTGAAGGGAAATGTCCAGTTATAAATCACCTTCTCGTCATAATAAATTCTCAGACAATAGCAGTGGAGACTGTATTTTCAAAGGTTTTATAAAAACGTTTCCTGTGTGGTTGCTGTAAGAGACAGTTCCTTGGTGCCTAGCAGCTGTTTAAATGATTTTGCCACTGCAGACCCTGGTATTGATATCAGCAAGGAGGTGCACCAAGAAAGCGGATTCAGTCCATTGTAATTCTTGAATAAAATTCTTTATTCAAAAGTTTGTGCACATTCAATGAACAACCAACGAGTTTAGTTTCCAAGATACATTCATGGAACTTCGTCAGGGCTGTAACACGAATATGGCTGTTTACAACGCATGCGATTAGTTCGCATGCCATTACAACGCGGTCGTTATAACGACTGCGTTGTTAGTACGCATACCATTACATCGCAAGTCATTACAACGACTTGCTGTGGGGGGCGCGCTGGACTTAGAAATAGTATTATTTACCATTCCTACTCCAGTTTGCGCAACAGCAGGGAAGGTGTTGGATTTTAAATCCAATACCAGTGCGCCCCCTACAGCACGTCATTGTAATGACTTGCGATGGAATGGTATGCGTACTAACAATGCGGTCGTTGTAACGACCGCGTTGTAATGGCATGCGTTGTGGAGACGGCATTGTAAACACTGTTTCCCTGTAACACATAACATAGAAGACATAAAATAACTGACAAACATAACTGATGACAAAATGCTTCAACATTGTCAATCTCGTCAAATAATGACATATAACTTAAATCATTAAATTAAAATTAAAAGGCACATAGGACACATAATTGACTATCATCCTACAATAACATAAACTAATTATACCTCAACAGAATAACATTACTGATCACTGAATAAAATGTTTGTTTTATAGAAAACAAGATTAGACACACAATGAGTACCACAATAACAACTACATAAAGAGAGGCATGTATTCCAGACTCTTTTATGAAAACGACAGTTTGCAAGTGTTATTATGTCATTTAGCTAATAACTGGTTAATTACGAGGTCAGTTGTATTTCGACCAACGTTTTTGTCTCATCCATTCGCAGCACCAGTAAATCAAGTTATTTTCTAAAAAGTTTTTCTAAAATTTCACTTCGATTGCTCATAGCTAAATTTACGAGTATGAAATCAAACTTAGAATAACATAAAGGGAAAGAAAGAGAAAAATAGAAAATTAGAGAAACAGACAGGTGCCGCATGAACATTATTCAGTAGCTAGAAGGATGTCTGGAGAAGCTATAATAAAGATAAGTCAGATAATAATCTGAACTCTCACCTTTGTAATGAAAAAGGCTAGTGCGCCATAAAGATACATCATGAATCTGTTGTCGCCCTATGATAAAAGGGAGCTTCCAGGCATACAGTCTGACACCTAGTGTGAGAATAATTAAAAAACATATGTTTAGAGTTCAGATAAAGCGATTATTGAAACAAATGTGTAATGGGAGTAGAGACAAACAGAAGACCTCTAAAGTACGGATCGAAATTAATTTAAGTTTCTTATCAACATGGGTATTATTCAGCACTATAAACGTAGAAGTCCCTTCTTGGGTCTTGGGTTTGTGTGCTCTCTTCTTAAAGTTAGAACGCTTGTAAAAACAAGCGCTAGCACGGTGGTGGGATGGGGTCACTCGACAGCAGTATATTGATAATAAAAATACTCCCTGAGGTTTGCGGATTTTAATTTTCCCAACCTTTGAGGATTTGAGCGAAGATGTACTGAAAGAGTGGGAGGCCAATCTGGAGGGTGCCTCATTAGTAATGATGCAAATACTTATTAGACAATAGATAAAGGAGCAAAGCTGCTATCAGAAATTGAGGTGGTAGAAAGGGAAATTGAAACAATTGAAGCCCGAGATTTGGTTGAGAAAAACTATGATATTTTAAAAAAGGTAATCGAAAGTCACCAGCAAAACAAATCAAACGTGATGATACTACAGAGAAGGTCATATCTACTCTTTTGCCAAGAAATATGACACAGTTCAGATCCCAGAAGATAGAAAAAGAGGGAGAGATGAGATTGACGATACGCGCTCAGCAAGCAGTATCTCGATCTCTTCACAAAGTAGTGTTGCTTCAAGCAGCAATATGAATGAGACCCCTTTAGGAGAAGGGGCTTCCTCATTCCAAAAAGAATTGGCAAAGTTAAGGATCAGCAGCAAACAACGGAAAAAGCAACACCCAAAACCAGGAGAGGGGGGAGGAGGTACCAAAGGAAATGTAAAAGGAGGTCAGGTGGGCAGAGAGGGCATGATGACAAGATCAAAGAAAACGTAGCTTGTACAACTGGCCCTGATGGGGGAGATGCAGGGTCCCTACCCAATATTGAATTTTGTAATGAATTAGAAATCATTAATTTGTCTAAAAGATCAATTGACGATGATGAATTGAAACTGTTGAGTAAAGGTTTGGGCTTCTGTCGAACGCAAAATGCTGATCTAACTGATGTACATATTGATCTGTTCAAATTTGTCAGAACTTTGAAATTAAAAGATTATTTTCATGATCGGTTGTCTGAAGTCAATGTGCCCACTGAGGGATCTACAACCATATCACATGCTGTTGCAGATATTCAAAATATTCAGTGTCTCCTGTCTATTCAGGACAATGATGATATCGATGTAAGAACTGTTTTACAAGATTTAAACATTGTGGAGAACCTTAGTATAGACAGTGGGCTGCGACCCAAATCTATATTCACTCCTGCGAACTCGCACCATCGGAATATTGATATCTTCCACAAAAAGGTAACCGAGAATTTGTATAAACTTGAGTCTCCAACTAGATTTGCTACTCAGCCTTGTTCCAACCTGTTGCCAAGTGAGAGGCGAGCCTTGGGTAGGCTCCAGAGTGATGATAGCATTGTAATCAGAAAGCTGACAAAGGCACTAATGTAGTTATAATGGACAAAACAGATTATATGAATGAGATAAATCGCCAATTGAGTGATGTTTCATGTTATTTGCCAGTGATAGCTAATCCCATATGCGAATTGACTTCTCTCATCAATTTACAACTTAGTGAATGGAGAGACATCTGCCTTTTGAGCGACTCAGAATATAAATTCTTGAAAGTTGGGCAATCCAGATACCCGTGCATATACATGTTACCTAAGGTATACAAAAAGGCCCCATTTCCATCGGGATGACACATTATTCCGGGAGTTGGTTCACCAACTGAGAAGATGTCAGAATTTGTGGACACCAAGTTGCAAAGATTTATGGTTAACCTTCCAACTTACAAAAGGGACAGTAAGGATATACTGTTAAAATTTAACAATTTTACATGGTCCAAAGACTTGTGCTTTGTCACATTTGATGTTGTCAGTCTCTATACCTGTATTGAAAACAAATTTGGCCTCATGGCAGCATGCTCGTTCCTTGACAGAGAGGGAGCAGACCAATTTGAGCACAACAACATGATCTTGGAGATGATGGAATTAATTCTAACAAATAATCTTTTCCTTCATGATGGACAGTGGTACCAGCAGGTTCGCGGAATGGCCATGGACACCAGGTTTGCTCCCTCTTATGCCTGTCTCTTCATGGGTTGGTATGAGAGGGAGCATGCCTGGAGCAAAAATGCCTCCCCCTGGACCCAATATATAATCTTCTGGGGGAGGTACATTGATGATATCATCTGCCTATGGTCGGGTTCAGATGAAGCTCTTCAGGACTACTTTTTGTTTTTGAACAATAATCCATACAATGTGAGACTAACAATGAATCAACATAAGGAGAAGATTGATTTCCTTGATCTCCACTTTTATGTAAAAAATGGAGTTGTCCAGAGCACTTTATTCCGGAAAGAAACAGCCTGCAATGGTGTACGGCATGCGTCAAGTGCACATGCACGCTCAGTGATCAAAAACATCCCCTATGGGGAGATGGTAAGGCTAAGGAGAAATTGTACTGAAGTTAACTCTTTTAAATCAAACATTGCTGATACGCGAGCAAGGTTTCTCAAGAGAGGCTATAAAATTGGAGATTTGCAAAATGCGGAAACTAGGATACATCAGTTGAATACAGACTCAACGCTTATGGACAGCAAGAGCCTCAGGAATAGGGATAACCATGACAATACACTGTGATTCATCACTAAATACACAACATATAGTGATAAAATGTTCAGAATTTAAAAAAAGAATGAGCACTTTTTGCAGGATATTCCAAGCCTGAAAAAGGCGTTTACCAAGAATCCCTCAGTTACCTACAGAAAAGGGTTAACCCTAAAGGATAAACTCTGCCCAAGTTATGTGACATCTGACAGGACAGGCACAACCTGGCTACCTCCTAAACCTACTGGTTTTTATACTTGTGACTCATGTAACATCTGTCAATTTGGAAAGAACAAAACAAAGGAATTTGCCTATAGCAGCACGCAACACTATGAGATCAATCAGTTCATTAATTGTAACACATCATTTGTGATATATGTATTGGGCTGGATCTGCGGAATGATCTATGTAGGCAGCACAACACGGGCTTAAAGATGAGAATTCAGGAGCACCGTAGAGCCATAGCGAGTGGAGACACCAGGTACCCTATGGTTGAGTATTATAGACAGGTCCACCCGACTGATCCTGTTTTCTGGTTCCATAGGATTGAGCATGCGAGGGTATGCAAGAGAGGAGGTGATAGGGAGCTCTCTCTCAGACAGAAGGTGGCAAAGTGGATCTGCAGATTGCGGGCGACTACCTGTGTGTCATAATACTGACAATGAATTTCACTACTTTTAAAATTAACCACAGGGGATTAAGATCAAGGATGTAGTTATGGTCAAGCATAGCGTGTAGGATGCCTCTGCGGTTCAGGCATTTGTGCATTGGTTGAATTAATTGTTTTTTGTGTTGAAACTGTCAAATTCAAAGTTTGTTAAATGAGTTATTATAACACTGTTAATAACAGGATTGAAATGCTTAGTCACTTATTACATATAATGATAATAAGTTTTTCAGAAATGAAAAGGGATAAGGACATAAGTAATACTATGCACCTCCCCTACTATCTTAACCTTCTTCTAGCTTCATTGCCTCTTTTTCTTCTTTTTTCTTTTGGACACTATTATTGGATTATAGAAGTGAGTATGATGATTTCAAGACGGACGCAAATATTATATAGAGGAGCCCTATGACGAATTGAGTAAAGTACTGCAACGTATAGTCAGGTGCAATTGCCATGACAAGTAACAAAAAGATTTACATCGATTAACCATTGTAAATTAATCCTCAGATTTGGAATACAGTAGTTGTCCTTATCAGGAGCATGGTAATGTTAAGCATCAGTTTTCTTGCACATTTTCGGATGGCTGCGAAAATAACTTGCGCAAGAAACCCTTATTAATGATAGTTACTTCCAAGCATAAGGTTTCTTCCAGCGTTCACCCTCCCCTCTTGATCTAAAGTGCAGATGTTGGTGTTTTGCTATTGCTTAAGCAAGGCAATTAATATCTGAATTAAGACTCTACCGATATAATTGGTGGGTCATACATGCTCCACTCCATTATGGCTGAACGTATTAGTTTACTTACATATTGTAAGATGGCCGCAAAATATATTTGCAGGAGGAACCCTCATTAATGAGAGTTACTTCTAAGCATAATGTTTTGTCATAGTTCCCTCTCCCTCCCTATTCTAAAGTGCAGATGTTGGTGTTATGCTATGGCTTAAGCAGGGCAATTAATATCAAAATTAAGAATCTACCGATACAATTGGTGGGTTATACATGCACCACTCCAATATGGATGATCGTATTAGTGTTAGTTGACATTGGCTCACATGCTCCACACCAAGATGGCTAAAGGTATTAGCCTCGGTTGGCTGTAGTTAAATTTGCTCCACTCCAAGATGGCCGGACGGTTCGGTTGGATACGAGTTTCATTAAATCTGATACCCGGGATGCAGCAATCGCTTCTAATAGCGCAACTATGCCTCATTATACTGGCGTGAAAAATAAGAGCCGGAGAACCATTGAGTTTAGTGACACTAGCTCTATTTAAAGATGGCCGAACCAAATAGTAAAAGCCGGTATTGCGATATGTGGTTGAATCTATGATAGGTCATGTGATATGTAAAGCTACAGATCTTCACCTGTTGGCATTTAGGATTGTGTGGTATTTAAACACTTCAAAGCGGCGCGCTTTTCAAAACAACACAGAACCACGGAAGAAGAGTCTAGATACTTAGCAAGGTATGTTGAAAGAGGGTCGCACTTATTAACTCCTTGCAGATAAATTGGGGATTGTAATTTGGGTTTTTTCAGAGCGTCCCTCACTAACAACACTGGTCATCATAGTACGTGATAAGGGTTATAGCTTTCTTCTTTGAGTGGATAACAAGGTATGTAGGAAGCGGGGCTATTTGGGTCTTAAAACTTGGAAGGGATTCGAGACTCCTCTATTAGTAACATTTTTTAACGGAATAAATAAAGCAAGTTGGAAATCGCTGGGTATAGTGAGTAACATTCAGCACTAAAAGCGGTACAACTCCTTCGCGTAGCATTGCGAATGGAATTAATAACGTTGTCAGTTGGGGATTTAAACTTGATTGTAATTCGTGTTTCCTTCATCAGCACTATTTGTGATCGCCATAAGCAAGGCAATCTGGAAGTTTCTTATCAAAATGGGTATTATTCAGCACTCTAAACGTAGAAGTCCCTTCGCGTAGCATTGCAAATGGAACTACAAAGGCTTAATGTCTTTTGACGATTGCTTTATAAATGTCTTGGGTGCCCGCACATTTACGAGGGATTGGGGACATTATGATGAAGGCGATAGCTACTAGTGATTTCAATGTGGATTCAAAAAGGTAAAGTTACACATTCAAACAACCGTGCAAACGAGTAAGGCTCGTATGTTAATTGGGAACCAGATTATATGGACCTCTACTCTCCAAATAGAACATTGGCATCTGTGCGTGAAATGTGTTTCCTTTGGCCTATCAGTAATATTAATGCAAATTTAACGCTGATGAGCTTGACATCCGTGGGTATAGAAACTACGTATTAGGGTCGATCCTTGACATGCTCAGTTCAACTTAATAATTTCGATCCGTACTTTAGAGGGCTTCTGTTTGTCTCTACTCCCATTACACATTTGTTTCAATAATCGCTTTACCTGAACTCTAAACATATGTTTTTTAATTATTCTCACACTAGGTGTCAGACTGTATGCCTGGAATTTCCCTTTTATCATAGGGCGACAACAGATTCATGATGTATCTTTAAGGCGCACTAGCCTTTTTCATTACAGAGGTGAGAGTTCAGATTATTATCTGACTTATCTTTATTATAGCTTATCCAGACATCCTTCTAGCTACTGAATAATGTTCATGCGGCACCTGTCTGTTTCTCTAATTTTCTATTTTTCTCTTTCTTTCCCTTTATGTTATTCTAAGTTTGATTTCATACTCGTAAATTTAGCTATGAGCAATCGAAGCGAAATTTTAGAAAAACTTTTTAGAAAATAACTTGATTTACTGGCGCTGCGAATGAATGAGACAAAAACGTTGGTCGAAATACAACTGACCTCGTAATTAACCAGTTATTAGCTAAATGACATAATAACACTTGCAAACTGTCATTTTCATAAAAGAGTCTGGAATACATGTCTCCTTAAAGTCTGTCTTTATGTAGTTGTTATTGTGGTACTCATTGTGTGTCTAATCTTGTTTTCTATAAAACAAACTTTTTTATTCAGTCATCAGTAATGATATTCTGTTGAGGTATAACTAGTTTATGTTATTGTAGTTTGATTGTCAATTATGTGTCCTATGTGCCTTTTAATTTTAATTGAATGATTTTAGTTATATGTCATTATTTGACGAGATTGACAACATTGAAGCATTTTTTCATCAGTTATGTTTGTCAGTTATTTTATGTCTTCCATGTTATGTGTTACAGCCCTGACGAAGTTCCCTGAATGTATCTTGGGAACGAAACGCGTTGGCTGGTTGTTCATTGAATGTGCACGAACTTTTGAATAAAGTATTTTCTTCAAGAATTACAATGGACTGAATCCACTTTCTTGGTGCACCTCCTTGCTTTCATCAAAATTCGAAATCTGTTTACACTGACAAGTGCCGGAGGATTTGTGCACACATTTTAACACTATATTGCAGTAACTAAGTGAGGTGCAACCTGACTAGTCCGTCGCTGTGTTCAGTCTTGGTTTTTTACCTGGTAATGATATCGCTTGAATTTTCAACCTTAGCCTCCTTTTAGAACCTACCTTCGTCCTCTGTGCACTTGTTTCAGCACTATACTTGATCAGTCACATTTTCTGATTACTGGTGACAACCAATCGTGTAAAAATCTCTTGATTTTCTCATCTTCAGCCCCATCTTTCATTTACAGGGTCTCAATTGTCACACAGTCCTATCACCTGATTTCTGAAAACCTTATTCATTCTTTCAGCCTAGCTATCTTCTTCTTGATATGTCCTTTTGTTTTATAATACTCTGTCACTTTTAATGGGATCTGGAACTTTTCTCTTAGGGCACTGATATCAGATCACACCTCTGCTTGGTAAATCTTGCCCTCGGAAGCTGAGTCCCTTTATGTGATAAATATTTGTCTTTGCTCGCAGACTACCTCAACATTTTGCAAGATCAGCTGTAGTCCAGCCTATAACTTTCCAGTGTGCTTGCCATATTGATGGTTGGCTGTGATTCTTCGTCTATTTGTAGAGAAATGTGCTAGAATGTCCCCATTACTATAACAGCCGTAAAGGCCTAGTCATATCAGTGATGTGTTCTATTAATTCTTAAAGCCTGTACTCTTTGCCATTAATTGAGCTTCAAAAGGCGAAGGCTATTTTTGCATAGGTAGAGATGACTAAACTAATGTGGCCAATCAGTCTTCTCAGTAACCTTAAGAAAACATCAGCAAGAAAATGCCTCCACCATTAAAGGTACTGCACAATTCCAAACCAGTATGATATTTCATCCTAAGTTTCCTCATCCTACATTCTTCATGGTGTGAGGGGCTGCAATGTTAAAATCATTATTTATGAAGCGTAGTTCAGAAGTGTGCACCACCAACTGCATTAATCAAACATTTATAATAAATTTCCCTATTTGGAGAAGTCACTTTCTAAAGTGAATGGGCAATATCCTGTCAACCACCTTGCCCAAATTTTCTACCTTTTCACTTTTTTTAAAAAGGTTCAATATAAGGTTTGGTGCTTGTTCTTTCAATGCCTTTGAAAGTCTATTAGGATCAGTGGTAGCAAGGGTGCTTTATGAAGCAAATTTTGAGGAGTATTAGATATCAGAATATTGATCCCAATTTAAAATATTTTATTGCAGCTTTCTTCAGTTACCTGTCTCTACTGCAACGCAGGCTTTAAAATTTTAACTTAATGAATCGTCAATGAATGATCAGACAGCTTGTCGGCCTTTTCTGTTCTGTTCTGTTATGGATGGATTCACTTATAATCAATGTGAATCCACTTATGGAATCGCTTTACTATCATGTGGTCTGCTTTCATTGGTGAAACTGGTGGGAGTGATCGAAATATTCAATGGTGACTATTAATAGGGCACTTGACCAATGAGCTTGTTTCCTCCCTTCTGGTAGAATGGAAGGCTGGAGCACTGACAAAAGTCACGTTACCTCAGATGTTTGTTACCTTTCACATTGAAACACAGAATGAAAGTAATATGATGCTTGCATTTGACATTAAAATTCATTCAGTGAACCCTGGGTATATTGTATGTATGTTGTTATATGATAATCTGGAAAGTTTAGAATGTATTCTCCAAACAGATAATTCAGCCACTTGAACTATTACTGTATTTTTTTCGTATTTAAGGAAAACGCGTATTGATATTTGAACAAACTAAGGAAAATATTTTCACAAAAATATTTCTCTTGGGGAAATGTTATCTTCAATAATGATTGTAACGTTGGCAAAAACTTGGCATGTTAAACAGTTCTTAAAAGCTTTTAGAGGCATCACTCACAACTCTTAGCCTATTTTCCCTAAAATTGTGCAGATTTACACCCTGGTTAAAACAAAGAAACACGACATGCAGATAAAAATTTAGGAGGAACTGCAAAAGTGAAGTAGCATCAAACGATTCCAAAAATGCAAGATAAAAAGTCATCTGCAGGATATAAAGAACAGCATCCTGTCCAATAGGCAATCATTTATTTTGAGACATGGAAACGATATTTTACCCTTGTCTAAGGTCCCTCACCACACTCTGCTGAACATAACAATTGAAATTCAACACTTGATACCAATGTATTAAACATGAATCTTTGCATTGAGGCGACTGAGGTTTCACTTACCCAGACCTTTCAGTGGACCAGGAAGGTTTATTTCCTGAACTAGGTTCCCCTAATTTTTTAACGGTCCAAGATGTAAATTTGGGTTTCATTTTAACCATGATATTTAATGCAGTCATTGAACTTGGCTGTTTTGCTTCTCTTCAGAAGGGATCTGAAATAAATACTATTTTCAACAAATATTAGCAGAGCCTTTAGTTCGGGACTTGGCAAGCTGGTGGAATGTCAATTAAAAAAATTATTTTATTCCAGGAGTATGTCACAAAAAAGAATGAAAAGAAAACGTTACAATCTAAACATTGCAGCCATGAGCCTGCACTAAACTTTTGAAATGTAAAAAAATTATCTAAGCATTGAATATAACTTTAATACAATGGTACGGGTGCTACATAGCAGGCACTTGTTCTGAGAAGAGGTAGATAAACTCTTTTTAAGTTTAATGCCTAACACAGGAAAATATGGTTCTCTTCGGACAAAACAAGTTCTATGTGCTAGAATTAGTGTAACGTGAGTACATAGTTTAAACACACAAGGACAACTCAAAATATAAAAAGGATAAAGAATGGAAAATAATAAAAGCATAGCCAGAATAAAATATTGTCCGATCAGCCCTGGAACTGAAGTGCACATTCTTAGGTAGATGTGTATATGTGATGAGGAAAACCTTTGTTACTCACCTTGTAAAAAGTTGCCAAAGGCTAACGTGGGCTGATCCATTGCCCCATTCTGTATGCATTGCTGGGCAGAAGCAAAATGTGAATGATAGCTCAATAGGCAAATGAATGAAGAAGACTGGGCCCGATTCATAAAAGTAATCTGAGACAAAATCCTATCTTGACGGCTTTCGGTATTCACAAAGGGCATTTAGGAGTAGTAAAGTTAGGAATCCTAACTTTTTAGGAGTAGTAAAGTTAGGATTCCTAACTTTACTACTCCTAAATGCCCTTTGTGAATACCGAAAGTCGTAAAGCTAGGATTTTGTCTCAGTTAAACTTAAGACCAAGAGATGAGAGAATCTGTTCATCCCTGCAACGCCAGGGTGCCTGCCAGGGTGCGTGCCACGCAGTGCAGAGATTAACAGGGGGGCACCATTGGTGCCCCCTCAGCCCCCAACTGGAGGCTGCAGGGTGAAGGGGCCCTGCTAGGGGCCCCCAATGTCACTTTCTGACAGGCGTTCCATGTTGGAAAGCCCAACATGAAAAGACTGTCTGAAAACAACATCGTAATCCCTACAGCGGAAACGCCGTCCATAGGGATTATGGGCAGGCCTCCGACTGGCTGGCGGGCTCCTTGAGCCCGTTGGAATCCAACCGGAATGACTGGCCGGTTTCACTTTCGACCGCCTGCATCGTAATGTTGCAGTCGAAAGTGAAACCCACGACCTGCGGTCGGAGGCTTTCTGAGTTGCATCGTAATTAGGACCTAAATTGGAGTTAAAGCCTTTTATTCATTTAGAGACTGTCAGGCAATTGATGATATGGACAATATTTTGGGAAACAATAGCCAGACCATCATTACAATATCTGTCAATAACCATTTAAATAGAGCATTTGGAATCAAAGCTAAAGTAAACATGTTTTAGAATCTTTTTTTTACACTCCTCAAGCCACAAAATACGACCATAAGACCAACCACAAGGGGTCCATGCATTTCCAAGCTTAAGAGCTAAAGCTCCAACTCTGAGAATGTTTAAAAATATCAACTTTTCCTGGGGTTCATGTTTTATAGACAGCAGGAAACATATGGTTAACTGTTTAAGTATTTCTGGGGGGGCTACTGCACTCCCTGCTGCCCCCCACAACACTTACAAACATAGTGGAGGTGCCCCTGCCCAGATTAGGACACCACAATGGAGTAAAATGTATGTAAATGACCCATGAAGGGCATTATGGGGCACTCCTTGGTAAGAGCAATGAATAATAAATGAGCAGCTCTGGTCCACCTGGCAGGAGCCAGCTTTTGCTCGCTACGGGGGAGCAATTCTGTGCTCCCGCAGGCAGGGAGCTGTGTCTTGGGGGATTGATCCCCCAGGCCAAAAACAGTGAGCTGGCCCTGAGAGATGGGGACTGCAAGACCATACCATTGCTTGGGGAAACACTACAGCCCACAGTGGATGGGGTCCCCAGTGCCGTCTAATGGGTCAGGGAGGGGCCTACACCCCCTCCCCCAAAAAACACTGCAGCCCTTGTGGAATATGATCCCTGGGCCTTAAAATAGCTTGGAGAGGGAAGCCCCACACCACCCAAAAAAATACTGTTGGCCCAAGGGATAGGGTCCCCGGGGCTGTACAATGACTCGGGAGAGGGGGCTGTACACCCCTCCCCATAAATATGAAATCAGCCAAGGGGCATTGAGTCCCATCCACCAGGATCTTCCAGTGGCTCAGTGAGGGGGGCACCCACTCACTTACCCAAATATAAAGGTTGCACTGACTGCACTTTCCTTGGTCCACCCTCAGGGATCTAAAAATGAAAGGGGCAGGTCTGCCCTTTTTTTTCTCCTTAAACCGTTAAAAACTATTATGTTTTTTACCCGAAGGGGGTCGCTTTGGGACCCCCACCACCAGGCCAAGGGGATCAGGCTATCCCAACCTTACCCACTACAATATTTTTAATCTTTTTACAGGACAGGAAACTGAGTCCTAAAATGGCTGCCTCAACATCAACATTTTTGTTGATGTTGTGGCAGCCAATCAGATCTTATCATTTGATCTGTCAGGTCCACAAACCCTCTACTACATGAAATGTACATAACCATTGCGTGAACTATACATAAATATTCAGCCTTAATTTCTCAAAAACTGCTGGATCTACTCAATATCACAAAAGCCTGGACCAAGACCTAGCTTTGGTGTGATTCCATTCAGCCACTTGTGTGGTATTGCTGTTCAATTTTACTATGGAAAAATGCTTGGGGAAAATAAGTTTTGGGACCCCCATTTTTCTTTACCCCCACTTGACGGAGCACCCTGAAACGTTCCAGGAAGGAGAAGAGGTGGATGAGACTTTGTTTTCTCTTGAGAAGATTTGTCAAATCGGCCCGAAGTTATAAGCAAACCAAAAAAGAAAACATGGTCCTAACTATAACTATCCAGTGGCAACTGCCACGCGTAGTTATAGTTTGGATGTTGTTTCCATAGGAAATGCCTTATTTGGTTCACTAATAACTTTGGCACGTTTGACGAATCTTGATGCAGCGTTCCAAAAACGTGCTCTTTTTTGCTTGGTTTCTTTATGGAAAGTTTTGGGGTGATCCATCAGGCGGCGTTCAAGAAAAGGGGGGATTACCAAAACGCCAGGCCCTGCTGCCAACCCCATGCTGTGTGCGACAGGGGTTGGCTTACCGCCCGCGGGGGTTTGGACCGCGGGCCTGGCCACAGCCCTCGCCATGCACTGCTAATTACTTCTCATATTATATCACTCATGAAATTTTCTATGGCATCACTGATAGCAGATAGCATCAATGCAACATCTGAAATTACATCATTGATTACAAAACTGTGCATGGCAGGCGCACAAGTTATAGTTACTTTACTGCACGAGTTATAGTTACTTGAGATAACTATAACTTGCGAATTTTAGTTGTTTTTTTTAATTTAAAATGGTCTGTTTTAACTGACATTTTCACCTAACTAAAATGACCCTTTGACCTTTGTTTTTCTCAGATATATATATATATATATATATATATATATATATATATATATATATACAAAAAGAGTTGCCTCTAGGTGGGATGCACTCCCAGGTGGAAATTACGCCAAAGCAAGGGCACACGCCATGAACAAAGTCCTTTTCTGGTATCCTGCCAGACGCGTTCAGTGGCAGACCATGTGATGTGCCAGCGTGCGGCAACCACCAGTAAATCCCTGTAATAATTATGCTCAGGTGAACCACCGGAAGCAATGCTTCCTGGGACTGGTGGTTCAGTAAAACCCAAGAGGGTCGCCGCCGGCACTCACATTCAAAAATGTCTTTAAAAGGATTGCCGATGTTCGCGCCGGCACCCCTGCATATAACAGGCACCTCCTGTTCCATAGTTAGCTGCCCCAATAAAGCAGCCGCGGACCCGCAAGTGTTTCACGGTGGTGCAATCCCGCGACCAGGCAGGCCGCAGTACAAAATACAAAAAGAGTTGCCTCTAGGTGGGATGCACTCCCAGGTGGAAATTACGCCAAAGCAAGGGCACACGCCATGAACAAAGTCCTTTTCTGGTATCCTGCCAGACGCGTTTTGGGCCAACGCCCTCTTCAGTGGCAGACCATGTGACGTGCCAGCGTGCGGCAACCACCAGTAAATCCCCATAATAATTATGCTCAGGTGAACCACCTGAAGCAATGCTTCCTGGGACTGGTGGTTCTGTAAAACCCAAGTGGGTCGCCGCCGGCACTCACATTCAAAAATGTCTTTAAAAGGATTGCCGATGTTCGCGCCGGCACCCCTGCATATAACAGGCACCTCCTGTTCCACAGTTAGCTGCCCCAATAAAGCAGCCGCGGAACCTTTTCAAATAAATAATTCAGCCCGCCTAGGTCGAGAGAAGCACCACCGCAAGATCCCAAGCGGGGCCGCCTGCTGTTTTATATTGATTGCGGGTGGAACAGGAGGAGCGGCCTGTAAAGAGAGCTGTGTTTCTTTGTTTTAAAGCACCATTTAAAGAACTTTGAAAACCAGTGATGGCTACAAACAGACCCACATGGGTAAGGAACTACCAGCCCCATCATGCTTTGCAGGCAATGTGATTTGCCGGCCCACTTGGGGCGTGACTTAAAGCCCACTTGGGGCGTGTCTTGAATAAATGGAGGGAAAATGCTGGCAGAAATGTTTGGCCGTCCTGGAGAGCAGTTGGCTTTGAAGAAGGGCGTAAGCCTGAAACGCATCGCATTAAACTGCTGGTCAGTGTGTTTTAATATCCCAGTTCCTGTGTCTGCTTACTTCCTGGGAGTGCATCTCACAAGATGGCAAACCTTTTCAAATAAATAATTCGGCCCGCCTAGGTCGAGAGAAGCACCACCACAAGATCCCAAGCGGGGCCGCCTGCTGTTTTATATTGACTGCGGGTGGAACAGGAGGAGCGGCCTGTAAAGAGAGCTGTGTTTCTTTGTTTTAAAGCACCATTTAAAGAACTTTGAAAACCAGTGATGGCTACAAACAGACCCACATGGGTAAGGAACTACCAGCCCCATCATGCTTTGCAGGCAATGTGATTTGCCGGCCCACTTGGGGCATGACTTGAAGCCCACTTGGGGCGTGTCTTGAATAAATGGAGGGAAAATGCTGGCAGAAATGTTTGGCCGTCCTGGAGAGCAGTTGGCTTTGAAGAAGGGCGTAAGCCTGAAACGCGTCGCATTAAACTGCTGGTCAGTGTGTTTTAATATCCCAGTTCCTGTTTCTGCTTACTTCCTGGGAGTGCATCTCACAAGATGGCAAACCTTTTCAAATAAATAATTCGGCCCGCCTAGGTCGAGAGAAGCCCACCGCAAGATCCCAAGCGGGGCCGCCTGTTGTTTTATATTGACTGCGGGTGGAACAGGAGGAGCGGCCTGTAAAGAGAGCTGTGTTTCTTTATTTTAAAGAACCATTTAAAGAACTTTGAAAACCAGTGATGGCTACAAACAGACCCACATGGGTAAGGAACTACCAGCCCCATCATGCTTTGCAGGCAATGTGATTTGCCGGCCCACTTGGGGCGTGACTTGAAGCCCACTTGGGGCGTGTCTTGAATAAATGGAGGGAAAATACTGGCAGAAATGTTTGGCCGTCCTGGAGAGCAGTTGGCTTTGAAGAAGGGCATAAGCCTGAAACGCGTCGCATTAAACTGCTGGTCAGTGTGTTTTAATATCCCAGTTCCTGTGTCTGCTTACTTCCTGGGAGTGCATCTCACAAGATGGCAAACCTTTTCAAATAAATAATTCGGCCCGCCTAGGTCGAGAGAAGCACCACCGCAAGATCCCAAGCGGGGCCGCCTGCTGTATTATATTGACTGCGGGTGGAACAGGAGGAGCGGCCTGTAAAGAGAGCTGTGTTTCTTTGTTTTAAAGCACCATTTAAAGAACTTTGAAAACCAGTGATGGCTACAAACAGTCCCACATGGGCAAGGAACTACCAGCCCCATCATGCTTTGCAGGCAATGTGATTTGCCGGCCCACTTGGGGCGTGACTTGAAGCCCACTTGGGGCGTGTCTTGAATAAATGGAGGGAAAATGCTGGCAGAAATGTTTGGCCATCCTGGAGAGCAGTTGGCTTTGAAGAAGGGCGTAAGCCTGAAACGCGTCGCATTAAACTGCTGGTCAGTGTGTTTTAATATCCCAGTTCCTGTGTCTGCTTACTTCCTGGGAGTGCATCTCACAAGATGGCAAACCTTTTCAAATAAATAATTCGGCCCGCCTAGGTCGAGAGAAGCACCACCGCAAGATCCCAAGCGGGGCCGCCTGCTGTTTTATATTGACTGCGGGTGGAACAGGAGGAGCGGCCTGTAAAGAGAGCTGTGTTTCTTTGTTTTAAAGCACCATTTAAAGAACTTTGAAAACCAGTGATGGCTACAAACAGACCCACATGGGCAAGGAACTACCAGCCCCATCATGCTTTGCAGGCAATGTGATTTGCCGGCCCACTTGGGGCGTGACTTGAAGCCCACTTGGGCGTGTCTTGAATAAATGGAGGGAAAATGCTGGCAGAAATGTTTGGCCGACCTGGAGAGCAGTTGGCTTTGAAGAAGGGCGTAAGCCTGAAACGCGTCGCATTAAACTGCTGGTCAGTGTGTTTTAATATCCCAGTTCCTGTGTCTGCTTACTTCCTGGGAGTGCATCTCACAAGATGGCAAACCTTTTCAAATAAATAATTCGGCCCCCCTAGGTCGAGAGAAGCACCACCGCAAGATCCCAAGCGGGGCCGCCTGCTGTTTTATATTGACTGCGGGTGGAACAGGAGAAGCGGCCTGTAAAGAGAGCTGTGTTTCTTTGTTTTAAAGCACCATTTAAAGAACTTTGAAAACAAGTGATGGCTACAAACAGACCCACATGGGTAAGGAACTACCAGCCCCATCATGCTTTGCAGGCAATGTGATTTGCCGGCCCACTTGGGGCGTGGCTTGAAGCCCACTTGGGGCGTGTCTTGAATGAATGGAGGGAAAATGCTGGCAGAAATGTTTGGCCGTCCTGGAGAGCAGTTGGCTTTGAAGAAGGGCGTAAGCCTGAAACGCGTCGCATTAAACTGCTGGTCAGTGTGTTTTAATATCCCAGTTCCTGTGTCTGCTTACTTCCTGGGAGTGCATCTCACAAGATGGCAAACCTTTTCAAATATATATATATATATATATATATACACATACATACATATATATATATATACACATACACATATATATATACACATATACACACATATATACATATATATACATATATACATTACCTACTGGTAGTCACCAGTAGCTAGTTATAGTTAGGATGCAGTTTCCATAGGAAGAGAGTTTATTCATTTGCCAATAACTTTGGCGTCGTTTGATGAATCTTCGTGAAATTTTCAAAACTATTGGTGCTGTCCCTTCAGCTGCTGTCTTGAAATTTTCGGGGTGATTCGTCAAGCAGGGGCTGAGAAAAAAGGGGGGTCCCAAAATGCTTTTTCTCCATGTTAATTTCTATAGGAAACTTTAGACACGGCTACAGCCCAAACTACTGAACGGAATTACACCAAATTTGGCAAAAAGGTAGCTCTTGGTCCAGAAAGCACTCGTTTTGTTAAAGGGTGTAAATCCATTCAGTAGTTGCTGAGAAATTTAAAGATTTCTCAGATATACAACTATGGTTGCGGTGGATCCGTGACCCCTCCCGATCTTGTGCCTGAGATCTGATTAGCTGCCAACAATTCAAACCAGGAAGTGTTGGCAGCCATCTTGTTACTCGGTTGGACCGAGTCTCAAGCAAAAATATAAAAAAAGAAAAGGGGGCAGGGTAGGAACACCTTGACCCCCTAGGCCTCTTGGAGAGGTCCCACAGGGATCCCCAAGGGCGAAAATAAGCATTTTTAAAAATATTTTGGTGGGACTCGCGGTGGATCCGTGAATCTGGCTGAAAAGTTTAAAAAATGAAGCGCTTAATTTAATTAGACCCCCGGGTGGGCCAGGTCCCGGGGGCCATTAGAAATAATGATGAGGGCCGCATGGCACCCCTGCAGCCCCGGGTACCGCCACCTCCTTCCTGCTATATTAAAAAATAATGCCTGGGGGGCTCCAGCCCCCACACACAGCCCCGGGGACAGCCCCCTCCCCAGGGCTAACTCATCCAAATGCTGGGGGGCCTAGTGGCACCCCCGCAGCCCCGGGGTCCACCACCTCCCTGGGGCTAACTCATACAAATGCGGAAGGCTACGTGTCCCCCCGCAGCCCCAGGGACCGCCACCTCCCCGGGGCTATATTAAAAAATAATGCGAGACCCAGGGACCGCCACCTCCCCGGGGCAACTCTATATTTAATTACATATGGGGGCCCCAGGGATTAATTTTTGTTGGAGGGGGGCCTTGCAGCCCCCCCTCATGGAGCCATAGATGGCCCTGGGGACCACCACCCCCCAGGGCCAGCTCCAGCAATGTCCCGGGGTGCCCACCCTGGGGACATTGCAGTTTGCTATGACTTGGCAGGAGCACCGCTCCCTCCAAGCTATAGCAAACACTACTTTGCTTCATGGAAGCGAGAACATTGAAAATGCTCTTGCTTACATGAAGCGGAGCAGAATTGCTTTTAGACAGAGGGAGCTGCATGTCAGCAGCTCCCTCTGTCCAAAAGCAATGCTGGCTCCTGCAGGAGGCGGTGAGCCAGCATGGACCACGGGGGTCTTGAGGCTCCCCCATGGTCCCCAACATGGTGGCAATGCCCAGGGTATGTGGTCCCCGGGGCAATATCAGACCAGGAAGGGGGTTCACGCAGGACCCCCCCATTATTTTAAAAAAAGATGAAGACCTGGGTTCAGGGGATGGGGTCCTAGGGACCAAAATAGGCCTGGGGAGGGGGGCCACGCGGCCCCCTTCCCCTTTTTAAAAGAAAAAAGATAAATAAAGGCCCCGGGGGATGGGGTCCTCGGGGCCGAAATTGGCCTTAGGAGGGGGTTCCTGCAGCCCCCCTCCGATTTAAAAAAATAAAATAAAAGCCAGGCCTTGGGGGATGGGGTCCCCAGGGCCAAAATTGGCCCTGGGACGGTGGGCTCCATAGCCCCCCTTCCTTTACTTTTAAAAATTAAAAAAGGAAAAGGCCGGGCCCCAGGGAATGGGGTCCCCTGGGGCTGTAATCGGCCCGGGAGGGAAGCCGCACAGCCCCCTTCGCTATTTAAAAAAAAAAAGACTGGCCCCGGGGGATGGGCTCCCCAGGGCCGAAATCGGCCGAGGAAAGAGGGCTACAGCAGCATTAAAAAAAAATTAATAAAAAAAAACTCCGGCAAGTCACAGGAGGCTACACATCCTTCACCACCACTCTGCAAACGCACCTCCTGGCACAATGGTGGTTGGGGAATGAAATCCCCTTGATTGCTGAGGGTCTTTGGAGGCCAACAAGCCCTCTTGTTACCTCCAGTAAGTCCCAGAGAGCGGGATTGCTGAGAGGACTTGAAGGCCATGCTCCCTTTCTCCACCACTCTGCAAACGCACCTCCTGGCACGCTTCTGGTTGGGGAATGAATTCCACTTTACTTCTGAGGGCCTTAGGACTGAAGTAGACTACTTCCCCCAACCAGTAGTGCGTCAGGAGGCGCGTTTGCAGAGTGGTGGAGAAAGGGGGTGTAGCCTCTGACAACCTCTCAGCCATCCAGCTGTGAGGGTGTTACTAGAGGTGGCAGGAAGGGTAGTTGGCCCCCAAGAACCCTGAAGAGCCAAGGGGGCTTCATCCCCCAACCAGTAGCGAGCCAGGAGGTGCGTTTGCAGAGTGGTGGAGAAAGGGGGCGTGGCCACCGAACATCTCTCAGCAAACATACTGTGTTGAACTTACTGGAGTGAACAGGAGGGGTAGTTGCCCCCCAAGGATCCTCTGGAGCCAAGGGGTCTTCATCCCCCTACTAGTAGTGTGCCAGGAGCTGCGTTTGCACAGTGGTAGAGAATGGGGGCATGGCGTCCGACAATGTCTCAGCAATCCTGCTGTGTGGGACTTACTGGAGGGAGCAGGAGGGGTTGTTTTCCCCAAAGAATGTCCGTGAGGGCCAACTACCCCTCCTGTTAGCTCCAGTAAGTCCAACACAGCGGGATTGCTAAGAGGTCTTTGGAGGGCACGCCCCCTATCCCCATTACTCTGTAAATGCAGCTCCGCTTGTGGTGCACTACTGGTTGGAGGATGAAGTCCACTTAACTCCTGAGGGACCTCAGGCGCCAAGCAGCCCTCCTGCTACCTCCTGTAAGTCCTACACAGCAGGATTCCTGAGAGCTGGTCGGAGGCCCAACCCTCTTTCTCCACTTCTCTGCAAAAGCGATTACTAGTTAAAAAAAACATACAAGTTTACTGAAAAAAAAACAAAGGTTGGTTACAGGGACGTTATAGTTAGGCTCATGCTTCACTCATACAAAACCAGAGAAAATCAGCAGTTATAGTTAGCTGAGCTAACTATAACTCGTGCCCCGCAATGCACTGTTTATGACCTCACATATTATATCACTCATGACATGGTCAGTGACATCATTGATGACATCTCAAATTACATCACTGATGACATCATCTACAGAATCTCTGACACACCCACTCACACCCCAATATAACCTTTCATACACCCACTCCAACTTCTACACTAGCATTCTCAAAACCATTGACACATCCATACCAGTACTTACACACCCATTCACTGATTCATAGGCCTACACACATATTCACTCAGTTACCCATACAGCCACTCATACACCAACTCACTCACTAAAACAGCCACTGATATAGCCACTCATACAGCCATACAGTCACTCACACACAGTCAGTGACTCATAGAGCTACTCATACACCTATTCACTCACCTATAGAGTCAATCACACAGCCATTTACTCACCTATACATGTATGCACACACACACACATTTATTTATACAGATACTAACACATACTCACCTATACAGTCACTGACACAAGCACACACTCACCCAT
This sequence comes from Calotriton arnoldi, assembly GCA_963921515.1. Lineage (NCBI taxonomy): Eukaryota > Metazoa > Chordata > Amphibia > Caudata > Salamandridae > Calotriton > Calotriton arnoldi. Next base: position 126,609 of record CAWUFW010002863.1, read on the forward strand.
ACGGCCACTCTTACAATCACTCAGTCACACATACAGTCACTCATATACTCCAACACTCACTTATACTGCCTTTCACATATGCAGTTATTCACCATATACCACTGACACATCCATTCAATCACCGACACAGCCATACATACACTCACTCACCCATACAGCTACTTACACACACACTCATTAACCCATAGAGCCACTGACTCACCCATGCACTCATCCATTCAGGCAGTTACACACCCCCTCACCCAGCCACACAGACAATGAGACACCCATACATGTACTCAGACAATCACTAACCCATACAGAAACTCACCTAACCACTCACACACCTATACAACTACTTAGACACCAACTGACAGACAGATACAGACATTCACACAAGTCACTCACCCATACATTTACTGAGACAAGTAATCACTCACTTATACAGTCTGTTACGCACCCACTGAATCATCCATACAGGCACTCATACACCCACTGATTCACCAATACACCTTGGTATGTATATTTAACACTCATAAATGTTTTAAAAACACTCACAGTCACTGGATGATGTCATCAGTGATGTCATTTGAGATGTCATCAGTGATGAGTGATGTAATATGTGAGTTCATAAGAAGTGCATTGTGGGGGCGCAAGGTATAGTTAGCTCTGCTAACTATAACTGCTGAATTTCTCTAGTTTTGTACGAGTGAAACATGAGCCTAACTATAACGTCCCTGTAACCTTTGGTTTTTCCAGTGAATATGTATATATATATATATATATAAGCGCCACCCACTGTGGTGAAAGGTACTTACCCAGAGCGCCTGCTGACACGGACTCGAAGTGTCGAGACCATGATGTTTCCTCACGCACCCACCATTGGATTTTAACCATTCACTACGAGGCATTCTCGTTTGAAAGCAAGAAGATGTGTAACACCTGAGACAAGAGCATTTGATAAAAGCAGTGTTGCAGAAACGCGTTATGCTGGTCTCAATAAAGTTTTCAAGCCTTCAACTCGCGTGTGCTCAGATCCTTCTAGGTGAGGGGATTATGGGTCTTGGATTTGTATATTAGGTGCAGCCACAGCACCGTGAGCGCACATCCTCAAGCAGTCCGGCAAGATCAGTGGAAAGTAATGGACGTTTCAAAGCGCTTGGAAACTGCCGGACCGCCGCAACCTTAAAATTAAAATCAGCCTGCCAGCACGAGTTGGGACATGATCACATGGAGGGCACCTAGTTACTTAAAAGGTGTTTCCAGGCAGCTATGACAACATGCTGAAAAGGATAAGTGCGGCTGGATGAGGGTTTGAGGCGTGTAACTGAGTTTGTGATACTGGTGTGCGCAAAGAGGAACAGCAAGCGCCACCCACTGTGGAGAAAGGTACTTACCCAGAGCGCCTGCTGACACGGACTCGAAGTGTCGAGACCATGATGTTTCCTCACACGCCCACCATTGGATTTTAACCATTCACTACGAGGAATTTTCGTTTGAAAGCAAGAAGATGTGTAACACCTGAGACAAGAGCATTTGATAAAGGCAGTGTTGCAGAAACGCGTTATGCTGGTCTCAATAAAGTTTTCAAGCCTTCAACCCGCGTGTGCTCAGATCCTTCCAGGTGAGGGGTTTATAGGTCTTGGATTTTTATATATATATAGTCACTGAAAAAATAAAGGTTAAAGTAACTTTATAATTAGGTGAAAGTGGCAGTTATCAATTATGTCATTAAACATGGCATGAGTGATGCAATCAGTTCGGTGGGAGGGGCGAGGATTTCAGAGCATGACAATCATTCCTGTGCACTTCATACCACTCTTTTCTACAGTCTCTTTGCTACGCATTTATGCTTTTTCTCCTCATATATTTCTGAAACACTCAATCAGCATATCTCAAACCTCATTTCCTTACTCTTCAGCACCCTTTTTTTACTCTCTCTCTCGCATGTACTTCCTTGCATCTTTTTCACCTCACCAACGCCCGACACACACCACCTTTAGAGGTTCCCTCATTTACAGGCCACCTGGCCCTAGAAGCATGTTCATAACACAAGCTGGTAGTATGTTGGAAAATGAGCTAAGTGCCAGCTCATACACGATATCAGGAGATTTTAACTTCCATCTGGAAGCTCATACTGATCCAGATACCTCAAGCCTGCTGGACCTGATGAGTAATGCTGACTTAAAGCAACTTGTCATTGGCCTATGAATCGGTGAAGCAATGAATGTAGGCCTATGAATCAGTGAAGCAAGAAAACCCCTTGGTTCACCAACGAACTCAAGGAATCCAAGAAGAACTGCCGCACTCTCGAGAGAACCTGGCGACTCGACCAGACCACAGACAACAGGACCGCCCTCAAACACGCCACCCGCAAACACCACCAGCTGATCCGTGCCACCAAGAAGTCGGCACTCAAAGAACGACTGGACAACAACGCCCATGACAGCAAGGAACTTTTCAGCATTGTCAAAGAGTTCTCCAACCCCAGCGCCGGAAACAACGACATCACCCCCTCGCAAGACCTCTGCAACTCACTCTCCGCGTTCTTCCACCGCAAGATCACCGACATACATAACAGCTTCGACGCACATACCACGCACCCTACCGCCGAACCAACGCCCGCCACCACCACCCTCTGCAACTGGACCCCGATCAGCACCGAAGACACCACCCGCACGATGAACTCCATCCACTCCGGATCACCAACCGACCCCTGCCCACACCACGTCTTCAACAAAGCCGACGCCACCATCGCACCCCATCTCCGGGACATCATCAACTCCTCCTTCCACACCGCCACCTTCCCGGAGAGCTGGAAGCACGCCGAGCTTACCGCCCTCCTGAAGAAACCAACGGCGGACCCCACCGACCTCAAGAACTACCGTCCCATCTCGCTCCTTCCGTTTCCGGCCAAAGTCATCGAGAAGACCGCCAACAGACAGCTTGCCGCCTTCCTCGAGACGAATGGATCCCTCGACCCCTCGCAGTCCGGGTTTCGGGCCAACCACAGCACCGAGACCGCCCTTATCGCAGCCACCGACGACATCAGAACCCTAACCGACAACGGGGAAACAGCTGCCCTCATCCTCTTGGACCTCTCCGCGGCGTTCGACACCGTCTGCCACCGCACCCTAGTGAAGCGCCTCAGCAACATCGGAATCCGAGAGAAAGCACTGGAATGGATCATCTCGTTCCTCGCCGGTAGAAGCCAGAGAGTCCGCCTCCCCCGTTCAGTTCCGAAGCCACCGAAGTCATCTGCGGCGTTCCACAAGGATCTTCACTCAGCCCAACCCTCTTCAACGTCTACATGAGCCCCCTCGCAGCCATCGCACGCCAACACAACCTCAACATCATCTCCTACGCCGATGACACCCAGCTGATCCTCTCCCTCACCAACGACCCCACCACCGCCAGAGCCAACCTACACGACGGGATGAGAGATGTCGCCGACTGGATGAGGAACAGCCGCCTTAAACTGAACTCAGACAAGACGGAAGTCCTCATCCTGGGCTCATCACCCTCCGCCTGGGACGACTCCTGGTGGCCCCCGGCCCTGGGCACCGCACCCAAGCCAACGGACCACGCACGCAACCTGGGCTTCATCCTGGACTCCTCCCTGTCGATGACCAGACAAATCAACGCCGTCTCATCTTCATGCTTCAACACCCTGCGCATGCTCCGCAAGATCTTCAGATGGATCCCCACTGAAACCAGGAAGACCGTCACCCAGGCACTCGTCACCAGCCGACTGGACTATGGGAACACCCTCTACGCCGGAACCACAGCCAAACTTCAAAAAAGACTCCAGCGCATCCAGAACGCCTCCGCACGACTCATCCTGGACATCCCCCGACACAGCCACATCACCGGACACCTGAAAGACCTGCACTGGCTCCCCGTCAGCAAGAGAATCACGTTCAGACTCCTCACCCACGCACACAAGGCCCTCCACGACCTGGGCCCAAAGTACCTCAACGACCGCGTGACCTTCTACACGCCCACACGCCAGCTACGATCAACCAGCCACGCCCTCGCCACCGTACCACGCATCCGCAGAACCACCGCCGGAGGAAGATCCTTCTCCTACCTGGCAGCCAAGACCTGGAACTCCCTCCCCACTCACCTTCGGCGAACCCAGGACCATCTCTCCTTCAGGAAGCAGCTCAAGACCTGGCTGTTCGAGCAGTAACTTACCCCCTCCCCCAGCGCCTTGAGACCCTCCCGGGTGAGTAGCGCGCTCTATAAATGCCGTGATTGATTGATTGATTGATTGATTGGCGCCACACACAAGGCAGGACACACATTGGATGGCATATTCTCCAATAACTCGCAGCTGCTATTCACGGGCCTTCTCCCTTTGGTTTGGTCAGACCACAAGGCAGAGTTATTCGTGCTGACGGTGCCTGACCAACACACGAGGAAACCAGTAAATAGACAACTGGTTAGCAGAGCATGGAATAAGGTAGAAGCTGATGAATTACAGGAATTGTTAACCTCTACATCTTTTGTTCTACCTTTAGACCTAGATGAGCCCACACTTTCTCATACTAATTGGCTGGAAGCAGCAGATAACAAGCTAGCTCCCAAGAAACTCCTCCGCCCCAATAGGGCACGCCCTTCCTCTCCCTGGTATACCCAAGAGCTTAGAGATCAAAAATTGGCCTGCAAGCACCTTGAAAGAATCTGGAGGAAGGAGTATAATGATAGGGAAAAAAATGAATACAAACTAAGCTTATCTCAGTATAAACAGCTGCTTCAAAAAACAAAACAAGAGTTTTTCGCCAAAAGAATTAACTCAGCAAAAAACTCAACAAAAGAACTGTTTAAAACGGTAACCACCCTAGCATACCCAGCCCCTCCGCCCATTCCGGTGAGCCAGGAACTGTGTGAGAAAATAGCAACATTTTTCTTCGACAAAGTTGAGGCTATTTTTTCTACGTTCACTGGCTCAACGATTAAGACGTCGTCGGCCCACATAGTAGATCTTAAGTCAGGAAAAAGCTCTCTGCCACAGTTTGATAAATTTTCCCCAGTTTCTGCCATAGACACTCTTAAGCTTCTCATGACGGCGAAATCAGGCTCACCATTTGATCCATGCCCACTCTCAACTAAAATTAGCACCCGAGCCAGTCACAATAACACTGACTTCCATCATAAATGCTATGTTTGCGGAAGGGTACTTCCCCAAAACATGGAAAAGTGCATCCATACTGCCCCTGCTCAAAAAACCGAGTCTAGATCCTAAAGACTCTAATAAGTTTAGACCCATCTCCAGACTTCCACTTCCTGTGAAAATTACAGAGAAAATCATGAATGCACAACATAGGGCCTGATTCTGATGCGGGTTGGAAAGCTTCCCGACTGAATTGGTTTGGAAATGGTTTCCGACCCACTCGGATCGGGAGAGTCCGACCGACGGAGTACGATGCATCCGGATGCTTCCAGATACGATTTGGTTGGACTCCCATTGACTTCAATGGGCGCATATGTTCCTAACCGCATCATAATTGGGCCCTGGGTCGGGAAGACACGTTCCCGATCCGATTTGGAAGGAGCAAATGCCATTAGGAGGCCTTCCTAACCGCATCAGAATCAGGCCCTCAGTCGGGAAGCTTTTCCAACCCGCATCAGAATCGGGCCCTTAGTCTCTTCCTGGAAGAAGCTCAGGTGCTGGATCCCACCCAGTATGGTTTCCGGGGGGGGGGCACATCACGGAGACCGCTCTTCTTAAATCCACTGAAGAAATCAGGGCTATACTCGACCAGGGAGGAAAAGCTGCTATGATTATGTTGGACCTCTCAGCGGCCTTTGATACGGTCCATCATGTGTTATTGATGGACCGGCTGCAAGAGATTGGAGTCCAGGGCACCGCCTGGAAATTACTCAAATCCTTTCTATCAAATAGATTACAGACTGTTTCTCTCAGTGAATTCTCAGCTAAACCTTTTTCTTTGCCCTGTGGAGTCCCTCACGGGTCATCTATGAGCCCAACACTTTTTAATGTCTATGTGTCACTGTTGGCTCCCCAGATTGAATCTTTTGGTTTTAATCTGACCTCATATGCAGACGACACCCAAATTGTGGTGTCACTGCTGCCAGGAAAGCTGCAGGGAATGGTGCTCCGATTCCACGATTGCATGACAGCTGTGGGTAACTGGATGGCCCAAAATTGCCTTAAACTCAACTCCAGCAAAACTGAGGTGGTATTGTTCGGTAATGACCCTAATTTTTGGACCCGGGCATGGTGGCCGGATACACTAGGTCCTCTCCCTACTCCTAGTAGGAAGGTAAAAAATCTGGGTGTCTACATAGACAATAAACTCAGTTTTAGGGATCAAGTGAATGCGGTGGTCTCATCTGCATCTTTTATTCTGAGATCCTGCAAGAAAATTATGCCATTCCTGCCCAAAGACAGTCAACAAACAGTTATCACTGCTTTAGACATGTCCAAACTGGACTATTGCAATAGTCTCTATATCAACATCCAGGAAGGGCTGATGAACAAACTTCAACTTTTGCAGAATGCAGCTGCCAGATTGCTTACCGGTATACCAAAATACGCTTCAATCTCGGCTGAGATTAGAAGGCTTCACTGGTTGCCCGTTAAAAAACGTGTTCAGTTTAAAGCTCTGTGCATGGTTCATAAAGCCCTTCAAGGAACTGGGCCCAACCACCTAAAACTGCAATTCCACTGGTATGTACCAAAAAGTTCACTGCGCTCCTCAGAAGCAAAATTGGTGTCGGTGCCCTTTGTAAAGAAAGCCAACTGGGGTGGCAGGAGCTTTGTGGTCGGTGCAGCCAAGGCATGGAATGGCCTCCCGTTGCATCTTAGATGCATGACAAATCTACTTGCCTTTAGGAAGGCCTTGAAAACTTGGCTTTTTACTGTTTAATCTTTAACATTACTCCTCCCCTGTTAGGCCTCTGTAGGACTTCATTTAGCGCCAGGACACCTCCGGGTAACAGTCGCGCTCTAGACATTAACATTAACAATGCACCCACTCACCTCTATGCACTGCATTTTCTCCAACTTTCACCTTGTCAAAATTTTAACAGCTGTTTACCCCTTCATACTTTTTCACATACAATCACAATTACAGTGGACAGACATGACATGATTGCTGACCATTTTTCTGTGTGCTCTGAAGAAAGGCCAAGGATTGGATGAACATGTATTGCAAACCCCTTTATTACCCACTGACAGGCACTGTGAGAAATTTGCATTGCGTTCAACCTGAACTCTACAGCTCTTAATTGTGGCTCCCACGGCCTGAACTCACACAGCTAAATAGGAGTGACTCTTTTCACACTACACACTATACATGAGTAATTTGTTACATGAAAACTCTGAAGAAACATACCATCCTGGAAAAAGCAAATATATTTAGGGAATGCAAGAGTAAATAAAAATGTGAAATGTAAACAGGAACAGCATTATTGTTCCCAAGGTGAGAGGGAAGTGCCTGATTTTGCTGGGTGCAGTTGTGGCTGGTGGTGTTACATGGTGGGAGGGGTGCAGGACATTTACAGGTGTGGCACCAAGCCCACCAGCCCCTCCACTGATGCCACTAAGTGGCCTCTCCAATACAGAGGCGCCACCATGCATGCATTAGAAAGTCTTCCCTATTTAGGAAGGTCCTTTCAATGCATACTATTCCTGCACAGATTCCCCTGTCAGACATGATACTCCTGGGCAGGGAAAACAACCAGTGATCCCCCACACAAGGAGAAAACTCCCCGCACTTCAGGGTCATTGCTTTTTTGGTTTTCACAGACAGACTCCTGCTTTGGGAGTTTGTTAGTGAAAAGCAATAAAATAATGCTAAGAAATCCAAAAAAGTGTGGTGCTTGTTCAGCATTAATTTCTAATGAGAATGTTCCTTCCTTGTTTATGGGAACACATTCATCACAAATAGACTGCAGTTGATGTGGGTATCAATATAAAGGGTAGGCAATATGGTGTAGGGAGATGAGATGATACCTTACTTCTGTTGCCTTGGTGGGTGTCCCACCAGTGTCTAAATAACCCTCAAAGTTTAATGTTGGGTAGGCAGAAAAGGGCCATCCCTTGAGTTTTTATTGCCCGAGGCAAAAATGGCAATGTTTGTCCCATCACTACTCCCCCTTCCTGGCATGCACAGACACACACAGACATACAAACATACGCACATACTCTCTCTCTCTCACACACAATCCACACAAACATATCAGCAAGTTATTTTTGACATAAGTGTTGGACCCTAAACAAGGACCATGAACAATAATACATGTTGCAAGGTCTGTGCAAACCTCATAGTTCTCTACAAGCAAACATATTTCTGTGTTCATCTTATTACTCATTGGTATACCTCACAGGCAATAATGAAACACAAATTAGTGAATGAGGAGATTGCTGCAGGAAGCTACGCTTTCTTAAAGTTGTTAACAATTATGGGCCTCATTTACAAAAAGTGCCGCATCCCTGCGTTAAAACAGCGATGCAACACTTTTCACTGCGCCCTCCTTGAGACACCATGAATGCGCCATATTTACTGTGTGGCGCTTCATGTCGCAAGGATTGACAGATGTGTCAGGAATCCTGACGTATTTGTTAGTGCAAAACTCAAGCATTGCTGGAGTTGTGTCGTAAGCATGACGCAACTCCAGCAATGCATGGGGAAGGTCTATACCTTTTGCACTGCGTCACCCTCACGCCTGCGATGAGACAGGCATAAGGTTTTGACGCAGTGGCGTCCTAGAAGTGGCGCAATAGAATCTGATAGATTTCACTGCGCCACTTAATTCACTGCGCCACTTCTACGAGGCTTTCTTGCGGAGGAACGCCCACTCTGCATACATTATACCTGATGCAGGTATAATGTGGTGCAGGGGTTTACAAAGTGACGCATCTGCCTAGATGCGTCACTTTGTAAATATGGCGCAACGTGGCACATTATTTACGCTGCCGCTGCATCACGAAAAGTGATGCAACGACAGCGCAAAAGTGTCGCAAGGGGCTCATACATAATCCCCTATGTTTCTAACTGTCAGAGATACATTAAAAAATATGTGTGGCATAGTGTAGAAGATTCCTGATCATATTATGGTTGAATTCAATTTGCCAAGGAGATACACAAAAAGGTACTAAAGTGTTACAGAAGTACAATTATATAACATACGTAACACCACTGAACATGGTATGATAACTCTGTGACACTGTTCTTAGAATAACAAGGTAGGTAGGGAGACGAGGAGTAAGGGTGTGGGGCTAGCTCAGAATTCTACCTGTAAGTTACACATACAATTTGCTGTAACATTAAACAGAGCTAAACAAGAACTCAGAAGTATCTCCCCAGGCAATATGGGAAGCAAGCATCAAACAATCCGCAAAGGCTGGACTGGGTATAAGCAAAAAAATCATAGCTCCCATTAAACATAGTCGAGTGGTGTAGTCTTGACTTTTATTATCACCTGTCCTTTAGTCAGTTCCAGGAAACTAGGAGCTGTTTCTGGTGCACAGTACCATTCCTCACCACCCGCAGTTTGGAAGCATGCCCAAGAAAGACCTCTATGCCCTATGAATTAATCTCTTTCTTTACGAGTTGAAGCTTTTGATTCCTAAATTCTGTAGCTCCCAAAAGATATATATTTTGCTACCATTAAAGGACGATGAAGAATGCAAAAAAGCAACGGATGGAATGCTTGAATTAATCTCAGCTACTGGTAATTACTTAAGCTGCATTACTTAATACTTAGAGATCTCATTCTGAAAATATCTTTTTTTATTCCTTGTAGGTTTGGGCTTGTTTTTTAGGTGGCATTTTCTATCGGGGACAGACTGCAACACTCTGGAGGACCCCAGGCTCAATTACCACTTGAATCATTCTGGAGCTGACATACAGGAAATCAGTGCTTAACCAGTGCTCAAGCACTATCACTCTGCTGCAGTCCGCTCTCTGGGGAGTTCGCCCATCAGTCTTTAAGCAGTGTGCCTGCATCCAGTCCACTCTGCACCCTCTTTTGCCCCATCACATCATCTGCTAGTTTGAAGCATGGGGCTCTGGAAATTGCAGTGTACTAAGATTGCTGTCGGGTGCTCCTGGAGTTGTGTGCCTTCTGAATCTTTGTGGTGTTACCTCATAGATAAGTGGCGCCATTGTGGAAGGCATGCAGAGTGCTCATCGCAGTCCCGCAAGTCAGTTGGTACCATTCACCATTGAACTTGAAAACATTAAGTTCCAATATCATCTGTGACATTTTAAGCAACATTTCAGAATGTTCCATATATTCAATCTGCCGTTTATACAAAAAGTGCCTGAGTGCATTTAATCCATGTTGATTGGAAATGTTTGTATATAAGGATACTATATCCAAGGTCACAAATATCATTTTTGAATCCCAATCAATATCATTCAGATGTTTTGAATATTGGAACTTAATGTTTTCAGGTTCAATGGTGAATGGTACCAACAGACATGCGGGACTGCTATGGGTTCCAGATTGTTGCCGTCCTTTGCCTGCCTCTTCATGGGTAGATTTGAGGCAGCGCACATCTGGGGCCCATCGGGAGCTAAGTGGCATGATCTTATAATATATTTCGGAAGATTTATTAATGATTGCTTGTTGATCTGGACAAGTGTCTGCCCCCCCTTCTGCTCCCAGGTACATGCTGTCCATCAAGGGGTTCCGCAGGGCTCGGCCCTGAGTCCAACCCTTTTTAACATCTACATCCAACCCTTAGCGGCAGTAGCCAGGAACAGAGGATTAACCGTGGTATCCTATGCGGACGACACGCAGCTGGTGGTAGCATTATCTGATGACTCTGTGCAGGATGCACTTAAGTTTAAGGAAGATCTCACAGCCATTGCTGACTGGATGACCACCAATTGCCTCCAACTTAATGCAAGCAAATCTGAGATCTTGTTGGTGGGTAAAGACATTCATCTTTGGAGCGAGCATTGGTGGCCATCCACTCCGGGTCTCCTGCCTGCCCCAAAACAGACAGTCAAAAATCTGGGAGTTTGGGTGGATTCCGCTCTCACTTTCCAGGCCCAAACTAAAGCGTTAGCCAGGTTATGTTTTGGGCTCCTACAGGGCTCAAACCATTGTTGGGCTTCTTCGACCCCACCATCTGTCAGGTGATCATCTAGGCTACAATACTATCCAGACTGGACTACGCTAGCTCCCTATACCTTGGGGCCAACAGAGCGAAGATACTTTGCCTACAAAGGGCACAAAACGCAGCGGTTCGGACTTTCCTTTGCCTACCGAGAACCTGTTCCACTACTGACTCTATCCGCAGACTGCATTGGCTGCTGGTGGAGAAATGTATCCAATTTAAAACTCTTTGCATCGCCCCTAGAATTATGAATCTCCAAGCTCCCACTATTCTGGCCAGTCTCCTTGTGCCCTATATACCCACCGCCAGCTGCGTTCTATGGGCCAGCATCTGGCAGCCGTTCCCGGGGTTAAGAGAGTACGGGCAGGAGGGCGCTCCTTCCGCGTTCTCGCTTCGAAGCTCTGGAACTCCCTCCCTGTGAATATCAGAAGCATCCAAAACCATTCACTTTTCCATAAAGCCATTAAAACATATCTTTTTCCAGCATAACTGGTCTCTTGTGTGTCACCCGGTCTGCCTATGACAGTTGCAGTTTAGCGCCGGGACGCCCCGTTGCTGAGGCTGCTGTGCGCTTTATAAAATTTATAACATAACATAACATAATGAAACGGAACTACAGGATTTTTTCGAGCATTTGAACAATAATGGTTACAATATGTCCTTTACTATGACACACAGTCTGGAGAAGATTGTTTTTCTTGACATTGAGTTATATGTTGATCAAGGAAACATTAACAGCAGAATGTATAGAAAGACCACCTCCTGCAATTCATTACATCCTAAACATCAGATCCATTCTATTCCCTATGGAGAGATGTATAGGGCACGAAGAAATTGCAGCAAAGACTCAGAATTTCTGCTTAATATTAATGATATTGAACAGAGATTTCTAGCCAGAGGATATAACAGGGACATTATCCTTAAGGCTAAGAGGAGGTCACAGAAATTAAAATGGACAGATACTCTTGAAGATAAAAAAAAAGAAGAGAAAGAGACACTAAGGACCCTGTTAGACTGGTGACAGGTTATAACCCTGGATCACGCCAAGTATATGATATACTTAAACGACATTGGTACTTGCTTACGTCAGATGAATTTTTACAACCTTTCTTATTAGAACGTCCAAGTATCACTTATCGTAAGGGTGTAACCATACGGAATATGATCAGTTTCAGTTACTCTAGAGACCTTATGCCCAAGAAAACATGGCTACATAAATTGAATCAGGGTTCTTACTCCTGTGGAAATTGCAGTATGTGTAGAATGTCTATCAATGCAATTGCTGAATTTGTATACAATGAATCACGCAAGTTTTGGATTAAGACACATGTAGATTGTACGACTAAATATGTTGTTTATGTAATTATCTGCAAGTGTGGTAGGATTTATGTGGGGAGTACCATAAGATCAATGAAGGATCGTATTGCGGAACACTTCAGGTTGCATTCTGTTCAGCCTGGCTGTGATATTACCTATTTGGAATTCTGACGTTTGGAATAAAACAAAGAAATTACCATAACAACGGAATGCCGGTTTTACTTTGGAATGGACATTTGCTCAGGATAAGATTTTGTTTATACAGGATTTTGTAGTGTGCTTCCCAGAGACTTAGTGAGTGGTTGTGTTTGTGTATATCCCTCCACAGTGCGTGCCAGTCTCCTTCTGAGATACTGTGACCCAGGATTCGTTCCCAGAAAGCGATATGACAGGGTGGTTGTGAGGTTATTGTACGTAGTAAGAAATCATATACAAAGGCAATAATGCCCTTAGTGCCTTTGGTCCTCTTCACAAAGCTCTCTAGAGGGGTGAGCTCTTGTGTGATCGTGTCTCTAGTGTCTGGTTGTAGTGCCCAGTGATGTAGTTGTTGACAGTGAAAGAATTCTCCCCCCGCGAGGTTGAAATCTAGCTGGCAGTGTTCAAAGGTGAGTATATCTGTATTGTGGAAGAGGTGTGATAAGATCAGACAGCCTCCCTCCCTCCATGCATCAAATGGTCCCGGTTGTATTCCTGGGGGGAACGCTGGGTTGTAATGAATCGGGGTAAGGGGGAGGGAAAGGTCGTCCACTCTGTCTTCTGGAGGACTTCGTCCCATTCCCTCAGGACGGTTCTAGTTGGTGTGCTAAGGTAGGCGTTGGTCGGGCAATCAGCTTTTATTTTCCGTAGTAGATTCCAGGTGACCCTTCCGGCGATTGCCCTGTCCATATGTAGCCGGTGTTTATCTGACTCCCTCTGGTACCACTCTATGATGACCCTGAGTTGTGCTGCCTTATAGTAGAGATTAAAGTCTGGAAGACCCAGCCCTCCCTCCGATCTGGGGCATAGGAGTAGCTTGAAGGGGAGGCGAGCCCGTTTGTTTTGCCAAATAAATGTTTCAGGATGGTCTTGAGTGCCTTCAGATATCCTGCCTCAAGTTCGATGGGTAGGCTTTGGAACAGGTCAAGGAATCTAGGTAACACTACCATTTTGATTGCATGAATTCTGCCTAGCCATGATAGATATAGGGGAGCCCATCTCTTTAGGTCGGTCTTCAAATTATTCAATAGTGGTGGATAATTAGCCTGGAATAAGTGTGAGAGCTTAGGTGTCAATTTGATGCCAAGATAGGTAAGGCTTTTCTTTGCCCATTGAAAGGGTGTTGTGCAGATGAGAGTCTCCATCTCTCCCTCTGGAAGAGTTAGGTTAAGGAGGAAGGTCTTTGATAGATTTACACGGAAGCCCACCACCCCTTCAAATAGTCTCAGTTCATTTTGTAGGGCGTTTAAGTGAGTTTTGTGGATCTGTCAGGGGAAGCAATATGTCATCTGCAAATAGGGAGATTTTGTGTTCTTCCACTCCAAATGTGATCCCTTTGACTGACGGATTGGCTCTTATCGTTGCTGCTAGGGGTTCAATGCTCAAGGCAAAGAGGAGGGGTGAGAGTGGACATCCCTGTCTAGTACCTCTTTCCAGTCTAAAAGGTTCTGCACTTACGCCATTTACCAAGACTCTCAAGCTAGGCGAAGCAAAGTTCACTTGGATCATAGTGATAAATGTCTCCCAAAAACCAAATTGCCTGAGGGTAGAGAAGAGAAAGGCCCAATCAACATGGTCAAACGCTTTCTCAGCGTCCAGACCAAGCATGACCGCTGGGATTCCCTTTTTGGCTGCTTTCACTTTGAGATGGAGGACTCTTCTTACATTGACGTGGGTCTGTCGCCCCTTAACGAAACCCTGATTAGTCTGAGTGAATTAGCTCGGGCATTAAATCTTCCAGCTGTGAGGACAGAATCTTCGAGTAGAGCTTGGCGTCAAGGTTTAGAAGAGCTATGGGGTGGTAGGAGCTACATAGTGTTGGATCTTTTCCAGCTTTCGGAATAACTGTGGTAAGCGCTTCGCTCATAGATGTTGTGACTTTCCCCACTTTGGCGATATGGTTATACAGCGCGGTCAGGTGCGGAGTTCCACACTGAATGTTTTATAAAAGCGCACCGCCAGCCCGTCTGGATCCCGGGATTTTAAAACTTTTAGGGAACCTATGGCTTGCCTTACCTCTTCCCCGCTTATGGGTTCTTTCAACCTCTCATTCTGTTCATGTGTTAGTTTTGGCAGATCTGTTTTGTCAGATATTCTGATTGGGAATGAGGGTCTGTGGGTTCAGCTGTATATAATAATTTGCAAAATTGCCCAAAGATGCCCGCCTTTCGGTGATCTGACTTCTCTAATTCGCCTGTGGAGTTGTGTATGTTGCTGATGTATTCTTTTTCCCTTTTTACTCTGAGCTGGTGGGCCAAATGCACTCCCACCTTGTTGCCCTGTGTGTATGATATTTGTTTTAGTCTTAGAAGCATCAACTCTGCCCTGTTTGCATAGATTGCGTTTAGTTTTCCCTTAGCCGCTGTGACTTTGCGCTGAAGGCTTAGAGTGGGGGCTGTCTTGTGTGCCTGTTCAAGAATGTGAAGTTCTCCAGCGTGCGGCGTTCAGTGGTCCACTGTTTATTTAATGCCACCTTTGCCACAATACATTGACCCCTCAGAACTGCTTTAAAGGCATCCCAATTGTTAGAGGGCGACGTATCTTGAGGGTCGTTCAATTGAAAGTATTCTTTTAGGGTTTTACGGAGGTCGTCTCTTGCCAGTCTGTCGCACAGTAGAGTCTGGGGAAAGAACCAGCATGTGTATTTCGGGGTGGGGTCCCTCAACTCGAGAGAGGTAACCACTGGTGCATGGTCTGAAATGAAAATAGGGCAAATGTCTGTGGTACGTACTTTGCTTGCTAGTGTACGGCTCAAAATGTGTAACCTAACCTCGAGGATGAGCGATGTATGTGTGAGAAAAATGTGTAGTCCCTGTCTGTCGGGTGAGTCGCTCTCCAAATATCGATTAAGCCTAGGTCATGTATTGCGTGTTTCACCGCCTTCGAAAAGCTCCCTGTTTGGGATCTTTGGAGGTGTGTGCTGTCTGACCCCAAATGCCACTTTAGATTGAAATGAGGAGTATCTCCCCTTCCGCAAAACCGCCCAGGAGTGTCAGTGTCTTTGTTATAAAGGCTAGCTGGTTAGATTTTGGGGCATAGATCGCTGCCACTGTGCACAGTTTCCCCCTTATGCGTCCCTTTACCATAACTACTCTCCCCTCTTTGTCTGTCTTAAAACCTTCAGGTTGGAATTTCAATGTTGTGTGGAACAGCAATGCTTGGTGGGCTGGATGAATGATATATAAGGGGATAGCTTTTATGTCGTAATCTATGGTCCTCCGACCTTTTGAGGTGCGTTTCTTGCATAGCGACTATATCATAATGATCATCTAGCAGGCATTTCCAAACTCTGTGACATTTAGCCGGAGCGTTCAGCCCTCTCACATTCCATGTTAAGGCCTGGACTACCATTTCCCCGATTGGGTCTGAGCCCCTCCTATTCTATGCCAGTGGCCATTTGTCGTCATGTTCTCCCCTGTCCCCAATCGCTTCTCCCTCTTCCCCCTCTTGCCCCCCAAAACACTTCTCCTCCCTTCTTTTCATATGTCCATTGGTTTTGTGTCTTTCTGCCCGTTGAGTACCTAAAAGAAAAAGGAAAAGGAAAAAGGACCCCCCCAAACTCCCATATCAAACCTTCAGGAACAACCGGTCCCTGTGTTAACATAAGAAGAGTGTTTGTTGCGGTCGTATGGGGCGAATCGGTCCATCATCGCTTCCCTGGCTACGTTTTCGCTGTTGTAGCGAGGGTCCATATTCTGCTCCCTTGAGTTCAAAGTTATGAGCGGCCCGGTCACGGTCTGCCTGACCATGTGGTTTGAGAAGTCTATGGTGCATCGCAGTAGCCGTCACATGTCTGTGTTATCTATGGTTGTTTGAGCACTGTAGGTTATCGGCCTTCATGACTCCTTGACTGCCACGTCTCTTGTCCCGGCGTTTGCAGGACCTTGGATACTGAAGAGTGGCCGATCCAGTACTATCTTCCGTTTCAACGTTTCGTCTGCTGTTTGGGTGGTCTCTGGGTGAGCCATGGCGAGCTATCATCGCGTCCCCCCGGTCTTGTTCTCAAAGTTTCCAGGCTGCCTGTTGCCTGTTCGCTCTCCGGTTTCTCCAAACCTACGATTGTCATGGCTTCTTCCATCTCCGTAAGGTGGTGGGCTCTATTGTGATAACCAAAAGCCAATCTGAAGGGGAATGTCCATCTGTAATGGATGTTTTCCTGGCACAGTTTGTCGGTGACTGCCCGGAACTGTTGCTGGCGCGCCAGTGTTGCTGGTGCAATATCTTGAAATAGAGAGCAGGAGGATCCATGGAAAACAACTTTGTCGACTTTCCTTGCTGCTTGTAGGATGGCCTCTTTCATTTTAAAGGAGTGTAGCTTGGCCAATATGTCTTGTGGTCTCTGGTTGTCTCCTGTTGGTGGTTTCCCCACTCTGTGCACCCGGTCTTTTTAACTTTAGCTGCGCTTAGGCCCAGGGTTTCACTGAACAGGCCCACTATGAATGCTTCTAAGTCTCGCCCTTCCACACCTTCATCCAGATTCCCGATTCAGATGTTATCCCTTTGGGACCTGCTTTCCATATCTTCGGTTTTGATTATAGCTGTTTGCAATTGTGTCTGGAGTGTTTGCGTTGATCCCGCGCGACACTTAATCAGGGATTGATACTCATCAATAATTCATACAATGGCCCATACACATTCACACAAGTCCCTGATGCGCTGGGGTCAAGTTTTAATGACGTGAGTTTTGGTTCCTTCATTGATTCATGTTTGACAAGTCTAAATACACAACTAGGCCTGTATATCAACTCTCTTTCCTCTCGGTCGATAGACCAATTAGTTGAGTAGTTGATGGTAATAATAGAACTAACTGACTATCTAATCAGCTAAATAATCACAGACTCTCTGTAAATTTAATAAAGTTTTATCTCAAATAATAATAATAAGTGGTTAATGCTCATCGCATACGGTTACAATGCAAACAAAGAATCTCACGTAAGGGAGAGAAAAATCAATCAGCAATGCAAACAGAGTCAGACCTCATCAACAATTAACAATATGCATATTAGGGAGTGGATAGATGAAGAGACATAAGTTTCAGCAAAATAATGCGAAACAATACATATATGACGGAGTGGATAGATGAAGAGACATAAGTTTCAGAGACAAAAATACATTTGCAATTAATTTATGCAGAGTACGAGTCAGAGAGATAATACAAACACAAAGGATCTGTGAAATACCACCCCCTTGGCCGAGGGGACAGTGGGGGTTCCCCGAACTAGAGCCAGGGAACAAAGATTTCAGAGACAGGAACGGAACAGGGACAGAAACAGCTAGGCCTCTCTGCAAACCGACAATCAGCGACGCATCACCCCTCTCGATAAGCTAGGAACAAAGAGCGCACGGACCTTCTCTAACCACACCCCCAAAAGCACCCCAGTTATACCCTAAAACCTACATGTCCGTCCCACATCAGTTGAAACATTTCACGAAACTCGACAGTTCATTGGTGGACTTGGGAGGTGGTCTGTCACACCACTGTGATTTCATTCATTAATTGTTCATGAACATAATTCTACATCCTTTCCCATTACCTAATAACTGACTCGTTCACACGATTTATTATATGATACATTTCAACAATTTTACACATCTTTTTCCAACAATGTCCGCAGAAGCAGTCTTTAGTCCCACGGTCAGTCACATCCTTTGGCAGAAGAACAATGCATTCAGTGCTGGATATCCTTGAACTTCTTGTCCCTTCCTTACAGCACTCAGCACTTCTGCCTGCTCTGTCATGACATTTTCGCTCTCACTCCAGCCCCTCCTCTATCCGGCTAACTTAAGAATAATGGAGGCCCATTTCAGCTCACTACGGCAAATAGAACATAAGAATTCATTAATTACATAGAAATGCACTTTTCACTGTTTACCACCCACCTTTGCACTATCCCCTGTTACATGTTTTCCTAGCAGAAGCTTAAGGCAAACGTGGCATTATTCATTATTTTTAAAGCAAGATGCAAGATGCGAAATATATAATGCAGCTTAAACATGCATTAATTCTGTTTCTTTCTAAACGCATTTTAGTATGCGGCCTATTTCTTTCATGCATTAGTTCACATTAGTGCACACATGCGTAAAGCGGTTTACCTCGTGTTCATGTAATGTGTATGTTAAACTATCACTGCACACTGTTAGTACGTATTATGGGGTGTTAGATTCGAGCAGGTTTCATTTTTGCGAAACCCTGCTCCATCAATCCCCTCTGATGGCTTTCTGGAGCCATCATAAAATACCTACCATACCAAGTGCCATCTTCATCTATCTAAAATTCAGTCATCTTTTCTCTTTTCATTAAGTTTTCATCTAAATCTTTCATCTTGTCATAGTAATCTCCTTTCATCTCCTCTAGTTCTATCTCATCTCTTTTTCTTTTTCTTGCTTTTCGTTTGTCTTTTCATTCTATCATCTCTTTTCTTCCACACTTACACTTCCAACATTTATATATTGTTATTATCACTAAGGCTACTCCAGCTACTGAAACGATTGGCATTATTATTTTTCCTAATAAACTACTTCCAAAGGTAGAAAACCATTTACCTACAGAAGAGAGACTCTTACCAAATCTCTCCCAGACACCGTCAACCTCCAGTGAGGTCAAGTCTTCATGTAATTTTGTAATACTCTTTATATATATTATATATATTTTGTCAGGGATATAAGTACAGCAATGTTGAATTTTCAACATGCCACAAACTCCACCCTCTTTTGCCAATAAAATATCAAGGGCAAGTCGATTTTGCAAAACCATTGATCTGATTGCAACCATTTCAGTGTCAATCATCAAGAACCTACCAGCAGTATCAGTCGACAAACGATCAACCACTGTGGACAATTTTTGAATTTTATGTGAATTCAGAACGACTCCAACTGAGGGTATCAGTGCACCAAAGATATCTCCTACTATTTCCGAAAAACTAGCTCTCTTGTTACGTGTTAGTCCTTGTTTTATTTCATTAATTCTATTGTTACTTTTGTCTACATGGTAGACCTTTGGAAAGACGATTGCAAAATAACAACTACCATACCAATGTGCAGGCAACCTGTAATAGGCTTTCTTACCACACACATAATAGACTCCTGGGAAAACAGGATCAGTTCCACCCTTCAATCCCCAACCTCCAGTAATTTGGAAAGTATGCTCACATTCACTAGTACCAATGAAATAATTATTATAGTTAGTTCTTAGTCTAAGTAAACAGATTTTTCCCTTTTTATACCAGTCCAGGGACATTGCAACGTATGTCTCGCCTTTCTCATAATTTCCCTCTCTGAAAGCCCATGGTGGTACCTGTGACTTCTGTTCAGCAGCTTTTCTTTGGAAACTTTCCCTTCTATATTCTACCATATCTATGAATACTTTTTCTTCAACCCGCAAACTACAAGTTAGGTTTGTTTGTAAGCATATTCTATATCTAGTGTCTTAGTAATATGAAAACATTCTCCCATATAACGTGCATTTTTACTACTTAAAACCTTGTTCAGTTCTTTTATAATTGGTATCTCTGAAAATACTAAATCTATATTAGAATAATGGTACTCGAGCTTCCCCGTCACATAAAATAAGCTGGTTAAAACACTGCAAGACACACCATAGGTTAAAGGAAGGTGGTGATAAGTCACCCCTTCTGAGACAGACGAAGGCAATTGCATGCACACATAACAATCACTCACATTCATTGTATTCACATACTCATACAGCAATATAGTAAACACATTTAACGAGAAATCACTAATTGATTTATCATGATGGAGAATGCTTCCATCTATTTGTTCTATGTTAGTATTAGGGGTTTCTTTAGTAACATCACTCACTCTTTCACTTATTACATCATTAGTACTGTTTCTATTATTTGTTACCATTAGAATAGGTACAATGACAGTTAGTATTATCCACATAAATGTCAGTAAAAAGACACTACATAAACAGGTTTTAATACATCTACGTTTTAGACAACATTTTGGATGTTCAGTCACTTTTGCTTCAGCCATTTCTGTATTCTACTAGAAAAATATAAAAAATATAAATCTATAGAAACTCTAAACTTTACTAAAAATAATTTTCAGAAAAATAGTGTAATCCTACACTTCACGGCTTTCTTCTTTACCCCTTTCTTTTATTTTATTTTATTTAAATCTTCTGAGTCCTTTTAATTCATTTCATCTGGCAACGTTGCACCTTAATTCTTCACGGTTCATTTAAGGTGGTTTCAATTTGTTTTCATCCACTTGCTCAGTGTCAGCACTGTCTTTTTCTTCACTCGGATCTGAGCTTTCAATTTCTTCCAAGATAACGTAAGTCCATTCTGGTGCTGAATATTTTCTGCTTGGAATTCTTACTCTCTTTGTTTTTCGAACTGACTCTTCTTCTGACTCTTCTTGTTCTGTTTGACTTGTGACTTCATTTATTTGCTCTGGTCTTCTCTTTGACTTTCTCCTCGCAAGAGTGTATTTCAGTCTTTTCACTCCATTTGGCCAATTGTCACCCTTTCTTGGCCTTTTGACTTGGACTACTTTTTCACCTTCTCCATCTGGTTCACAGGTTCTCTTATTTGGCCTTTCTTCTATCTGCTCTCCTTCTTGACTTTCAGTATCTTCTCTTTCTTCTGGTTCAACAGCAGTCATATGAGACCCAGTATCTGGTGCCCACTCTACTTGACTTGTGCTTGGCTGCTCATCATCTGTTTGTTCTTCAGAATCTGTTACTCTAGATTCTTCAGCTTCACACACTTCAGCTTCTGGTCTTTGGCTTTTGGTTACCAGTTGCTGCTCTTCTTGTCTTTCAAGTGGACTTGGGACTCATCTGGTATGGCTGGCATGGATCCAATTTGGCAAACCACCACACTTCACCGCTGTTGTCGTCACCAAAATCACCTGGTAAGGTCCATTCCACCTGGGTTCTAAACACGATTTCCTCACGTGTTTCTTGACGAGAACCCACTCACCAGGACTCAGATCATGAGCTTGATTCGGCTGTGTCGTAGTGGCATCTTCTCCAACCTGGCGAGACACAGAACGCACCAGATCAGCCAATCCTCTGCAATAATCAAGCACTAGATCATCAGATATATTCATCAGTTTGTTCGCTGGTATAAATGCTTGTCTCATTGCTCTTCCCATCAGGACTTCATGTGGACTCAAACCCGTCTTTTTGTCAGGAATGCCTCTAAGACTCATCAATATAAGGGGTAAAGCATCAGGCCATCTCAGTGTTGTGGATGCACACACCTTTCCTAACCTAGATTTTATTGTGCCGTTTATCTGTTCAACCACTCCAGATGCTTCGGGTCGATAGGCACAATGCAGCTTTTGTTCAATTTGTAACGCTGCACAGATCATCCGAATGATCTCATTATTAAAATGGGTTCCTCTATCTGTTTCTAAAGTGACTGGAAATCCAAATCTAGGTATTAGCTCTCTTAGGAGCAGCTTTGCGACAGTTAGACTGTCATTCCTTCTCGTTGGATAGGCTTCCACCCAGCGAGAAAACAAGCAGACAACAACCAACACATATTTCAGCCCATTACAAGGGGGGAGCTCTATGAAGTCTAACTGAAGCCGGGTGAATGAACCTGCTGCTTTTCCAATTCATCCCCAACTAACAATTGTCTTCCTGCCTGGATTCTGTTGCTGGCAGGTGACGCACCTCTGGCAAAGACTCTCTGCAATGACCCTGAACTTTGGGTTATACCATGATTGCTTGAAGAGCCTGATCATTGCATCTCTTCCAACATGTGCAATTCCACGGTATATCCTTGCCATATGGGATAGTAAACTATCTGGCATGCCTGGTCCTTTGTCTATGTACACCCACACTTCATCCTCATCTCTCTTCCTGCAGCCTGAATTTTTCCAGATTTCTTTTTCCTCATCACTTGCCTCTTTCTGTAACTGCCTAATCTCATCCCAAGTTTCAAAAGAAGAAGAAAACATAAGATGGCAATTGGTATTTTCTTTTTCAATCCCTCTGTTTAGGGCAATTAAATTTCGCGCACAGAAACGCGCTACTTGATCTGCGTATCTGTTGCCCCTCGTCACAAAGTCATATCCGGACTTATGTGTGGAACAGAATCCAAAGTAGCAGAAAAATATGCTACTGGACGTCGTGCCATTCCATGTTTTTGAGTTAAAACTGAAAGTGCACACCCATCTCTTTCACAACAGTATAATGCTAAATCTTTTGCATAATCTGGCATTCCTAATGCAGGTGCTCGACAAAGACTGTTTCACAGTTTAGTAAAAGCTTCCATACTTTCATCATCCAACACAATTGGATCTTTCACATCTATTCGTGTCAACCTTTGTAAAGGTTTTGCAATCAGTGAGAAGCCACTGATCCACTGCCTACAGTATCCAACCATTCCTAAAAACATTCGGACTTCTTTCTGAGTGGTAGGTGGGCTCATCTGTTTAATCACACTAATCTTTTCTGGTGTCACCTTTCTGACTCCCTTTTCTATTTTGTGTCCTAGGTATTGGACTTCCTGTTTACAAAACTGTAATTTTGCTGGTGACACTTTGTGTCCCCCTTCTGCCAAATGGTTCAGCAAGGCAATGGTGTCTGTCACACATGCCTCTCGGGTCTTTGATGCCACAAGTAGGTCATCAATGTACTGAACCAAAACTGAATTTCCTGGCATGACTAAGGTCTCCAGACACCTTTTCAGAATCTGATTAAAGATTGAAGGACTCTCGGTATACCCTTGAGGAACTCGGCACCATGCTAAAACACGGTCTCCGAACCGGAACGCAAAAAGATATTGGCTTTCCGGATGCAAAGGAATCGAGAAAAATGCTTAGCACAAATCAATCACTGTGTACCATTCAGAATCACATGGGATTTGGTAAAGGATTACTGCTGGATTTGGTACTACTGGACAACAGGGTACTACAATTTTATTAATTTTCTCAAATCCTGCACTATTCTATAATTTCCACTGGGCTTTTTAATTCCTATAATAGGCGAATTACAAGGACTACTCATTATTTCTTTTAGAATTCCCTGTTCAATCATTTGGTCAATCACAGGAGTGACTCCTGCAATTACTTCTGGATTCATTTTGTACTGAGGTGTGTTTGGATATACAGCACCCTCCTTTACTGTGACCTGAATCGGATCTACATTTGTCATTAGGCCAATTTCCTTTCCCATAAAATCCCATACATCCGACCTCACTGTACTTTTTAATTCGTCAGGCAGTTTCTCTTCTGTAAGAAGTGAAAACAACTCATTCACTTCTGTCCCTTGCTTCGCTAACATCATTTTGAATTCGACATCCTCATCAGGTGTCTGAAATGCAATACCATCCGGCGTACAATAGATGGTACAATTCATCTTACACAATAAATCCCTTCCCAAGAGATTTACTGGACTCGAGTCACATACCACGAAACGATGCATGTCTCTGAAACTCCCAATATGAACTTCTATTGGATTTGTGACTGGTGTTCTAATTTGCTTATTTGAGACTCCTACAACTTGGATAGTTTCTCCCGAAAGGTGTAGGTTTGGAATTTCTGCTGCTCTCACAGTAGAACGGGTAGCACCAGTGTCCACTAGGAATGTAATATCATTACCTTCCACTTTTCCTTCAACAAATGGACCTGACTGATCTACTGCCAAAGATGCGCCAAGTACGCACTCTTCCTCCCCCCTCAGGCACCGTCATTGAGATGAGTCCGAATCACTCCCATTGCACTGCAACCAGTATTGCGGAACCATTTGCACATTTTGATTCTTATCAACTTGGTCACCTCTGTGAAATCCAGTGTTCGCACTGTACCTCTGCACTTGAGCATTCACATTATTGAGCATAGGAGCTTGTGGCACCTGTAACTGTGGAGCAACTACCTGCTGCTGCTGTTGATTCACACCCACCTCATTCTGCATTTGTGGATTCAAATTTTGATTTACCCCATTATTCTTTTGAGCGGATCTACACTCATTCTTCCAATGTCCATACTTTCTGCACGCATGACAAGGAAATTTCTTCCTAGCCTCTTCTTTACTCATTTTTCCTCTACCTCTACCTCCACTGGGTACCTGACCATTTTGATTCTGACCATTCATCTGGTAACCTGTTTGAGAATTATTATTTACTTCTTGCTGCTCTGCTACCTTCATTTGTGCCCACATCATTTTCTCTTTTAACTTTTTATGTCTTGACTCAATGTCATCACTACAATATTTTGCATACCTTAAGATTTCGTCAATTGTTTTGCTCTGCCAACAAATCAAATGTTGCTGAATCATGTTACTAATATCCGGTTTCAATCCAAACACAAAACGATACACAAAATGCCCCATATCTTTGTCTCCAATGTTCTCAAACCCGCTGTATTGTTTAAATACCTGCAAATACCTGCAACAACCTTTCATAATAAGCATGCACTGACTCTTTTGGTTCTTGGGTCATTCTGTCTATCTTAACCCAATCTGTTTCTTTAGAGGAAATTTTCCCTTTCAAGAAAGTGATCACCTGATTGTACTTTTTCATCACCTCATCGGATGGTGCACCTGTTTTAGGATCTCTAGGATATTCTTCTTTTGGCCAGTCGACAGTGATCTTACACTCTGTCCACAAATCTGCTGGAACGACAATCTCAAACAATCCATCTAGATCCTTTAACAAAACCTTTGAAACTTTCACAAACCTCTTCACCTGTTTATATCACTCAACTGGTTTTTCTCTTAACCTGGGAAAATCATTCGTAAAGGATAATATATCCTGTCTTGTCCAAGGAACGTGAACATATCCACCACCTGGAACCTCTCTCATCGGACACGCCCTTTCAACTTGTTCTGTCTCTTTTAACGGAAACATAGACACTCTTTTACCAGCTGCTTCTTCTTCATTTCTCATCCATCTACCTTTCCATCGTTCCACATCTCCCCATTTCTTCAAAATATTAATCAACTCTTTTATCTGCAACCTTTTTCCAGACGCATTCAAACTCTCTAAATCCTTATCAGTGAAAGCCAATCTGTATGATTTCTGCAACACCTTCGATTTTTCTATGTCTATTCCATAATCACTAGCAGCCTCTGATATTTTCTCATGTAGATTCCTCGCTCTCCAAGTAATGCTTTTACACAAAAACAACAGTTCATCATCTCGGTAAGTCCCTAATCTGTCTTCACTTATTGTACCAATAATCATCTCTTCCAAATCTACTTTCAATTGGCTCACATTTATACTCTGTGGTTTCGGTTTTGGCTTTACCATTTCTTTTATCCAATCTTTCAATTCCTCTGGCGAAGTACCTGCTGAACTCTCTGTCACTGAAATAACATTCAGCCCTATTCTCCTTGGATCTATTTGTGTACTTCTTCTAGGGGTTTCTGTTATCATCTCACAAACCGGAAGATCTAACAAAGTAGTATTAATGTCAGCCTGTCCATCCTCATTCACTATCGTCACCATTCCACTCATGTCGCTACTTCTTGGAACTGTCAATGTATGAACTCTTGATACATTCTGTTTTTCTCCGTACAATGAGAAAACGGGACCAATTGTCACCGGGACCGTCAATGCTTCTGCATTTAGACTTAACTGGTTTATTTTCTGGATCTGTTCTGCTCTTGCCTTATTTAATAAGTCCAATTCTTTTTCTCGTACTACCCTAGCTATTTCCGTAAACTGTGGGGTTAATGGAGTTCTCATTTGTGGTGCACTCGGAGTCATTTCATCTGAATTTTCTTGGTATGGCGGAGGTCTTTTGGTCATAATATCCTCCAACAACTCATCATCAGAATCGTTTAGATCATCTCTTAAACTTGAAGTTTCTATATTTTTCTTTTTCTCTTTACATTTGTCTCCTGTCTGATCTTCAGCAACCAAAACTGGGTACAAACCTTCAGTTACCACAGCTTTCCTCCATCTTTTCATTGTATCCTCTCTTCTCTCAAAAGGATATCTAGGCCCAAAACCTCTGTATCTCCTACCACCTCGATATCTCTCTCTTTCGTATGCTTCTACCTCCCATTCCTCTAACGCTTCATACTGTGTAGGTCTGGGATTTGGCTCTAATGAACTCATTTGATTCCTCAAATTCTGCAAAATCCTCATATTAAACAAACCATGCTGTGGGAAAGCTATAACATCCTCATCCTTTGTATATTCCACCCAATTCTCTAACCAAGTACACCTATGGTATCCTCGCTCCAACATCATATAAGCGGCTGGCGTTCCCGGAGGTGGAACAATAACTCCCTCTCTAGTCACTATTGGTTTATCTTTCTTAAAGAAATTCTTTATTTTCTTTAACAACTTCATTTTTCTGACTCTTTACGCAAATGTACCTCAACAAAATGCACAAGGAAAACCTTTCTTTTCTGCCTTTTCTATTTGTCATTTCTCGTCCAATATCAGCGCGACTCACACCAACCGTTCAATCACGGCTCTCTACGTGTCTACTATTTCAACCAATACCAGCGCGGCTCACACCAACCGGCCAATAAGAGCTTACTTCACGCTCGCTGTCTGACTAATGTCAGCGCGGCCTTTTGTGACGTCAGTATTACTCCTTCTACTGACCCTCCCTTTACAAAATAATACGGCAATGTATTTCTAACTCTTCTTAATCAAAATATTTGTAACAACATAAAACAATGCTACCCTGTCTGCTCCGCTAAATAAAGAGATATTTTTCACTTTCCGAAGAGAAGTTCTTTCACTTCAGGTAAAACGATGACCAGCGCTATTTTACCTTTCAAACAAGCTACAGGTGGACTTATTACTCCTCTAGGGATAAGGCCAAAGTTTCGCAAGAGGACTTTTTGGTGTAAAAAGAGGTCTTGGTACTCCTCTTGGGATAAGGCCAGAATTTCGGAAGTGGACCTTTCACTATTTCAGACACTCATCTCACGTACGAAATTATCCCTAAATATAACACCTACAGCCCTCTTTAGCCTCGGTATTATAACAACAGACAAAGTACTTCTGCAGTGTGATTTCTTTATCCACACTCTTTTTCTGCCTACTCCAGGCTAATTCTTATTCCTCAGGTAACTCCGTACCTGAACTTCTAGACAACATAGAACAGGACACTAACTTTTCATGTTAAGAACATATATTCAATAATCAATAATTATTACCAACCTAATCAATAATTAAACCGTCCTCTGCTACCTGAAAACTGATCCCGTGCGACACTTAATCAGGGATCGATACTCATCAATAATTCATACAATGGCCCATACACATTCACCCAAGTCCCTGATGCGCTGGGGGTCAAGTTTTAATGACGTGAGTTTTGGTTCCTTCATTGATTCATGTTTGACAAGTCTAAATACATAACTAGACCTGTATATCAACTCTCTTTCCTCTCGGTCGATAGACCAATTAGTTGAGTAGTTGATGGTAATAATAGAACTAACTGACTATCTAATCAGCTAAATAATCACAGACTCTCGGTAAATTTAATAAAGTTTTATCTCAAATAATAATAATAAGTGGTTAATGCTCATCGCATACGGTTAAAATGCAAACAAAGAATCTCACATAAGGGAGAGAAAAATCAATCAGCAATGCAAACAGTGTCAGACCTCATCAACAATTAACAATATGCATATGAGGGAGTGGATAGATGAAGAGACATAAGTTTCAGCAAAATAATGCGAAACAATATATATGACGGAGTGGATAGATGAGGAGACATAAGTTTCAGAGACAAAAATACATTTGCAATTAATTTATGCAGAGTACGAGTCAGAGAGATAATACAAACCCAAAGGATCTGTGAAATCCCACCCCCTTGGCCGAGGGGACAGTGGGGGTTCCCCGAACTAGAGCCAGGGAACAAAGATTTCAGAGACAGGAACAGAACAGGGACAGGAACAGGTAGGCCTCTCTGCAAACCAACGATCAGCAACGCATCACCCCTCTCGATAAGCTAGGAACCAAGAGCGCACGCACCTTCTCTAACCACACCCCCAAAGGCACCCCAGTTATACCCTAAAACCTACATGTCCATCCCACATCAGTTGAAACATTTCACGAAACTCGACAGTTCATTGGTGGACTTGGAAGGTGGTCTGTCACACCACTGTGATTTCATTCATTAATTGTTCATGAACATAATTCTACATCCTTTCCCATTACCTAATAACTGACTCGTTCACACGATTTATTATATGATACATTTCAACAATTTTACACATCTTTTTCCAACAATGTCCGCAGAAGCAGTCTTTAGTCCCACGGTCAGTCACATCCTTTGGCAGACGAACAATGCATTCAGTGCTGGATATCCTTGAACTTCTTGTCCCTTCCTTACAGCACTCAGCACTTCTGGCTGCTTTGTCATGACATTTTCGCTCTCACTCCAGCCCCTACTCTATCTGGCTAACTTAAGAATAATGTAGGCCTATTTCAGCTCACTACGGCAAATAGAACATAAGCATTCGTTAATTACATAGAAATGCACTTTTCACTGTTTACCACCCACCTTTGCACTATCCCCTGTTACATGTTTTCCTAGCAGAAGCTTAAAGCAAAAGCGGCATTATTCATTATTTTTAAAGCAAGATGCAAGATGCGAAGTATAAAATGCAGCTTAAACATGCATTAATTCTGTTTCTTTCTAAACGCATTTTGGTATGCGGCCTAGTTCTTTCATGCATTAGTTCACATTAGTGCACACATGCGTAAAGCGGTTTCCCTCGTGTTCATGTAATGTGTATGTTAAACTATCACTGCACACTGTTAGTACGTATTATGGGGGTGTTAATTTGAGCAGGTTTCATTTTTGCGAAACCCTGCTCCATCAGAGTCATGTTCTTCAGCAGGTCGGAACTCTGCTCTAATTCCTGCACTTTAGTCCCCAGATCGACAAGCCTGCTCCCTACTGAATCCACGTCTTGCCTCAGCGCTATCAATATTTCATTTAGGTCTGTCTTAAGGGTCTCAAAGGAGGTGGACAAGTCTGTTTTCAGGTCTTTGCGTAATTCCTTTTTGAAATCACGTAGAGAGGCCAGGAAATCCTCTTTTGTGAGTGCCATAGTGTCTTCTCCTCTCATTGATTGGCGGTTACTGCTAGCTTCTGTAGGGCCGAAGTAGTTCAATACTCTATTGTTTTGTTGTTTCTTTGGCGGTATAGGGAAAGCCTCTGCACCCCCGCCAATGTTGAGTAGGCGCTCTTGTTTGTCTCTGTTTTGGAGGGATCCACGTGAGCTGGTGTCCAGTCGTGATCGGTCGGTATGTATCGGATTCTTCTGGGGAACTAGCTTCAGTTTCCTCGCTCCTGCCTTATATTTTGGCAATGTGGGATCTCCCTTGTGACTCTCAAGTGACTAGGTTGCGCCCCAGAGGCCTGCCCTGGCTGAGCAAGATCGTTAATTCATCTCCTGCCTGCCATCTTAAGGTCAGGCAGCACTGTTCAGCATTTTGTTTCTGTCCTCTTCAGGACTGGCATGCTTCTAGCTTGCAGTGGCGTATGGTGGTCTACCCCCTTTAGCCCCGTCTCACTCAGGGGTCCTCTACTGCCCATTTCCGCTGTTGGGTGCTTACCGCTGTCTCGCGGTCCCTCCGGTCACCATCTTAGGGCCAGGAGAGCCCCGGGAGTCCCTACTTGTGACACCGGTGTTTCGAGTTGACTTCGGGGCAACGCTTCCTCAGCCCACCTCCCTCAGGGGACAGAGCGCGGAGCCTCATGTGGACTCACCAGATTTCGTCCACCGAAGCCGAGGGTCCCATGCCTGCTTCCTTCTTTCCAACGGTAGGCTGCCAGCTTTGTTCCTGCGAGGCCTTTTAATGCAGGCACACGCTGCGAGGCAAACGATCGAGGTTTCCCCCTCTTTCTGGCATCGGGGTTAATCCCTGTTAGCTCAGTATGTCACCACGCAGATCTGGCAGTTTTCCCCAGCATTCAACCTTCTCATCGCCGGGGCCCCTCCTCCATTTTCCCATAGGCCCCTGCCGCATCCGAGTGCATCGTGGACTTTCTACTCTCGGGATGGCTAGGGTTGTTAAATGTAGCCTCCCGTGTTCCGTCCTTCTCTTTTTGCTGATGTTAGGAAGGTGCATGCAGCAGTTTTCCCCGCATATTCTCCTGGTGGCAGCGGAACCAATATGGATCACGTCAGCTCAGCCATCTTGGCTGGCCACGCCCCCAACCATATTCTTTTTTAACTTGAATTTTCTGTCTTTGTTTAGTTAAACTATTAGTCAAAGATGAATAAAGCAGCTTTAGAACACATTTTAAAGTGCTTTCACCTTACCTTGACTGTTTAAAATACATACTGATCAGAGGAAAAATACAGACTTTAGATCATTTTCTTAATTTTCATACCGTCCAGGATGTAAAAATACCAGTCATAATGATTAAAAAACGGCCAGGTGGTAACCCTAGCCAGATCAGGTATTGTGGCACTTGGACAATTTTATTTCTCCTTGCCCACCTGGCCAAAATACAATGCTTCTAATTTTCACCAATCTTACTGGTTCTATAGGCTTTAAAATGCCAAGGTTACCAAACAGTTCTCTAAAAATGAGTCCAATCAGACTAACCAAATGATGTTTCATGAAAGGGCATGATCCGCAAATGTGGGCCACTTTTACTGGCAATTCCTGAGCCTAATTGCAGTCCCAATCCAACCCTGGTCTGTTATGTGGAATTGTTGGACACCGTACCTAAACATGTGTGTTCTTCACCTCATTTGCAATCTGGGTAAATGTTTGATACTAATGAATTATTGTACCTCCCTGTGCCTTTGTTCACTTATTTATTATAAATTACAGCGTCCAGATACAGCCAAACCTGAGTATAACTCACCATATAAGACATTAGACATGTAGAAATTAGTTTGCTCGATATTGTGTTGGGATCCAAGAACATATCAGGTAGGTGTCAGAATGCACTAAACCTTAGTCCACATACAGCAAGAGTGTTAGTAATCCTTTCCTCACCATACTCACTCCACAAGTTATCGCGAACACGTGGGATGGTTAAGCAATAAGCCTGCGGAAAGGGGGAATGGGATGAGAGAGAGAAGCAATGGATCAACACCTTCTTCCAGCTCTGATAGCGCTTTCTGCCGCACCTAAATTCTTGTAGGTTCATATTAAATAGAAATAAATGGAAATGACACCATTTACCAACGTTAATACTAAAATGTGTTTGATAAAACTAAAATACTTTCTACTAGATAAACATTAATGGCAGCTCTGTCTTTCAGTTTTTCCTAATTGAATGATGGTTTTCTTGATTGATCTGTAACATATAAAGTTTCTTTCTACAAGATAAGAATATTCAGTTTACATCATTACATTTATTACATTACAAATCAGAAAGCTGCAGAAATGTATTTTTAAAACTATAGATGCTGCACACTTTATTAATATTTCATAGTTTAAAAAACAATAGGTTGTCTTCTGACACACATTACCATTGTGCCTAGAAACGTTTCACAAAAAGTACATTTTGCAGCGAAAACATCTGTAAACGTTTGCCATTGTGCATCAAAACCTTTGCAGATTGTGAGCTGGCTGAGAAATATTCGTCTAGATGTTCCAGATTTTCATTTGCTGGGTTTGATAAGGATATCTTACTTCCTGGTGAAAATCATTTTGCAATTGGCAAGGTGAAACTAAACCAGATATTTTCCCAAAATTTGTGAATCTCGAAAACCCAGAGGTTCTCAAACTTTTGCCAGTAAGAAAATCCTACGTACAAATGCGATAAAATACCACGTTCAGTAGATGAAACTTCATTACAAGCTCAAATGTGTTAAATGTATAGACAAAAACATTGTGGAAATCACAATAAAACGTTTGAGAAAATCGCTTCATGCACAACAGCTGATTGTAGGAGAAATCATGTGATCTGCAGTTTATAACATGAAGGCAATGAGGGCACGGAGAACATTTAGGACTTGTGACTATAACAGAAGGTGAATTGGCAATATCAAATCAATGTGGCTTCTACCTGGGAATTTTGCAACATAGATAATGTAGCTTTAAAAGTTGGAAAATAATTCCAACTGCCTCCTTAGAATAGTTATCGAAGATTTGTGCACCTCTGAGTCTCAATGTTTCTAGGCTCAAAAATAGGAAATACAGAAAATAAACAAGTACTGGCAAAGCCAATAGTTCTGGTGTTGGCCACCAGCCTGTAGGCGTTGTCAGTGTTTGTTTTGTTTTCTCATGGTTATTGAAAAACTTTATTGTTGGGGAAGCTGCTGGGCTCACTTCAATCTGGAAAAACAAATTGGCTAAAAGCAAAATGTTTTTGGTCTCTTAAAAGCACACATTGACATAGTAGACCCTGGCACTTAAGGGGAATACCTTGTGTGGAAATGGCCTCCCTCTGAATGTTCAAGCTTCAAGATTATTACATTTTGCTCAGTTACTTAAAGCCCTTGCAAATATTAATGCAAAAACAACAGTTGATGGACAGAATGTAGAACAATGTCATACATTCTCCCCAGTACAGAGATCTGGACCTAAATCCATCGTTTTTTTGCTCACCATGCCATTCCAGTTTGAACCCAGCCATATGCAAATCAGTCTTGACCCTGTGCCTCATGGGAACAGTCCAGCCCGAACTGCCAAGCCAGGTCCTCCCTGGACTGGAAACAAGCATCCTAGGACCGGTTTCGGGGTTTCACCCCTCTTCAGCCAGGATAGCTTGATTCCAGTGGCATGGAGAGCACGGGACCCACGTCTGGGCATACCCGTCCCACTCGGGGTGACTAATGCAAAAACAACAGTTGATGGACAGAATGTAGAACAATGTCATACATTCACCCCAGTACAGAGATCTGGGCCTAAATCCATCGTTTTTTTGCTCACCATGCCATTCCAGTTTGAACCCAGCCATATGCAAATCAGTCTTGACCCTGTGCCTCATGGGAACAGTCCAGCCCGAACTGCCAAGCCAGGTCCTCCCTGGACTGGAAACAAGCATCCTAGGACCGGTTTCGGGGTTTCACCCCTCTTCAGCCAGGATAGCTTGATTCCAGTGGCATGGAGAGCACGGGACCCACGTCTGGGCATACCCGTCCCACTCGGGGTGACAAATGCAAAAACAACAGTTGATGGACAGAATGTAGAACAATGTCATACACAGGGTTAAGACTGATTTTCATATGGCTATGTCTGAACTGGGGTGGCGTGGTGAAGCAAAATAACGATGGATTAAACCCAGATCTGTGACTGGGGGTGAATGTTTGCCAATGTGCAGTATTCCGTCCACCAATCAATCAATCAATCAATCAATCATGTCACTTATAAAGCGCACTACATACCCGCGAGGGTCTCAAGGCGCTGGGGGAAGATGGGTGGGGCTGCTACTGATCGAAGAGCCAGGTCTTGAGGAGTCTTCTGAAGGACAGTAGGTCTTGGGTCTGCCGAAGGTTGGTGGGGAGGGTGTTCCAGGTCTTGGCGGCGAGGTGGGAGAAGGATCTGCCGCCGGCGGTCGTTTTCCGGATGCGGGGGACTGTGGCGAGGGTGAGGCTGGTGGAGCGGAGCTGGCGGGTGGGGGTGTAGAAGCTGAGTCGTCTGTTGAGGTAGGCTGGTCCGGAGTTGTGGAGTGCTTTGTGTGCGTGGGTGAGGAGCTTGAAGGTTATCCTCTTGTTGACAGGGAGCCAGTGCAGGTCTCTCCGGTGGGGTGTGATGTGGCTGCGTCGGGGGATGTCGAGGATAAGACGTGCAGAGGCGTTCTGGATGCGTTGCAGCCGTCTCAGGAGCTTAGCCGTCGTTCCTGCGTAGAGGGCGTTTCCGTAGTCCAGCCTGCTGGTGATGAGGGCCTGGGTGACTGTTTTTCTTGTTTCGGTGGGGATCCACTTGAAGATCCTGCGGAGCATTCGGAGGGTGTTGAAGCAGGATGAGGAAACGGCGTTGACCTGCTTAGTCATGGAGAGGGTGGGGTCGAGGATGACCCCTAGGTTGCGTGCGTGGTCGGTGGGTGTCGGGGCTGTTCCCAGTGATGTCGGCCACCAGGAGTCGTCCCATGCTGAAGGGT
Source organism: Calotriton arnoldi (assembly GCA_963921515.1). Classification (NCBI taxonomy): domain Eukaryota; kingdom Metazoa; phylum Chordata; class Amphibia; order Caudata; family Salamandridae; genus Calotriton; species Calotriton arnoldi. The sequence goes on from CAWUFW010002863.1 coordinate 161,167, forward strand.
TGGAACCAAGGATGAGGACCTCCGCCTTGTCCGAGTTCAGCTTCAGGCGGCTGGTCCTCATCCATTCGGCGACGGCCTTCATTCCTTCGTGGAGGTGGGCTTTGGCGGTGTGAGGGTCTTTGGTGAGGGAGAGGATCAGCTGGGTGTCGTCGGCGTAGGAGATGATGTTGAGGTTGTGCTGTCGGGCGACGTGGGCGAGGGGTGCCATGTAGATGTTGAACAGCGTTGGGCTGAGGGAGGAGCCTTGGGGTACGCCGCAGATGATCTTGGTGGCTTTGGATCGGAAGGGGCGAGGCGGACGCTTTGTGTTCTGCCGGAGAGGAAGGATGTGGTCCAGTCCAGGGCCTTCTCTTGGATCCCGGCGTCGTGAAGGCGTGTTCGTAGTGTGTGGTGGCAGACCGTGTCGAAGGCGGCTGATAGGTTCAGGAGGATGAGGGCTGCTGTTTCTCCGTTGTCTAGCAGGGTCCTGATGTCATCGGTGGCGGCGATGAGGGCAGTTTCGGTGCTGTGGTTGCTGCGGAAGCCGGACTGGGAAGGGTCCAGGATGTTGTTCTCCTCGAGGTAGCGGGTCAGTTGTTTGTTGACGATTTTCTCGGTGACCTTCGCGGGGAACGGGAGCAGAGAGATGGGTCGGAAGTTCTTGAGGTCCTTGGGGTCTGCCTTGGGTTTCTTGAGTAAGGCGGTGATCTCGGCGTGCTTCCAGCTTTCCGGGAAGGTTGCTGTCTCGAAGGAGATGTTGATTATTTTCCGGAGATGGGGCGCGATGGCTGTACTGGCTTTGTTGAAGACGTGGTGAGGGCACGGGTCTAGCGGTGAGCCGGAGTGGATGGTGTTCATGATCTCGCTGGTGTCCTCATCGTTGATGTTGGTCCAGGAGAGCAGGCGGTTGGTGGTTGTGGGGGCAGTGGTCTCGGTGGTTGCCGGGGCAGTCGTGGTGTTGAAGCTGTCGTGGATGTCGGCGATTTTGCGGTGGAAGAAGGTGGCCAGTGAGTCGCACAGGTCTCGCGACGGCGGGATGTCGTTGGTGTTGAAACTGGGGTTGGAGAGTTCCTTCACGATGTTGAAGAGCTCTTTGCTGTTGTGTGCGTTGTTGTCTAGGCGGTCTTTGAGTGAGGCCCTTTTGGCGGATCTGATGAGGTGATGGTGACTGCGGGTGGCGCTCTTGTGGGCGGCGTAGCTGTCCGCTGTCCGTTCGTCGAGCCAGATCTTCTCCAGTTTTCGGCATGTTCGTTTGGAGGCCTGGAGGTCTTCGGTGAACCAGGTGGCTTTCTTGCTGGTGTGGCTGTTGGGCGGATTCTTGAGCGGGGCGAGGGTGTTGGCGCAGTCGTCGATCCACTGTCTGAGGTTGCGGGTGGCGGTGTCGGGGTCGGAGGGTTCGGCGGGTGGGCTCAGGGCGAGGGTTGTGGTTAGCTGGTCTTCGGTGACTCTGCTCCAGCAGCGGCGAGGCATTTGTTCGGGGCGGTGGTGCGTGGTGGGCTTCCTGTAGGTGAAGTGGATGCAGTGGTGGTCAGTCCAGTGGGGTTCGGAGGTGTGGTTGAAGGAGACGTGTGGGCTTGCGGAAAAGATGGAGTCTAGCGTGTGGCCGGCGGCGTGGGTGGGTGTAGTCACGAGCTATCTGAGTCCGAGGGTGGCGAGGTTGTCGATCAGGGTGGTGGAGTTGGTGTCCTTGTTGTTCTCGAGGTGGAAATTCAGGTCCCCGAGGAGGATGTAGTCCGTGGAGGCGATGGCGTGTGTGCTGACGAAGTCAGCGATAGAATCGCTGAACTGTGGTCGGAGTCCGGGGGGTCTGTAGATGAGGGTTCCTCTGAGGGTGGTGTTGGGATCGGTGTGGATCTGGAAGTGCATGTGTTCGGCGGTGCTGAGGGTGTCGTCGGTGTTGGTTGAGACTCTGAGGATGATCCTGTGGACGATGGCGATGCCTCCTCCGACTCCGTTGGTGCGGTCCCTGCGGGTGATCTTGTAGCCGTCCGGGATGGCAATGGCGATGTCGGGGGCTGAAGCGGGATTCAGCCAGGTCTCCGTCAGGAATGCGACGTCTGGGGAGGTTGAGTCGAGAAGGTCCCAGAGTTCGATGGCGTGTTTGCGGGCGGAGCGGGTGTTGAGGAGGATGCATCTGAGGTAGTTGGGTTCTTTCCTGGGCGGTGGTTTGGCGGGGCGGGTGCTGGCGAAGCTGCAGTTCCGGCAGGTGAAGGGCCCTTGGGTGCGCTTCGGGGTGGCCCGGTAGCAGGCGTGATCTTTTCCGGGGTTGAGTGCGTGGAGGGTGCTGGCGTCGTATCGGCGTCTGTTGATGTGGTGGGCGCGGGGGATGCCCGGTCCATCATCTTGTGTGTTTTGCATTTCGCCCTATGTGGGAAGGGTATGCCCAGACGTGGGTCCCGTGCTCACTACACCACTGGAGTCAAGCTATCCTGGCTGATGAAGGCTGATAGCCTGAAACCGGTCCTAGGATGCTTGATTCCGGTCCAGGGAAGACATGGCTTGGCAGTTCGGTCTGGACTGTTCCCATGAGGCACAGGGTTAAGACTGATTTGCATATGGCTATGTCTGAACTGGGGTGGCGTGGTGAAGCAAAATAACGATGGATTAAACCCAGATCTGTGACTGGGGGTGAATGTTTGCCAATGTGCAGTATTCCGTCCATCATCTTGTGTGTCTTGCAAATATTAAAACAGAAAATAAAAAGAGCAAGAAATACACATGACTTTAAAAGGATGTAACATCTTACATCAGGTTATTATGACAGCTGTAGACAAACTTAAGTAGATATAATAAAACCTTTGTCAATAGTGTTGAAAAGTGGGTTATTGGTGGGGGTAAGTATGCACCACTAGCAATAAGGCCACTAACGCAGTGTAGGGTCCAATAAAGGTCTCAATAAATTAGTCCCTTGCTCAACCCTTGGTAGCTGGCAGTGAGCAGTCAGGCCTAATTTAGGAGACAGGAGTGGAAAGCATTTAAAAACACCAATACACCAAATAAGTAAGACACCAAACACAATAAAAACCGACACCAATTTTTAAAAATAGGTTATATTTGTATAACAAATAGACACCAGAATGACAAAAATCCAATGTAGGAAAACAGAGATATGATTTTTTTTTTAAATTAACAGTTTCTAGTGCTTAAAAGCTTATAGCGCCACTTTGGGACATCTGGTCACACTTGACCGGGGACAAAGTCAAAGTTTGAGGCCGACCGTGATGGAGCCCTGGTCGGAATCACTAAGCGGGAGGCCTTGGTCAAAATTTTACCTTCACACTTAGAAACTGTTCTGGAGCTTTTACTTATGATGATGATCGACCCTCCACAGCAGGCCAGATTCAGTGAAGGTTCACCGGCTTGACTTTCTGTGAGGCTCTGGTGAAATTGTGGAAGTCTGGAGGTCCGGAGCTTTCAGCGAGACGAACCTGAAATCCTGGTTGGGTCACGGTTGAGGGTCGGCTTGGCTCCCGATGTCGGATCAGTCACCTCCTGGAGCTTTTTCACAAAAGTTCTCCAAAGTTCTCCAAATGTCAGGAGGTGCTTCCTGAAGGGATTCTTGTAGGTTCCAATTGTCCAAAACACCTATCCAGAGGTCTGGAATCTTGTCAATGGTCTCCGAGATGTCTGGACTACAATTCCCACAATGCACCTGGCCAAATCCTTCCACGTTCACTGGAAGCACTCCTGGGGCCCTATTATACGTACAGCGCATTTTCCTTGATTGTGCTGGGCGCACCATTTAAAATGTGTGCCCGACGCAATCAAGAAAAATACGCCGTATTAGGTTGAATGCGCTGCCCCCAGGGCAGCCGTAAACTTGCGCTGCCTTGGGAGCAGGTCATTCAGGTGAAAAACAGAGCGGCTGATTTAAAGCTGCTCTGTGTTTTCACAGTACAGGCGGCACCTGCCTGCACTTTTAAAGGGGATTAGAGATCCCCTTGAAGGTGGGTGCAGTGAGTCTGGGGGATCCATGGGACCCGCTTTCCCCCCCCTCCAGAGTGCTGCAATCAGGTGGCGCACTGACAGTGCCCCACCTTTTGGGTGGTGCACTATCAGCACTCCTCCTGAGAGCTTCTTTCCCTCTGCGCCCGCGTCTGTAATATGGCGCGAGCGCAGAGGCAAAGGGAATCCCTCATTTGCATGGGGCCATGCCCCATGCAAATGAGGGCATGCCCTCTTGAGGAAGCACTGGCGCTGTATGTGTGCCAGCACATTCAGTATTACAGAAGGGGACACACAAGCGTCTGCGGCTCCTTCTGTAATACCAAAGTGCCCCGTGGGCGTGCAAAGTGGGCGCAAATGCCCGTTGTGCCCCCGGGGCACTTCTATAAAGCTCTTGGTGGAGATGATGCAGGTGGGCTCTCTCAACATGTAGCTTGCTGGGAGTCCACTCCTTCATCCTGCTTGAAGCATGATCCAGTCACCAGGGCTGCAGATTGTGCAGTAGGCGCAGTCAGAGTGTAGGCCTTTGTGTGCAAATCCAGATTCCAGCTGGGCAGTCCTTCTTCTCCTTGTAGTTTCAGGCAGCAGAGCTCAGAGACTATGCAGTTCTCACAAATGTATTCAGTGTTCTGGGGCGACAAGCAAGGGGGCACCTTTGTTTAATAAGATGCTGGGTGCCACCCAAATTCATGTTAACTTCCTCCGAAGTGTGGCATCTTCTTGTCCCACAAAACACTGCACTTCCAAAATCCAGCATGGATGAATTTCTCTCCAGAGGAGTAAGAGCTGGCTAAACCAACCCTCAGTGTGGCTCATTTCCATTAGCGCTCCTCCTCCTGACCTCTTCAAATTCCTGTCCTAAGCCTGCCATCTGGCTGGGGGTACAGGGTGTGGGGGTAGGTAGGATTGGCTTTCCTTTACTGTCCTCCTCTCTTTGAAGCCCAGGTTTTATTATTCATCCCCCTTCCTGGCCTGATTTTTGCAGCTGAAGAACTCCCACCATCTGATAACCTCTGCTCCGGCCAGGCCACTTATCACCTAAAGGAAAGCAGTCTTACTACAACTGTTAGCGCTGACCAATCAGGAGAGACTGCTAGAAGGCTGGGTTTTGGCTCACAGAAAAGAAAGTCTTATAACTTAATTTATGTACTAGGTATGGCAAATTCAACAGTGGTGTTAGACCTGGCACCATTGGCGTGGGTCTCCCTTCCATTTTTTTGCCTTTACCTCCTGTGTTTTGCTGTGTGTTGGACTCCATTTTTGCTGGTCTAGATTCTTTGGGCACTTTGCCACTGCTGTTCAGTGCCAAAGTGCAAGTGCTCCCTTTGTAAAGTATTGTTATGGATTAGTGATTGCATGATTGGCTTATCTGGTTTACTTGTCAGACCCTAGTACAGTGCACTATGTGTGCCCAGGGCCTGAAAATCAAATGCTGCTGGTGGGCTTGCAGCACTGATTGTGCCACCCACAGAAGCAGCTTGTAAAATGTGACTCAGGCCTGCCATTGCAGAGCCTGTGTGCAGTCTGGGACTGCCATGTCGACTTGGCAAGTGCACACACTTGCCAGTCCCTAAACCTTCCCTTTTCTACATATTAGTCACCCCTAAGGTAGGCCCAAGGTACCCCTGTGGGCAGGATGCATTGTATGTGAAAGGTAGGACATGCCCTGATGTGTGTGGTATGTCCTGATAGTGAAATACAGCCAATTTCGTTTTTCACTATTGCAAGGCTATCTGTTCCCATAGGCCAGAATGGGGAGTTTGTTTATAACATCTTATAAACATAACTGACCATGGGAACAAGATAGGAAAATAAAGTTTAGTATGCCTGAACTCAGAATGTTAAAATACATCTTTTAGTGAGGGTGATTTTTACATTCTGTGTTTGAAAATACCACTTTTAGAAAGTAGGTATTTTCGTGCCTAACCATCCAGTGGGCCTCTGCTAGGTTTGTGTATTGCATGTCTGGCTTTTGGATGACAGGGGCTGGAGAAGGGCAGTGGCTCCAGAAGTCTGATGAGTCAGGGCTGGGCTGAATAGACCTGGGCTGCATTTAGAGTAGGGGGAGGAAATTTCCCTTTCACCTGAATGGGCCTAGTCTGCCTTCAACAATGCTGTCTCCACCTCCTGCCAGGAAGATGCACCAGTAGGGACAGAACTGGTTTTGGCTGGGTACAGACACTCTCTGCCTTCAGAGAACAAAGGATTTTGGTGTATAAAAAGAGGGGCCCAGACCCCAGACTTTTAGATCACTTCTGGGAAATCAAGAGGAACTTTTGCCACGGAGAAGAGCCGGATGATCTGAGGAGGAATACTGCCCCTGTACTGTTTGCTGTTTGGGGGTTGGCCTGCAGTGGCTACTTTCTGCCAAGGAAAGGAGAAAAGGACTTTGCTGTTTGCTTTGCCACCTGCTTGAAGAATAAGATCTCCAAGGGCTTGAAACTGAGCTTGCCTCCTGTTCTGAAGTCTCAGGAACACAAAGACTTCATCCCTTCTGTCTCTCTGCATCTGGAACTGCTGTTTCAGCTGCTACAGAAGGAAATTGTAACACCGACGCCGGCGAGCGACGCCGTAACCTGCATCGAAGCCGTGGGCACCGCTCGTGAAGAGCACGACGCACTGCCCCGACTTGCACCGCAGCCCCGACTTCATCGACACCGGTGCTTCATCAACGCGGAGCAAATTCTCGACATGGGTGACTCCCGAATCCATCGACATCGCACCGTCGTAAGGAACCGCAGCCTCGCCGCCAGTCGTGACGTCACCTCCCCGACACAGTAAGGAACCGACGTCTCACCTCCCCTGCGCTGGAGTAAGGAACAGAAGCATCACCTCCCCTGGGGCTGTAAGAAACCGATGCCGCCGGCGCCACCGAAGCATCACCACCCCTACGCCGTGCACCGTCTTTGTTTTCATCAATTCCAGGTACTGTTCTTTGTGGGTCTGCTTGACTCCGGGCCCGACGCCGCGCACCTCGCGGTCGGCGCCGTACTTTGGGATTTTCATCTGTTACAACGTCGTAATAACTCCAGGTGGAGTTATTTGTTGCTAGGAACTTGATTTAAGTGAATAACCTATTTTGTAAGGATATTTTTGATACTGTATTGTGGATTTTTGTCGTTTGGTCTTGTTTTGGGTTTAGATAAAGATTACTTATTTTTCTAAACTGGTGTGGTGTCCATTTGTAGTGTTTTCACTGTGTTACTGTATGTGTTCACAAATGTCTTACACACTGCCTCTGAGATAAGCCTGTCTGCTGGGGTGAGCAGGGGTTATTTTAGGAGTGTATCCCCCTTACCCTGACTAGAAGCAAGGGTCCCTATTTGGACAAAGGTACCTACCTCTGCCAACTAGAGACCCCCATTTCTAACAAGTGGCAGGTTGTTGAATTCATCAATAGCAATCTTTTAAGTCCTTGAAGGACATTTTACTCCTTCCTTTCCTAGCAACAGTTATACTTAAATAAAATATTGCAATGTTAGCCTATGGAGCTAAGTACCTGAAAGGGGCAGTTTTTCCTCACAAGGGCATATAAGACACCTTTTATAAGGCCCATGCTTACGGTTACATGCCCCCCTACCCTTGAGACACCTAGGGGAGACCTTGGGGGTGCCTAATATGTCAAAAACTCAAAATAAGGTAGATTATCACTTTTAAAGTGCGCATACCGCCAAAGTCGAATTTGCATACAATTTACATTTCAAGACAGTCTGCAAAGCAAGGCTGCCTTTAAAATGACAGCAGGCACTGAGCAGTGCACACATTCAAGTGCAGGAAATCTGCTTGGCCTCTAAACATCCATGTCCTATTATATACTAGGGACTTATAGGTAGTTTGAACCCCCTAGCCCTATTATATACTACGGACTTTTAGGGTCTGTCAACACCCATTGTGAAAATGTACATTTAAAGACAGACTGCAAGGCAGGGCTGCATTTAAAAGGACAGCAAGCACACAGTAGTGCACACATGCAGATTGCACCCCCTGGCCCTATTATCTACTAGAGATTTATAGGGTCTGTCATTGCCAATTGTAAGCGTACCTTATAACATGCACCTTTTTAAACATAGCTAGCAGAGCCCAGGGTACAGTCAGAGTCAGTTACCACCAGTATCATTCAGCAAAAAATGGGGTTGAACAGGGCAAAAGGATAGCTAAAGTGCAAACAGATCTATAAAGTGCGAGCTGAGCGGGGTTCTGACATGTATAACCGCCCTTATCCATAATGATGTTGAAGGGCATAGCCATTCGTAATACCCAGTCTGGTGCGTACTGTGCAAATCTGGATTCAATGGCAGTTGGCTCCTTTCATAGGAAAGAGTGTAGCTGCTGTTGAAGTGCCAGTAAAGTGCATACTGTGCTGGTCTATAATTCTGTCACACCCTTATTTTAATAATACCCATTAGTAGATATAGTCACCCATTAATTTAGTCAATAGGTTACAGCTGGGTGAGTCTTCAGTCCAACTGTGAAGCTTAAAAATATGTACCACACTTAAAATAACACATAAAACAGCATGCACACAGAAGCTGCGGCTACCAAACAGCAGTTACAGTCCTTATGGAAGTTTTTCCCAGCTCATCCTCTCCCTATCCAACGAGCCCAACACCGCCAGACGTAACTTTCGAGAAGGCATGGAAGCCATCGCCAAATGGATGAAAAACAGCTGCCTACAACTAAACACCAACAAAACAGAAGTACTCATCATGGGCCCAAACCCCGATGCCTGGAGCGACACCTGGTGGCCCCCCGCCCTCGGAAACCCACCAACCCCCACGGACCATGCACGCAACCTGGGAATCATCCTGGACTCCGAGCTCAAAATGGACCGCCAGATCAACTCTGTCTCGTCTTCCTGCTTCCACACCCTCCGCCTCCTTCGTAAGACCTTCAAATGGATCCCTCGAACACCGAAAGACCGTCACTCACGCCCTGGTCACCAGCAGACTCCGACTACGGCAACGCACTCTACGCCGGAATAAACAAAACCTCACCCGCAAGCTACAGAACATCCAGAACGCCGCCGCAAGACTGGTCCTCAACCTGCCAAAACACTGCCACATCTCCCAGCACCTGCGCACCCTCCACTGGCTCCCTGTCGAGGCGAGAATCACCTTCAAGATGCTCACCCATGCACACAAGACCCTCCACGGCACCGGACCAGCATACCTGAACAGCCGACTCAAATTCCACGCACCCCAAAGGACCCTACGATCAGCCCAGCTCTCCTACGCCGTGGTCCCCCGCACCAGAAAGACCAGATCGGGAGGCCGCTCCTTCTCCTTCCTCGCGGCCAAAGCATGGAACGCCCTTCCGCTCCACCTCAGACAGACAACATCGCTCCCCATCTTCGCAAGAAACCTCAAAACCTGGCTCTTCGACAGACACCCTCCTTGATGGATGGAACCTGCACCCCCCCCCCACACCCCTAGCGCCTTGAGACCCTTACGGGTGAGTAGTCGCGCTTTAACAAACCCCTGATTAATTGATTGAGTGGTAGTCGGAGTCAGTACGCGATTGTTTTGCTAGCTGATATTTAAATATGCATGTTGAGCAATAAGTTGCAGTGCTGGGCTCGTCTACTCATTGGCGCAGGGAGTATTTAGCACCTGTCTGTCCCACATTGCCATTTTCGTTTCCACTTTTGTAAGAAACTTTACATATCAGGAGTTCAACTGTGGATCCCCTGGAGCAAAGCAGGCCAGCGCATATTCTTCTTTGATTGAAGAGAGCTCTTAATTGCTGTCTCTGTTCCCCCATTAGCTCCTTACAAGAGCATATCAGATGTGGCAGCTCTTCTTTACCATTGCCGCATAGACGGCAAGTGTTCTGTGTGCAGTTTCCCTGCCAGGGAGGAAGATGTAGTAGGGACTGTATTTGTGTACCCTGTATTGAAATATTGTTGAGGTACAGCTGTTCTGTAGCTATTTAGAGTCAACCAGGCATGGGCTCTGCATGCTAGAGCAGCCTTATCTTCGATCAATGAAAGAGTTTTCACTGTTTTTCTGGCCAGTTTTATGAAAACCACGTGAATGGTGGGAGTTTCCCAGAGCTGGGTTAGCCCGGTGACTAATAAGGATCCATGGAGATAATCTCTGGCAGCCAAAGTATCTGTATTCTGCAGCTCCTGCCACAAATGAAAGTTCAGGGTGTTGGAGTCTACCTTCTCAGTTTTATTCCAACAGTTTATGTAGGCCCCCCTGTCTGGCCAGAGTCTGACTTTGCAGCCCAAGGTCAAGCCTAACCTGAGCCGGAGATGTATAATCGGAGAGATTGAAATTTATTCTGTATGCTGTCGTTATTATGCTGTCCAAGTTGTTGGCATCCCTTCCTCTCAGTGATTCGCTCCCGTACGTTATGGTCAGTAGCAGCTTCGCTTGCGCTACCCAAAGTTGAGGCATCAGTCTTGGTCCTGCCATTTTTCTCCTAAGATTTTTGAGTGTTATGTCCAGTGCTGGTCCCTTCTGCTTTATTGCCTCTTTCTGGGGAACAAATAATCCGTTTTTGTCAATGATTATACCCAAGTATGTATATTCATATCTAGAAGTGAGGAAGGCACCCTGGATGCCCGGCCTCTACCACATAACACACTGCATCTGATCGGGGGGTGGCTACTCAAAGGGAGCGGAGTGGTGTGTGCTGCCCACTGGTTGGGGGGGGGCCTCCAACATACTAGGTTGTCATAAGAGAACCGTGCAAGGACGGGCCACCCGACACTCCCTTCGTCACACAACACATATTTGGAATACAAGATGATATGTAGTCCTGAAACAAACTGTTGCACTACATCTGCCTCCGATATCAAGGGATACATTGGAAACTGCAAGTTAGCTGCTGCCCAATTTTTATATTGAATGTATTTTTCTTTTGTTTAGTTAGAAAATTACTATGTAAGGTTGTTCATTGCAAGAAAATAGAAAATAGGGATATGTAACCTCTTTTAGTTATGCTTGAGTTGCATGCTTCCGAGCATATGGTGGGAAACACTGCTGTTGTAACAAGAGGACTACAACTGTATATTATACCATACAATGAATGCTTAAACTGTAAAATAATGTCATGGAAATCCCGCAATAAAAATTGAATATAAAAAAAAAGTATGTCTATTCATCTATTGAGTCGATCCACATTTTGGCCCAATACCAGGTCCGTGGTCTTCTCTTATTATTGTTGATCGGCATGGTCTTGGTTTTTTCTAGGTTGATGGTCAAACCATTTTCAATTGAGTACTCTTGCGTGGTGTTGAGCAGACGTTGCAGTCTCATCCTGGGTGTGGCTCACCAGGACCAAGTCGTCAGCATATAAAAGGCTTGAAATTGTCATACCACCTACTTTTGGGTGTGGGGTTTGCAAGTGTTTAATTTTTGTGTCAAGTCTGCCAAAAAGAGGTTGAACAAGGTGGGTGCGAGAACGAGGTGGGTGCCTCCTTTTTAAGGGCAGAATGAAGTCACACACAGTGAAGTTAGCTAAGTGCTGAAGTGGGCAGACCCTTTGCCTCAGGCTCTATACTGTAGTGGGTGATGAACAAAGTGAATGACACAACAAAAGACCATTAGATGAAGATGGCTGGCACAGAGCCCCTATAGGTAAATAGTTTGCATATCATTTTAGTGAAATCAAAAGGTCTTGGCTAATCTCTCAACCTACATTTATCTTCTTACAGTTCAGAACAGAGCTGAAAACCCATCTCTTTAAGGAGCTCCTCATTGAACATCAAGCAGGAACTGCCTAATTGTCAGGGCACACACCCCACGCTGAAACCCTTTTGCCTTACTCTTGGGCACCTTTCCTATTCTACTGTTTTCTTGTGCAGTGATCCTTTGCTTCCTAGCCAGGTTTGTGTTCTATAACTACGATATACACACACACAGTAAACTTGGTGATTCATGCTTCATAATTGCACAGCGATTTCCCATGTCATCAAACAATTAAGGCAGAGCAATAGAACTGAATTTGCGTTGTGATACAGTCAAACAAAAGTTGGATTGTGGCTCTTTTCCTTTCCTTTCCTTTTTCTTCCTAACTGGACTGTACTTTCGGTCTGTAAGATCACATTTTCAATTGTCTTTGAATTTATCTTTGGTTTACACTGCTGAACCCTATCAAACCTCATCTGTTTTTGTTCGGTCAAAACGTTCAAATTTGGTTCAGGGTAGCTGACATTTTTACGAAGGGGCAAATAAAGTTTGCAGCAAGTTAAAGATACAACCAATCCATAGGCTCTTTAGTTTCTGGCATTTGTAGTAAGGAGTGGAGTCAACTGTTTTTACCCAAAGACTTTGCACCCGGACACACGTAAATGTTGCTGCTACATATTTAGTAAAGATTAATGTAAACTTGCTTAGCCCTAGGCTGGCACACGTCTTATAAATTACATATGTGACATAAAGTAAGTAAAATAGGGCTACAAAAAGTTTACACTTTCTTTCAAACTGTGGTTTTGTGCACATTGTTTTTATAGGACACGTTTAGAACAAAACCAACTTGCTCCATTCCTTGGTGGGAGAGTGCTGAAACCCTGCTATGCTATATTAATTGTCTCTATTTTGTTCAAGTCTACATATATAAAGAGGACTTCATTCTATCTTAGAAACACACATGAAACTAAGATAACTAAAAACACTAACTATTACTCTCAGGTCAGTGTTGTCATAGATCAGCCCTTTAAGAACTCAAGGGGGGTGTATGGTTTATGCTGGTGCACATCCCTACACGGCTTATGAAAGAAAAGTGCCGTCTATGGTGCATTCACATCTGATTGAGTTAGTATGCACTAAATCCGTGAGTTAGCACACAGCATGGGAACAAGGAGCAACAGTTCATCTGCAACTCGTTTTTCCTGTTCAGTACTTCATGGGAGCCCTGAAGACCTCTACGATGGGTGGTGCAGTGACGCACTGCAGCCATACTCAGAGGCAACTTCAGCGCTGCTCTCAGTAACACCCCAAACACCCCCCCCCCCCCTGAAGCTACGCCCCTGCCACTGGAGCGACACTAACAGAGTGGGGGTTGCTCCTTTCTAATATAGAAAATGGACCTAGGTTTAAAGCAAAATAATACTGCCATAGCTCAACATGCAATAAAGTGAAAGCGTGCAATATAGGTTTGCTTCTGTTCCCATTGTGATAGCGGTAAAAGTGGCACACAATAGATTTGCTATGTCAAAGTGTGCAGGTAGCTGGAATCTAACAGGAATTATTGGATTTTGTTGGTCTTTTGACAATTGAGCCAGATGTGCGAAGCATTTTAACAGTCGCAAATGTTGTGTTATTGTGTTTGGGACTGTCAGAATGTTTTTTGATATGCACTAATTCCATTTTAGGAATCGGAAAAGGTTTTCCAACTCCTAAAATGAGATTCAGAATGGATACTGAGTCAGTATTCGGAAGAGGCATGATGTAGGTGCACCTTTCAAATACCAAATCTGTATCATAAGTGTCAATAGTTTACGATCGAAATCCAGTCGCAAAGCATTGATAGTTTTCCTACTCCTAGGTTGGAGTGGTAACCCATTCACAAAACTTAAAGTGTTGCTTTACGACCCCTTCTCCTTTGTGAATATTTTTTTTTTAAGTTTGTCAAGGAGTAGGCATATTTTTTCTTTTTAAATGTGGCCCCATTTCCTGTAAGTTAAACAGGCTATATTTAAAAAAAAGTTTGCTTTATTAAAAAGTAATCACAGACACAGTGGTCTGCCGGCCCCTGCAGGCTACCATCTATGAGATCGTAATTTGCGACCTACTTCATGAATAATGAGGCCGGTCGGATGTAACCAACTCCGGATCTGAATTGTCATAAACAACCTATTTGTACATAGGTCGGTTTAGAAAATGATTTACTGGCCTCAAAAATATAGGATGCAACTTGGCCCCTTGTTATTTCTATAGGATGCATAAGACCGGATTTATGAAACTACGGCTGTTATATTTGCTACAAGAAAAATGTTCCTGCAAATGACCATGTAACTCCTGATTCACTATCAAAACCTTAGGCTTGGGTTTGAACCTTGAATGCCCTCACAAATTCAGGACAGCCTTCTCTGGAAACTAGAGCATCGGACACAGTCTCGCTGATCTGCTATGCATCTGCTTCCATGAGCCCTGTGGCAATAGCTGTTTGAAAGGGGATTGTTTGAAGTCTCTGCCCCCATGTCACACAAGGGAGCAAAATGAACACATACAGGGCTTAACCTTCATGTATGTGTTAATGTAGTGATTTAAAATTCCACGCCTCCGCTTGAAAAGTAATTCTTTATTTTAGTTTTTACTATTCATGACTTACATGAGCAATGGAGTAATGAGACTGGTGGCAACCAAGTCTAGTTTAGAGAATGGATGCGAGGCAAACACACATCTCAATGTGTACTTTTGTGAATCAGGAATGTGGGTAGATCTGTCAACTGGACATTATTCACCAAGAGCACTTGCAAAGAACAGACTCACCTTGCAGAAATGCAGTGCACTCCCATTCTGTGAAGCAGGGCAAGAACAAAATGGGCTCCATTCCCATCTGCATTATCGAAGATGTGGACATTATCCCTGATCCTGCTTTGTTAAATCAGAATCAGTGGACCTCTCTGGTCACATATATGATCTACAAAGGCGAACAAAGCTCCAGTAGGACATGAAGCCTATAGGAACAGAGAAGCTGATGTTCAGACGTAGGTTAGTGGGATGCCATTGAAACGCAGGGGCAAATTCCCCAAAACAATGCAAAAGTATATTTTGTGATTTCTGCTACTGTTTGAACCTTTGCCATCTTAAGAATTATTTGGGCCTCGGGTAAGACATATTTTGGAGCACATGTTTGGACCAGCTTTAAACCTAATTTTTATTTTATGTTAAACTTTCACAAACAGGGGCACACAAAATCAGATGACTGTTTAGTTTGAGCTAAAGAGAACAGAGAGAAAAAGAGGGGAGGGGGAAAAGTGAGACAGAAGACAAACTGAAAGGTAAATTGCAGGATGAAGTTATGAGAGATAGTGTGAGCAAGACAGAGAAGTGGGGTAGAAAGTGATGAGCAATCAACAGATGAAAGTTAGAGAAATGAGATAGAGGGAGGGTTGAAAAAGAGTGGCGCGAAAGAGAGAGACGGAAGATAGAAAGTGTTGGACCTGACCCTTTCTGCAGGGTCACCCCAAAACTTTTTGCCTTCCTCCTTCCCTTTTTTCTGACCTCATTTTTGTTGGCCTTAGGACACTGGACACTTTACCACTGCTTACCAGTGATAAAGTGCACGTGCTATCTACTCTAAACATGGTAACATTGGCTTATCCACAATTGGCATATTTTATTTACTTGTAAGTCCCTAGTAAAGTGCACTATAAGTGCCCAGGGCCTATAAGTTAAATGCTACAAGTGGGCCTGCAGCACTGATTGTGCCATCCACTTCAGTAGTCCTCAAACATGGCTAAGGCCTGCCCCTGCAGAGCCTGTGTGTGCAGTTTTAAACTGCCATTTCGAATTGCCAGACCCAAACCTTCCCGTTTGTTACATATAAGTCACCCCTAAGGTGTGCCTTGTGCAGCCCTATGGGCAGGGTGCCGTGTATTTAAAAGGTAGGACATGTACTTTTGAGTTTTACATGTCCTGGTAGCGAAAAACTGCTAAATTCATTTTTCACTACTGCAAGGCCTATCTCTACCATAGGTTAGTTAACAATGTGATTGCCTTAAAACACCTTTTAAGTGCAATTTCCAATTGGGAAAAGATGGAAATTTGGAGTTTGGTGTCTCTGGACTCACAATTTAAAATCACAACTTATGGTGAAGTCGTATTTTAAATTGCAAGTCTGAAAATGCCACTTTTAGAAAGTTATACAAAAGGGGATGATGGACGGAACGTTTGAGCCAATCAAACACTCACCCCCAGTCAACTGATCTGGGTTTAATCCATCATCATTCTTTAGCTCACTCCACCACCCCAGTTCAGACATGGCCATATGCAAATCAGTCTGACCCTGTGCCTCATGGGAACAGTCCAGCCCGAACTGCCAAGCCATGTCTTCCCTGGACCGGAAACAAGCATCCTAGGACCGGTTTCTGGCATTCCAGCCGTCATCAGCCAGGCTTGCTTGAATCCAGTGGCAAAGTGAGCAAGGGACCCACGTCTGGGCATACCCCCGCCAACTTAGGGCGAACAAAGCGATACTAAAGGGGATGATGGACGGAACGCTTGAGCCAATCAAACACTCACCCCCAGTCAACTGATCTGGGTTTAATCCATCATCATTCTTTAGCTCACTCCACCACCCCAGTTCAGACATGGCCATATGCAAATCAGTCTGACCCTGTGCCTCATGGGAACAGTCCAGCCCGAACTGCCAAGCCATGTCTTCCCTGGACCGGAAACAAGCATCCTAGGACCGGTTTCTGGCATTCCAGCCGTCATCAGCCAGGCTTGCTTGAATCCAGTGGCAAAGTGAGCAAGGGACCCACGTCTGGGCATACCCCCGCCAACTTAGGGCGAACAAAGCGACATACAAAGGGGATGATGGACGGAACGCTTGAGCCAATCAAACACTCACCCCCAGTCAACTGATCTGGGTTTAATCCATCATCATTCTTTAGCTTACTCCACCACCCCAGTTCAGACATGGCCATATGCAAATCAGTCTGACCCTGTGCCTCATGGGAACAGTCCAGCCCGAACTGCCAAGCCATGTCTTCCCTGGACCGGAAACAAGCATCCTAGGACCGGTTTCTGGCATTCCAGCCGTCATCAGCCAGGCTTGCTTGAATCCAGTGGCAAAGTGAGCAAGGGACCCACGTCTGGGCATACCCCCGCCAACTTAGGGCGAACAAAGCGATACAAAAGGGGATGATGGACGGAACGTTTGAGCCAATCAAACACTCACCCCCAGTCAACTGATCTGGGTTTAATCCATCATCATTCTTTAGCTCACTCCACCACCCCAGTTCAGACATGGCCATATGCAAATCAGTCTGACCCTGTGCCTCATGGGAACAGTCCAGCCCGAACTGCCAAGCCATGTCTTCCCTGGACCGGAAACAAGCATCCTAGGACAGGTTTCTGGCATTCCAGCCGTCATCAGCCAGGCTTGCTTGAATCCAGTGGCAAAGTGAGCAAGGGACCCACGTCTGGGCATACCCCGCCAACTTAGGGCGAACAAAGTGATACAAAAGGGGAAGATGGACGGAACGCTTGAGCCAATCAAACACTCACCCCCAGTCAACTGATCTGGGTTTAATCCATCATCATTCTTTAGCTCACTCCACCACCCCAGTTCAGACATGGCCATATGCAAATCAGTCTGACCCTGTGCCTCATGGGAACAGTCCAGCCCGAACTGCCAAGCCATGTCTTCCCTGGACCGGAAACAAGCATCCTAGGACCGGTTTCTGGCATTCCAGCCGTCATCAGCCAGGCTTGCTTGAATCCAGTGGCAAAGTGAGCAAGGGACCCACGTCTGGGCATACCCCGCCAACTTAGGGCGAACAAAGCGATACAAAAGGGGATGATGGACGGAACGCTTGAGCCAATCAAACACTCACCCCCAGTCAACTGATCTGGGTTTAATCCATCATCATTCTTTAGTTCACTCCACCACCCCAGTTCAGACATGGCCATATGCAAATCAGTCTGACCCTGTGCCTCATGGGAACAGTCCAGCCCGAACTGCCAAGCCATGTCTTCCCTGGACCAGAAACAAGCATCCTAGGACCGGTTTCTGGCATTCCAGCCGCCATCAGCCAGGCTTCCTTGAATCCAGTGGCAAAGTGAGCAAGGGACCCACGTCTGGGCATACCCCCGCCAACTTAGGGCGAACAAAGCGATACAAAAGGGGATGATGGACGGAACGCTTGAGCCAATCAAACACTCACCACCAGTCAACTGATCTGGGTTTAATCCATCATCATTCTTTAGCTCACTCCACCACCCCAGTTCAGACATGGCCATATGCAAATCAGTCTGACCCTGTGCCTCATGGGAACAGTCCAGCCCGAACTGCCAAGCCATGTCTTCCCTGGACCGGAAACAAGCATCCTAGGACCGGTTTCTGGCATTCCAGCCGTCATCAGCCAGGCTTGCTTGAATCCAGTGGCAAAGTGAGCAAGGGACCCACGCCTGGGCATACCCCCGCCAACTTAGGGCGAACAAAGCGATACAAAAGGGGATGATGGACGGAACGTTTGAGCCAATCAAACACTCACCCCCAGTCAACTGATCTGGGTTTAATCCATCATCATTCTTTAGCTCAATCCACCACCACAGTTCAGACATGGCCATATGCAAATCAGTCTGACCCTGTGCCTCATGGGAACAGTCCAGCCCGAACTGCCAAGCCATGTCTTCCCTGGACCGGAAACAAGCATCCTAGGACCGGTTTCTGGCATTCCAGCCGTCATCAGCCAGGCTTGCTTGAATCCAGTGGCAAAGTGAGCAAGGGACCCACGTCTGGGCATACCCCCGCCAACTTAGGGCGAACAAAGCGATACAAAAGGGGATGATGGACGGAACGCTTGAGCCAATCAAACACTCACCCCCAGTCAACTGATCTGGGTTTAATCCATCATCATTCTTTAGCTCACTCCACCACCCCAGTTCAGACATGGCCATATGCAAATCAGTCTGACCCTGTGCCTCATGGGAACAGTCCAGCCCGAACTGCCAAGCCATGTCTTCCCTGGACCAGAAACAAGCATCCTAGGACCGGTTTCTGGCATTCCAGCCGTCATCAGCCAGGCTTGCTTGAATCCTGTGGCAAAGTGAGCAAGGGACCCACGTCTGGGCATACCCCCGCCAACTTAGGGCGAACAAAGCGATACAAAAGGGGATGATGGACGGAACGTTTGAGCCAATCAAACACTCACCCCCAGTCAACTGATCTGGGTTTAATCCATCATCATTCTTTAGCTCACTCCACCACCCCAGTTCAGACATGGCCATATGCAAATCAGTCTGACCCTGTGCCTCATGGGAACAGTCCAGCCCGAACTGCCAAGCCATGTCTTCCTGGACCGGAAACAAGCATCCTAGGACCGGTTTCTGGCATTCCAGCCGTCATCAGCCAGGCTTGCTTGAATCCAGTGGCAAAGTGAGCAAGGGACCCACGTCTGGGCATACCCCCGCCAACTTAGGGCGAACAAAGCGATACAAAAGGGGATGATGGACGGAACGCTTGAGCCAATCAAACACTCACCCCCAGTCAACTGATCTGGGTTTAATCCATCATCATTCTTTAGCTTACTCCACCACCCCAGTTCAGACATGGCCATATGCAAATCAGTCTGACCCTGTGCCTCATGGGAACAGTCCAGCCCGAACTGCCAAGCCATGTCTTCCCTGGACCGGAAACAAGCATCCTAGGACCGGTTTCTGGCATTCCAGCCGTCATCAGCCAGGCTTGCTTGAATCCAGTGGCAAAGTGAGCAAGGGACCCACGTCTGGGCATACCCCCGCCAACTTAGGGCGAACAAAGCGATACAAAAGGGGATGATGGACGGAACGCTTGAGCCAATCAAACACTCACCCCCAGTCAACTGATCTGGGTTTAATCCATCATCATTCTTTAGCTCACTCCACCACCCCAGTTCAGACATGGCCATATGCAAATCAGTCTGACCCTGTGCCTCATGGGAACAGTCCAGCCCGAACTGCCAAGCCATGTCTTCCCTGGACCGGAAACAAGCATCCTAGGACAGGTTTCTGGCATTCCAGCCGTCATCAGCCAGGCTTGCTTGAATCCAGTGGCAAAGTGAGCAAGGGACCCACGTCTGGGCATACCCCCGCCAACTTAGGGCGAACAAAGCGATACAAAAGGGAAGATGGACGGAACGCTTGAGCCAATCAAACACTCACCCCCAGTCAACTGATCTGGGTTTAATCCATCATCATTCTTTAGCTCACTCCACCACCCCAGTTCAGACATGGCCATATGCAAATCAGTCTGACCCTGTGCCTCATGGGAACAGTCCAGCCCGAACTGCCAAGCCATGTCTTCCCTGGACCGGAAACAAGCATCCTAGGACCGGTTTCTGGCATTCCAGCCGTCATCAGCCAGGCTTGCTTGAATCCAGTGGCAAAGTGAGCAAGGGACCCACGTCTGGGCATACCCCCGCCAACTTAGGGCGAACAAAGCGATACAAAAGGGGATGATGGACGGAACGCTTGAGCCAATCAAACACTCACCCCCAGTCAACTGATCTGGGTTTAATCCATCATCATTCTTTAGCTCACTCCACCACCCCAGTTCAGACATGGCCATATGCAAATCAGTCTGACCCTGTGCCTCATGGGAACAGTCCAGCCCGAACTGCCAAGCCATGTCTTCCCTGGACCAGAAACAAGCATCCTAGGACCGGTTTCTGGCATTCCAGCCGTCATCAGCCAGGCTTCCTTGAATCCAGTGGCAAAGTGAGCAAGGGACCCACGTCTGGGCATACCCCCGCCAACTTAGGGCGAACAAAGCGATACAAAAGGGGATGATGGACGGAACGCTTGAGCCAATCAAACACTCACCACCAGTCAACTGATCTGGGTTTAATCCATCATCATTCTTTAGCTCACTCCACCACCCCAGTTCAGACATGGCCATATGCAAATCAGTCTGACCCTGTGCCTCATGGGAACAGTCCAGCCCGAACTGCCAAGCCATGTCTTCCCTGGACCGGAAACAAGCATCCTAGGACCGGTTTCTGGCATTCCAGCCGTCATCAGCCAGGCTTGCTTGAATCCAGTGGCAAAGTGAGCAAGGGACCCACGTCTGGGCATACCCCGCCAACTTAGGGCGAACAAAGCGATACAAAAGGGGATGATGGACGGAACGTTTGAGCCAATCAAACACTCACCCCCAGTCAACTGATCTGGGTTTAATCCATCATCATTCTTTAGCTCAATCCACCACCACAGTTCAGACATGGCCATATGCAAATCAGTCTGACCCTGTGCCTCATGGGAACAGTCCAGCCCGAACTGCCAAGCCATGTCTTCCCTGGACCGGAAACAAGCATCCTAGGACCGGTTTCTGGCATTCCAGCCGTCATCAGCCAGGCTTGCTTGAATCCAGTGGCAAAGTGAGCAAGGGACCCACGTCTGGGCATACCCCCGCCAACTTAGGGCGAACAAAGCGATACAAAAGGGGATGATGGACGGAACGTTTGAGCCAATCAAACACTCACCCCCAGTCAACTGATCTGGGTTTAATCCATCATCATTCTTTAGCTCACTCCACCACCCCAGTTCAGACATGGCCATATGCAAATCAGTCTGACCCTGTGCCTCATGGGAACAGTCCAGCCCGAACTGCCAAGCCATGTCTTCCCTGGACCAGAAACAAGCATCCTAGGACCGGTTTCTGGCATTCCAGCCGTCATCAGCCAGGCTTGCTTGAATCCTGTGGCAAAGTGAGCAAGGGACCCACGTCTGGGCATACCCCCGCCAACTTAGGGCGAACAAAGCGATACAAAAGGGGATGATGGACGGAACGTTTGAGCCAATCAAACACTCACCCCCAGTCAACTGATCTGGGTTTAATCCATCATCATTCTTTAGCTCACTCCACCACCCCAGTTCAGACATGGCCATATGCAAATCAGTCTGACCCTGTGCCTCATGGGAACAGTCCAGCCCGGACTGCCAAGCCATGTCTTCCCTGGACCAGAAACAAGCATCCTAGGACCGGTTTCTGGCATTCCAGCCGTCATCAGCCAGGCTTCCTTGAATCCAGTGGCAAAGTGAGCAAGGGACCCACGTCTGGGCATACCCCCGCCAACTTAGGGCGAACAAAGCGATACAAAAGGGGATGATGGACGGAACGCTTGAGCCAATCAAACACTCACCACCAGTCAACTGATCTGGGTTTAATCCATCATCATTCTTTAGCTCACTCCACCACCCCAGTTCAGACATGGCCATATGCAAATCAGTCTGACCCTGTGCCTCATGGGAACAGTCCAGCCCGAACTGCCAAGCCATGTCTTCCCTGGACCGGAAACAAGCATCCTAGGACCGGTTTCTGGCATTCCAGCCTTCATCAGCCAGGCTTGCTTGAATCCAGTGGCAAAGTGAGCAAGGGACCCACGTCTGGGCATACCCCCGCCAACTTAGGGCGAACAAAGCGATACAAAAGGGGATGATGGACGGAACGCTTGAGCCAATCAAACACTCACCCCCAGTCAACTGATCTGGGTTTAATCCATCATCATTCTTTAGCTCAATCCACCACCACAGTTCAGACATGGCCATATGCAAATCAGTCTGACCCTGTGCCTCATGGGAACAGTCCAGCCCGAACTGCCAAGCCATGTCTTCCCTGGACCGGAAACAAGCATCCTAGGACCGGTTTCTGGCATTCCAGCCGTCATCAGCCAGGCTTGCTTGAATCCAGTGGCAAAGTGAGCAAGGGACCCACGTCTGGGCATACCCCCGCCAACTTAGGGCGAACAAAGCGATACAAAAGGGATGATGGACGGAACGTTTGAGCCAATCAAACACTCACCCCCAGTCAACTGATCTGGGTTTAATCCATCATCATTCTTTAGCTCACTCCACCACCCCAGTTCAGACATGGCCATATGCAAATCAGTCTGACCCTGTGCCTCATGGGAACAGTCCAGCCCGAACTGCCAAGCCATGTCTTCCCTGGACCAGAAACAAGCATCCTAGGACCGGTTTCTGGCATTCCAGCCGTCATCAGCCAGGCTTGCTTGAATCCTGTGGCAAAGTGAGCAAGGGACCCACGTCTGGGCATACCCCCGCCAACTTAGGGCGAACAAAGCGATACAAAAGGGGATGATGGACGGAACGTTTGAGCCAATCAAACACTCACCACCAGTCAACTGATCTGGGTTTAATCCATCATCATTCTTTAGCTCACTCCACCACCCCAGTTCAGACATGGCCATATGCAAATCAGTCTGACCCTGTGCCTCATGGGAACAGTCCAGCCCGAACTGCCAAGCCATGTCTTCCCTGGACCGGAAACAAGCATCCTAGGACCGGTTTCTGGCATTCCAGCCGTCATCAGCCAGGCTTGCTTGAATCCAGTGGCAAAGTGAGCAAGGGACCCACGGTCTGGGCATACCCCCGCCAACTTAGGGCGAACAAAGCGATACAAAAGGGGATGATGGACGGAACGTTTGAGCCAATCAAACACTCACCCCCAGTCAACTGATCTGGGTTTAATCCATCATCATTCTTTAGCTCAATCCACCACCACAGTTCAGACATGGCCATATGCAAATCAGTCTGACCCTGTGCCTCATGGGAACAGTCCAGCCCGAACTGCCAAGCCATGTCTTCCCTGGACCGGAAACAAGCATCCTAGGACCGGTTTCTGGCATTCCAGCCGTCATCAGCCAGGCTTGCTTGAATCCAGTGGCAAAGTGAGCAAGGGACCCACGTCTGGGCATACCCCCGCCAACTTAGGGCGAACAAAGCGATACAAAAGGGGATGATGGACGGAACGTTTGAGCCAATCAAACACTCACCCCCAGTCAACTGATCTGGGTTTAATCCATCATCATTCTTTAGCTCACTCCACCACCCCAGTTCAGACATGGCCATATGCAAATCAGTCTGACCCTGTGCCTCATGGGAACAGTCCAGCCCGAACTGCCAAGCCATGTCTTCCCTGGACCGGAAACAAGCATCCTAGGACCGGTTTCTGGCATTCCAGCCGTCATCAGCCAGGCTTGCTTGAATCCAGTGGCAAAGTGAGCAAGGGACCCACGTCTGGGCATACCCCCGCCAACTTAGGGCGAACAAAGCGATACAAAAGGGGATGATGGACGGAACGCTTGAGCCAATCAAACACTCACCCCCAGTCAACTGATCTGGGTTTAATCCATCATCATTCTTTAGCTCACTCCACCACCCCAGTTCAGACATGGCCATATGCAAATCAGTCTGACCCTGTGCCTCATGGGAACAGTCCAGCCCGAACTGCCAAGCCATGTCTTCCCTGGACCGGAAACAAGCATCCTAGGACCGGTTTCTGGCATTCCAGCCATCATCAGCCAGGCTTGCTTGAATCCAGTGGCAAAGTGAGCAAGGGACCCACGTCTGGGCATACCCCCGCCAACTTAGGGCGAACAAAGCGATACAAAAGGGGATGATGGACGGAACGCTTGAGCCAATCAAACACTCACCCCCAGTCAACTGATCTGGGTTTAATCCATCATCATTCTTTAGCTCACTCCACCATCCCAGTTCAGACATGGCCATATGCAAATCAGTCTGACCCTGTGCCTCATGGGAACAGTCCAGCCCGAACTGCCAAGCCATGTCTTCCTGGACCAGAAACAAGCATCCTAGGACCGGTTTCTGGCATTTCAGCCGTCATCAGCCAGGCTTGCTTGAATCCAGTGGCAAAGTGAGCAAGGGACCCACGTCTGGGCATACCCCGCCAACTTAGGGCGAACAAAGCGATACAAAAGGGGATGATGGACGGAACGCTTGAGCCAATCAAACACTCACCACCAGTCAACTGATCTGGGTTTAATCCATCATCATTCTTTAGCTCACTCCACCACCCCAGTTCAGACATGGCCATATGCAAATCAGTCTGACCCTGTGCCTCATGGGAACAGTCCAGCCCGAACTGCTAAGCCATGTCTTCCCTGGACCGGAAACAAGCATCCTAGGACCGGTTTCTGGCATTCCAGCCGTCATCAGCCAGGCTTGCTTGGATCCAGTGGCAAAGTGAGCAAGGGACCCACGTCTGGGCATACCCCCGCCAACTTAGGGCGAACAAAGCGATACAAAAGGGGATGATGGACGGAACGCTTGAGCCAATCAAACACTCACCCCCAGTCAACTGATCTGGGTTTAATCCATCATCATTCTTTAGCTCAATCCACCACCACAGTTCAGACATGGCCATATGCAAATCAGTCTGACCCTGTGCCTCATGGGAACAGTCCAGCCCGAACTGCCAAGCCATGTCTTCCCTGGACCGGAAACAAGCATCCTAGGACCGGTTTCTGGCATTCCAGCCGTCATCAGCCAGGCTTGCTTGAATCCAGTGGCAAAGTGAGCAAGGGACCCACGTCTGGGCATACCCCCGCCAACTTAGGGCGAACAAAGCGATACAAAAGGGGATGATGGACGGAACGCTTGAGCCAATCAAACACTCACCCCCAGTCAACTGATCTGGGTTTAATCCATCATCATTCTTTAGCTCACTCCACCACCCCAGTTCAGACATGGCCATATGCAAATCAGTCTGACCCTGTGCCTCATGGGAACAGTCCAGCTCGAACTGCCAGCCATGTCTTCCCTGGACCGGAAACAAGCATCCTAGGACCGGTTTCTGGCATTCCAGCCGTCATCAGCCAGGCTTGCTTGAATCCAGTGGCAAAGTGAGCAAGGGACCCACGTCTGGGCATACCCCGCCAACTTAGGGCTGAACAAAGCGATACAAAAGGGGATGATGGACGGAACGCTTGAGCCAATCAAACACTCACCCCCAGTCAACTGATCTGGGTTTAATCCATCATCATTCTTTAGCTCACTCCACCACCCCAGTTCAGACATGGCCATATGCAAATCAGTCTGACCCTGTGCCTCATGGGAACAGTCCAGCCCGAACTGCCAAGCCATGTCTTCCCTGGACCGGAAACAAGCATCCTAGGACCGGTTTCTGGCATTCCAGCCGTCATCAGCCAGGCTTGCTTGAATCCAGTGGCAAAGTGAGCAAGGGACCCACGTCTGGGCATACCCCGCCAACTTAGGGCGAACAAAGCGATACAAAAGGGGATGCTTGTTTCCGGTCCAGGGAAGACATGGCTTGGCAGTTCGTGCTGGACTGTTCCCATGAGGCACAGGGTCAGACTGATTTGCATATGGCCATGTCTGAACTGGGGTGGTGGAGTGAGCTAAAGAATGATGATGGATTAAACCCAGATCAGTTGACTGGGGGTGAGTGTTTGATTGGCTCAAACGCTCCGTCCATCATCCCCTTTGTATCGCTTTGTTCGCCCTAAGTTGGCGGGGTATGCCCAGACGTGGGTCCCTTGCTCACTTTGCCACTGGATTCAAGCAAGCCTGGCTGATGACGGCTGGAATGCCAGAAACCGGTCCTAGGATGCTTGTTTCCGGTCCAGGGAAGACATGGCTTGGCAGTTCGGGCTGGACTGTTCCCATGAGGCACAGGGTCAGACTGATTTGCATATGGCCTTGTCTGAACTGGGGTGGTGGAGTGAGCTAAAGAATGATGATGGATTAAACCCAGATCAGTTGACTGGGGGTGAGTGTTTGATTGGCTCAAACGCTCCGTCCATCATCCCCTTTGTATCGCTTGTTCGCCCTAAGTTGGCGGGGTATGCCCAGACGTGGGTCCCTTGCTCACTTTGCCACTGGATTCAAGCAAGCCTGGCTGATGACGGCTGGAATGCCAGAAACCGGTCCTAGGATGCTTGTTTCCGGTCCAGGAAGACATGGCTTGGCAGTTCGGGCTGGACTGTTCCCATGAGGCACAGGGTCAGACTGATTTGCATATGGCCATGTCTGAACTGGGGTGGTGGAGTGAGCTAAAGAATGATGATGGATTAAACCCAGATCAGTTGACTGGGGGTGAGTGTTTGATTGGCTCAAACGTTCCGTCCATCATCCCCTTTTGTATCACTTTTAGAAAGTTGGCGTTTTCTTACTTTAGCCATTCTGTGCCTCTGCCTGTCTCTGAATACATGTCTGGGTTGGGTGACAGCTGGGCTTTGTGCATTCCCTCTAGACAGTCACACACAATGGGGAGTGACATTTGCATCCTGATGGCCCATAACCGGGCTGATGGGCCTTCCTGAGGTAGATTAGAAGGGAGGAGCTGGCACTTGCACCTGAATAGGGCTGCGCCTGTCCCCACACAGAGAACTGCACACCCCCCTGTAGTGTGTCTGGAATCAGGGAAGGAAAGGCAAGGGCCTTGTGATCTTCAAAGGCCTATTTGAAGTCTCTCCCACTTCAAAGTGACATTTTGGTATAAGTACTGGACCCCTGACACCACCAAATTAGAACTTTGCTGGAACCAAGGGCATTCTGCCTGGAAGAAGAGTGGCTGTGCTGTAGGAGGGACTGCTACTTTGCTACCTGCATTTATGTGTTGGTCATCCGTCTGCTGACTTCTGTGCTGTAGGAGGGATTGCCACTTTGCTACCTGCACTGCTGTGTTGCCCTGCTGCCTGCTGCTTCTTGGCTGGGAGTATAAAGGACTGGACCTGTTCTCTACATTCTTAAACCCGAGTTTCTCCAAGGGCTTGTTGGCTTGACTCCTCTTTTCTGAAGTCTCAGGGTCATGAAAGACTTCTTACAATTCTGCTGGTGCTGCTGGACTCTGCCATCTGTGAGTCCTACCATTGCCTGCGGTGCCCCCTCCAGTCCTGGGCCTCAGAGGTGGGATCTGCAGCTGTTTTCTGCAAAAAAATCAACACAGTAACCCCTTTGCACTGATCGGAACTGAGGCAGTTCCCTCCAGCGCTGATGTAGTGCCGATTCGACGACGATACGTGTCTCGACTGCGAGGTTCGATGACAACACATTGCCAATTCGAAGACCCTGATGCGAGGCTCAACTCCAATGCAGCGCCGACCCTTCTACACTGACTGCGACGTTCAACTTCAGCGTATCGACCTGACTGCGTGAATCGGAACCGATGCAGGGAGTCCTTGACGCTGAAGCTTGCTCCATACAAGGTACTTTTTCAGCAGGCCCTGCGAGGGTCCTGTAGCCCGCCTGCCCACTATCGCAGTCGGCCTGAACTTTGGATTTACCTCGGTCTAGTGCGGCCTCAAGAAACCTTTAAGCGCTATTGACTTTAAAGCACTAGATTGCAGTTTAATCTTTACAAATTCATATCTCGAGTTCTACTGATTGGATTCTTGTCATTTTGGTCTTGTTTCACTCACATAAATATTCTCTATTTTTCTAGACTGGTGTGGAGTCTTTTTGTGGTATTTTCACCGTGTTACTGTAATTTAAGTGTTGCACAAATACTTTACATATTGCCTCTTAAGTTAAACCTGACTTTTTGTGCCAAGCTACGCACAGGTTAATTTAGGTTGTGTATCTGACTTACTTTGACTAGGATTGTGGTCCCTTCTTGGACAAGGTGGAAACCTCTGCCAACTAGAGGCCCAATTTCTAACAAAGAGGTTGAGCAAGGTAAGTTAAAAGAGATGGAGAGGCAGATTGGTGAGGTAAACGAGATATTTGCAGTTAAGAGACGTTAAAAAAAGATAGGAGAAGTTAAGGAAGGTAAGATGGAAACAGAGCAGCAAGGCACAGTGAGAGGGGTGAGGAAGAGAGAGAGAGATCACAAAAGAGAGGGATTGATGGGGGTAGAGATTTAGAGGTAAACCCAGAGAGGTATGGAGAAAGAGATGTATACAGATATAAATGTAGGTAGAAAGAGAAGAAAAGAGAGAGGAGAAGAAGGAGAGGGGAGTTTAAATAATGAGAGAACAACGAAACAGAGAACGATTTTTGAGGAAGAGAAATAGGTAGAGCATGATACAGAATGAAGACTTAGAGGTAGAGGAGAGAGGGGTAGATAGCGTAATGAAGCACAGAGTAAGGTGAGAGTTTAATGGCTGGTGAGGTAGATACAGACGGGGAACCACAAAAAAGAGAGGTAGAGAACTGGAGAAAGTTGAGGTAGAGAGGGAGAGACAAGGTAAACAGAGAAAGGTGAGGTGATGAGTAAGTTAGAAAGACGTAGAGAAGTTAGAGACAGAGGTAAAGATGGGTGAGGCCATATAGCAAGAGAGATGACAGAGCAAGAGATAGAAGAGAAAGAGAAGTAGCCAAAACGGTAAAGAACATTCAAGTAGGGAGAGGTAGAGAGAGAGTCAGGGATAGAAATAGGCAAAGAGAAGGCGAGACGTTGTAATAGAAAACTACAGGTGAGCTAGTGAGATAAAGAACACTATACTAGGAGAGCTTTGGAAGGGAGGGGAACCGATCAACTGCCCTATCTGCCCAGGCCTTAAAATGTCTCTCGTTTTAACATATTTTCCAAAACAATTTAATTGCCAGACATTCCCATTAATACATCAAGGCTCAATGATTTCCAGGGGCACTACTGGGAGAAGTTATGTAACTTCCTGGTTTTCCCATAGTTCAGGACTGTATACACAGTACAAATGTGCACAGGTTGAAAGCCAGCCCGGATAAACAATTATATATTTTTTCTTTTATTCTCCACCAGGAAAATATTTTCCTCATGGAGTAAAAGCCCTTTCCTTACCCCCCACCAAGTATGAAGGAGTTACGTTCCGCCTACCAGCCTTGAAAAACGCCCTTCGCAGGATTAAATCCCTGACTATTTTGAGGGTGGGAGATAGTTGGAGAGGAATGTATGAATGATTTATGGCTGCTCACAAACTCAAAAGGCTAACCACACCTAGGAGCTCCTACTTCCCACCACATGGGAGTTACTCTTATCTAATTGTACACAGTTGTGGTGTACAATTATGCATGGGTACGGAGGACATACCCACTGGTGTGTGCATGAAGGACAGAAAGAAGGCCTGGAAGCCTACCATGTACGTAGATTCATGTGCACTCATACGGGATGTTGTAAATCAGAAAAATGCATACATCTGCACAAGTTGCAGAATGAGGTATACAATTCATAGATTTACTCTTTGTTTATGAATCAGGCCGATAGAGATTAATCAAAAGAAACTGTGTCTTAACCTGCAAATTATTTTTGAGAGTTTTCCGGATCTATCTTGACACATTATGGGGCTTGTGTTTGTTCCCTCAATTTACAGGCCACATGATTGTTTCCCACCGTGGACTGTACAATTTAGAGACAAAAAGATTGGCAATGAATACCCACGTGCAATCAGGGAAACAGGAAGAATAAAGCGATTGACAGCATTCTTCTTCATTAAATAAATAACTAAGAACAGATAAGAAAAGGGTCCCTTTTCTTGAGTCAGAAATTCAAAGGAAAAGCCTAAATCTCCTCCACAGTGCAAGAAAGAGAAGCCTTCCTCCCCTAATATTCTTTGCCACGGTTTTTAAAACCATGCACATTGAATTATATGCACACCTGTTTTGCACAGGAAATAGTCTGAACGCACTGTAATTTTCTGATTGCAAACACATTTTCTTTCCTGAAAATTGTGCCCAGCAGTGTATCCTGAAATAGATGTACATGAGACAGATTACTTAATTCAATGGGCATGTCGAGTTAGAAATAGAAATATATTTAATAGCTGCCAGTCATTTGCATAGCTCCTCTGAATTACTTCATAACATGACAAAGTTGATGCAGATATGTGAATTGCATAGTACAGTGTTTGATAGGAGAGGAGAGCCTTTCTTTACATTAATATCTTGAATATCTAAAAGGGGGCTGGGAAAAAAGTATTCTGGTTCTTGTACTTTCGTGCAGAATTCCTAGAATGCAATTGGCGACTCCCTGTATTTGCCTTTTCTCACAATCAAGTGAGTTCCAACTAAAATAAAGCTATAGAGTGCAAACATCTACAATAGCAATTTCTGTGCCATGTATGCTGAGGGGGCGAAAGATTTGCTTTTGTGACGATTAAGAGACAGGCCAAAATTGTCCTAAGAGCCAAGCTCATATTAGATTTTCAGGATAACAACTATGTACAAGAGAACCATTTAGATTTTAGGGGCCAGATTCCCAAAGCCATTTACCAGCAAGATTAGTACTCCTGTTCTACTGCTTCACATACTTTTAAAAGGCAATTCAAAAAGCTACATGTGTAAATGTATGCAACTGAGTCTCTTATCTGCTTAATAATAACCTACATTTGCAGATTTTTCTGCACATGGAAGCCTACTACTACGTGTTAAAGGTGTGGCAAAGGGGGGTGGCTTTAAAAGGGGAAGTACATGCAGGGCTGGACTGGCACAATAAATAAGCCCAGGCACCAAAATAAAAGAGGACCCCAGAGGGGCTCAAAAAGTGGCCCACATTTGAAACTAGGACCGTTTAGAACTTGTAAGGAGGCACTGTGCAGATGTTTTGCAAAGTATGCATGCATTTTTCCTTGCTATAGGCAATGTTTGTGGAATTTTCAGGGAAATCAACAGTAAAAATCGGCCCACTAGACCTTAAAGCAGGCCCACAAACCTCCAATAAACTGGCCCACACATTGACCTATCAGACCAGCCTCTCGGGCATGGCCTGATTGCCCTGTAGGCCAGTCCCACCCTGAATGCATGCAGAGAAATGGAGGATCAAGGGTGAAGTCAAGGAAGAGCGCTCTAGGCCAAGGTAATACTGACGGGAGAGCCCAGTCAAGATGCCTCTCTTTTTAACAACTGGATCACATCTGCCCTGGACAAAGTTGCTCCACTCAAAAATATGAAACTGTCCAGAAAAATCCCTCTGCCCCCTGGTTCACAACCGAACTCCGGCTGGAGAAAAGTTTATGTAAGCAATTGGAGCGTACATGGAGGAAATATTATAACTCCGACGCCAAATGCAGATACAAAATGGCATTAAAGAAATTTCATATTTTAAAACGTAACACAATCAGGGACTATGTAGCCAATCAGATTAAAACTTCAGATAATTCAACTAAAGAAGTGTTCAAGATTGTTCAGGGCTTTATGAACCCCCTCAGCCTCCCTCTGTGAAGATCTATCCAGCTTCTTCCATGACAAGATTCAGAAGATCTACTCCTGATTCCCCCTAGCTGGGATCCCTCCATTGCCAGCTACACTAGCCCACAATCCTAACCTCTCTAACACTTGGTCGGAATTTCACCCTTTATGCACAGCCACCTCCTTGGTGGAACTAAGTAAAATCAAATCGGGCGCTCCGACCGACTCCCTGCCCAGCCAGCTTCTTCAAATTACTGGCTCCACGGCTCAATCCCCTCTTAAATGCCATATGGAACGCCTCCCTGAGCCTGGGCATCTTTCCTGCGGCTTGGAAAACGGCTTATGTCCAACCAATCTTAAAGAAAGAAGACGCGGACCTATCAGATCTAAAGAATTTTAGACCGATCTCTCTCCTCCCGGCACCGGCCAAAGTGCTGGAAAAGGTAGTCCAAAAGCAACTATCGGAGTTCCTGGAGACTAACCATCTTCTCCACGACTCCCAGTCGGGCTTCAGGAAGGGATACAGCACAGAGACGGCCCTTCTTGAAGTGGCAGAAACCATACGGGAAACGGTAGACCAGGGCAGATGCGCAATGTTAGTGCTGTTGGACCTGTCCGCAGCCTTTGACACTGTGTCACACCAGATCTTATTAGAGAGACTTGAGTCTCTAGGTGTGAAGGGTACTGCTCTAAACTGGTTCCGCACCTTCTTAGAAGGCCGGTCTCAAAATGTGTTCCTGCGTCCATTTACTTCTGCCTCCAGATCTATCAGCTGTGGGGTCCCGCAGGGCTCGGCGTTGAGCCCCACCCTTTTTAATGTGTACCTGGCCCCTCTCTCCTCACTGATTGAACAGTGTGGCGTGAAGGTGGTCTCGTACGCTGACGACACTCAGCTAGTGTTCTCTTTTAAAGAACACACGGAGGCAGCCTTCATGAACTTCAAGCAATGTCTGCGAATAATCTCGGCGTGGATGACAGACAGTTGCATGAAGCTGAACACTGATAAAACAGAGGTTCTGTTTTTTAACAAATCCTCTCCTCCTCTGTCTTATCTCTGGTGGCCGGCTGAGCTTAACCCCCCTCCTAGCCCGGTGAACTCAGCTAGGAACCTAGGCTTCAGGTTTGACTCCAGCTTATCTGGTCGTGCCCAAATTTGCAAAGTCTCTTCCGCCTGCTTCTGGAAATTAAAAAGTTTACGAAAATTCCTGCATTTTCTGCCAATGGACTGCAGGAAAAATGTGGTCCCAACTGGACTACGCAAACAGTCTCTACCTGGGGCTCCCAGATTACCTGCTGAGAAAACTACAGATCATACAAAATGCTGCAGCCAGGCTGATCAGAAACGTGCCTCTTCGCCACCACATCTCTCCCCACCTGCGGAGCCTTCACTGGCTCCCGGTCAAGAGACGGATCGAGTTTAAGGCACTGACACTGGCCTTCAGATCCACCAGAGATGCTGGCCCCCAATATCTGAAGCACAGACTCCGGAGATATCACCAATCAAGATCTCTGAGGTCAAACCATCAGGACCTAATGGTGACTCCGCGCTTCAAAAAAGCCAGGACGGGGGGTCGCGCTTTCGCTGTGAAAACCGCCTCTCTGTGGAACTCTATGCCTGCGCACCTTCGAAAGGCGAAGTCAGAGCCCCTGTTTAGAAAGGCCTTAAAAACCTGGCTCTTCAGCCTAACTTAGAACACTGCTCAATTCCTCAGCCCTTGCACGCAATCTGTATCTACCGCTAGCGCCGGGACACTTCCGTTGGAGGTACCGCGCGCTCTATAAAATGCATTAATAATAATACAAGAATACACCTACAAACGTGTAAGTTACACAATACACAAAGTGTACATCAACATCTACTTAAGTAGTACTACTGCTACAAACGTGTAAGTTACACAATACACAAAGGGGTATATTCACAAGAACGTGTGATAACTACCGCAAGAGTAGCGTAACGCAACTTTCAACATCGCAGCCCATCGCGGGAAAATAACCCAGTGCAAACGTGGAATTCACAACAAGGCGGTACCATGCGATAAAAACACAAACCACAACACCAAAAAACGTGCGATGAGCCCATTTGCGATGAGGAAATCAGCGATAAGCAGTGCCAGGCCTGCAACACACACCTGGCAGGCGTCAAAAAGCTCCATAAAAGTAGAAAAAACACCCACACACAAACTGACCAATACACAAGCACCATGGAGGCAGCCGGAGCAGGTGAAGAGGACGAGCGCAACCCCACAAGCACCCCGGACGACCATCCTGGGACCTCGGGGACAGGGAAGGGCAAGGACAAGAAGACGAGGAAGACCAAGTTCAGTCCGCAGGCGAACAGGATCATAGTCACAGAGGTGATGGAACACCATCAACAACTCTTCGTCACCTCCAACGTGTCATTGGGCACCAAAACTGGAATATGGCGGGACATCATCGACAAGGTGAATGCCGTCGGAGAGCACAAGCGGACAATGGACGAGGTCAAGAGGCGATGGAATGACATCAAGCAGAAGACCAAGGAGAAACTCTCCGCCAACCTGAAGGCAGTAACGCAGACCGGAGGTGGGGGCAAAGCGCCACAGCTGGAGCTGGATGACATGGAGGAGCTGGTGTTGACAGTCATCAGTATGGATACTGTGGCCGGAGTCGGGGGACCGGACACTGCTCGACAGGACACAACACAACCGCAACAGGGTGAGTGACCACCAGGTACTGGGGGGACGGGGAGAGATGGCCACAATGGCACACATGCACAAGCAAGCAGGGCACAGTGCACACCCACAATCACTCTGGGTCCTCGCCCAGACCCATAGACTGTCACAATGTACAATGCCATGCTGTCTGAATGTCAACCTGTACCATGCAGCAACATACATGTGCACACATTGTAATACACCATCTCCCCTTCACATCCCAGGGGCATCGTCAACACCTCCTGCAGAGCAGTCACAGCCACTCTTCACTGATGACGAGGAGGAGGAGAACACCAGCATCGGCAGCCAAACCATCCAAGACCTCATTGACCTCATCCGCAACTCACCTCCAGGATCAGGGCAGCCCAGCTGCATCGAGGAGACCCCACCCACCAACCAAACCACCCAGTAGGAGGCACCCACAGCTCCGGCACCCTCCCAGGTCCCCCAGGAACAACAAATGGCCTTCCAACGCCTTGTGCTGAAGGGCCAGAGGGAGACGGCCGAGCAGGTGCGGGTGGGGTTCGAGCTCATGGCTACCAAACTGGATGCCATCCTTGGGTGTCTATGTCCGCCCCATGGACTCCAGCGAGCCCTGACTGACATCTCTGGAGTCATGACATGGAGGGAAGAATACCTGTCCGCTCAGAGTGGCCCCAGCAATGCCAGCCTTGAGCTGGCACACATGCGGAGGCTCATGGAGGACATGGTGCGGATGGAGCTGGAAAGGATGGCAGCTGCCGCTGCACATCAGCGAAATGTAGCTGGGATCTACCGTGCCCTGCATGTCCTCATCATGGCATTGCTGCCACAAGGCGTGGCGATGATGAATGCTGCTGCCCTCACACCATCCACATCTCTGCCCCCTGGTGTGTCAGTGCCTTCCAGTGCAGCAGGCGTATCCACTCCGGCACCTGATGTGTCACTGCCACACGGTGCGGCCGACAATCCTCCTCCGGCCCCTGATGTGTCAGTGGCACACAGTGCCGCAGCAGGTACTGCAACACCCACAGGTGGGGCAGGGCACACACCCGGGGACGAGGACGTGGATGGGACTGTGGTCAGGAGGGCCAGGCACTAGCATCCATTTCCGCCACCTTGCCTGTTTCTGCTTGGTGCCACACATGGCCTCAAGACCTACCACTGACCCCCCATACACTCCGATGCACTCACCTTGGACAGCGACATGGACTGCCACATCCTGTTTGACGACCAATGACATGGCGGACAGACTGCGGACTGTACCCTTCCTCTTCCGCAGTACAGGTCATCCCCGGATGGACACTGGCTGGCCCTCCACGGGCCCATATTGTGTAGTGTGCTCGGCATTGCCCTGTACCGCTCCAGCTGCATGACTGCACTGGATGTGCAAATAAACATCCAGTGACGCACTGCTGTGTAATGTCTTACGTCATTCCTATATGGATGTGTGGATGAATGTGGGGACAGTGCCTTCCCTTGCGTCAATGATGTTCATTCTGTGGGATGCCAGTCAGAGGGTGCGACATTGCATTTTTCTGTACCGGGTTCCGTGGACACTACAACAGGGACACACGCATCAGTCACTTCCTTGTCCGGACATGGACTGGACCATGCCCAGAGCCCATGAGTCATTGTTGCAAGCCCTGCGCTGGTCGGGCATACGGCAGGCCAGACCACTCCGCTAACGCCCCAAGGGGGGGCCCTCATTGCTACCCATCGCAGCCGTACTCGCTGGTGGTGTGCAGGTCACTGGTCTAGTTGTCAGCATGTCACAGCCACTCCCTGAGGGCAGGTTTTCACACACACCACACCCATCCGGCACAGGCGTCAAAGGCCATGTGACTCCGCCAACATAAGCGGCCGACGACGTCACATTCCCCTCTTCCGGTGGTGACTGGATGACGGCCGCTCCACGGTTCTCACTCATGTAGGGCCCATGAGTAGTTGCGCACAGGGTTAGTGGCATCCGAGGCCTTGCGGACGGCAAGGGCCTACAACCACGTGGCGCAGACTGGGGTTGCACAGGGTTAGTGGCACATGAGCCCTTGAGTAAGGCACGGGCCTACCACCACGTGGCGCAGACTGGGGTTGCACAGGGTTAGTGGCACCCGGGGCCTTGCAGACGGCACAGGCACCCCGCCACGGGACGGTGACTTTGGGTGCACTGTGTCAGTGGCACCTTGAGCTGCTGAGCGGGTGTGCAGCCTGCGATGATGCCCCGTCCCGGCGGTCCGGACAGCTCAGGTTTTGTGTGCCCTGCTGGACCGCAGTGTAGGCCAGAGCCAGCGGGCAGCGCGGGCCTACCGCCACGTGGCGACGCTTCCGGGATCCCAGAGTTGGTGGCACCCATTGGGCTGAGCGGGTGTGCAGCCTGCAATGGTGTCGGGTGCACTGGTATGTCCTCTGCCATGGAGTAATCAAGACCCAGCACCAAACGTGAGACCTGGTGGCCTGCAGAGAGGGGCTGCATGATGTGGAGGGTGCCATGTCCGCGGGCCCCGGGCTTGTGGCTTGCAGCGGCACGTGGTGGGACCTCCTGTCTACGCGCCGGTGGCGGAAGGTGAGCATTGAGGCCTGGGTGTGCATGGGCGGGCATGCTCCGATGGGCGGCGGGTGAGGTTGGGGTGCCTCTGCCTCGGTGTGCATGGGCGGGCAGGCGATATTGTCTTGTGCAAGTGTGTGTACTGTGCCAGTCATGTATCTGGGCTCTGTTTCAGCTGACGGTTCTGAATGAGATGGTTAACCTGGTGAACAGCACTACATACCGGCACGTGGTTGGAGACACACCGGTGGCAGCAGGTGAGCAGTGTGGCCTGGGTGCGCAGGGGCGGCCCTGTCTCTCTCTCTCCCTCTCTTCCTCTCTCTCTTCCTCTCTCTCTCCCTCTCTTCTCTCTCTCTCTCCCTCTCTTCCTCTCTCTCTCCCTCCCTCTCTTCCTCTCTCTCTCCCTCTCTTCCTCTCTCTCTCCTCTCCCCTCTCTTCCTTTCTCTCTCCTTTGCTCTCTCTCTGTCCTCTGATGTGCGCAGGACACACCTTCTCATCATCTTTTTTGTCTTACAGGCTGTGACCTACGTATTGTCCGGAGGGAAGCGGCCATGTGTCTTCATTTCATTTCGTTGTTCTATTTTAATAAAGTTTAATTTGTTGCTTCAAAAGTGAATGTGTGCTGGTCATTTCTGTGACGACGCATCCATGTCACCAGTTGTGATTGTGTGGCATCAAGCGGAATATTTTGTACATGTTTAGGTGTGGCTGATGTGGCATGACTTTGTTCGGGGGGGGGTGCCATGGAGGGGTGGTCCTGGGGGTGGTGGCTGTGGGTGTTGTGGCCCTCTTGGGTGTCCGGGCCGCATGATGGGTGGCTCTATGGCATCTGTTGCCCTTCCGATGTAGCCCTGGGCTGTGCTCCCTTTTGGTTTGCAGGCTGCCGTCAGACTTTACACCAGGTCAGAGCAGGTGTAGATTTCCTGGTGCTAACGCACCTTATCACCTGTTTTGTGTTTTTATCGCGGATGTGGCTGGTCATTGTGAATGTTGAGGTGTGCCTACTCTGCATCTCATTAGCGATATTTGCGGGGGTCCTCTGTGGCGATATTTTTTGCGGCTGCTATCGCGGGTAAACTGGTGCTGTGGGCTGTTAACACCGGCTTGTGAATGGGGGGGTAAATTTATCACGACTTTGGCTGCGATAAAGTGCTGTTAATTCGGCGATAGCTCCTTGTGAATATGCCCCAAAGTGTACATCAACATCTACTCAAGTAGTACTACTGTCCAGTAGGCTAAAATCTACTCCAATTCAAACTTGAGGTAAGTGGCACACAACACCTGGCCACTGACAAGTCGTGCAATGGAAGCAATAAAAGCAGAAATACCATTTACTAGCACAAATGAAACAAGCATTTGCTAATCTAATAGATTTGGCCTTGGCAAGCCTGCATTTTCTATTTATTTTCCTTTTTGCAAAGAGGAAATCTGCAGAAAAATGGGCAGACCTATAAAGATATAAAAAATTAAGGAATGGTTCAGCAACCCAGACACAGGATACCTGGAACGTACGCGCACTCCTATTCAGGCAAGTGTGTGCAAGTGATCAGGCAGGGGTGCCAAGACTTTTGCAGCCTTCTTTTCTCTCATACTTTACCGCTACTGTCCAATTTAAGTCTATAAAAGCAGGTTCTTCTCTTGCCCCCTGTTCCCCTTAAACTTTAGTCACAGCAATAGATGTTGTTATCCCATTGTTAGTTGATCTTTGTAAGCTCTCACTTACTCATGCCACCATCCATGAGATTCTGAAACAAGCTAGTTTCCAAAGGAAGTAGTATGAAGAGCTCTGTATTTCTTCAGCCTCCTTCTTCTTGGTTAAAGCTTAAATATAGGACCCCATTGGCACTTGTTAACATTTAGCCCAAGCCAACCCTCTTTAACAAAACCCATGACTCCAACAATGCCTTGTGCTTCTCCTTAAAGCCAGCCCACATCACAGTATTGCTTCTCCTAACTAAATTCCTCACACCACACAATAGCTCTGGAAACCCCTGTTTATGTTGCTTCAGCCCATGCATATAACCTGGCTGACCGTTTGACTATCTGCAACAACTAACTACAAAGCTTTGGAAACCCCTGTTCCCTAAAGGGTTGTCTGATCACTTCCTCAGAAGTGCTTTCCTTTATGATTTTGTACCTCCCAAGCCAATTGCAGGAGTCTAATGGAACTCTAAAATTCTGTAAAAGGAGGGTATTTCTCACAGTATACCTACATTGAATCCCTCAAGATCATAGGTTCCAGTGTGATGTAAGAGAATATTCCCATACCATAGCAGACCAACTGCCGTTGAATATGTTAATGCTGCTAGAACTCTCATCCACATTTAACAGAGTGGTCCACAACACTCTCACTCTTCATCTCGAAAAAGCAGCAAAAATCTTAGCTTCCACAATAAAATGATCTGTGGAGTTGGAACAATTTTCAGAAAGGGTTGTTTGAAAAATACAGTGTAAAGAAATGCACGAATGAAGCAAACGATTCAGGCTCCCTTCACTGACGTATGTGTGGTTGTGGGGAGGAGAAGGATCCCAAAAACACTTGTGAAAAACACTGACTCCACTAGTGCATTTTG
This sequence comes from Calotriton arnoldi, assembly GCA_963921515.1. NCBI lineage: Eukaryota > Metazoa > Chordata > Amphibia > Caudata > Salamandridae > Calotriton > Calotriton arnoldi. The sequence goes on from CAWUFW010002863.1 coordinate 200,426, forward strand.
GGACACCTGTTCCTAAACATATGGAAAAAATAACATAAAAGTGATATGATAGTTTCTTAATTTTTGGTAGGCCCACACTAAATTGAAATGGCACCTGAATGTAAATAAAGTACTTAAACCAACCACTGGGCTGGCTAGTCTTAATTGCTTTTCACAAATTATAATAGTTTGTTTTAAAGACATGTCTAAAAGGGACCTTGTAAATTCATCTAATATATCACAATTTTCAACAGTGCCAAGATTTTAGTAGCCTTCTGTGGCTTAGATAGGTTTGTATGCCTATCAATAATGTTGTGTCCGGTGGAAACGCTCAATGCTCTTCAGAAAATGTTCGTGCAAACTTTGTCCATCTGAACTAGCCACAGCTCAAGTAATGTCAATCAAAAACATGACGATGCCAACAGAAATAATGACATCAGAATATACTGTGTTATGGTAAACACCCTAATGAATGCTGCACCAAGAATGTCTGAAATACAATGTTTTCTCTATGGCATTCCCTGAAATCCCTGTATAAAAAACAATTTCAAATGTATTTATAATCAGCAATTTTTGACGCTCCCAATCGCTGATTATAAAGAAATGACATCAAAACCCATCTGTAATGCATGTTTCTACACATTTCAAGCTGCTGTGTTTTTTTTACCCGACAGGTATTTCTTTTTTAGTTAACAAGGCTTTATTGAATAAAATATGAAGGTACAGAATTATACATTATGTAAAATAGAAAATCAAGCCATGAAATACAATGTAACCAGAAAGACAAAAAATTATTAACACTCAATATAAAGGACGGAATACATTATATAGTTGTTAAATGAAATCATTCTGCACTTAAAACATCATTTTTTTTATTTTTTTTATTTTGTGTATAAAAAGGAAGAAGAAAGAAAGGAAGGAAAAGAAGAGAATAGAAAAGAGGAGAAAAAAGAAAGAAGAAGAGAAAGCAAAAATATTACGTAATGTCTATCCGCACATATATCACTTAACAAATCCTATATCATATATTAAATAATTCATTCAAAAACAGAAAAGGAAAAAAAAATATGTTATTAACATCTTAATTCTCATAATAACAATGCTATATAATTATATAAGTTATTTGAAATATTAGAGGAAGAAGTCATCATGGGGGCTGGAAAACTCTAGTGGAATCACTGGGGGTTTTACACCTTTTATTTAAGTAATTAGTAAGCGGAGACCAAAAAAGGTCCTTGTTTATCATATGTAATGTAGATGTAGCTGCTGCTGTATCAAGTCTATGAGGAGAACAAAGAAGATTCCACCAGCTGGTAACATTAATATCATTGGCATTTTTCCAATTGGATGTAATGATTTGAAAAGCAGTAGCAAGTGACAAATCTAAAAACTTGCCTAGTTTAGACCGTGCTGGCCAGAAGTGTGCTGAACTTCCTAAAAAAATTAATTTAATATCAAAAGGAAAATCAATAGAACTAATTGTGGAAATAGTCTTGCAAACCTGTGACCAAAAAATAGCGGTAGGTGGACAATGAAAAAACATATGTAAATTTGTACCAGTAAGAGTTTTACAAGACCAACACAAGTTTGAGAATGTTGGATTATATTTTTGCAAAGAATGTGGAGTTATGTATAATCTATTATAAAAATAATAAAGGGTTTGTGTAGTACTAGCATTAAGGGATGTGAAGTGTATTTTATTCCAAATGGATCCCCAGTCCCGTAAAGACAATGAATGTTGAAGATCAGATTCCCACAATGTCTCAATCTTGGACTTAGGACGAGAAGGAATATTATAATGCAAATATTTATATATATATGTGAAGCTCTGTTAGATGGCGATAGTACAAGTGGAACCGGAGGCAATGAGTTTGTATGAGATTGGGACTGAGTGAGAGTGGAAATGGCTTGCATGAGGGCACCTCTGAGAGACTCGTATTTAACGGCATAGGTAGAAGGAATAGCAAATTTGTTCTGAACTTCAGAAAAAGTAAGAGGAATCATATCGCACATCAACTGCTTTGTTTGAACTATACCTTTCAGAACCCAATTTTTCCCAAAAATAGTTCGATTTGAAATTTTTAGGTTTTTGTTATTCCATATAGAAGATTCTAAAAATTGTTGTATCGGGGATAAGGGTAGCGTAAGGATAAGGTAAGACATCTGACTAGAATACTTAATAGGTGGGGTGGAAAAGGTACGAGGAGGTTTCGAGAAAAACGGTAGCGAATAAAAAGGAAATGGTGACACAAGTGAGTCCTCCAATCTGCGCCAGATATTAATCGGCAAAGAATCAGTGCTTTCCATATAAGGTAGAATCTGTTTTAAAACAAAGGCATTATGATATTGTTGAAAGTTTGGGAAATTGACACCTCCTAGCTCTTTGGGCTTACAAAGAGACTTTAAGGAGATACGCGCTTTTTTACCATTCCATAAAAACGCAGTAATTGATCTATTTAACAGCTTAAAAAATTTAACAGGTAGTTTAACAGGTAACATGGGCAGGTAAAAATTAATAACTGGTAGAAACATCATCTTGATAGTGGCCAACCTTCCCCACCAAGAGAGATATAATGGGGACCATTTCTCTGTCATCTGAAGAATCTTATGATGAACATCTTCTAAGTTAATCTGTATTGTCTTAGCCATGGAGGTAGAATATTTAATTCCCAAGCACTTAGGGGCCGATTCCGATCTGGGCCGGAAATCTCCGACCGAGCCGGACCCGGAGAGATTTCCAACCGAATCGGACCCGTGCAGCCCGACCGAACGTGTACAATGCGCACGTATGCCATCGGACTCGAGTCGGTCGGACTCCCATTGAAGTCAATGGGAGCCTGTCGTACAACGCGTACGCGGGCTCCCATTGACTCAATGGGTGCGAGGCGGACAAGGGCGCCCCCTACAGCGTGTACGCGGCAAAGCGACTCGCGCCGTACACGCACAGGTAGGGGGGACCCATGGGTCCCCCCTGTGTGCGACTCACGTGGCTACGCGTACAGGGGGGTCCGACACGGACCCCCAAAGTACGGCTCCGACTGCTCTTTCGAGCCGGATGGCGCGGCTCGGTCGGACTGCTCGCGGCGCGCATCGTACTTACCCGGCCGGGGAACGTCTCCATTGCGCGTGCGAGTCGAGTCCGAGCGAGTCGGTCGGTGCGGTTAGACCCGGGAACGAGTCGGTCGGAGCGGTCGGGACGCCCGGATGAGTCGGTTGGCGATTTCGCATCGTACTCGCTCGCCCGGACGCGCGTACGAATCGGTCGGGCAATAGGGCTCCGAATCGGATCCGGTTAAGCCGAATCCGATTCGGAGCCCTACCGGCCGAGATCGGAATCGGCCCCTTAATGTTATGCGGAGACCATCTAAACCCGGCACCATCGAACATACTCTTCAGACAGTACTTATTGAGAGGATGTACTTCAGATTTAGAAAATTCTAATTATACCCAGATAAACTGGAATATACTGATAAATAATTAGTAAAGGCAGGAATTGATGTTTCCGGATTGGAGACATAAAGGATCACATCATCAGCATATGCTGAGAACTTAATCTCAGTGTCTTTATGTTGAAAGCCGTGAAACAAGTATTTATTACGTAATGTATGCAAAAAAGGTTCTAAGGATAAAATAAAAAGCAATGGAGAGAGAGGACATCCTAGTGCCACGTAAAAGGGGAAAGTATGAAGATTGAGAACCATTTAGAAAGGCAGATGTCATCGATGAGGAATATAGTATACTAATATATTTAAGGAAGGTTGGACTAAAACCATGCCACTGTAAGGCCAGTTAACACGGTCTAAAGCCTTTTCTGCATCTAACGAAACGGCTGCCATAGGAATATTATTAGAAGAGACCATATGTAAAATATCAAGAAACAACCTAGAGTTGTCAGTCATGTGCCTGCCTTTGACAAATCCAGTCTGTTCAAGTCCAACCATATCAGGAATTAGAGGAGAAATTCTAATAGATAAAATTTTGGCGAAGAGTTTACAGTCTAAATTAATGAGGGATATGGCCCTATAATTAGCACATAAGGAGGGGTCTTTATCCTTTTTAGGGATCAAACAAATCATAGCTTCTAGGAAAGTTCCTTTAGCCTTATCAAGCGAGATAAAAGACTGATATAAAGTAAGAAGGTGGGGAAGTAAAAGGCACGAAAAACAGGAATAAAACTCAGCAGTAAAGCCATCAGGACCCGGAGCTTTATTTTTGGTTAAAGTATTAAGAGCAGACTTTATTTCAGATATCAAAATTGCCTCATCTAAAGAAGAGAGATCCTGCGTCTGTTGTGGTCGTGGCGAAAGAGAGTGAAAATATGAATCCAGTGCCTCGTCTGTTGGGAAGTGATCTGGCGTATAAAGATTAGTATAAAAATCAGTAAAGCATTTCAAAATGTCTTTATCTCTAAAAAAGGGGTTCCCACTTTCATCTAAAATCTTAACTATTTTAGACTTTTGAGATTTCATTTTTAAATAATTGGCAAATAATTTGCCAGCCTTATTGCGTCCCCCAAAAAACTTGGAATTAATTTTTAACAGTGTACCGGCAGCCTCTTCAGTTGACCTTTTATTAAACTCAAATTTAGCGCTCATTAATCTCTGTAACGCAGTATCAGACTTGGTAGTGAAAAACTCATGTTCTAGCTGCTTAATACCGTGAAGTAAAATTGCGGATTCCTTACTAGCTTTCTTTTTTTTAGCTGAAACAAAATTAATGATATGACCATGGGCAGAGGCTTTGAAAGCATCCCAAACAGTATGGAGTGGGATATCCGATGTAATATTATGCAGAAAAAACTCTTTGATAAAACATTCAAAACTTTTTAAAAACTCTTTATCCTTCAGTAGATTGTTATTAAACCGCCATCTATGAGGCATAGAGGTTTCAGGCAATAAATATAAACCTATGATAACTGGTGCATGGTCTGATATTAAAATTGAACAATTTCGGCATGTGTAAGTGAGGCGACTAGAGGCGGTGAAAGGAATATGTAATCAATCCTGGACTGGGATTTATGTGTGGGTGAGAAAAAGGTATATTCCAATGTGTCCGGAGAGTATATTCTCCATGCATCAATCAATCCCCTAGAGTGTATGAAACATGTAAATGTTTTCTGCATTTTATTAGGAACACATTTAACCTGGGATTTCCTATCCAAGAAGGGGCCGACAATTTGATTAAGGTCTCCACCAACTATCAAATTTGTATTAGAACAGGAGCGCAAAACATCTGACATATGATTCCAAAAGTGTACGTCTATACCTGTAGGTCCATAAATATTTAATATAGAAACAGGCATACGGTGAAGGGTGGCATGCAACAGAACCCATCGGCCCTCCTCATCCCTTTCCATTTTCTCAATTACCAAAGGAAGAGATTTGTGAACCAGAATAATAACCCCATTTTTGTGATTAAGGGCTGGAGAGCAAAAAACTTGACCAACCCATTTTTTACGTAATGAATTCAAATCCTTGTCAAGCAAATGAGTTTCTTGTAATAGAGCAATATTACATTTGAGGCGTGCTAGATGGGTCAAGACTCTTTGCTTTTTAATAGGATTACGTAAGCCCTTAACATTCCAGGAAATAACCTTATGGGAACTCACCATTGTAATATGTTAACAAATGTAGCCAACAAATATAACCAAAGAATAGCTAAAACTAGCATCAAACTCTCTAAAATTATATCACAACTAAAGTGATCAAGGCATGAAAATCGATGAAAACTGTGACATATAAATAAACAAAGAGTAAAATAGAAAAGAAATAGCACAAGAGAGAAAGGAGTAAAGGAAGAAAGAGAAGTAAATAAGAAATAAATGAGAACATTGATAGAAAGAAAGAAGATGACAAAAAGCCGGAAAGCTTTAGTCATGAAGAGAATGGAAACACATGTGCTGTGAAGAAATAGAGTGAGGAGGTGGAGAAGCAAAAAACTGAAAATGGACAGCAGGCAAACATTCATTTGAAATAAAGAAAAACGGCATCGGAGACAATCAATGTTGAAAAAAAAGGAAAAGGAGAACGGAGAGCGTATAAAGAAGACAGTATCTTTCAGTCAGTCGAATGACGAAGATTACAGAACAATAAGATAAATAGACAACAGTAGAAACATGTTATACATAGATAATCCATGATAACAACTTACCAGACACAAGGAAATAGGAAACAATAGGAGTAGGGAGGGAGGTATGCGGAGGGCAACACATCAAATCAAAGGAAGAAGTCCCAAGTAGACAACATATAACTGTAAAAAAGGAAGAATACATATTAATACACAAAACATTGACATTAAATATAATATTATTACTAGAACAACATATCTAATAGTAGACATAAAACATATATTCAGTGGAATCTCGTAGACAAAAAAGGAATATCAAAACCCAAAACAGGAGAAGCAACCTTAATACAATAAACTCAAACTTTTCCAAGGTCCATTGCTTCACCCTTGGCTGGAAAATAAATTTCTTCAGGTCTTCTGGGCTTTCAAAAGAGTAAGTTCATTCTTTATCAGTTACTTTGAAGAAACATGGGTGCACAAGACCATATCTTGCATTCATAGATCGTAGAGCTTGCCGATAGGACAAAAACTCCTTCCGACGAGCCGCAGTTGCTCGTGACACATCTTGAGATATATATATACCCTCTGGCCAGACCATAGTATTTGCTTTCTTTGCTTGGCCGCAGATAACACCATCAGAAGCTCAGTATATTCTAGGAAAAGAACAATAATACCTCTAGGTCGGCCAGAGCTTGACATATCAGAAGGTCTAGGGCCAATACGATGAGCACGCTGAAGATTGAGATGGGTTCCCTCTTTAAGACCCACCAATTTAGAGATATGAACCCCAAGAAAGGCAAGCATGTCCGATCCATCTGCTCCCTCCGGAATACCATAAATTCGAAGATTATTACGTCTATTCCGATTTTCCAAATCTTCAGTTTGCTGTTTCAAGAGCATAATCTCTTTAGACATACTATCAATTTTGGTGGCAGCATCTTGCACATCACTAATCCGTTGTTCAATCTCAGAGACCCTAGACTCCAACATAGACCATTTTTCCTCAATTCGTTGAAGAGTAACATTGGTCTCCCGTTCCCCGCGAAGGTCACCGAGAAAATCGTCAACAAACAACTGACCCGCTACCTCGAGGAGAACAACATCCTGGACCCTTCCCAGTCCGGCTTCCGCAGCAACCACAGCACCGAAACCGCCCTCATCGCCGCCACCGATGACATCAGGACCCTGCTAGACAACGGAGAAACAGCAGCCCTCATCCTCCTGGACCTATCAGCCGCCTTCGACATGGTCTGCCACCACAAACTACGAACACGCCTTCACGACGCCGGGATCCAAGAGAAGGCCCTGGACTGGACCACATCCTTCCTCTCCGGCAGAACACAAAGCGTCCGCCTCGCCCCCTTCCGATCCAAAGCCACCAAGATCATCTGCGGCGTACCCCAAGGCTCCTCCCTCAGCCCAACGCTGTTCAACATCTACATGGCACCCCTCGCCCACGTCGCCCGACAGCACAACCTCAACATCATCTCCTACGCCGACGACACCCAGCTGATCCTCTCCCTCACCAAAGACCCTCACACCGCCAAAGCCCACCTCCACGAAGGAATGAAGGCCGTCGCCGAATGGATGAGTACCAGCCGCCTGAAGCTGAACTCGGACAAGACGGAGGTCCTCATCCTTGGTTCCAACCCTTCAGCATGGGACGACTCCTGGTGGCCAACATCACTGGGAACAGCCCCGACACCCACCGACCACGCACGCAACCTAGGGGTCATCCTCGACCCCACCCTCTCCATGACTAAGCAGGTCAACGCCGTTTCCTCATCCTGCTTCAACACCCTCCGAATGCTCCGCAGGATCTTCAAGTGGATCCCCACCGAAACAAGAAAAACAGTCACCCAGGCCCTCGTCACCAGCAGGCTGGACTACGGAAACGCCCTCTACGCAGGAACGACGGCTAAGCTCCTGAGACGGCTGCAACGCATCCAGAACGCCTCTGCACGTCTTATCCTCGACATCCCCCGACGCAGCCACATCACACCCCACCTGAGAGACCTGCACTGGCTCCCTGTCAACAAGAGGATAACCTTCAAGCTCCTCACCCACGCACACAAAGCACTCCACATCTCCGGACCAGCCTACCTCAACAGACGACTCAGCTTCTACACCCCCACCCACCAGCTCCGCTCCACCAGCCTCGCCCTCGCCACAGTCCCCCGCATCCGGAAAACGACCGCCGGCGGCAGATCCTTCTCCCACCTCGCCGCCAAGACCTGGAACACCCTCCCCACCAACCTTCGGCAGACCCAAGACCTACTGGCCTTCAGAAGACTCCTCAAGACCTAGCTCTTCGATCAGTAGCAGCACCACCCCCCTCTTCCCCCAGCGCCTTGAGACCCTCGCGGGTATGTAGTGCGCTTTATAAGTGACATGATTGATTGATTGATTGATTCAATCTCAGAGACCCTAGACTCCAACATAGACCATTTTTTCTCAATTCGTTGAAGAGTAACATTGGTCTCCATGACAAAAGGCTTTAGATGCTTGATTTTTTCCATAAGGTCTTCCAACGTGAGAGGCAGAGGAGACTTTGTAGGGGAGCCAGGATCCTTTTTCTGTCTCTTAGTGGGAGCATTCGTATCCTTGCGAACAATAGGCATAGCTGTAGATGTGATAACAGCCTTCGAAGCAATAGCGGGAGAGGGCTCCATAAGTTTGCACCGCACAATAAGCAATATCCAGATATGTGATCAATTAAAAAATGAGACTAAGGCCCAAAGAATTAAGTTGTATGGACATGCGAGGAAATATCAGAAAAAACTATTGATAAAAATACTGCAGTATTTATAGGTAACATGAGCTATGTACCAGGCATGACTCCTTAAACTCTGTCAATGCACTGCTAAAAATGTTTATAGGAGAGAAAAAACTCAATGTCCAAGACTCGCTTCATAAATTTCCTCATAAGAATTATTCATGCCCCCAAAATGTACAATATCTGAAGCATCTATCAACATCTGACTGACCAAATGCGAGCAACATTAAAGGCACAGCCCAGAACTATCCATTTCACTGACCCTTGGAAATGCCTCAATTCAGCGTCACCCGGCCATAGAATCAGCTCCGACGCACTCTAGTGAGACAAAATGGCGGCTGCGACCTGCAGCTCTGAGGTGCGCGATACGGAAGAGATAATGAGGTGAGCAGCTTCCAAAAAAGTCAAAAAATGAAAGTTACCTCGTCTCCACACACTCGCGCACCTTATCCTTTAAGTTATGCACATTTTCAGCAGACGCCGCCGCCTTAGGGAAGAAAAAGCCCCCGACACGGAACGGAGCTTCAGCGACCCGCTGCCATCTTGCGGGCGGTTCAGCCACGCCCCCTATCTACCCGACAGGTATTAAACTGATTCAAATATCTTTTTGCAACAGATTTCTAACAGCTTTTTCATATGTTTAATTTTGGACTAGATATTCTATTTTTATTCTCCATATTTGCATATAAAAAGGCTACTCACCAAGGATTTAAGTGGTTTATGGGAAAGGGGATTGTGTGACCATGTATTATATGGGATAAAGTACCCCCTGCAGTACATGACAAGGATATTGCACACCACCTCTGAGTTCCATAACCTTATAAAGGAACTCAGCCTTCAGCGTTCTTCCTCCATATGGGCTTGGTGACTTGCAATATCCTTATAATGTAAGGCAGAGGATACTTTATCCCATATGCAATGCAATTGGAAGCTTCTGGCCATGCAATACCTTTTGTGAGAAAACTTATTGAAAATCATGTCTCAAATTTACCTCAAACACTTATTAAGTTGATGACACAGATTTTATTTTTGTTTGCATCTCCTGTTTAGCTAGCACAATATTCTTCACATCCCTCTCATAACTGTTGAGGACATTTAGGCAATATAAAGATACCTTTTAAGGACGTTTGAGCTATATAAATGTAGGCATTCTGCTAATCGGCTGGTACATCAGTCAGAATCAAAGGACATGAAGCGGACTCCTAACAAGAACTGAGTGTCTATTAATTTTATGTTAGTTCAGAGGGCATCTGTGCCTCCTATGCAGACACAACAATGTTCAAAACAGAGCAAAATACCAATGCTTAATGTTAGCATTGTAGCTCATTATGGATTTACATTTTCAGAAGACTAAACCCCACCTACATTCTACTTCCAATCCATAGAGGCATTATTTTTTTGCATATATTCCTCAAGGAATCCACTGCCTTGTCCTGAAAAACTGTGCCTTCTGTGGTGGCCAAACTCTCTAAGGATTGCAGCAGAATGTGCACTTATTCAGGCTCTCCACCGACGACAGTAAAACTCTTACGCTATTCAATGACAGCCAAAAGCCTCAAAATAGTATTGGTAAGGAGTAGAAAGAGTTAAGTTTGAGTTTGCTCATCTTTCATTTCTAAAGCATTAATTGACATTTTCTTGATGTTATCGAGATGCAGCTGCACAACCTTGATCTATTATTCGTCAATGAGCATGGCAGTGGGGTAGAGCGAGTCATCTCTGTCGTCACCTGTCAACATGAGCCCGAGCCAGCAGCCCCACTACTGGCAACAGAGTGAGAAGCAATATACAGGGGCATATTTACAAAAAATGTCAGAACATGGAGCTGCGCCAAATTCAGCAGTACCGCGCTCTGACATTTTTAAACCATAGGGATGCACCATATTCACAAAAATACAGTGCGCCCTTGTGTTTCCCCAAGTGCTGGTGCAAATAAAGCTGCCAAGCGCCAGCGCATGCACCCGGCCGCCATGTTGCAAGGGACATTTTCCTGCACATAAACAATCATTCATGGCGATTTTCTCTTTCTATGTGTGCTGCAGAATGCAGCACACATGGAAAGCGCAAAAAACGAGGAGAAATTAATAATTTCTCCTCGTATCGCCATTCTAACACCTGGTAATCCATGGCGTTAGAATGGCGCTGTTTTTGGCACTGCCTCAGCCTTCTAAATCTGGGGCAGCATCAAAAAGCAATGGGTGTTGCGGTGAAATGCCCACAGCAACACCCATTGCACGCCCCTTTTCCGCAGAGGACTGCGGCGGAAAGGGGCATACTAACAAGGTGACGTTAAGTGGCTTAGCGCCACCTTGTAAATATGGGAAATGGCACTACGCCACCGGAGCGTAAAAAAGATTATGCTCCGGTGGCGATAGGGCCTTGTACATATGCCCCACAGAGTTAGGGATGCTCGATGGAAAGACAAGGAAGGATACAAGAAAGATGATTGTGGCAGACTGCCATTCTCCAGCAATCCAAGCTTCACCTCCCCTTGTATGTGATTGTCATCTGTACTCAGGACTCAGAGAGTACAGGCAGGCTGATGCTTGGTGCAGTCAGGAGCCATTGCCGGAACCTGCCTTATGCACTTCTGCTGCCTCCAATAATGACATGGTACAGAGGCAGTGACTGACAGTAATGCTTGGCTAACCATGCACCTCTCCATGACATATTCTGAGCTCATCGTTGAGCTGTATGTCCCAGATGAGGCTACGGCACCAAACCCCTGCCTTCCTATAAGCATAGCCAGACGTACGGACCATGTGTTGTGCCTTTTTGCTTTTATGTTTTTAGGCTTGCTGAGTTCATGTCAGCCACAGTAGTCCACAAGTTTGCTACCAGTGCAGGTGCACTGGAGCTCAGTTACTGCTACACATCATCACCATGGCCGAGTCTGGGCCATAATAATAGTACTAGCCTTGGACCAGTCTACAGAAATGGATTCCTCTACTTAGTGGATTCCTAGGGCAGTAAACAAGCAATGTCCTATAGGTTATGGCTGACCGTTACAACACAGAATGGATGAAATATGGGCTGATCTCAATAAGAATACCAGGTGAAATAAGCAATGGCTGAAGGAACTGACCCCTTCAACCTTTCTCTGTACATCAATAAAATGTCAAAAGATCTGACAGGAAGTTAAAGGTTTCTTTAGGAGTACGCTCTTGGCCTTTAACTATGGCAGCAATGAGTGAGCTGGAACACCAATGTTGAGAATGATATCATTATTAGCAACCTGTTCTCCTGTATTGCCAACAAGGACCAGAACAATGGGGAATACATGGTAGTCACACAGGAATTACCAGTACCAGCACATTTACTGCCACAAACAGAATCCTGGGCTCAGTGTCTTATTTCCTATTGTAAATTTTCGGTGATCTGGGCACTAACCCAGGTTTCTATACTAACTAAAATCGCGTGATTCTGGCAAATAACTTTAACTCTTTGTGTTTCAGATTGTACATTTTTGTAAAGTTTATGTATATGTGGTGTGAAACATAAGTGTGCTGTCTGGAATATTATCCAAGCTGCAAGCATTTAGCTGCCGCATCCCCATAACATTGTGGTTTTTGTGGTCTGACTTCAACCACCTCTATACATCACACTGTTCTATGTACAGAATGTTGTGAGAGGGGCCTGCTGTCACAAATGGTTTCTCTGTAATGTGTGTAGCTCCTTCTACTGCTACCTAGATATGCACAGTATCAAATAAAGAAAAGAGTAACGACCTGATGTATGCACAAGCAGGTCGCAAATAGTGGGTGCAAATTTACACAGACCTTTTGTGACCTGCTGGTCATTTTACGATGCAACCTATGCCCTAATGGGTTCCATCATAAAATGCCCATTTGCAGAAGGACGACAAAACAATCTGTCTAATGGGTATTAATTAGTCAGGTCACAATTTGTGATCACCTATGAGAGGCTGCAAATGCAGGGATAGTGGTCTGCAGGTGACGGCAGACCTGTGTCCCTGCATCTGCATTACCAAAGGAATTTGTTTTTTTAAGTAGACTGTGTCAATTAAAGGCGCAGGTTCGGCTTTAAAAACATAGGCCCTAATTATGATGTCGGGCGCAAAGCCATCCGAAAGCTCGTCAAAGGCTTTCCTGCCTGACATCATTGGTTTCCGTCCGCCCGCCATATAATGATACTGGCGGTTGGAGGGAAACCTGTGGGGGAATTCCGCTCTGCTTCCGGCGGGCTCACATGGCTGCGGGCTGAATAGTAATCCCAAAATGAAAGTGGAGCCAGCCTCAGCTCTGTCGGTGGGATTACGGTTTCTGCCAGCCCTTTCATGGCGGTCCTCCTGCCATGATAAGACAGGCAGAAAGGGACTTTTGGGGCCCCTAGCAGGGGTCCCTTTCCCCCCTGGCCCTCCGCTATGGGACCTGGGGGGCACCTATGGTGCCCCCTAAACATCCCTGCACCATGTGGGAGGTACCGCATGGCGCCTGCCACATCGTGCAGGAATGTTTGAAAACATCCATTTTTCTGTTGCAGCTTGTGCTGCGGCCCTTTTCCGGCCTCCGCACAAGCTGCAATAGAAAAATTGATGTTTCCGACAGGCCATAGGGCGGTCACATCCAAATACTGCGGGTGGAACTACCCGACTATTAGTCCATTCCTACTACGGTGTCGTTCGGACTCTAATCCGACCGACATCGTATTCAGGCCCATATTTTCGATTTGGGAGGACATCACGGTGAGCAGGCAGTAGTCCTGTGGACAACGGTACAGCTGTTGGGTAGCTTTGAGGCCTCCTATTGACCCCCAGGACAGCTTCCTGTTTTGCAAAGAGCCCCAGAGTTCTTTACACAATTGAGGCGGGCACTATTGGTCCTGGCACAAGGTAGATCGTGCCTATGATTCTGTGCAGTAAAGCTGACTAGTTTTGGCGTGTCTAAGCCATAATATGCTTGGGGTCTCTCTGCTTGGAAGCGGCTGCCTTTAAATTAAATCTGGGACTCAGTCAAATAACTGTGAATATCAGTTGCGAAATAAATATTTTAATTTGAATCACATAACTAAAATTAAAATGCATGTTTTAAAATTTGAATAAATTGCTTTGTGGTCCAGAGAAAGCTGATTTCCTCACAAAATTCTGCAGGGATGCGGGCATTCATTTTGATTTGCCCCAGACTCATCGGCAGTACCTGGTGAACTTAATTTCACTTTCACAGACGCACTGTTTCACTGGTGTTATGGCATAATTTTGAGAACAAAAACTTAATTTACCATGACAGTAAAAAATCCTTTTCGGCGTATTATTATGCCACGCAGCGAGTGTTTATTTTTTTCCCCACTGCTCGTCTCATTGTTATCAGCGAATGCCCGGGCGTCTCAAGGGAGTGCTTCGAAGCAGCTGCGCTTTAATCTCGTGCAATGGATTTACAGATATTTAAACACAACTCGACAACGTAAATGCTGCTGTAAAAATGGGATACATATTTATTACCCAGAAGGTTAATAAAGAAATCATAGGTGGCCCTTGATACACGTGCAGACCTCTCCTTCTCTTTATGAAGCGTGTGACCGTTATATAACACTCGGAAGCAAAGCACTGTCTGGTTGCAAGGGTTGGAATTCCCAGAAGGCTCGTCGCCGATAAAGGGCTGTGTGCTCACGAGACAGGTATTATTGATTTCGTAATTTACGTACTTAGTACTAGCATCTGTTTACAAATTACGGTGATCAGTGCTAGGTCTGTTCCTGTCAGCTTTTTTCTATCCACGCCTTGTTCTGTGGCAAAACGCCGTTCATTAAGGGAAACATTAAAGGAAAGAAAAATGCACCCTCAGCAAAAGCAAGTCTGAGCAAATTAAAGAGGACGGTATTCGTAATTTGAATCCACCGCAGTTGAGTACTGTGCGTGGAACGCGGTATTTGAAAGATAAGAGTATTCGAAGTACAAGGGAGTACCTAATATTGCTCATAAAAATTATGTTTAGCTAATTTTGGGGTTAGGAAATATATCCACGCTGAAAATCCTGCAAAAATCGTCCCGGAACATATTTTCCTTATGGAAAAAGCACGCAAGAAAAAACTCTGGAACATAACATCTGTATAATTAGCGTTCTTTGCACAACTGAACTCTACAAAATTATTTTGCATTTCTGGGCATTTTGCAGTTGAACAAGAATGGTAAATTGCTAGTTTTTCCCCTCCAAATAGAAAAGCATGCGCAGGTTCAAATGATTTATTGCGAAAGTTTCTGGCGACTCACGAAGTGCTGAAACTTTTCAACCACTCTCCACCAGTCAAGAGATCTAGGTTTAATCGATCGTTCTTTTGCTTACTATACCACCCCAGTTTCGACCCAGCCATAGGCAAATAAATCAGTCTTGACCCTGCTCCTCTTGGGTACAGTCCAGCCCGAACTGCCAAGCCAGGTCCTCCCTGGTCTAGAAACAAGCATCCTGGAACCGGTTTCGGGGTATCACCCCTCAAAAGCCAAGCTAGCTTGAATGCAGTGGCACTGCGAGCAAGGGACCCACTTCTGGGCATACCCTTGGCCAATTAGGGCAAACATAGTAAACACAACAAGATAATGGACGGAGTGCTGAAACCTTTCAACCACTCACCCCCAGCATATCCAGTGGCATAACGAGCATGTGTCTTTGTTTGTATGGAGTAACCAAAGTAACAGAGAAGCACATACTGTAAAGTAAGCCTTCTCAGTGAAACCACACCCCATCAGCATCCTCCAACTACAGCCTATGCCACCTTTACAGCGTTCTACTGTTCTTGTAGTGAGCTCACACAATGGAGTATGATATACAATACAAAGATAACATCTGCTCACTTGCAAAAACAACCCAATATACACACTGAAAAAAACAAAGGTTACAGGGACGTTATAGTTAGGCTCAGATTGCACTCGTACAAAACCAATGAATTTCAGCAGTTATAGTTACCTGAGCTAACTATAACTTGCACCCCTGCAATGCACTGCTTATGACCTCACATATTACATCACTCATGACATTGTCAGTGGCATCAATGATGACATCAAGAGCCGGCATTGCTCTAGCCTGGAGGGAACCATTATTTATGCTGCTCCCTCCGTGCAGGAGCAATATCTTGATCTGTTTCCCTGCCTACTTCAGTGCGGGCAGGGAACAGATGTCAAGTCTGCTCCCAGCCGGCCGGCGCATTCTTGAAGATCCTGCACGCTGGGAGCAGACTTTGTGGCTGCTCCCGTTTGGCGGGAGTTTTAAAAATGCTCCCACTGGGTGGGAGCAAACACAAGTTTCCCTGCTGTGTCCTGGGGGTGGGCCCACTGGGGCACAGCACTTGACAAGGCCCCAGTGGAAGGGGTCCCTGGGGACATTAATGGCTCAGAGAGAGAGGCCGCATGGCCCCCTCCCTTTTTTCAAAGTAGCGGCCCTGGGGAATGGGGCCACAGGGCCCCTTAAAAAATACAGTAGGCCACAGGGGATGGGGTCCTTGGGGCCGAATACAACATGGGAAGGGGGTCCTGGTGCCCTCCCCACTAATTAATTAAATTGGGACCCAGGAAATGGGGTCCTCAGGGCTGAAAGCAGCACGCCCCCCTCCCCTTAAAAATTCTTTGGGCCACAGGGATGGGGTCCCTGGCACCTAAAAAGGCCTGGGATGGGGGGCTGTATGCCCACTTCGCTTAAAAAATACTTTCGGTCCCGTGGTCCCAGGTTCTCTCCCCCAAAAAATAAACATGCATCATCCCACCAGACACTGACTCACACCAGAGGTTTAAAAAAAAGTTTGCGAGCCCGTGTGGCCCCCTCTACCCAAGCCTTATTAGGCCCAGGGGACCCCATGCCTGAGGCCCTCTTTTTTAAAGGGCAGGGGAGCAGCACTGCCCTACTCCTGAAGTCTTTAAATGGCCTAGGGGATGCCATCCCCCAGGGCCACTAATTAAGTTGTAGTGGAGTGCTACCGCCACTAGACAATATCTATATTGCCCAGTGGCGGTCACCACTAGCTAGTTATAGTTAGGTCTGCTTTTCCATAGATGGAGCATTTTTTTGTTTGCTAATAACTTTGGCCCCGTTTGACCAATCTTCACAAACCTTTCCAAAAATAAAGTTCACCCACCTCGGATCCTTCCTGGAAAGTCCTGGGATGATCCGTCTAGCAGGGGCTAAGAAAAAAGTGGGATTCCAAAACACAAAATCCCCATGCATTTTCCATAGACTTCTTTAAGGTAGGTTACAGTAAAAACTGCTGAACGGAATTACACCAAATTCGTCAGGAAGCTAGCTCTTAGTCTGCAGATTGTGCTTTTTGTGATTTGGTGTAAATTTGTTCAGTAGTATTTGAGATATTAAGGGTAAAAAAATATAGATATTGGGACGGTTAGGCTAGCAAGAGTCTCATGAGCGTCACAGGAGAGCGCAAATTCAACAATCATTAGAAATGCAATAGGTCTCGCATTTGATTGTGTTAGAGCTATTGGCATTGTAAATGACAATGTCTTTTATCCATGTGTTATGGAATGCATGTTTGTGGTTTATAGTGGAATTATGTGGGTTGGATTGGAATTGTTAGTTGTAGAATTGTGTGGCATGGAATTCTGTGGTATGGAGTGGATTTGTGTATTGGAATTATGTGGCATGGTGTGCAGTGGAATTATGTGAATAGTAATTATGTGGTAATGAGTGTACTGGAATTATGTGGAGTGAGATTGTGTGTTATGGAATCTAATTATGTGGAATGTTTAGGAGGCGGGTTCTCACTGTCAGTGGCATATTTAGCAGTTAAAGCTGCAACTTTCTTTTTCTGAAAAGGTGGTTTATGTGGAGGAGGCCTTTCCTCCTTCTTTAGCTTTACATCAGACGAGAGTTGTGTCTCCCTTTTTGGTTTCACGTACTTTTCTTGTCTGCGGTCAGATCGCCCTCCTCTGTCATACTGGCGATGAGACGATTCCTGAAAGGAATGAGGAGAACGTGTATCAGATGCCTGATACCTGTCTGGCGTCTTTATTTTAGTGCAATCACGAAAATCGTATCGTCTTTCAGAGGACTCCAGTGGTGGAGAACTCCACCTTGTCTACCTTTCTGTTGTTGTTTAGATGTATCCCATGGTTTTTTAACAAACTCACAGGCTGGTCTTGCATCCTTGTCAGAGCTAGGTTTGCCAAGTGGTGGTACTGAAGGTTCCCAAACTATTGCGTCCCAAAGACGTATAGACATTAGCAATTATAACTGCCAACTCACATTTGCTGTTGGCCACTGCCACCATGGCAATTCGCTGGCATATAGACAAAGACGCTGCTTCATCTTTAACATTGGAAAGAATCATTTCAGAGACAATGGGGAAATTACCCATGAGTTTTATCCCCAGATCGAGGGCAGGGTCTTCCCCGTGCTCATTTTGTATTTGTTTGAGGACGTTCGGTAGAACAGCCATCGAGGGAGTGCCATGACAAAGAGTGAAGACTATGGCAACAAGCATTGGCATAGCCAATAGGTCTCGCCTTTGGGACCTTATAAGTGTTTAGCCAGAGCTATTGGCTTTGCCAATGTCTTTAAGCTATGTTGTAGAGCAGTGTCGCTGCTGTGCAGCATGTTGAAAAGTTATAATAAAAAAGTGTTATAAGCAATTTTGTCACCTTATATATAACCAAGAAGACATTATGTACAACTGAACGACCCTATTAAAAAATAATTAACATCTAAAATTTGGAAATGTTAGGTAAATGTGAAGGAGTTAGAAATCGGAGGCTAAACGTTAAGTTGGTATCTTTAGCTTGATTTGCCAGAGCAGCACAATTGCAACAAACAGGGCCTAACGTGGATGCTTTGGTAGCCTTAAATGAAGTACTGGCGAGCGCCAACAAAATGAGCATGCATTAAGAGCAAAAAAGACAACGTGATATGCTAAAATCTAGCATATCATTTCTTTTAGAAATGAAAGCAAATATTGCAAAGATTCCCATTAGAAATGAAAGCTCTAATTTCTGTATTGTTTGTTATTTAAATAAAATATTTTGGAACTTGTGTAATTGTTTGACGTATACTTGTTTCCGTATTTTTTGTACTGTTTTGATAATTAAATCAAAGAGATTGCTTAGGTGGGGGTCCCTGGCTTGAGGGGTCCCGCCTTGAAGTACTGACTCAGTGGAGGGGGGCACAGGTGTCAAAATGTAGGAGCTGCTGCTCAAATTACCATCCTGGTTTTAAACTTGTGTCTTTTAGTCATCATTTACTTGACACAATTTCTGAATTCCCCTGTACTAAGGCAGGTGTCACAAAGCTTCTAACCATAAACTGAGCAATTTTAAAAGTAGAACATTTTGAATTTAAAAAAAATAAAACTTGTAAACAAACGTTCACGCACTTAGGAACATCTCCCTATTCCCGTCCCTTCCTGTGTAATTGTGAAAGTCCTGACTGCAGCAGATAAGGGTGGGGGAAATGTTCTGGGGAATTTCAGCACTGGCAATATTCACAAATGTTTGCACCTACGGAACGGAACTAGGATTGCTCCTTTTGTGGAAAAAGAAACATGCAGCGCGAGGCCTAACACAGCTGCTTTTAAAAGCACTGCAGAAGTGTGCATAATGTAATTACCGTAATATGTTAAGGTAAACATATTGGCTGGGCCCACGACAGCGCTGTTGAAACAAACTTCCCATTAGGTAATCATGTGTGGGCAGAGAGTGCCCCACAAACAGACTCCCCTACTGAAAAACTTTCATGCACTGTCAGGGGCGGGGTAATGAAATTACCTTAACACAACTGCAAGCCTTAATGAAAATAAAATGGCAGACTAAACAAAGTGTGAATATTGGTTCCTGGTGACATAACCTGCAGATTAAGAGCCTACCTTCGGGT
This sequence comes from Calotriton arnoldi, assembly GCA_963921515.1. Classification (NCBI taxonomy): domain Eukaryota; kingdom Metazoa; phylum Chordata; class Amphibia; order Caudata; family Salamandridae; genus Calotriton; species Calotriton arnoldi. The sequence goes on from CAWUFW010002863.1 coordinate 220,067, forward strand.
GTGTCTGACGAAGATGGCGGACGTCCTTGTCTTCTCTGGGCAAGAATAAAAGACAGAGGGGCATATTAGCAAGGGCACTATCGCCGCTTTAGCGGCACTTTTTGCCGCTAAAGCGGCGATATTTATATCGCCCTATCAGCAAACTGTCTCTAACAGCAGTTAGCGACAGTTTGCGGGCATTAGCGCCCGTTTTTACCGCTTTGCATGTCAGCGATATTTATCGCTAATGACATGCAAAGTGGGCGTTCCCGACGAACAAACCTGGGAAACACTCGCTAACAGGCCTATCGCCTATTAGCAAGGTGGCCATGGCCCCAGTTAGCGACGTGAAAAGTCGCGCTAACCGGGGTCATCGCCATTTATTTAACACCTGCAATTAGCAGGTGTTAGCCATACCTAACATGGGGGTGGATTATGCTGATACGACCACAGGGTCGTATCAGCAAGGTGTTCTCCCTTCTCCATGCAACATCGCTGGTTTTTCAGCGATGTTGGCCCATTTCCCGCTATCGCTGGAATATTCATCGCCATAGCGCTAATCGTTGCTAATACAGCGTTAGCGTGGCGATATATTCCAGCGATAGCCGGCGATAAAAAAAATCACGCTAAGCAGGGTTAGCGATGATTATCGCCTCTTCTTGCTAATATGCCCCAGAGGGGCATATTAGCAAGGCGATTATCGCCACTTTAGCGGGACTTTTTCCCGCTAAAGCGGCGATAATATTATCGCCTTATCAACAAGCTGTCGCTAACTGCTGTTAGCGACAGCTTGTAGGCGATAGCGACCGGGTTGGGTGCCGCTTTGCATGCCAGCGATATTTATCGCTAATGGCATGCAAAGTAGGCGTTCCCACCTAACAGCGACTGGAAACAGTCGCTGAGGTCGCTAACGCCTATCAGCGAGGCAGGGGCAGTGATTAGTGAACCAGCGCTAAACACGTTTAGCGCTGGTTTGCTAACACCTGGTCCCACCCTGACTTAGCCATGTAATCCAATGAGAGGTGGATTACATGGCTAAGTCCCCTCGCACTATCAGCAATCTGAAACTGGGGAACAGTGTGAATATCGCCTGTTTTCAGGCGATATTCACACTGTTCTCCAAGGTTTCTATCGCTTTGGAGATTAGCATTGCTGATTGCACGCTAACTCCGCGATAGAAACCGGCGATGCCTGGCGATAATTATCCAAGCGCTAATTGCGCTTTGCGATAATTATCGCCAGGCATTGCTAATATGCCCCAGAGTCCTGTTACTTCTCTGCCGCCCGCTCGTCCTCAAATGCCAGAAACGCCGAGTTTTTTTATAGGCCATGGCGATTTCTTGCGTCCTGGGACGCAGTTTCAAAATAAACAAGTACACATTAATGTTTGGTAGGCAAGGGGAGATTAAGTAATTTGCCCAGATTCACAGGATGTTGAGTCGATGCCCAGCTTCAAAGTCGGCAGCTCTGGCCGTTACGCCACAGTCTCTCCCTGTTTCTGTTTTGGACAGAGATATTGAGTTAAATAAAAACACAGAGTGAATTCATGTTACGTCATCCTCTGACCAACAAGTGTAATTTTCAGTGATTTCATCCATATGCTAGTTAGTAGTTTTAAAACTTGACAAAAACTGTTTTTGGTCTCACAAAGTTGGCAAGCGTGCAGCTTGAGACTGACGGTGTACTTACAGCAGATGCCCATATGAAACGAAAGAGCCACCATCTGAAATTAGCTGTTTTCAGACGCGGGCATGCAGCAGGCACCCATCTGCAGTGACGAAGCCTGGCTTTCGATGGGTACTACATACAGTTGCATCACATGTGCAGTCAGGAAGCCGGCGCTTGACCCAGTTTTCATGCCTACTGATGCCTACAGCTGCAGCTCGGAGGCCCAATCTCCGGGCAAGAACATGACATTTGCATTTGAAAAGCGCCGCATGAAATTAGCTGCCCGGGTCAGGAGCAACAAGGACGCATTTGCAATGCTATGTCTGCGTGTTCCTGGGCAGGGAGTAGTTTACAGGCAAGGCCGCTGCCCTGCCCAAGGGAGTATGGCGCCTCGCCTTTGTACCGAGTGAAAGGAGAGAGGCTGCTTAATGACTGGGTTTGCGCCTCGTGCATGTGCAGGTCCTTCGCCTTGTCCAGGGTAGCCCGCTACGGTGTCTGCTAATCAAATGCTGGACTTGTAATTAGGAAGTGGTCTGGCTGCCGTTTCAGGGAAGGGAGTGTAACGCAAGCCCATGCTTAGGGCAGGCTCCAGCTGGCAAGAGACGCGAAGGAAAAGTGCATGAAGAGCAGGCATGCTTGGGGCAACTACACAATCCATCACGGCTCTATGGTAAAGCAAGCATACCAGGCTTGTTTCACACTAAAGCAGGCATGGCACCTTATGTTAACATGAAGCGGGCGCCATTACTGCTCAAGGGCAGGGCCCCGCGAATGGTGTGCGCGGTCCGGCATTGTGAAAGTGAAAGCATGCATGGCGCTCCGAAAATAAAAACAAGAAGCGGCCGCCGTTATTGCTCAATAGCAGCATCCCGCGAGTGGTGTGTGCGGCCACCACTGCTGAAGCGCGGGGTGCCGGACTGCTTGCACTTTAAAGCCAGAACGGGTTGCAGGAAAGGGACATCGCAGCACTTAACATACAAACAAAAGTACACTTAAAAAAAAAAAATGTTTGCCTCTGCATCGTCACAATGCAATTTAAACCCAAAGCAATCCGAACAAACATACAGTACAATAAGAACAAGCCGCGCAAGAGAAATGAAAGGCGCATCAGCCATTGTTGAAGATAAACGCGGTAATACCAAAAAAAGTGCTTAGCGGCTAATTAAGAGACACTGTCTCCCGCCGCAAGTAAAAGATCCAATCCCGGTGGGCGGGGCCAAAAGCGGACAGGGTGGCAACCAGGAGGGATTAAAATGCCTCCGGTGCAATCATTACACTGTGATTTGCATAATCCATGACGACAAACGACGCGCACAAATGAAAATTGCAGGCGGAGCAGAGACACGACTTCTGGAACCGTATTGATTCCAAGAAGCCCTCGCATGGCGAGATCAGCGCATGCGCGCTGCTAAAGCCAGGCGAGACCTAAAAATAGTCCCCCAGGTGTTGCAGTCAGCTAGAGTGGGAACCAGTCAAGTGGGTAAGCACATAGTTCAAATTCTGTGCTTGTCCTGTGGTCCCGTAAGGGGAAACACAGCTTCAAGTTGATTGATTTTTTGGGCAATCTAAAATGGTATTTCTTCACGATTAGTGGGCTGTAGGCCCATAACTGAATGAACAATTACAGGACTCATTACAGGCACTGCAGGCTACTGGGCTTGTGCTTGCAAGCCAAGTCTAGCTGGACCAGCTAGTAATGTACGTGAAATAAATTGAGTTAGTCATCGATATAAGATGACAAGAACATTGTACAAAGCATTGGTTTGTACTAGATTCAAATTACCCAAATCTGGATATGATGTCTATCCAGTCAATGCCGGCCAGGTGGCCCCATCATTACTGAGAGGTCCCATTGGAACTGGCCCAGGCACATGAGAAGGGTGCCATTAAAGCAAGTCTGGTGCTCCCAGAATGTAAGAGGAATTTCAACAAGAGCATAAGGTTGATATGCTGCAGGTGCCTGGGGTTTTGTGTATTCATGACAAGCATTAGTGTTAGCGTCCACAGCCGGAAATGTGACCCAGAAATAAAAAACTTCAAAGTGGAATGCCGCGTCCACTTCTACAACAAAAATTATAGGGCCTCCCCCATTAGGGACTCCATATTGTTATAACTGGGCATATACTGCTAGTCGGCAGTGTCCGCAATCGCAATAGGTTGTACCATAAGTAATCTTATAATGGATTCAAAGTGTAGCACAAACAAGGTATAAAACATTTTAATAATCAAGTTTGAAAAACCAACAGAACCTGGTGCTACCTAAAAACTGTGGAGGATCCTCAACAGCACGGACGTCTCCGATACAATGGTGCGAGGGTATTGTGGACAAGCACTACTTAGGGTTCCAGCAAGTAAGTACCTGACCAAAACATTGGCGGCACCATGTTGCTGGGATTCTGCTACGGAACAGAAATATGCATGGAACCATAGAACATCGCAGTGTAGGGACTGAGTCACCATACTACCTCAGTATCTATGAGCCCGAGTCCGACTAGCTATAGTGCCTCACTTGCCCTCCTAACCTTTCCAGAAAAACAAGTGAGTTGGCATCCCAGAACACAACACTCTTGATCCTCTCAGGGATCGCGGTAACAGGACACACCCTTTTGCTCTCTCACTCGTACTTGTCCACAATAAGTTAAACAAGAGACAGAGAGGAAGTTTAGAATATATTTAAGATGCAGTATTTGCGCCACAATTAGAAAAAAATGGATAGCAAAAATATTGCTAGCATGGTTAGCAAACCATATACCATGAAAAGCCCTGTCATGCTATAAGACAGATTAGCCTAACCCCCCCCTTCTACTAAAGCTAATGGTTATATATCAAAGATCTCTAGGATGAGTGGCAGACCCCGTACCTTAACATACATAGATGGACGTTCTACATCTCAGCTGATGTGGTAATCTTGCCTCAGGACCTTCACTCAGTGTGTGTTATTAGAACTCTCGTCCTTAGTTATATGACAAGACATGTGTGCTCACAAACAGCAGCTACATTCTCATGTTTTGTCTAGGTGCTAAAGTCCGACAAGAGAGAATAACAAGGAGCATTGTTGTCTGGCCTTTCTATGGTGTTCAAACTAAATCCCAGGAAAAGAACAGAACACAAAAACATATGAAGGTTCTGTGTGAAAATACAACATGGCACAAAAGCAAGCGTGTTTATGTAGTAACATGTGCAAAAGAAATGTGGTCTACAACGTGTACAACTAGGCCAACATAGGGAAAACGAAAATGGGCCATGCAAGAAACACACGATATCCGCATTCACTCTTTAAATAGACAGTGTAGTGTCCAGATGTTATATTAAGTCCTTCATGAAAGATGATAGCCTTTATAATGTATAATGCAGGGATTGAAGCAGCTACATGGGAAGCTCATGTCCTTGCTCTGTACTCAGCGGCAAAATCAGTGGGTGCGGGAGGAATCCTGCAGTCCAAAGCCAAATGTAAGACAAGCCCAGACTCTACAACTCACCTTATACAAGTAAGCTCCGATATACACAATCTTGCTATAAAGTATGACCAGACCACTTTGGTGGGGGATGTAGAACAACCAATGGGAATTTTAAAGAAATTAAAATCTGAGGGCGCAGCAGGACCAAACGGAATCCCGAATGCGCTATTCAAAGGAGATGTATCTTATTGGTCATATTATCTGACCCCACTGTTCAATGATCTTTACCGCTCTAATTGGTTACCAGACTTATGTAAAGGCAACATCTTTCATTTTATTTTCAAAAATGGAATTCCAGCGTCACCACGCAATTACAGGCTCATAGCATTAATCGTTGTTGAAGCAAAGTTCTATGCATCCTGTCTACTTCCACACTTAAAAGCTTGGGTAGATGAAAAACAACTAATACCACAAATTCAGACAGGATTCAGAGCAGGTATGGGGACTTTCATGAATTTAACAGCTCTAACCCTCCTAGAAGAGAAAGCTAAACACAAAAAATCATAGCTATTTGCGTGTTTTATAGACCTCAAGTCGGCTTTCGATCGAGTGCTCCAAGGTCGAATATGGATACAAATGGAAGAATGGGGTCTGCCAAGGTTCTTTTGAGGGCAATCACTGAACTATATACAGAAACCTGGGCGGAAACCAATATCAAAGATGGCGGCCAAGTAACGAGCAAAATTGCCACAAATAATGGACTCAAACAGGGATGCATTCTGGCGCCAAGTGTGTTTAATTTATATCTTGCAGACTAAGTTGGCGCTCTCCCATTGATTAACAGCCATCCGCTAATCCTTGGCTCAGAGAAGCTTGGTTGCCTCCAATATGCAGACGATATCGTCCTATTGAAAAAAAACATCAATAGGTTTGCAACGGAGCATGAACGCTCTAAAAACTATATGGATGAGCAAGGGTTAGAGCTAATCCTGAATAAAAACCAAGGTGATTTGGTTGGTTGACTTTAAATTCAAGATTCCCTCCTGGTTTTTAGAGGGGAAAAATGTGGAGGGAGCTGGCTCATACAAATATTTGGGATTCATTGTGGATCATCAAATGACCTTACAACTTACACCCCCAGGTGTATCTGGCAGCGCATTTTTCAATGGTATTAAAGCACCAGTTCATGTTATTTCATTTGGGCAACATGGAGACAAAAGATTTTATTCCTTCCTGGAAACATCAGTCGCAAAATCTAACTTGCCGACTTTGCGGATATAAACAAGAGTCATTAGCCCACATCTTCTGTATTTGTCCAGTACCCTTGGCACAAAGGAACATTCTCCTGAAATCAATCCTCAGAAACTTGGAAATACGCTTGTGCAGACAAACGGTCATTACTTGGTTAAGTGGCATGTCTGTACCCCTATCTTGCAGGGGGGTAAAGTTTTAAATGCCGCTATTTAAAGAAATGACAAAAAAAATGAGTAAGGAGTGGAGTAAAACGTAACATTTCTATATTACAAAGCACACAATCATGTACTTCAAGCTAGCTAGATTTATGTCTTTTAGCTGCACCATGCACTTGCACCTTGAGTTGCGAAACGACTATTGACCATGAGCACTACGGCCCCTCAGTCAGGTGAAAACAAATTCTCTCTTAATTCTGAAATGACTTTTTATGTAATAGTATTTTAAATGCAGGATACTTTGCACAAACCTAGGGGCAGATCTACAAGAAAGTGCCGCAGCGTGGCGCTGCAAGCCCTTTGGCTACGCCACGCTGCGGCACTTTCAGAGCACAGGAATGCGACATATTTACAAGAATATGTCGCATTCCTGTGCTCTCCCTGCGCTGGCGCACAAACAGCTGCCAAGCGCCGGCGCAGGCACCCTTGCACCATGGTGCAAGGATGCCTGCGCCATGGGGAGATTGTTTCTGTGCAGGAAGGGGCACCTTTCTGCACAAAAACAATCAGTACAGGCTTTTCCTCTTTCAATGCGTGCTGCAGAATGCAGCACGCATTGAAAGAGGAAAACGAGGAGAAATGAAAACATTTCTCCTCGGTGCGCCTCGCTACGCCACCTCTAGGGTGGCGTCGCTCAGACGCATCTCCAGAGTTACGATTTCTCGTAATTCTGGAGATGTGTCTTGTTCCATGGGTGTTGCGTGGGAACACCCACAGCAACACCCATGGAACGCCCTTCACCGCAAAGTGCTGCGTGTGAAGGGACGGTATTTACAAGGAGAGGAAAAGTCACGCATGGTGGCTTTTCCTCTCCTTGTAAATATCGAGGAGCCTCTGCGCCACCAGTACGTCACGAAAAGTGACGTACTGGTGGCGCAGGGGGCTTGTAAATCTGCCCCCTAGAATGCACTGTTTAATGTTAAAAATGTAAAAAAAAAATTAGAACTGTTTTGAGCAATTATTACATTTTGAATGCCCTTTATTTGGTCAATGGTTTGCAATGGTTTAACTAACTATGCAAATAAACTTGATTTGATTTGATTTGATAGCCATTGTCGGGTAAGTTCTTCCAGAAACTGATATTTGACCTGCTTTGAAGTTTTTAATTTTGGTTTCCAGTTTAGATCCATCTGCTCTACATCGCTGCAGCATTAATGTGACATATTTTCCACTTCTTTGTATTTGCAATGTAGACATAACCTCTGATCTACAATGTGGGCAGGTCATATTCTGGTTTGCTGTTTTAATCAATCTGTCAAAAGGCACTGTTTTGCAATCTGGTAGTGTTAAGTTTAAGAATCACTCACCATTTAATTCAGTGGTAAATGTAAATGAGCACTGTTCACAGTCATGGTCCCATTTGTAAGTTAGTCCAAATAAGTCATCAATATTTACTTATTCTTCTTCTAAAAACAGCAAACATGACCCTTATCAATTCTTGTGTGTCTTGTAGAATGTTGAAACTAAATATTACAGATCCGCTACATGTATCAAAAAGATCTTGAATGCCTGAAGCAGAAAGTATTAAACTTCTGTCACTGACTAAACATTGGCGACAATGATACAGTGCAGAACAGAACCTTTTTTCAAGTTTTTGTTCAATCTGATTAACAAGATTTGGTAAATGAAATACTATCATTGAGAACCACATTTCCTTAGCAGTTGATACCTAAACTGTTTTCCAACTGGTGTCCTACAATATCCCCCTCAGTTTCCACTTTTTTCTTCTTAGCGCCTTCTAGCTTGTCCTGGTTTCTTTACTTTTCTTGGACATCAGTTGAGTCTTTTGTATGCTTCCATTTTAGACACATTATCTGTTTCTCTTAAATAGGGTATTGAACTAAATGAGGAGCGGATAGACTTCTTAACCTCTCTTACACAACTTCCATCAGCACTAAAGTTTTTGTCATCCAAGTCCATCAAATACAAACCGGACAATGTTCTTACTCAAAACAATGCAACATATGCCATCCCTTCTTTAAACACATTACTAACGATGTTCACGAAAGCTCTGTCTACACTTAAACCTTGAGATTTGTGGATAGTTACAGCGTATGCTAGGGACACTGGAAAATGCTGTCATCGGACATACAAGTCCTTTACAAGCAAAAAACGTACAACACATCGCCCAATCCGCTTTACACCATCAATCTGATCACATTTTACAGCCAAGAATTCTATCTGATCCATATTTAGAAAATTAATGAAATCAATAACTTTACTTGTAGCACTATTTACTAACCCTTCCTTTACATTCAAATTACGCCGCAAAATAACTCACAGTTTTTACACATGCGTAGACGCTATTCTAAACCTGCAGGCTTTGATTCAGACTTCTCCAAAGAATCCAATTTTGTTTGTATTTTTTCAGTTAGTAAAATTGTTAGTTCCTGGTGTTTCATTTTATCGATAGCTGTAATCTCCAAAATATGCTATTTTTTCATTTTCAGAAGTACTTCATTAAAGTTGGAGCACTCTTGTAGTGTAGGCATTCAAAAAAATATGGGTTTGTCTTTTGCAATCATATTATTCATTAGTTGTGCTGGTGTGTTTTGAGATGAAAACTGTTTTTTGATTGGTCGACTTTCCAAAGCTTGTTTACCATCTTTTGTCAAAACTCCTATTCTAGTGTCTTTTTGAATATCTCCATATTCTGCATCAGATGCTTGATGCATATTCTTCACTAGTTCCTTGTATTCAAAGTTTAGCCAAATATTTACATTGCTAATGCCTCCCAAGGAACTCCTTGTTTCATTATGTAGAAGTGTCTTAGAAACAGATTGGCCTTTCAAGGGGGTAAGTTGCAGTAGGTCACCAAAGATAATTAAATGCTTTCCTCCAAACAGTGCTGTTGCAGGGATTCTGCACATACACAGAACTATGCGCAGGAATATGCGACCTCGGTGTATAGGTGCTAAGCCTTCCCACCACATTAGTACCCACGAACCGAGGACCGACTAGCTATAGTGTCTCACTCGCTCTCCTACACACTCATGAAGAAGCAAATGATTGGACACCCCAGAACACAACACTCCCAGATCTCTCCGGAATCGTGGTAACAAGACACACCTTTTCGCTTACTCTCTCGTACATGTCCGCAATACGAACTGACCGAGACATGATTATAGTTCAAAATATTTGTTTTAACTATTGTGCTCTAAAACGCAGTATACGAGCCACAACCAGCAGCAAAATGCATAAACCTAACACAGTTAGCATTGCAGCAGGGCCTTATATCATAAAGGGAGATGTCATCATATAAAGACAGTGGATAAAGGACAATAAGGCCTAACCACCCTCCCCTTGGTAAGAAGAAGCTTTATTATATAATAGAAGATCTCTGGGCTATGTCAGCAGACCCCATACCTTAGTGCCTAGATGGTATATCTACATTATAGGAACTGCATGGCTCTTCTCCCTGGAAAGCTCCCTCTCCAAGTATGTGTTACCTAACCATCCCTCCCCATAATATCAAAGTACGAGCTTTCAGCAGCAGCTGTGTTAGCATGTTTTGACTAGGTGCTAGGGACTGACCAGAACAGAATAACAAGGGGCATTGTTTATCGACCTTGCTCACAGTGTTCAGACTAAACTCCAGGAACAAGCAGAGAACGAACAAAGCAGACGGTTCTCATGTGAAAGGCATAAACAGAATCTTGCAAAGATAAAGCCATGTAGTAACACGCGTAAAAGCAGCCTCATGGTTGCTGGGCTCATGCTAACTTAGCGATGTCGACAATGTACCTATCGGCCATGTGACAGTACGTCATACTCTGTTTTTAAAATCTGCTGCATTCTCAAGTGTACAAAGGCAAGTGTTGGACCTGGCCCTTTTTGCAGGGTTATCCCCAAATGTTTTGCCTTCCTCCTGTATTTTCTTGACCTGTTTTTGTTGGTTTTTCTAACTCTGGGCATTTTACCACAGCTAGTCAGTGTTAAAGTGCATGTGCTCTCTCTTGTAAACTTGAAATAATTAGCTTACACCTATTTGGCATATTTAATTTACCGGTAAGTCCCTTGTACAGTGGTATCCCATATACCCAGAGCCTGTAAATTAAATGCTACTAGTGGGCCTGCAGCGCTGCTTGTGCCACCCACAGAAGTTGCCTTTCAAACCTGTCTCAGGTCTTCCACTGCAGGGCCTGCCTGCGCATTTAACTGCTGCAGTGACGTGGCATTTAAAGTGGTTGCCATGTCTGAAACTCCCCTTTTGCTACATATAAGTCACCCCTAAGGTAGGCCCTAGCTAGCCCAATGGGCAGAGTGCTGTGTAGGGAAAAGGTAGGACATGTGCCTTAGCTGTGTAGCATGTCCTGGTAGTGACAAACAGTCTATTTGGTTTCTCACTGCTGTGAGGCCTGCTCTTCTCATAGGTTTGCATTGAGAATTCCCTAGTATGTTTTTCAGGGGTAATTTCTGATCCAAAAGGAGTAGCGCTGTCCTGTTTGGTATGTTTGAAATGATAGTTAAAAATCACGCTTACATGTGTTGGTGAATTTTTTATTACTATTTTAGAAATGCCACTTTTAGAAAGTGCAAAAACAACAGTTGATGGACAGAATGCAGAACAATGTCATACATTCACCCCAGTACAGAGATCTGGGCCTAAATCCATCGTTTTTTGCTCACCATGCCATTCCAGTTTGAACCCAGCCATATGCAAATCAGTCTTGACCCTGTGCCTCATGGGAACAGTCCAGCCCGAACTGCCAAGCCAGGTCCTCCCTGGACTGGAAACAAGCATCCTAGGACCGGTTTTGGGGTTTCACCCTCTTCAGCCAGGATAGTTTGATTCCAGTGGCATGGAGAGCACGGGACCCACGTCTGGGCATACCCGTCCCACTCTGGGTGACAAATGCAAAAACAATAGTTGAAGGACAGAATGCAGAACAATGTCATACATTCACCCCAGTACAGAGATCTGGGCCTAAATCCATAGTTTTTTTGCTCACCATGCCATTCCAGTTTGAACCCAGCCATATGCAAATCAGTCTTGACCCTGTGCCTCATGGGAACAGTCCAGCCCGAACTGCCAAGCCAGGTCCTCCCTGGACTGGAAACAAGCATCCTAGGACCGGTTTTGGGGTTTCACCCTCTTCAGCCAGGATAGTTTGATTCCAGTGGCATGGAGAGCACGGGACCCACGTCTGGGCATACCCGTCCCACTCGGGTGACAAATGCAAAAACAATAGTTGATGGACAGAATGCAGAACAATGTCATACATTCACCCCAGTACAGAGATCTGGGCCTAAATTCATCGTTTTTTGCTCACCATGCCATTCCAGTTTGAACCCAGCCATATGCAAATCAGTCTTGACCCTGTGCCTCATGGGAACAGTCCAGCCCGAACTGCCAAGCCAGGTCCTCCCTGGACTGGAAACAAGCATCCTAGGACCGGTTTCGGGTTTCACCCCTCTTCAGCCAGGATAGCTTGATTCCAGTGGCATGGAGAGCACAGGACCCACATCTGGGCATACCCATCCCACTCGGGGTGACAAATGCAAAAACAACAGTTGATGGACAGAATGCAGAACAATGAACCCTTTGGTATCGCTTTGTTCACCATAAGTTGGCAGGGTATGCCCAGACGTGGGTCCCTTGCTCACTTTGCCACTTTATTCAAGCTAGCCTGGCTGATGACGGCTGAATAGCCAGAAACCGGTCCCAGGATGCTTGTTTCCGGTTCAGGGAAGACATGGCTTGGCAGTTCGGGCTGTACTGTTCCCATGAGGCACAGGGTCAGATTGATTTGCATATGGCCATGTCTGAACTGGGGTGGTGGAGTGAGCTAAAGAATGATGATGGATTAAACCCAGATCAGTTGACTGGGAGTGAGTGTTTGATTAGCTCAAGCGCTCCGTCCATCATCCCCTTTGGTATCACTTTGTTCGCCCTAAGTTGGCAGGTTATGCCCAGACGTGGGTCCCTTGCTCACTTTGCCACTGGATTCAAGCTAGCCTGGCTGATGACGGCTGAATAGCCAGAAACCGGTCCCAGGATGCTTGTTTCCGGTCCAGGGAAGACATGGCTTGGCAGTTCGGGCTGGACTGTTCCCATGAGGCACAGGGTCAGACTGATTTGCATATGGCCATGTCTGAACTGGGGTGGTGGAGTGAGCTAAAGAATGATGATGGATTAAACCCAGATCAGTTGACTGGGGGTGAGTGTTTGATTAGCTCAAGCGCTCCATCCATCATCCCCTTTGGTATCGCTTTGTTCGCCCTAAGTTGGCAGGGTATGCCCAGACGTGGGTCCCTTGCTCACTTTGCCACTGGATTCAAGCTAGCCTGGCTGATGACGGCTGAATAGCCAGAAACCGGTCCCAGGATGCTTGTTTCCGGTCCAGGGAAGACATGGCTTGGCAGTTCGGGCTGGACTGTTCCCATGAGGCACAGGGTCAGACTGATTTGCATATGGCCATGTCTGAACTGGGGTGGTGGAGTGAGCTAAAGAATGATGATGGATTAAACCCAGATCAGTTGACTGGGGGTGAGTGTTTGATTAGCTCAAGCGCTCCGTCCATCATCCCCTTTGGTATCGCTTTGTTCGCCCTAAGTTGGCAGGGTATGCCCAGATGTGGGTCCCTTGCTCACTTTGCCACTGGATTCACGCTAGTCTGGCTGATGACGGCTGAATAGCCAGAAACCGGTCCCAGGATGCTTGTTTCCGGTCCAGGGAAGACATGGCCTGGCAGTTCGGGCTGGACTGTTCCCATGAGGCACAGGGTCAGACTGATTTGCATATGGCCATGTCTGAACTGGGGTGGTGGAGTGAGCTAAAGAATGATGATGGATTAAACCCAGATCAGTTGACTGGGGGTGAGTGTTTGATTAGCTCAAGCGCTCCGTCCATCATCCCCTTTGGTATCGCTTTGTTCGCCCTAAGTTGGCAGGGTATGCCCAGATGTGGGTCCCTTGCTCACTTTGCCACTGGATTCACGCTAGTCTGGCTGATGACGGCTGAATAGCCAGAAACCGGTCCCAGGATGCTTGTTTCCGGTCCAGGGAAGACATGGCCTGGCAGTTCAGGCTGGACTGTTCCCATGAGGCACAGGGTCAGACTGATTTGCATATGGCCATGTCTGAACTGGGGTGGTGGAGTGAGCTAAAGAATGATGATGGATTAAACCCAGATCAGTTGACTGGGGGTGAGTGTTTGATTAGCTCAAGCGCTCCGTCCATCATCCCCTTTGGTATCGCTTTGTTCGCCCTAAGTCGGCAGGGTATGCCCAGATGTGGGTCCCTTGCTCACTTTGCCACTGGATTCAAGCTAGCTTGGCTGATGACAGCTGAATAGCCAGAAACCGGTCCCAGGATGCTTGTTTCCGGTCCAGGGAAGACATGGCATGGCAGTTCGGGCTGGACTGTTCCCATGAGGCATAGGGTCAGACTGATTTGCATATGGCCATGTCTGAACTGGGGTGGTGGAGTGAGCTAAAGAATGATGATGGATTAAACCCAGATCAGTTGACTGGGGGTGAGTGTTTGATTAGCTCAAGCGCTCCGTCCATCATCCCCTTTGGTATCGCTTTGTTCGCCCTAAGTTGGCAGGGTATGCCCAGACATGGGTCCCTTGCTCACTTTGCCACTGGATTCAAGCTAGCCTGGCTGATGACGGCTGAATAGCCAGAAACCGGTCCCAGGATGCTTGTTTCCGGTCCAGGGAAGACATGGCTTGGCAGTTCGGGCTGGACTGTTCCCATGAGGCACAGGGTCAGACTGATTTGCATATGGCCATGTCTGAACTGGGGTGGTGGAGTGAGCTAAAGAATGATGATGGATTAAACCCAGATCAGTTGACTGGGGGTGAGTGTTTGATTAGCTCATGACGCTCCGTCCATCATCCCCTTTGGTATCGCTTTGTTCGCCCTAAGTTGGCAGGGTATGCCCAGACGTGGGTCCCTTGCTCACTTTGCCACTGGATTCAAGCTAGCCTGGCTGATGACGGCTGAATAGCCAGAAACCGGTCCCAGGATGCTTGTTTCCGGTCCAGGGAAGACATGGCTTGGCAGTTTGGGCTGGACTGTTCCCATGAGGCACAGGGTCAGACTGATTTGCATATGGCCATGTCTGAACTGGGGTGGTGGAGTGAGCTAAAGAATGATGATGGATTAAACCCAGATCAGTTGACTGGGGGTGAGTGTTTGATTAGCTCAAGCGCTCCGTCCATCATCCCCTTTGGTATCACTTTGTTCGCCCTAAGTTGGCAGGGTATGCCCAGATGTGGGTCCCTTGCTCACTTTGCCACTGGATTCAAGCTAGCCTGGCTGATGACGGCTGAATAGCCAGAAACCGGTGCCAGGATGCTTGTTTCCGGTCCAGGGAAGACATGGCTTGGCAGTTCAGGCTGGACTGTTCCCATGAGGCACAAGGTCAGACTGATTTGCATATGGCCATGTCTGAACTGGGGTGGTGGAGTGAGCTAAAGAATGATGATGGATTAAACCCAGATCAGTTGACTGGGGGTGAGTGTTTGATTAGCTCAAGCGCTCCATCCATCATCCCCTTTGGTATCACTTTTAGAAAGTGAGCATTTCTCTGTGCTCATAACTCTTATGTGCTTCGCAGCCTGACTCCAATCCACGTCTAGGGCAGAGTAACAGCTCAGCTTGTGTATACTTTCCAGACAGCCATCACACATGAAGGGCTGGGTGTAACAGGGTTGCACCTGCATTCATCTGCATCTTGAATGGTCTTCCTGGGCTGGGAGAGTGAGAGGCGTTGACACTTTACATTTGTATAGGTTGTGTCCTGCACTCACACAAAGGGCTTGTTTACCCTCTGCTGATGTCTGGAGCCAGTGCAAGGCTGGAGGGAAACTCCTGGGACTGACCAGATCTTGCGGGAATCTCCTCTCACCCTTCTGGAAGCCAGGCATCAGGGTATAAGTACAGGGGCTCTGACCCCACATTCTTTGAGCACTTTTGGGAATACAGTACTGGACCTGCAAGAAGTTCTGCTGGAGTGAAGGCTGCTGCGCTGAAAGGATGGCCCCATTGCTATGACTGACTGTTCCTAGGAACTGCTGTCCTGCTTTGCTGTGCTGCTCTGATGCCTGCTGACCTTTGCCCTGCCAAGAAGAACTACAAGACTGCACCAGAGGACTATTGGGGTGGCCAGGGGAACAACCACTTGGACTAGACTGCGCTGTGCTGACTTGCTAAAGAAGGACTGCCTCTTCAGTTTCCAAGGACCCTGTGTTTTGGCCTCACTGCGCCCCTGCCCGTGGGCCCTCGCGATCTCCCGGGGCCTGATAGCCGGCTCTGTGTGGCTGGACCAGCACATGAAAAGCATGTTGCCTCCCTGCCCGCTCAAGCTCCCTGGAGACCAGGTGCTTAAGGGGCCTTGCTTTCCTATTACCAGCCCTCAGATTGAGCTTTGCTATTACCGGCCCCGGGGCACAAGCAGGTATTCACTTTGGTGCCCTCTCGTGGTGCAGAAACCCGGTTGCAAAGAGGTTTCCCCGAGACTGCATGCGAGTCAGGAGCCGGCAGGTTCTCTGGGATGAGAGAACTGCTCTACCTACCCGAGAGGAAAGAGTGCCTGGTGTGCGCGGGTCACAGAGGGCCTGTGGAGCATCCTCTTGCAGCCAGAAGGTAGTGTGTGGGGCTGGGGGAAGCCATGTATCCAAGGCCGGGCAGGATCCATGACCGGAGGTCCCTGCCTGGCAGCAGCACCTGGGGAGCCTCCCTCAGCACGGCTCTGTGAGGCCAAGTCCCTCAGGAGCGTACTCCCTTTAAGAGAGGTCTGCATTTGCAAGCATTGGTGCAAGCAGGGCAGCGTGGTCTCCACCGCTGTCCCATGACCCCATAAGACCATACCATCCTTCCTGCTGACCACGTGGCAGCAAAGACAGTGGTGTTTACTTACTCTGCAGCCCCGCCAAATTCTGCTGTGTGTGCCCGCCTTGTTTTGGGACGTCCGTTGGGGTAATTGGCTGGCATATCCTCAGCAGAGGCCCCGGTTGTACCTGCCTCCAACAAGGGATTATCATATTCACTGAAATAAACACACAGGTGCCTCAGAGCCATCACTAGTTCCTCAATTACCGTATACCCCATAATAGGAGTGCATTTGGGCTGCACTCTGTGTTATGATGGTAATAGTGGGTACTTTTCAGTACTACTGTGATGTGTGGTGATTTGCCAGTTTTACCTCTCAGCTAAACCGACGTGGCAGTATCCACATTTTTGACAATTCATGTGCTTTTATGCTGCATCTCATGCCCTAACATTATAATGTTTGTCATGTAGATTCTTGCCATGGCAGTATACTGCGTACTGACTCGGATTTCGTAAGATGGTCAGCAGTGATGATTCATGTGTCATATCTTGCAGTTCATGCCCTGAGGTTAGGCTTTATGCTGTTCTAAGTCTTAATGAATATCATCTTAGGATCCGCTTATGATGTACAATGATGGTGTTCTTAAAACATGTGCAACCTATAAGGTGTTCACTTTAGCCTTTAACTTGTGATGGTATGACAATTGTCCGATTGGCAAAGTGATTTTATGATCTATGTGATGTTATGACAAGTGCCTAGTGGCAGCAAGATTTATGTGTTTGTGGCCTAATGTGATTTTATGCATAATACTAAGGATATTTTAAAATATTACCGTGTGGTGTCTCTTTTGTGGTGTATTCATTGTGTCGCTGGTGTGTGTTGCATAAACGCTTTACACATTGCCTCTGGGGATAAGCCTGACTGCTCTGTGCCAAGCTACCGGGGTTGAGCACAGGTTATCTTTGGTGTGTAACTCACTTGCCCTGACAAGAGTGGTGGGTTCTGTCTGGCATAGGCGTATATCCTAGCCAGCCAGAAACCCCATTTCTAACAGCAAGCATTAAGTTTGAGACCATTCTACTCATCAATGATTAAAAGTTTTAGTTTCTTCAGTACTCTTGAGAGTTCATGACAGGCTTCACCAGATAGCTTGTAGCATTCCAGTTCATTAGTAGCATAAGTAGTTGATGTAAAGTAATTCATTTAATGCTGCTGATCCAGTTGGTGCTGTTACTACACAGGATAAAATTAATTATGTAGTTCTGTGTAGGTAACTGGTGAGAACTTTAATTAAGAAACTTTTTCCTGTTCCAGCTTGACCACTGATGTATAATAGGATAGGTTCAAACAATGAGCTGCACATTGTTTGTTCTCATGGAGGAATCCAGGCTCTATTTTGTCATTTATTTCTATATAGATGTGTTTCTGTTTGGTGTTTAGTTGTCCTTCTAACTGTTCAAAATAGTGTCCTTGCTTGATCCATTGCAATTTCCACCTCATTCATGGCTATTACTGCTTTATTTTGAATGATTGGTTGTCCATGTGGATCTTGACTCAATGGTCCTGAACTTTGGCTACTTTACAAACTTTCTCTAGCTATTTCAGCTGCAATGGTTTCTTCTTGATCAATTACATCATTTAACTTGTTCAACTAAATCGGAAAGACTGAAGCCTGATTTCTGTCTTTATTAGCATTGAAAGAATCTTCGTAGCAGTCATAGTATCCAAGTAATTCGGTTTCAGCACGCCAAGGCTTGAAGAGTTGCAGAAATGCTAAATAGAAAACTGTCTCTTGTCCGGAGTTTAGCAACTGAGTTTTCTATGGTTAATTAAAATTCCTTTGGCATGTCTGACCAAACATCAGTCACATCCAACTACTGTGTACTTTTCTTCTTGTATGCTTTCTGATACATTCCTTTTATATCTGTAGTGTTGAGGTACTTCATAGAGGCACATGTGTTCCAGATGTGGACTCCTTCCTTGATAGTATGTATCCAACATATTTGTTTTGACAATATCAGTTCTTTCTGGCTCAAACTCTGCCAAGTATTGGATTTCTGGGAAAGACTTCAACACTCTGTTCCACATGCTTGCAAGGCCTAGACTTACCCAAACAATTCCTCTTGACTTTGAGAACAAACTGGCCGAGCTCAACCGATGTGAGCACTCATAGGATCCTATCTCTCTATGGGAAAGCCTCTTCAAGCTGAAGCTGTACAATTTCTTGCTGAGACTCTTTTCCTCAGAAATCTCCTCCCACATCTCTTTCATCTCTGACTTCTCTGATTTTGTAATATATGATGTGACGTAACGAGGAACAGCAATTGAATTGTCTACAATGAACTGAATATCCATGTTTGCATTACATATTTTCAGAATGACTGGATTATAGTCATTACTATACTTTGAAGCTTCTGTTAGGTTGTACATGTTTTTTGGTGATTTCCGAGTTACTGTATGTCCTACTGCTGGCAAGAAGCTGTTTAATCTCCCTTGTGAAATAACAGATCATTAGAGTCCAAAACGACATCTTGTATAAAATTTACTTTTGTATCTGTATTTTTTACTGCAGTATTTTCCACATCTATGACTTTGAAACCTTAAAACTTGTTGTCTCAAGGTGTATTCATCACCATCTGTTGGGATAGCACATGTAACATACTGTTCGATGAAAGTGAGGACAGCCTCATTACTATCTGTCCCACATTTTGGTCCGTCCTTTATCCATAATAGAATGTTTATATGAGGAGCACCTCTGGCTTAGTACTCTTTTCGCCAAAAGAAATCAGTTACTTCTCCAAGAGGAGTATTTATTTTGTTGCAGATGAAAGACATCATAGCTTCAAACCTGTAGTTAAAATACCTGCAAACCTTGGCGGGATACAAGGGACAAAGTTTGCCAGCTGCCTTCACGTCGATATTCTTTTTGTTTGAATTCACTTCTCACAGGAACTTAAGCAAGTACTCCCACGCATACTCAGCACCACTGAGTGTTAGAAACGAAGTAGGTGCTCCTAAGTTTCTCAACATGCATTTAAGTTCACCATAATGACAATAACAATACTCTGTGCCACGTTGGCACACCATCACATTTATTCAGCTATATTCCAAGTTTTCATCCCTTGCATAAACTTTGTCAATGAATTCCCTTGCAGAGGGATTTTGTAGATGAAGTCCTGTCTTTAATATAAGGTTAACAGCAGTTATCAATAGCAATCCCTGTGTTTTGTTCTTCTACACCTGCATATGTCAAGTCCTCATTTTCCATACACTCCTCTTCGGGACCAAAGAAACGAAACTGAACATTATCACAAACTTTTTCTACGTTTGCTACTGTACAATGCAAAAGAGCTCTATTCATTTACCCCAAAATGATTCAGCACACTTTCTTTGATAGATATGCTAGTGAATGTCCCTGTAAATTAATATACTTTCTCACTTTGCATGGATCTAAGCCCTGCCAAACTGCAATTTTCTTCTTTAAACTTCTGCATGAAAGCTCACGTAGAAAATGTCTCATTATATCAATAGATTCTTACAGAACACTACAAATACTGCTACAATTCCACTTACGCCTTCCCTATACCTCTTCAGCTATCACTTCATAAACATGCTGAGGAACCATTTCCTCTTTTGCAACAGAAATACCATCCTTCACCTCATAACATCCATCAGGTGTTTCAACTGCATGCACTAATGTGTTCTCGTGGAAGTAGCTTTATTTGTTAAAGAAAGGCTCAATACTAGATGTCTGTTTCCATTCACCTCTAAAGATTTTACAAAGTTTTATTTTATTCACAAATCTTTTTTTCTGGCTTTTTCTCTACATATTCAACACTGTTTTATCTAGTGTTTTCATTCTGTTTAATATTAATACAAAAAGTTCTCGCTTTAAGGCAAGCCCTTTATCTACTACAGTTTCTATGTGTTATTTTTGCTTACATACTGTTGATCTTCTCTTAAACTGTTTTATATTTCTTACTAAATTTTGTATTACCTTATTTCTAAACATTCTTCTTTTTATCTTCTTGTACTGTTTCTGCCTTCCTCTTAGATGACTTCTTTGTTTTAGTCTGGTTTCCACTTTCAACATGACTTACTGCTTTTTGTTTCTGAGTTGTTGTTGGTAAAGTTTTCTTTTTTGACATCATTTTCCATATCTTTCATTTTTCTTTCTACTGTCTGTTTTAAGAAACTGCTTAGTTCTCTTACCGGCAGATAGTTTTTTTCTGTAGAACATTCTGTCGATTATCCTCTTTTTTCTTCTGATTTTTTTAAGTAGTACTGCTTTTTTGTGCTTTTCTACTCCATTCCTTTCTTGACATCTTAAATTGTTCTGTTTGTACTGAATCTGATATCTAAAAAGAAAATAGAATACAAATTTAACGTTCTATAACTAAACCATCTAAAATTGTTAATAAACAATCATAGCTATATGATTATTTTACTATGTTACACAATTCTGGACCTCAGTACACAGCAGTGTGTTGTATGACTAGCATACGCTATGGTCTACCTACAGCGCACCTTAGGGGTGAGTTTTATGAGGTAGAACAGTAGGTTAAGGCTTGTCAAGGGCTTCTAAATGCCAAGTCGACCTAGCAGTAGAACTAGATGCACAGCCTCAACTGTACCAGGCCAGAGACATGTTTATAGGTCTACTTCTCTGGAAGGGTGGCTTGGTAGTCTCAGTTCTTTACTAGATATCTGAATGAGTGTCTCAGTCCTGATGTGGGGGTCTGTTTCCATAAGTAAGTTTCTTGATCCATCCCTGGCTCTGTGAGGACTATGCATGCGCAGTCCTCGCGAGACGTACAACGTAGGGGTTTGCTAAATTACCACCGGCAAGGATGGCAAGGAGACCACGGTGAGGAGGCGGGCAGCCCGGGCATGGTGGAGAATGCCAGGTAAGTACTGGTCCCTTACTCTTTACCCCTTGTTTGGGTGCCGCAGGGGCAAACTCCGCTACGCAGCGGAGTCGGAGATTTTGCTCGAACTCCGTGTTCCCAGCGGAACGCGGAGTTGGCAAAACTCCACAAACTCCGCTGGCGGAGCGGAGTTGTCCACCCACTGTTAAACACTACACACTTGCTCTAGAGTAGGAGGCCTGAGACATGTTGAAAGGTGAACTGGTCTGCATAGCTGGCTTCTTAGTGTCATTTTATCAGTACATATTTGAATGATTGTATCAGTGCCTCCTTTCCGTATTTAAGGTAGTCTATATGACTGTCTTTCTTACTGACTCTATGGCTCTGTTAATGTGTATGGAGACAGCTGCATAGATTTATTGCTGAGTGTATTACAGAGCATTTGGGTATGTAAGGCTGTGTGCAACTGGCTCCATTAGGCCCAGTTACATAGGAGCTCTCTGTGTCTGCAAGTGAATGTTGTAGTGCCTCCATGATTATCTTTCTTGCTCTGTAAGTGCCTGTATCATTTTCCAGATAGGTATGTCAGTTGCAGAATAGATGTGAGACTTCTTGTAATGCTGGGCATTAGATCCTGTAAGTGCACAAGAAAGACACTGAAACTTGAAAGTATATATGTTATGTTTTTGCTCATTACCAGATATAATAGAAACAGTAGTGAGATATACAACATCATGCGTAAACATTTGCATGTTCTGACCATTGACCCCCCCCCAACTTGGAAACATTGATTTCTGCTAAGCCCAAAATTGTCTACCAGAAAGGTATAACCATCCGGGATAGAGTATGCTATAGTTTTTTACTACTTGAGTCAAATGCAACAGCCACAACCTGGCTACCATCTAAACCCAAAGGGTTCTTCACGTATGGCAAGTGCAATATCTGTCCCTTCACCTTGGATAAAAGCACTAAATTTCAATTTAATAACAGTGCATGTAATTCTATCCGTGGTTTTATTCATTGTGGTACCAAATTTGTGGTTTCTATTATCATTTGCCACTGTTCCCTCATATATGTGGGTAGCACGATTAGTTGCTTTAGGGAAAGGATACAGGAACACATTTGTGTTATCCAGAACAGGGACAATAAATATCCTTTGGCAGTACATTATAACCTAATGCACACCAACAATGATGATATCAGAATCACATGTCATGCCTTGCTAATGGTCAAAATGCCCCAACAGGGTGGCAACAGGGCAGCCTTACTGTGTCAACAGGAGGCCAATTGGCTGATTAGGCTTCTGCATAGTTTAAACATTGACAGGGAATTACATATGTTCCTGTCTGTATAATAATGATCTGATGGATGACCACACTTTGTAATATGACTCTCTGATGTGATTGCATTGCTGATAGTAACCATGGTTTCTTTGTATATACTATTATTCA
The DNA here is from genome assembly GCA_963921515.1 of Calotriton arnoldi. Taxonomy (NCBI): domain Eukaryota; kingdom Metazoa; phylum Chordata; class Amphibia; order Caudata; family Salamandridae; genus Calotriton; species Calotriton arnoldi. The sequence continues at coordinate 242,683 of CAWUFW010002863.1, forward strand.
TATTGCAGCAACCAACCCAGAATGGGCTTAGACACTATGGGCAAATGCCTTTATATAATGTGTCTTCAATCTATCACAACCTATTACATCTTGTCTGCATTTGCTATGTTCTTTCCTGTTTCCTTCTTTATTTTTCCTATCACTGGGTCAATGACAGGCTTTTCATCTCACATTCTCTTTCAGCTCTGAGCATATGAGATCATTATGTATAGGCTCGAACTGCCTGCTTTTGATGATTATGACTTGCAACTAGCCGGTATGGCCATGATTCACTACTGGTTTTCTAAGTGGGCAGGGCACTCGGGGACTATCTGTCTTTGGCACGTCTGTGCTTGGGATTACTTGCCAACCTTATGCATTTACAATGGTTTTTGCACAAAAAGAGACATACCTATTACCTGCTTTGGAGGTTGGTATTGTACACCTCTTGTTGGTATACACACAGTATTGGTGGGTAGGACATTACCACTGACGTGCACTTACTTTGTGCATCTTGAAATCTCCCCTGGTGTGACAACGGATCGTGGGATGGAGATTACATGAACCATAGATGTGTTGGTGTAAAGCACGACGGTCCTATTTTGCATTATTGATTTTAGGGTGAGCTACCATCATTTGATATTACTACCCGATGTATAGAACTTTTTTCTTCATGTTTTTAGGGTTGGAATATCCACAATTCAGAGCTTTTTTGAACTTTGGGCACCCAGTTAAGGTATTACATAAATCTACTAACTGCTCAGATACATTAACTTGTGTTTTTTAAACATTGTTTGTGAGCCTTTCTATCTTTTAAATATGGCCACTACTGGTCGTCAATTCTAATGGGACCTTCAATCTTAGGTCCTTGTCTCACGTTAATTACTCCAACATGTAAATAGAGCTTAATGCATAAATACACCTTTTTTTTTTTTTTTACATTTCTTGCTCCATTTATGTGTCCCAAGCATGGATCTTGACCTCGGGGTGAAGATTACTGCTATGACTGCCTATTTGTGTTCAATTGTGTTTTTAAATATTATTTGCGAGCTTCTCTAATTTTTAAATATGGCCACTACCGGTGGTCGACCCTGACTGGACCTTTGACTTTGGGTCCTCTTCCTATGCCGATGACTCCAGCATTCAAATAGTGTTCAAGGCAGGAACACACTTTCTCGGCGTTCCCGGCCTCATAGATGTTTCCCGAGTGTGGATCTTGACTTCGGGGGTGAATATTACTTTCTTAACATATGTTATATTGTGCTCTCACTTAGGCGAATTGAGACATTTGATTTGGACTGAAATCTTGTCTGGGCAGCAATGGTGCTTTTCATAACTTCTTTGTTCAAATGTTGGTGATATAACTACTGAATTCTGGCAGCATGTGACCATTTTGCAGTGACAACGTATGGTGCTAATGGGACAGTTTTTGCATGAATAACGTCTTCTCTTGATGTAGCAATTACAAATTGTAGCTGTCCTAGGAGGTGAGGGTTTAAATCTTATGTGTGATTGCATTACAAACGTTTTCCATATTGGGCGCCAGGGGATTTGGGGGCATATTATTCATCTTCAAATTAACTTTATTCGATTTGACAAAGCAAATCATAAAAGTACAGATTTAATTAAAAAAGACATTTCATATCATTTTAGAAAGCATAAATTAGCATGATACACACCAACAAAGAAACATGTGATATTATAACATACATTAAAATTCTCTAAAAACTGCAAATATAATAATGGTGGCTTAGCTTGTTTAAATTTCAAGGGTAAAAGAAGGGGACGAATATATACCTATGTCATAAACTTCCCCACATTGGAAGAATAAGAGTAATATGTAAATTGTCTTGTGCAACACCCATATGATATGAACAGGTTGGGACATCAGAGGGTCTATGCCACCCCTCTAGGAGTTGAGGAAACATGTTTAACAGAAAATATGTTAAAAGTCTTCTGTGCAAAACTGGCATGTCTATCGTAAAATACAGTTCTATTTTACTCGGGGAGGACACCATCCTATGATGGATACATGTACTTTGAATCAAGACACCTTTATCCCTTTCCCCCTTCCTATGTGCCTTCGAAGACCAATTTGACCCAAGCAACATCTGTCTTTTTAATCACCCCAGGATCACTATATAATTGAGGTTTACCTGGCACTTTGACCATTTTGCTGTGACAACCTGTGGCGTTAATGGGACAGTTTTTGTATAAATAATGCCTTCTCTTGATGTAACAATTACAAATTGTGGCTGTCCTAGGTGGTGTGAGTATAAACCTCATGTGTGGTTGCATTACAAACGTTTTTCATATTGGGCGCCAGGGGATTTGGGGACATATTATTGTTCATTCACGAGGGCTGTTGTCTTTGTTTATTAAGGTTGTATTACTGTCCATGGTTTGTTGTGCGTGTATACTTGCAATGCTCCACTTAACCGAGGGTTCATCAGTTTGGCCATTGATACTGCTGTGGGCACAAAATCTTGGAATATGATGTCCTCTGTTCCAGTTTCTGTACCTAGACCTATTAAGCATATTGTATAAGATAGCCACAATAGATTAGTCAAGAGTAAATAGGGCATTATTTTTTGTTAATGTAAGTATGTGATATTGTTTCTTATTTACACTACTTCTTTTATGGCTTCCTTTTTTTGTTTATAGATACCACCCCTTCTAAAGGGGGTGAGTACTTGCTTCACTTCTCATTGATTATATTCGATCTGCAGATCACTGTGGACCATTGCCTGACTTCAAGCTTTTTGTTATTGGTGCTTGGTGCCCTAGAGATGAGCTTTAACTACACACAGTAAGTTGATACTTTTGTTTGGATGGGTGCTTGATTTTTCTGGTCTAACTGGATGCAAAATTTCTGAAATGGTGAATCTTATGATGTGATTTTTTTTCTTTATCAGAAAAACACATCTTTTCTGTAGATACATACTTGATAAAACCAATGGACGACTTGGCAACATTCTAGTAGCCTTTGGTGATATACGTCAGTAGGTAAATCTACATTATTTTTTTCATCTTCCTCACTTTCAACTTGATGTTGTCACATGTTGTCTTCTTTTTTATGGAGCTCACTTTGTCTTTTTTCTTGCTTTCCTAGGATTAAGAACACAGCTCTCTGTCCTATACACATTTGGGCATTTCATCCCAAATGGGTGTAAGTATGGCATTATATGTTTACTGTGATGGGCATTTTGTTTTATCCATTTGTTTTTTCACTTAGTTTGTGCCTTATAGCACATTGTTCTGGCATGGTTAGAGTCAGTTTGGTGCACAATATGTTTAATATGTTTCTACTGGGGTAGCCAATTAAATGTACTACCCATTTTATGGTGCATGGCATGTTCTCCAAGTCTATATTGGCATATTATCAATGTGCATAGTAATATCAGTGACAACATACATGTATTTTTCTTTTATGCTTCTACAGCCCTGAGGAGGTCTTGGTCAAAGACGAAACACGTGTTGACTGTGCTGCTGTGCTTGGATATTTACACTTTGTGGTTGTACTTTGACATCTTTTGTGCTGTATCAAGGATGTGTTTAATTTGTACTGTTTGTTGTTTCAATATTCATGGATTGTTCTTGTGTCCGTAGCTATAAGTATATTTTTAGGGGGGCCTGGCCCCCAGCTATGGCCAAATATGAATGCTTTCCTCTATAGGTGCATTCTATCCCAAATACTGGTTGCACTACTAAATACTGACCTCTAGAATATCAGCATACAAGAATATCAATGACAGAATATTTAAAGGTAAATGCCTATAGGGAAATATAGATTTACTACTCCTAAGCCAACATCTACATACCTTGAAGGTATATATATTACATAGGTACATATTTGTGTAGTAAGGTATAGCCTTATATCTAGTTCAGGCTACTCCAACGAGTAACTCGTGAGCTACTGGTAGCTCTCCAGCTACCTGAAAGTAGCTCTCCTGTGTGCATCCAGCCTAATAGATTAGAAGCCTTTTGCTTGGTTGAATTAATATATGGATACCAGAATTGAAAAATTTGTATTCAAGGTGAAAATGTGTATTATTTTCAGAACGCATAAGGTGATGTTTGGAGACTTTCCAAAATATATTTAATGCTCATATTTCACTGATAAATCATATGGCGTTTTGGAGACTTATTACTGATATTATTACCCTTGTGCCAGGGGCATTGCAGCCATGGCTCCCATGTCTTACCCATGTAAAGACATTCCACATTGATACAGCTTTTTGACACTAGTGCTGGCAACACTGCCTGAAGCCCTGAGGTGAACACTTGTGGCAATCCACCATGGGGTAGCCAATAACGTAATCTTATTTGATGTGGTCATAATTGCACCACTAATAATGTTAGTAGCTCGGGATGATTTTCAATAAACATAAGTATCTTTTATTAAAGAAAAGGTTGGAGACCCCTGATCTAGTTCATATGCCTATTTGTGATTTGCATATAGCAATCCATAGCTCGGTGACCCCAGACTTGGTAATGACTGCCACATGCCCTACATGCGTGTTCTAATCTCGCTCCAGGTCCTCGTCAGTGAATTTCAGAGAAGCACAGCAACCAACTAGAGTCTTCTGATGTTTTTCTTTCTCACAGATGCGTTTGTTAATTTAGTGGATAAAACTCGCATTTGGGATAGAAAACAGCATATTACGCACAAGAAAGCACCTCAGTGTAGGCCCTTAGTAGGTTATTTGTATGAGAGAAAAAGTGTCAGCCGCACACTGATGCCCTTTGTAAACACTGTAATTACGCTGTCTCCATGCTTGCATGCACCCACCCACCACCCATTTGCATGCCTCACTCTCGGTAGATGCCAGCCGCCACTGGTGACTGACCTATCGCCCACGAAAGGACAGGCTCCATAAGACACAAGCAAAGATCAAGACTTCCTTGCAAATTGAGCCAATTCTGGCGATGTGAGTCGCTGTGCTATTTAGTCCAGAGCTCAGTCGGCACTGAGGGAAACCTTCCAGGCCCAGACATTTCTGAAAACAAAGTACCTAGTGAAGTCTAGGGTGGTGTAGTTTGCGTGGGTCCCAATACTTTTTCTTAACCAAAATGCCCTGCAAACACCAAACTTTAGGTAAATCACAGATTATCCTCATATTTCTGTGAAAGGAAGTTACGGAATCTGTGAGGATCCATAAAATTCCTACCATACAGCATTCCCACACTTCTTTCAATAAAACCACACCCCAAATATTCACCAAATAACATGTATTTAGTACATTAATTACATAGGACCTCATAACAGCAATTTATTTGCTATGCCCATAAATTAGTTAAAGATAAAGTAGAATTTGAAAGGAGTCAATACATTTCAAAAAGCAGATTCATACTACATATCTTAAATTACAATATCGAAAAATATGAAAATGTTAGTTGATGTTCTACGGAGATGTCTAGAAAGGTCAATTATAATACAAATTCTTTCAGCCTCAAATGTCCTGATTAGGATAGTACGTATATTCTCAGTGTGTTTACCCTGGCAGAATTAGCTAGATATTAATCCATTTTTGAAAGATAGTCTATTATAGCAGCCCTTTGTGACATGGTAGGCTATATTGGATCATTTCAGCTTCACATTACTGCTAGTTAGGGTATTTGCATACCTCTGCAGCAGGCATATTAACCTCACAAACTATCTGACTCCTGCAAACACAATCACAATCTGTAGAGCAGATACTTGAACTCACCAGGCTATATTTCACAATAGGCCAGTGTAGGCTGGAGCAATGTCAGTCAAATATTAATCGTAGCTGGCTTGTGATAACTCTGCCCCAGCACAAGAGGCTAATCAAAGCACCATACCATATTTGAATATGGAGTTTCCTGACTGAACATTGCTTCTGTATAACTGGTAGGTGTGGGTAGTGGCGACCACTTATGTATCAAGATTAGGAAATGTCATGAAAGTTGCTGGCTTAAGAACAACATGACTCAATGTCCTGTGCAGTTGTGCAATCCCTTCACACAGACAATTCTTGTTTGACACACCACATGTAAAAGGTGAAAAGGGAGTTCAGCTAATGCCTTTTGAATTCTTTGCCTCTCAGCTGTCACAGCGAACTGGTGTGGATACCACCTTTCATATCAGCTCCTCACACCTGACACTGTGGGGTCCCAAAGTGATCTTATCCCCTCTACTATTCAACATCTACCTAACTTAGTTACCAAACTTGATTAAATCATTCAACCTCACCGCTTACAACTCTGGCGTACAAGCATTTGGACTGTTCCGCTACCACACACCAAGAAGTTTTTATTGTTTTAATTAATTCCATTTATAACTGTATTTTATATTGCAACAATTTTTATTAATCTAACAATAAACATGTTTTACTTACTTACCTGTTACAACTATGTGGATGACACCCAATAATATTTTTTAATGGAAGACCTCTATAATTTAAAACTTGATGACTGACTTTGGGCCATAAACACATGGATGCTGAATAACCATCTAAAGCTAAATACCTCTAAGACAGAGCTTATGACCTGCAGACAATGTCAAAAATACCAGCCTACTGCCATATGACCCAATGAGCATGAAGCCCCTCCAACAATATCAAGAGAAGTCATAAACCTAGGAGTAAATATCGATTTAGACCTATATTTGATACCATATTTTAACAACATAAAACAGAGTGCCTTCTACACAATGAAAACATTATGTTGACTCCTTGAATACCAACAGAAACCGCATGCCATTATCTCACTCATAGTCTCCAAGCTTGATAATGCCAACAGCCTATACCTTGGGGCACCCTCATTCATAATACGCAAAATACAATTCATCCAAAATGTTGTTGCAAAATTTCTTCTCTACCTCCACCCAAGAGAACACATACACATGACTCCTGTCTTGCAATCACTCCACTAGCTACCTATAGCAACAAGGACAATGTTCAAGGCACTTTGCATTGTTAAAAGGACAGTTATAACTGCAGGCTGAATTCAAGCAATACAAAAAAATCAGGACACTGCGCTCCAGGCTTGTACCACTTATACCCCCTTACCATAAGAAACCCGTAGGACACACTGCTTTCTCAGTACAAGCCACCAAGCTCTGAAACATAGTTCGAGCCAGCATTAGAAGCATCCAGGAGCAATACACTTCAGAAGACAGTTAAAAACATTGCTATTACAAAGACAACTACACCACCACACACACTGGCAACAGAACCTGGAAAGACAGTCGCACCCTCAAGCTCAAACTTTAGCTTACAATACACTGATTGGAAACAACCCAACCAGCAAACTACTTTTGATAACTAAGTAAGTTAAGGAGAGCTGACCTATGATTTTGGTGCATTCTCAGATTTACTAAAGCTAATAAACCTAGGAATGCGTCAAAATGCTACGCCTTCCCCAGTGAGGCAGAAATATCTTTATTTCTCATTGTTATGTGCTACATTCTGCAGCACACATAGAAGGAGGAATATGACTCTAAACATTGTTTTTGTGCAGGAAGTTGCCCCTTCATGCACAAAAACAATCCTGCCTGTAACGCAGACACCCTGGCATCTTGGTGCACGGATGCCTGTGTTGGCGCTAGGCTGCACATAGTGTGCCAGCGCTAGGAGACAGCATAAATGTTCCATATCTTTGTAAATATGGTGAATTCTGCTCTCTGCCTTTCACGCAATGCAGTGCAGCAAGTTGCCTTGCTGAGTTGCGTGAAATGTAGGTAAATCTGCCCCAAACTCCAGCGCAGTAACCAGCTAAGCAGAGTATAATCATGAGGAATACCACAAATAGGGCCCGCGGAGCTGTTCAAAGTTGCCAGTGACTAAAAAACCATAAACGATAGTTTATGCATCTGCGTCTCTCACATCTTATCATCCACCATACTGCTACATGGTGCAACCCACAGCACGATAACCGCACCCCGGTGGTCATCACGTACAACATGAAAACACTTCCTACATTAGATCACAAATCAACGACAACACACACACCACCACACACCACCCTATAGGGTGTAGCTTGCTGCCAATGTTGGTAGGCACTTCAGTGCCACACATAGCGGTAGTAAGCTCTATACAAATGAGCAATACAGTACAATACAATATTCATCAAATTCATCACCAAGATTTGCTTTGTTCGTGCTAAAATCTTGTTTCCATCACACTTCAGAATTAATAAACAAAAAGTACTGCTGGTATATGTTGAAATATGTGTGCAGTTCATTCACAGATATATTATGTTTTTTGTGAATTAGAAACAAAGTGACATCCTACAGTATTTCTTTTTGCATTCCCTGTACATAATGTCACTGGAATTATGAGATTCTGCGGCCATGGAACAAAGCGATTCTGCGGCTGCTGCATTTTCAGCATAATTATGAATTTATCGCATTTACCACATAATCCATCATCTCCTGCATAGTCTTCAGATTTTAACAAAATACTAATTTTGTTTCTAGCTGAAATAGATCAAAATTTACTAAAAATGTTGCAACGTGCTGGAGTGCAATGGAAGGTCCTTCGCAAAGGTTGAATGGCCACAGGTTGAATGGCCACCTTTCAGTTACGTAGAGCTGTATTTGTATGTGGAACCGTTACTAATGAAGTGAAGCCTTTGCCCAGACAGTGCTATAGTGTAAAAGATGACAAAATAATGAAGTGATGCTATAAAAAAAATGTGGAGCATTAAGGCGCAACATTTGTGTTCTCTTGCCCCATAAATTGGTCAACTCTGCCACAGAATTTAGGCCTCAGCTGCTGCCTAATTCCAGTGGCCCTGTCTATACCGCAGACAGATTGTCATGGAGTTCACTTTAGACAATCCTCTCACTTTTCAAAGGAAGAAAAGTAAACAACATTTTCATGTTAAAAGAAGCTAATTGTCAGAAGACTGACTGACATTTAAAATGTCTTGGAACATGCAGCAAATGTAACAAGATAAAAACAACATTTAGAGTGATTTTTATTGCTCATTCACCTTCTGAACTCCTGCACCTCTAAAGTATGCCAGCTGCCTCGCTCATTTGGGGGGGGGGGGCAAAGATTATTCTGGGCTGGCCCGGCCCTCAAATTCCCCCGTGGCTACGGCCCTGTGTGATCTACATTGAACACTACTGACCTACATTTATGTTGAAGAAATGTTCCTTTCTTGCCATGTTTAGTAAAACATCGTGACTAATAACAAGCTCTTTTTTGATCACATTACATTGTGAGCTTACTAGTTTGAACTGTGTTGTGCTCCAGACATTTGTTGGAGATTCTGTATGTCATTGCCTTTCGCAATGTACTCAATTCCACTTCTTTGCAGCAGGAGTGCTTCTGGTATAGCACACTTAATAAATTATTTTATTTACTGACCACACTTGGAGGGAGGTTTCAATATTGGTTGTATCTTCTTACTGCTGCTGTTTTTGTAATTAAAAAAAAAAGACACACAAATGATGGACGGAATGCTCAACAAATCAAACATTCACCCCCAGGCAAGAGATCTGGGTTAAATCCATTGTTCTTTTGCTCACCATGCCACCCCAGTTTAGACCCAGCCATATGCAAATCAGTCTTGACCCTGATCCTTATGGGAACAGTCCAGCCCGAACTGCCAAGCCATGTCCTCCCTTGACCAGAAACAAGCATCCTGGTACTGGTTTTATCGTATCAGCCAAGCTAGCTTGAAGCCAGTGGCACAGTGAGCCCGGGTCTTTCGTCTGGGCATACCTGCCACACTTAGGGCGAGAAAGCAAAAGACACACAAATGATGGATGGAATACGGAACAAATCAAACATTCACCCCCAGTCCAGAGATCTGGGTTATATCCATTGTTCTTTTGCTCACCATGACACCCCAGTTTAGACCCAGCCATATACAAATCAATCTTGACCCTGCTCCTTACAGGAGGCATTGTCTTTGGATGATATTTGTGGATGGTGTCATAGCTTACTTGCAGCTCAGTTGAAATGTAAGACGACTAGTTCAATCAATCAATCAATCAATCAGGGAATTGTAAGTGCGCTACTCACCCGTGAGGGTCTCAAGGCGCTGAGGGGGGAGGGTCCGCAGATCTGTTTAGCCGAAGAGCCAGGTCTTGAGGGTCTTCCTGAAGGTGTTCAGGGAGGGGCGCGTCTGATGTCTGCCGGTAGCCTCGCTCCAGGTCTTGGCTGCAATGTGAGAGAAGGATCTTCCGCCTGCTCTGGCTCTGTGGATGCGCGGGGTTTCGGCCAGTGCGAGGTTGGAAGATCGGAGGTTTCTTTGGGTACGTGGAAGTTGATTCTGTCGTTGAGGTATTTGGGTCCGTTGTTGTGTAGGCATTTGTAGGCGTGAGTGAGGATTTTGAAAGTGACTCTTTTCTCCACGGGGAGCCAGTGGAGACTTCGTGAGGTGTTGGCTGATGTGTTCGTGTCGGGGGATGCCGAGGACGAGTCTGGCGGCGGTGTTCTGTACTGTCTGGAGTTTGCGGAGTAGGGACTTGTTGATGCCGGCGTAGAGTGCGTTTCCATAGTCCAGTCTGCTGGTGATGAGTGCGTGGGTGACTGCCTTCCTTGACTCAGGGGGGATCCACTTGAAGGTCTTGCGGAGGATGCGGAGGGTGTTGAAGCAGCTGGAGGTGACGGCGTTGACCTGTCGGTTCATGGAGAGTGATGAGTCGAGTACGATGACGAGGTTCTTGGCGTGGTCTGAGGGGGTAGGTGGGCTTCCGAGGGCGGTCGGCCACCAGGTGCTGTCCCATGCAGAAGAGGTGGTACCGAGGACGAGGACTTCTGTCTTCTCGGCGTTGAGCTTCAGGCAGCTGTTGGTCATCCAGACTGCGACGTCTTGCATTCCTTTCTGGAAGTTGAGTTTGGCAGTGGTGGGGTCTTTGGTGAGGGAGAGGATGAGCTGGGTGTCGTCGGCGTAGGATACGATGTTGAGGCCGTGTTGTCGGACGATGGCTGCGAGGGGGGCCATGTAAATGTTGAAGAGGGTGGGGCTCAGTGATGAACCCTGTGGGACTCCGCAGGTGATTTTCGTGGGGTCGGAGAGGAAGGGTGGGAGTCTGATCCTTTGGCTTCTTCCGGTGAGGAATGATCGGATTCAGTCCAGGGCTGTTCCTTGTATGCCTGCGTCGTGTAGTCTGACGACTAGTGTGCGATGGGAGACGGTGTCGAAGGCCGCTGATAGGTCGAGTAGGATGAGGGCTGCGGAGTGGCCTTGGTCCAGGAGGGTGCGGATGTCGTCTGTGGCGGCGAGTAGGGCGGTCTCTGTGCTGTGGTTGCTTCGGAATCCGGATTGGGACGGGTCGAGGACGGCGTTTTCTTCAATGAATCGTGTCAGTTTCCTGTTGACTGTTTTCTCTGCAACTTTGGCTGCGAAGGGGAGGAGCGAGATGGGCCGATAGTTCTTGAGGTCGGTGGGGTCAGCTGTGGGCTTCTTGAGCAGGGGTCTGACTTCTGCGCGCTTCCAGTCGTCTGGGAAGGTGCCTGTTTTGAAGGTGGTGTTGATGGTGCGTTGTAGTTCGGGTGCAATGGCGGCCACAGCTCTGTGGTAGATGTGAGGGGGGCAGGGGTCGGTGGGGGCCCCCGAGTGGATGCTTTTCATGGTCGAGGCGGTGTCTTCGGCCGTGATCGGTGTCCAGTTGGAGATGGTGGGCTGGCTGGTGTTTCTGGGGGGCGGGGGGCCGTCTGTGGCGCCTGGTCACGCACCTCTAGACCCCAAACTCTGGACCACTCCTTGGAACACAGGACAGGGCCATAGTTCTTTCATGCGTAGTGATGTAGTAAATGCAACAGCCTACAAATGTACTTCTCCACTACTTCTGGAGAGTAATTGAACACCCACCCTTACAATTAACACATCACATATGTGACTTAAGGATGCCAAGAATCCTCTAAATTATGGTTCATATGGTGTATGTGTGCCCAGCTTTACCTCTTTTGAGGCAGGTTGGTTGGACATCGAAAGACGATGGAGAGAGAGAGGACATAGCTGGCATCACCTGCAAAAAAAATACCTCTAGGTATGCCACCAAGTATCCTTTTATTTACGTGGTACCTTGGGTATGAATAAAACATATAAAATAAAAACTTGATTACCGAGAGGTAATCTATGGGTATAGCTTCGGATTATTATTATCCCTGCAATCCCGATTTTTTTACCAACATGTTTTTGCCCTATTCAATAGCCTGCTCGGTCTGGGGCATTCGTCAGGGTTATGCGCTTCTTTTATATCCCTTTCAATGAGTGAGGGTCGTGCTAGTCAACTTATTACACTATACACATTTAGAGCTAAACAAAAGACAGGGCCTACCTCTGTCAACCACAGACATTTAAGTAAGATATCTTTATTTTTGTAGCTATTTGCATCGTGGTCAGTTGAGGGGGGCACAATTCGTACAGGAGCTGTGCCCTCTTTTGTCCTAACCGTTCCCTTACCAACAGCAGTCTGGTCGGTCTTTTGTTTAGCTCTAAATTTCTATAGTGTAATAAGTTGACTAGCACGACCCTCACTCATTGAAAGGGATATAAAAGAAGCGCATAACCTTGTCGAATGCCCCAGACCGAGCAGGCGATTGAATAGGGCAGAAACATGTTGGTAAAAAAATCGGGATTGCAGGGATCATAATAATCCGAAGCTATACCCGTAGATTACCTCTCGGTAATCAAGTTTTTATTTTATATTTTTTATTCATACCCAAGGCACCACGTAATTAAAAGGATACTCGGTAGTATACCTTGAGGTATTTTTAGTTTAGGAACTGGACCATTGTTATCCAGAATAGAAGAATATCTAAGAACTCCCTCGGGACAGTCCAACCCGAGGTCGAGTCCGCCCTGGTGGTGTCATCCTACCAGGGTGGGACGAGGTGGCCTATGATGAAGCATATCACATTCCATGAGTGAACCCACCTGGTCCAATTCTTGGATTGACCATCCCCAATAGGGGATCAAAAGTATCTACATAGGTTGTGAAAAATAAACACTGCACCCTTCTCTCTCAGACCTGGGATTTCTCTATCCTTCAGTATCCGAGACTCAGCCACCACAACTTATTCTTGTGATATATATATTTGGAGGTTGGTGTATTGGCTTCCCTTGGGCCTCTTGCTTTCTCCCCTTGTGTTTTATATCACCTGCAACAAAATCATGAAATATATGTTTTACAGTTGGTACCTTGAAATTACTCTAGACATTCACTTAGGGCCCTATTATGATGTCAGTCGGAGTTGCCTCCGACCGACACCGTCTCGGTGTTGGAACCAACTGACCGTAGGCCCGCAGTTCGGAACACCGTATTACAATGCGACTGCCCATGGTACAGTCGCAAACTCCCATTTCTATATGGGAGCTTGTGGTGCGGGCGGAAACCGCCCACAGCACAGGCTCCCATAGTGAAATGGGAGCTTGCGTAAATCCCTGCACCGTGTGGCAAGTACCTCAAGGTGCCTGCCACACGAAGCAGGGATCTGCCCCCCAGGCCCACAGAGGGAAGGAGCCTCGCTAGGGGGCCCAAAGTCACTTTCCGACAGGCTTTCCATGTCAGAAAGCCCGACATGGAAAGCCTGTCGGAAACCGTATCATAATCCCGAGGGCGGAAACGCCGTCGGTTTGGGATTATGTGCGGCTTCTGACTGGCCGACGGGCTCCTTGAGCCCATCAGAAGCCAGTCGGTTTGACCGGCCGATTTAAACTCTGACCGCTGTCATAGGGCGGTGAGAGTTTAAACCTTGGATGTGGGTCAGAAAGCATCCGACCTGCAGCCGGAGGCTTTCCGACCAACATCCAAATGAGGCCCTTAATGTTATGATCTTTGGTGGATTGAGGTGGGGTGATGGTGTGTGTGACTATCTTTATGGAGCCATTCCATAGGTACACATGTAATCCCAGTGTGAGCTAGATGAACGTACCTCACAGCCGCACACCACTGAAATTCCAGGTAACCATCTGACGTGCAACATCTAACTGTCAGAAAATATAGTTGTTTTCTGTGGACACAGCAAATGCAGCTTGCACATCAGTGAAGCATTCCCTCGCATTGCAGACTGCTTGCACAATGATGGAGTGCCAGCGGTGCCTGTTGCTGAAATTCTAGTCCCTATAGTGGGAGACTAAATGGCCATGTGGATATGATCAATGGCAACCAACACCTGAAGGCAGTGGACAATGGCGCAGAATTGTGTTGCCATCTCTTGTCTTTGAAGCAATGACTTTGACACTGTTCTACACTAGTACACTAACATGGTGAATCATCTCGGTACGTCGTGCAAGCATCAGGACTGGCTTGCCTTCAAGATGCCTAACATGTCTCCAGTGCCTCCCTAGGAAGAAAAAGTTGTCAGGAAGCAGGGTGCAGCCAGTATTTTCACATGTGCCAAGGTGGCCTGGGAACAGTCTGTAGATGGGTGGACTTCTCCCATCCTGCAAAGATGCCAAATTTCAATTCCGGAGGGAAGTAGCATCTTGCCAGTAGTGCTTACCTGGACATACTAAAAATTGTGACAATTAGCCCGTAGACTGTCTCTCTTTTCCTCCAGGAATTGTTGCTCAAAATAATGGACAAGGCAAAAAAACATATTCACTAACAAGGCAAAATGTTTGGTGGAATACCACGCCAAGGATGTCAGGTCTAACAGGGTGTACATGTCATGGATGTACAGTGTTTACGTTTCTGTGTTTATTTATTTATTTAATTTACGTTTGTGCTGGTATTGCTATTTTCTGCCTCCATTGGTTCCTGTGAGTGGACCTGTGTGGTGTGTGACTTACTTGAAAGCTTGGCTGGAGTAGGTGGGACCTGGTTTTGGCTGTAGTACTAGAGGAGTAGATATGGTTGCAAAATTTGCGAATCCCAACTGACTTACCATTTTGCCACCCCCACATCTACACCAAAAATGTATAACTACATGTACAGCATTCTCTGCACTCATGTTGGACAACTTACTGCACCAAAATCCAAATATCCCGGTATTTACCAGGCATTTTTCCTCCAACAAATATCAGCAGGTTTGAGCTGCCAATATTTATCAATGGGATCCGAAATTTCTCACAATACTCTTAATGTAATTTAAGTGAAAGATCATAATGAGGGCCTTAGAAATCAAACTAGTGGTGTCATTTAACATCAATGGAAAGAAGATGGCGATGTGGAAAAATTTATATTTTCTGGTTTGCGCCCTACATTGCGGTTTTAAAAGGAGTTAGCCTGGCGAGGCCGTGGTTAGTATAGTTGACAACATGCTTTAAATATTTCAGCTATGGATTTATTTTTTAGCTGCCATTTCCTTCACCTCAGCAGTTTCTGTTCAGCAGTGATGATTGAATGGCTTCCATTTAATAGTGCAGCTATGGTAATAAAATCTTGTTCTTCTAGAACACTTCATAGTCAGCTCCTGCTATTTCCAAGCGCTGTAGATAGTATTAAGGTGTCAGTGTCACTCATTTTAATGGTACTTAGCTTGCCGACCTTAGAAGGCTGAAACATTGAGTTGGCATTGCGGGAATTCGAACTCGTAAATTGCAGATCACAACCAATGCCATCATGGAGTTTTACTCTGTTGAACCAATAGCAGGCAAGAACTGGGTGCAGGTGATTTACAGTGCATTATGGCTTGTCATCACTTAGTGTACTTTACTTTTCTCTAACTGAGACGGTTCTTCCTCATCTCACTGGGAATAATCTCTTTTTGTAGGTATGTTATGAAGTCAAGCATTTACATGCATGTTTTTGGTTTCTATGCACACAGCAAACACTTCCCTTCCTGGGCTCCCTTCTCGTCCTTGAAGAATCTTGCTCTGCATGACTTCATAAATGCCTTAATCTAGACATGGCACTGGCATGTTATAAGAACCACAATAATTACATTACATATTGTATGTATCGTTCGTCAAGGAGCACAATTATTTAACCACATTACTCTGATGAAAGCGTCATTCTTAGTGAAAAGTAGGCAGTGAAAGTGCCCGAATACACAACAGGCTAATTCAGGTTTGTGGCTGGGAAGGCGTCTTCGATTGTGTAGGCCTCACTCCTGCCCCTCAGATGAAAACAATGGCGCCACTATGAGAGGCACAAAGGGAAATTTCAGAACCATTTTCCTTATTAGATTTGGTCATTAGCGGGACATTTAACAACTCAGTAATTTCTTTGATTTTTTTTTTATCAAAGTTCCTTTGAAAAGAGCCCTGAACAATAGGGTGAACTAAGAGGAGACTTAAAAGGTTGAGATCAGAAGTGGCTTTCATGTGGATAAAAAAACGACAGTGCCTTTTTTCCAACTGTAAGAGATTTCTGAGTGGCTTATAATAAAGAAAATGTTCTCACTCATGCACAAAAACAATATGTGATTTGCCATATGTTGGTGGCTTGTGCGTGTTTGCACAGCACCTTCTTTCTTTCTTTTGGGGGCTTGGGTGGCGGGGGAGTGGGTCTGGTATCACTGGAGGGGATTGTGCATTGTACACTATGATGTACTCGGAGCACATATGATATGTGTCTCTCTGACGACCCGACCCTTTCTCGTGACATTCATATTATATCTAACAGCGTAGAGCCCTGGCTGGCTATTGTGTTAAAACTACATGCAGTAGTAATTCAGACTTTGAAGGACAACACGGTGAATAAATATACATGCTATGAATAGTCTCAGAAGAAATCGTATCTTCATTCTATTAATAGTAAAACAACTCACGTATTAATATTAATTTCATATCAAATGTACAAGTAGATTAGCACTTTCGTATAAATCATCAATCATAAAAAAATACACATTTGGCTTCTTTTTACAGACCTCATCGTTTTCATAATGACATACACCTTGCAGAATTCCGCTTAATATTGTGACTATTCAGTATTTGCAAATTTTGTTACAAGAAGTTGTTCACACGCTTTTTCATCTGAATACTTTTCGTTTTTTTAGATGAGGAAAAGCCAATAATTTTACACTCGTAAAACTAAAATATAAATGTATGATGTTGAACGACAGTACAGAGCTGTTTGAAAAAATATATAAAATAGTATTCACCACTACAAGTCAAAAGTCCCTATAATAAATGCAATTTTGGTTTTTCTCTGTTATTTTTTCTCGACCTCCTTTGAGTGGAGAAAGGAAGCAAGGGTTATTACCATACCTATCACTAATTACCACAATGCTACGTCTGGGTTCTAGGTCATTCCTAAGATACACACTTCTAGGAAACAATTTGAGATACGTCCTTGCTCTAATGCTGAACTGTGTTATGTTGCGTTATGGCATTTTATGCATTCAAAAGCACCATGGTTTCTCTGACCTTGTCTATGTAATGGAAGTATAAAGAGGAGTTACTTAGGCAAAAGACAAATCTTAAATTGTCTTCACAGCTTCATATTGTTGTACTCCTTCTGCAAAGTCTTGAAAACGCTCCCTGTAGTGTGGTGGTCTAATAAAAATGGTTGAGCAATCCAACTTCTTCCTTTGAAGGAAAACGTATAGAGTAGGCCTCTTGATGCATTTTAACAGTCCAATGGACTGTTAAAATGCATGAGTTGAGGAAAGAAGGCCTAATGAATTAGCTTACATGTGACTTCACCTTAAATAGCATCCTCCAGGAAGACAAAACTAACCAGATGAATGTCCTTCTTGATGAAAAATCATATCAACTAGGTTAGCTTCCCCCAACCTCATCCCTCTTCCTTAACCTCCTTTTCTATTCCTCCCCTATTATTCCAGTCTCTTTATTCTCTACTAATGCTTTTTAGTATCTTCGCTGCCCTCTATTGCTCCTTGTTTTTTCCCCTCCTGAGGGCAGAGTGATCCGTTTCTCACTAGCCACCTTTTCCCTATTCTTCCATGGACCGCACCACATGTTCCTTACTTACCTTTGCTTCTCCTCTATTGTCTTTTTGTGCTTTCCCCCTCAGTTCCTTCGAGTCCAGATTGCAATCGACATGCATAAAAGAGAACCATAGCTGTTTTTTCCCCCCTAACTATTCCCGTTCTTATGCATCATATTTATTTATTCTTACAGAGATTATTACTTTTTCATAATTCTCCGAAATGAGTCCATCGGGTTTGTAATTTCCATTTCGGGAGTTCGATAATATGAAGCTTGGTCGAGCTCATGCCCTCCTGTATTAGTGTGCCTGTGCTCAAGGAGGAATGTTGCCTGAGGACTGGACGACAAAAATCCAGCTCGCAAGAACATGATACCCCCTGAGAAGGACTGGCTAGCTCCCATGGAGTCAAAAGGAAGCTAGAGGAAGTTCTAAGATTGCAAACCTCGTTTTTGCTGACACTAGCTTATCGGTGTGTAAGACTCCTACAGGCTTCCAAAACATGAATTCTGTAAAAAGATGCAGCTATCAATCAAACCACGAAGAAATAACTTATGGTGTTCAAACCACATAAGATTTAAAAAATAAGTTGTTGTTGGATTAATACCCTCTAAGGATGATGTCTCGCTTTGTGTATCTGGGGTTAGGAATAAGCTCAGAAATTCGGTGGGAGAAACAAATCTTAAAATGTGAGAGTTTACTGGTCCAGCATGCTGGTGCCACCATTGCTTTGCTACAGAGATGGGTGGGCAGTGGTGTCTTCCGCACTAGAGGTACATAAGCTGCGCTGATAATATGTATCTTTATATAGGGCTGAAATCGAGGAATTCACAAACACATACATGTTGACATGCAGTGAGAAAGACTTATTCGAACATTAGTGAGGTTATTATTAAGACCCTCCAATGTCCCTTTATTTTTGGATCTATGAATCAAGAACATTTAGTCACAAGCTAAACTGATGCCTTTTTTGCACCACACCAGCACATGGGATACAACTGGCTAAAAATGTTTAGTGATTCCATCTGCCATGTCTTAAAGTGCAGGGTTGAGGGCAGCTTTGGGTGATTCAGAAATGTCTTTGATCTCTCTGAGCTCTCAGAGCTGTCACATTTGCAGACATCTTCAAAGAAAATCACCCTAAGATCAACACATGGTGTTATTTTTTTCACTCAGGGAATGGTTAATAGGGAACAATTGACCAGCTCAGCTCTAGGGAGGCTACCAGACACGTTTTTAGAAATAAAGGGCGTTCCATCTTTCAGATTGTATTTAGATGAGGTGGAATTGGTGGCAGTCTAAGTTTTGGTAACTCAGATACCTCCAGAATCCTTGTCTGAGCAATATCTCAATTTTTGCTGCCATCTTGGAGCATTTGCTGTCGCTCACTTAAATATGTGTTTTAAATGTTAAGGAAGTATCATGAACTTCTAAGTTAATAGAATGATTGCATCTTGTTTTAGCTTGATTTTATTGGTTGATACCTAAAATAAACTATTTTCGACAAACTGGCTAACAAAATGAGGTAGTTCCACAAAATCACTGAGTTGTTTACAAGTCACATATAATTAAATTGTCTCTGTTGTCTACATTTTCATTCAATGTAAGTACGTGAGAACTGGTGTAATGTGAAGATGCTTGGTCATGCCAGGAGCAAGACAGCAGTATTTGAAGATAGTGCAGCCTAAGAATTAAACAGTTTGGCAGGCCCAGAAGTAGATGGCTATCATACAGGCAGTCACAACATTTTGAACCTTCACAGGGCGAAGGGGAGGCATTTGAGTCAATCTTAAGTTGAAAAGTACAAGACCAGGCCCCAGAGATCTGGAACACTCTTCCACAGTCAAACAGGCCGACCGACCTACTTGATCATTTACTTGAAAAGCTCTCTGAAAAAACACCTTTCATCCCGAACACTGACCATTACAATTCAAGTTCCACCAACCATTTGTCCTTCAACCTATGCCATTCTTTTTTTCCTTTCAACCAAATTATCAGTCTTTCATTTAGGTAATGTTGCTCTGCTTTTGCACATTTGTTTTGATGTGATGTGTTTATAATTGTCGTTGTTGTTGGGTTTGTAAGTGCTTGTGTAAAACCTCATAAATAAATAACTAACTTGTCAACACACCAACTTAGGTATATATCGATAACTTGTCCACCACATAGCACAACCTCTGTTTCATTGCCTTTTCTTAAATGCAAATGGTCTTTTTCTCCTGGGTCCATGGGAAGCGCACCTGTTATCTACATTGTAGTTTACACCGAATATTAAAATTCTTTGCTCCATTTCTAATTAAATAGTGTGAATTGGTATGTTTCATGATTTTTTCAGAAGACAACTACCTTGTGAGAACACAGATGGCCTTGAGAAGGCTATGCATTGCCTTGAGCAAAATGCAGTTCTTCGAAGGGATGAAATAGCAAGCTATTAGGAAGATCTGAGCTACTAGCATGTATTTACACTAATATTCACTATTTTGTGTTAGTAATGACAGGTCTAATAGTAAAAGGTAGAATGCTTTCTCTTAGCAAACATAGATAACTGTCATTGAAGGCCAATGCCATTGTGATTGCTGGAGTACTGACATTAACCCCTCTCTTCAAAGGGGCTCAAATAATAGCGCTAATCACATTAAACAATTTTTTATGGCACTTCTGATCAATTTCAAGACACAAACAATACTATTTTCTCCTTTCATCACATATTGCTTTGAATTCAAATTATACTTTAACCATCAGTCCATCACATATTGCTTAGAATTCAAATATACTTTACCATCAGTTTGAAATGTTGGACATATTACCTGAATATTTGTAGACATGGATAATATATTTTCCACTGAAAAACGAGTTAGATATGATAAGTAATAAGATCCATCCTGACTTTGTCTTACTTACTCTCCACATTACACTAAATGAGAAATGGGAAACAATGCACGCCCTTTCAATATGGCAATGTTTTATCCCCTCTTCTTTTCCTGAGGAAATACATACCTGAACCACAACCAGGACCATACTGGACTAAACACTTCTTGGTAATTAGCAAATGTTTTGTCTTTTTTTTTAACATTACATTTTTTTTCCTTGCTAAGACTGATTATGGTAATATTTAGAACTGCCAAAACATTCCACAACTTCAGCAGATCCTGAATTTCACTTCCCATATCTAGTTCAGTCTAAAGAAATTTAACCATAGAACTGATCGGTTAAAGTTGCACTGGCTTCTAGTCCACTGGCTGTCCTCTTTAAAACATGATGCACACAGTACACACACACAACATAACATACCATCTAACTACACTTTTAGTTTTTGATGCACTCGCTCGTAAGTACCTAAACACACTCCTGGAAGCGGTCCTCATAACACACCGGTCCTCACAAAGATAATGTTTGCCTGGTTCTGTCAAGGTTAACCCATTCTATGAGGACCGGGCTGGCCCCCACAGTGTGGTTTGTACATGCCCACACACACACACATATATTCACTGTTAAAAACAAAGGTCAAAGGGGCATTATAGTTAGGTGAAAATGTCGGTTAAAATGTAACATTTTAAACTGAAACAAAAACTAGAATATACCAGTTACAGTTAACTGAAGTAACTATGACTTGTTCCCTTGCCATGCACAGTCATGGCATCAATTAAATAATTCAGGTGTCATTAGTGATGTTATCAGTGATATCATACATGCATGTCATGAGTGTAATATGTGCAGTCATAAGCAGTGCATGACGAGGGCACGAGTTATAGTTACTTCATTTATCTATAACTGATGAATTTGAGTGATTTTTGTTTTAGAGTAAATTGTTAAATGTTAGCTATAAGTCACCTTAACTTTTGTTTTTTCAGTGAATTTCTATGGTTTATTTAACATAAAGAGCCGCAGCTGGACATTATAATGTAGGGGGTCATTTTAAATAAGGCAGGCCTATTGGTTTTATCAAAGATTCAGAGCATCAGTACATAAAAGACATGCATATTGGCTTTGTCAGGGGGGGTCACCACATCAACATATATGAAGCAGACCTACTGGATTTGCCCAAAGTTCACCACATTCGGGGGCGTGGCCAAGATGGCGGCGGAGTAACAGCTCAGCACTGGAGCTTCGTCGGGCGAGGCCGAAATCAGAGGGAATCCTTCCTTCCCAGGCGGTAATTTCCCCAACCCAGACCCGAGAAGACCTGCCAGTTGGTCGGGGGATTTTCAGGAGACTAATTCCGGCTGGGAGTGTGGATCGTAGTCACGGACCAGGCTGGGTACCGCGGAGGCCGGAGGGCACCCGGGTCAGCGGAGTAAGCCTGTGGCTCCGCGTGGGTGCACCAGAGGACGAGTCGTCGGGGCAGACGGCTGCCGGAGAGGACTGGAGGACGATAGCGGGTGTCCTGGGGCTGGCCGAGTCGGCGGGCCCCCGGGAGTGTGTCGCACGGCCCCGGTCGCGAGGTGCACGCACCGGAGCCGGAAAGGGGCCCTCCACGGAGCAGGTTGTCAACGAGGACCAGAGGCGGCGGAAGGCAGTGACCGCTGAGATCGTCCCCCCATGCAGCTAAAGGTCAGACCGGAGCTGCCACGAGGGGGAGAGCCAGGAGGAGTGAAGACCGCAGTTGCGACGCCCCGCTCCAGTAGGCCCCAGATGGCGGGGTGGGAGCCAGCACCAAGAGTTTAGGGGTGGATAGCTCGGAGCGGGTCTCCTTGGGCATCATAAGCGGCCCCAAGTGATAACAAGGAGGAGCGGTGCACGCCCGGGGCCCCCGGGGCGGTAGCGAGTGCAGCCCGGCCACACGGCAGTGAACAGTTCATAAGGAAGGGGGATCCACCCTTGAGCAGCGGAGCCCGAGCTAGCGGAGCCCGAGCGCGACAAGAGGGAGGAGTCGCACTAGGCCGGAGCTGGAGGTGAGGAGGCCAGGAATTAACAGGGGTTCGGAGGGGTTCACCGCCGGCCTGCGTGAAACCGGCCGCAGCCAGGGAGAGGATATTTGTTTGAAGGCAAAGGATAAGGCGAAGGCGGCGGGGGACCTCACAGATAGGCCACAGAGCTCCGGTCGGGGCCCCTCTAGGTGTGGGCCAATGATTTGGGCAGCGAGGGAACCCACGGCCTTCTAGAATGGACCCGGGTCGGACTAAAAAGGACGGCTCCATCAAAGAGATGCTGGGAAAGCCAGGCCCCAAAAGAACTGAGGCCCAGGCTGTCTCCCCCTCCGGGGCCACGGGGGACACAGCCTCTTCTGATGCGATGGAGAACACCACGGAGCCGGTCACACGCCATTTCATGGAGCAGCTGTTCGGGGTGCTAAGAGACGACTTTGCGGCCCTAAGGCAAGAGGTGGCCACAGACATTAGAACCCTCAAGTCCGACTTAACGGAATTAGGGGATATGGTGGATGCCCTGAACGCAATGGCGACAGCAGAGAAGAAGAAGTGCATGAGCATTCCAGAGAGCTACTGGAGTTGAGGGACAAGAACGAGGAGCTGTGCATCCGCCTTGAGGATTTGGAAAACAGGTTCTGGCGCTCTAACATCCGAATCAGGGGGGTTCCGCTCCAGGCAGTCAGCGAGAGCCTGGAGGAGTGCGTGGTACGGCTCTTCAAGCATGTAATGCCCGAATTGAGGGACAAAGACATCCTCTTGGACCATACCCACAGGGCAGGGCGCCCGGCATCTGGGCCAGGGCAACCGCAGTATATCCTCACATGTCTACACTCCTACGCACAAGAGGAGAAGATCATGGCGGCGACTCGTGATACCGCAGTGATCACCTTTGAGGGGTTGCAGGTGGGCATCTTCCAGGAGCTATCAGCGGCCACCCTCTAACGACGCAAACTGCTGCGGCCGGCCACTGCCTTCCTGAGGGAAAAGAGAATCCGTTATTGATGGGGCCACCCCTTTGGGCTGACCTTCGTTTGGCAACGAGAAACACATGCAATACGAACACTAGAGGAGGCAAAGTCGATTCTGGGCCCTGAGGTGGCCCAGGAGGCGGATCTGGAGAACTCACAAAAGTCGCAGAAGGAGCGCTCTGGGAGCAGATCAAGCCGCCGGCAACGAAAAGGGAAAGAACTTGTGATGAAACTGACATAGGCGGAAAGCATGAAAGAAAGGGAGGCACTCCTGCAGCAACTACAGAAACGTGAAGGAGAGAATGAGAACGGGGAGTCTTAGTCCTTGGGATATGATCTCATGACCCCATGCAGCTGATATGGACATGAGTCTAGAGTCTTCCGGAGGGGCAGACCTCGCCCGGCGGAGACCCCTCGCCCCTTTCATGAAGTGCCTGAAACATGGTGATGGCCAGTCGCCAGGCTCATGGACGCACCTTGATTGGTGATTATCCTTTCCCGATTATGGGACCTCAGTTTGTTGATTGGTTCTCTCACTCTTGTTCTTTTCTCTATGTTGCTTTTCTCCTTCTTTGCTCTCTCTAGGGGGGAAGTGGTAGAGTCGCCCATGGTGTTAGACCTGGCACCATTGGCGTGGGTCTCCCTTCCATTTTTTTGCTGTTGCCTCCTGTGTTTTTACTATGTTTTTGCTGGTCTAGATGCTTTGGGCACTTTGCCACTGCTATTCAGTGCCAAAATGCAAGTGCTCCTGTTGTGATGCTTGGCAACTAGGTTGCTTATTTACATTCTCGTGACATTTATAGAATGTTTCCATTTAAGTGTATGTTCTGGTTCCACTGATGTTTTAGTGGTCAGACGTTACTGGGTGGACTGGAAGATGGAAGTGTCCACCTGCGCTCCTCAGATAAATAAAGGATTACTATTTAATTGAACCTATTTGCATCATTACTTCACTGACTACGAGGATCTGAGGAACCTACGAACCTGCGTGTGCAGCAACTCACGGATTTCTACCTTCTACATTGATTACATGCTCGTGATCATATCTACGCCAATTTGCCTCTACTTCGAAGAGTGCTGCTTACAAGGACATGCTGAAAACTTTTATGACCATTTGGCGATTTAGCATTTCGACCGCATTTGTGTTAATCAACTTACGCGGATCGCTGAAGAATCGTTACGTCATGGAATCGGATGCTGTTGAAGGATCGCCTCATTTGCATCTTTGAAGTCTTCTCAACGCTCCAGACTTCTTCTTCTCGGCTA
Source organism: Calotriton arnoldi (assembly GCA_963921515.1). Lineage (NCBI taxonomy): Eukaryota > Metazoa > Chordata > Amphibia > Caudata > Salamandridae > Calotriton > Calotriton arnoldi. Next base: position 267,528 of record CAWUFW010002863.1, read on the forward strand.
CCTTCCATTCCGGATCCTTTAATTTGTCTGGTTCTTTCGTGACGCCCTTCCGCTCCTAATCGGAATCCCTGAACCAGCGGAGCAACGTCATCACGTGAGTTCACGCTACGTGACCTTTCTGACGGCCATTTTGGATTATTATTCCTATGCTATCGTTGCTAAGTAACCAGACCTACCGCAGCTACAATTTCTTCGTCTTCTCGCTCCTGACGAACAACCATCGTTTTCACGCTTCCTACGAACAACCTGCATCCCGTGGTACTGCTTTGCCATCGCCTATTATTAGGTATTTAATGATACTGTACTTCCTGCTCATTGTACTGCACTAAAGATATTGGAACTTATCGTTTTATTTTATTGTACTGCATTTTCGTCACCATGACTACGGAGGGCTCATCTATTGTCAATACTCCTAACTTCAGCATTTCTCCTCCTCAACTTTTTTGGTCCACTGGAATTGAACCTCCCCTTAAATGGTCTGAGTGGAAGGCTTACTTTATCAACTACATTGAAGCTGTTGATGAAGCAAAGAAAATGGCTGCAGAACAGAAGAAAAGACTACTATTGCATGCCCTTGGTCCAATAGGTCTAAAAGCATTCCATCATTTGACCAATATTGTAACTTCTGGATATTTTAATGTTTTTGAAATTGCTTTATTACAATTGGATAACTATTTCAAACCTAAAGTATGCATAGGTGTCACTAGATATCAATTTTTTCAGAGGAAACAGACTAAATCTGAAACTATTGATAACTATGTTTCCGAATTAAAAAGGTTGGCTCTTGATTGTAAATTTGGAGTTTTACATGACGATCTTATCAGAGATCAAGTGGTCATGCATACCTCCAATCCTGCAATTCAAGACAGATTGTGGGTGAATGGTGATGCCTCATTGGATGATATTCTCGCAATCGTAAGAAAAGCTGAAATTTCTGGCCGGTGTGCTGTCGCTTTAAAAAATGACACTCAGGATGTAGCATTAGTAGGTAAAGTCAATGTTCCTTATGATCACTTTAAAGGCCCTCCCAGATTCAAGGATAGACCTCCCCTTAGAGATCGTGCTAAATGCTATAGGTGTGGCAGCCTTCAATCAATCAATCAATCATGTCACTTATAAAGCGCACTACATACCCGCGAGGGTCTCAAGGCGCTGGGGGAAGAGGGGGGTGGTGCTGCTACTGATCGAAGAGCCAGGTCTTGAGGAGTCTTCTGAAGGCCAGTAGGTCTTGGGTCTGTCGGAGGTTGGTGGGGAGGGTGTTCCAGGTCTTGGCGGCGAGGTGGGAGAAGGATCTGCCGCCGGCGGTCGTTTTCCGGATGCGGGGGACTGTGGCGAGGGCGAGGCTGGTCGAGCGGAGCTGGCGGGTGGGGGTGTAGAAGCTGAGTCGTCTGTTGAGGTAGGCTGGTCCGGAGTTGTGGAGTGCTTTGTGTGCGTGGGTGAGGAGCTTGAAGGTTATCCTCTTGTTGACAGGGAGCCAGTGCAGGTCTCTCAGGTGGGGTGTGATGTGGCTGCGTCGGGGGATGTCGAGGATAAGACGTGCAGAGGCGTTCTGGATGCGTTGCAGCCGTCTCAGGAGCTTAGCCGTCGTTCCTGCGTAGAGGGCGTTTCCGTAGTCCAGCCTGCTGGTGACGAGGGCCTGGGTGACTGTTTTTCTTGTTTCGGTGGGGATCCACTTGAAGATCCTGCGAAGCATTCGGAGGATGTTGAAGCAGGATGAGGAAACGGCGTTGACCTGCTTAGTCATGGAGAGGGTGGGGTCGAGTATGACCCCTAGGTTGCGTACGTGGTCGGTGGGTGGCGGGGCTGTTCCCAGTGATGTTGGCCACCAGGAGTCGTCCCAGGCTGAAGGGTTGGAACCAAGGATGAGGACCTCCATCTTGTCCGAGTTCAGCTTCAGGCGGCTGGTCCTCATCCATTCGGCGACGGCCTTCATTCCTTCGTGGAGGTGGGCTTTGGCGGTGTGAGGGTCTTTGGTGAGGGAGAGGATCAGCTGGGTGTCGTCGGCGTAGGAGATGATGTTGAGGTTGTGCTGTCGGGCGACGTGGGCGAGGGGTGCCATGTAGATGTTGAACAGCGTTGGGCTGAGGGATGAGCCTTGGGGTACGCCGCAGATGATCTTGGTGGCCTTGGATCGGAAGGGGCGAGGCGGATGCTTTGTGTTCTGCCGGAAAGGAAGGATGTGGTCCAGTCCAGGGCCTTCTCTTGGATCCCGGCGTCGTGAAGGCGTGTTCGTAGTGTGTGGTGGCAGACCGTGTCGAAGGCGGCTGATAGGTCCAGGAGGATGAGGGCTGCTGTTTCTCCGTTGTCTAGCAGGGTCCTGATGTCATCGGTGGCGGCGATGAGGGCGGTTTCGGTGCTGTGGTTGCTGCGGAAGCCGGATTGGGAAGGGTCCAGGATGTTGTTCTCCTCGAGGTAGCGGGTCAGTTGTTTGTTGACGATTTTCTCGGTGACCTTCGCGGGGAACGGGAGCAGAGAGATGGGTCGGAAGTTCTTGAGGTCCTTGGGGTCTGCCTTGGGTTTCTTGAGTAAGGCGGTGATCTCGGCGTGCTTCCAGCTTTCCGGGAAGGTTGCTGTCTCGAAGGAGATGTTGATTATTTTCTGGAGATGGGGCGCGATGGCTGTACTGGCTTTGTTGAAGATGTGGTGAGGGCACGGGTCTAGCGGTGAACCGGAGTGGATGGTGTTCATGATCTCACTGGTGTCCTCGTCGTTGATGTTGGTCCAGGAGAGCAGGCGGTTGGTGGTTGTGGGGGCAGTGGTCTCGGTGGTTGCCGGGGCGGTCGTGGTGTTGAAGCTGTCGTGGATGTCGGCGATTTTGCGGTGGAAGAAGGTGGCCATTGAGTCGCACAGGTCTCGCGACGGCTGGATGTCGTTGGTGTTGGAGCTGGGGTTGGAGAGTTCCTTCACGATGTTGAAGAGCTCTTTGCTGTTGTGTGCGTTGTTGTCTAGGCGGTCTTTGAGTGAGGCCCTTTTGGCGGATCTGATGAGGTGATGGTGACTGCGGGTGGCGCTCTTGTGGGCGGCGTAGCCGTCCGCTGTCCGTTCGTGGAGCCAGATCTTCTCCAGTTTTCGGCATGTTCGTTTGGAGGCCTGGAGGTCTTCGGTGAACCAGGTGGCTTTCTTGCTGGTGTGGCTGTTGGGCGGATTCTTGAGCGGGGCGAGGGTGTTGGCGCAGTCGTCGATCCACTGTCTGAGGTTGCGGGCGGTGGTGTCGGGGTCGGAGGGTTCGGCGGGTGGGCTCAGGGCGAGGGTTGTGGTTAGCTGTTCTGCTCCAGCAGCGGCGAGGCATTTGTTCGGTGCGGTGGTGCATGGTGGGCTTCCTGTAGGTGAAGTGGATGCAGTGGTGGTCAGTCCAGTGGGGTTCGGAGGTGTGGTTGAAGGAGACGTGTGGGCTTGCGGAAAAGATGGAGTCGAGCGTGTGGCCGGCGGCGTGGGTGGGTGTAGTCACGAGCTGTCTGAGTCCGAGGGTGGCGAGGTTGTCGATCAGGGTGGTGGAGTTGGTGTCCTTGTTGTTCTCGAGGTGGAAGTTCAGGTCCCCGAGGAGGATGTAGTCCGTGGAGGCGATGGCGTGTGTGCTGACGAAGTCAGCGATGGAATCGCTGAACTGTGGTCGGGGTCCGGGGGTCTGTAGATGAGGGTTCCTCTGAGGGTGGTGTTGGGATCGGTGTGGATCTGGAAGTGCATGTGTTCGGCGGTGCTGAGGGTGTCGTCGGTGTTGGTTGAGACTCTGAGTGTGTTCCTGTGGACGATGGCGATGCCTCCTCCGACTCCGTTGGTGCGGTCCCTGCGGGTGATCTTGTATCCATCCGGGATGGCAATGGCGATGTCGGGGGCTGAAGCGGGATTCAGCCAGGTCTCCGTCAGGAATGCGACGTCTGGGGAGGTTGAGTCGAGAAGGTCCCAGAGTTCGATGGCGTGTTTGCGGGCGGAGCGGGTGTTGAGGAGGATGCATCTGAGGTACTTGGGTTCTTTCCTGGGCGGTGGTTTGGCGGGGCGGGTGCTGGCGAAGCTGCAGTTCCGGCAGGTCAAGGGCCCTTGGGTGCGCTTCGGGGTGGCCTGGTAGCAGGCGTGATCTTTTCCGGGGTTGAGTGTGTGGAGGGTGCTGGCGTCGTATCGGCGTCTGTTGATGTGGCGGGCGCGGGGGATGCCCGGACCAGGGGGTCTGGCGCTGGGCGCGGTCACGGCGCGGACGGGCACAGACGGGCTTGCCTTAGGCGCGCCTTCGGCGCGCCAGCGGCGCGCCCGCTGCGCACGTCCGCTGCGCGGCCGCACAGCGGCCGCCATAAATGGGGAGGTGGGAGGGAGGAGCAGGGAATGGGGCAGCGAATGGGCAGTGAGGGGGCAGGGCCGCAGGCGCAGCGGCGGGAAACAGGCACAGAAGGGAAAACGAGCACAATCAGGGCATCAAGGGGGCACAGAAAGGAAAAACGAGCACAATCAGGGGCAGCAAGGGGGCACAGAAAGAAAAAAACGAGCACAATCAGGGGCAGCAAGGGGGCACAGAAAGAAAAAACAAGCACAATCAGGGGCAGCAAGGTGGGCACAGAAAGGAAAAAACGAGCACAATCAGGGGCAGCAAGGGGGGCACAGAAAGGAAAAACGAGCACAATCAGGGGCAGCAAGGGGGCACAGAAAGGAAAAAACAAACGAGCACAATCAGGGGCAGCAGCAGGGCACACAGACGGAGCTGTGTGGTGGGGGAGCGACCTACCAGTCAAGGTCAGGGGTCGCTCCCCCCGCTCAGCCTTGATCATCTTGCTCACAGCAAGACTTGTCCTGCCATTAAGCAAAGATGCACCAATTGTGGTTTAATAGGTCATTATGCTAAAGTTTGTAAAAGACGAAATCCTAGAGTCAAATATGTTGCGAATATGGATAGTACTGTGGACAATACTATTCCTGAATCGAGTGATATTATTTCAAATGATGACTTATCTACGAATTTCAGAAGTAACATGATGCTCAATATTGATGGTGTTGTTTGTACTAACAAGCCTATTTGTAACATGCTGATTGGTGGTGTGAACGTTGACATCATTGCTGATTCAGGGTCACCCTACACTATAATTGATGAAAACGTATTGAAAACCAAATTTGTTGGTAAAATTGGCGAGCACTTACTGGAACCGGACATTCACCCTGAGGGCTACAGTGGGGAGAAGATTAATCTTATTGGTTACAGGTGGTTTGTCTTTGAATTTAAGAACAGATGTAGTCGTGGGAAATTGTATGTAGCTAAGACTGGCCCACCTGTTTTGGGTTGGTTGGACCAGAAGCAGCTGCATATTATTCTGGATCCCAACAGCAAGGAGCAGGTATTGATTGTTGATGAGGGTTCATCACTAGGGGAAAGAATGATGAAACAATTTCCTTCTGTATTTAGTGGTAATCTGGGCAATTTACTTGGTTTTGAACATTTAATCCGTCTTAAAGAGAATGCCACTCCTAAGGTTCATCGTTGTCGTAGTGTGCCTATCTTGGTAAAGGATGATGTGGCCAAAGAACTAGAAAAACTGGTATCTGCAAAGGTAATTGAGCCTATAGAGGCCTCGGAGTGGATTTCTCCGATTGTTATCGCCAAGCGTTCCAATGGGAAAATCCGACTCTGTGTTGACCTCCGGCATCTCAACAATAATATTGTAATCGACAGATTTCCCCTACCTAAGATTAACGAGATGGTAAGTTGCCTCAAGGGAGCGAAGTGGTTTTCCACTATCGACCTCTCGGCAGCCTATCATCAAATTTCCTTGTCTCATGATTCCAAACATCTCACATCCTTCATAACCCCTTTTGGCTGTTACCAATTTACTCGCATGCCGTTTGGCCTCGCCTCTGCTGCGGCTGTATTTCAGCGCTTAATGTTTCACTTATTTAATAAGGAGGATGGAGTAACATTCTTTCAAGACGATATCCTGATCTTTGGTGGGGCTAAGGAGGAACATGATTCCAGACTCATCAGGGTGTTGAGCATTTTGGAAAGTAAAGGGCTTACTATTGAATTCTCTAAATGTAAATTTACATGTGAAAGTGTAACATACTTAGGCCACGTCATTGATCATAATGGCGTTAGACCAAAACCTTCCTTGGTTTCTTCTATTGAAAATGCACGACTCCTACTAGTAAGGACGATGTCAGATCCTTTTTAGGCATGGCAGAGTTCTGTGCCAAATATGTTCCTAACTTTGCAGACAAATGTTTTAACATCCGTCAACTACTTAAGAAAAATGTGAATTTTTTGTGGTCTCCTGAGTGTGACAAGGATTTTAAAGCTATTAAGGCTGCGATTGCCGGTGCCACCAGTCTCAGTAGTTTTGATCCTGCAGCAGAAAGTATTGTGACTACTGATGCAAGTAATAAAGGCTTGGGTGCTGTGTTATCCCAACTTGATTGTAAAGGCAAGGAACACATCATCGCCTTTGCCTCCAGGTCTCTCTCTCCATGTGAGGAAAAATATCCTATAATTGAAAAAGAGGCCTTAGCGTGTGCTTGGGGTCTCGATCACTTTAAATCTTTCACATGGGGAAAAGTTTGCACTTTAAGATGTAACCACAAGCCTTTAGTTAAAATTTTGACTACCGAAGGTTCATCAAATGTTTCCTCCAGACTCGCTAGGATTTCTATGCGGATGCAAAATTTTACTTACAGAATTGTCTATACTCCTGGCAAGGATAACTTTGTGGCTGATTTTCTTTCCAGAATGCCTGTCATGTTGGAAAGATGTGAAGATGACAGGTGGAATGATTTTCAGGTGGCATAAGTTCATGATCAGGGTCGTTCTGCAATTAACAAAGCTGAATGGGAGACTGAATTTCATAGTGATGAAACTCTTACTAAAGTAATGTCCTTTGTGTTGAACGGTTGGCCCCGTAAAGACAGTTTACCTGATACGGTCAAACCTTTCTGGGAAGTCAGGTCTGAACTTTCCTTTTGTGATGGATTTTTGCTGAGAGGAGAGAGAATTATACCCCCTCTGAAGCTCCGTTCCTTCATTATTGAATTATGTCATGAAGGGCATTCAGGTATTACCAGAACCAAATCTGTGCTGAAGAAATTATTCTGGTGGCCTGGTTTGGATATTGAAACAGAAAGAGTTGTCAGAAATTGTACTGCGTGTGGTAATGCTGATAAGTCCTTAAAGACTCTCAGGCCACCTATGTGTGACAGTGTAGTTTCGAAAGAACCTTGGGATACCGTGGCCATTGACATTTTGGGACCTATAAGAGATCAATGTGGTGATTCACAAAAGTACATTATTGTGCTCATGGATCTCTTCTCACGTTGGCCAGCGGTTAAGGTTGTTGATAATGCTGATACACTTGCCGTCCTTGAGTTTTTGGATGAAGTTTTCTCTTCAGAAGGTATTCCCACATCATTGATTAGTGATAACGGGGTTCAGTTTGTGTCTAATAAGGCTAAGAATTACTTTGCCAAGCTTGGAATCAACCACAGAACCACTTCTCTCTATAACCCTAGCGGGAATGGAATGGTTGAAAGGTTTAACCGTGTGTTAAAAGGCATAATTCAACTTGCAACCAGTGGTTCTCAGGATTGGATCACACAGGTCGGTAAAACTATATGGGCCTATCGTGTAACTGCCACTGATGCCACTGGTTTACCTCCTTTTGTTATGATGCGTGGTCGCAAACCCAGATCCAAATTTAATCCTGGCTGGTTGTGTCCTTCTGGCACAGTCAATTGGTCTAAGGAGGAGGTATGGAATAGAATGCAACGTATTCATGAGAAAAGCAGAGATTATTTCAATGCTAAGCATTCCACCAAGCCTGTCATCATCGAAGTTGGTGATTGGGTTAGGGTTAAAAAACCTGGGTTCGTGAGCAAAGGTGAGAGTGCCTTCTTTGATGCTGAAGAAGTTGTTGAGGTTCTGCAAAATGCTGTAAGACTTAAAAATGGTGAAGTCTGGAATCTAAAAAGAGTTGCCATTGATAGACCTTGCCATTCTAAGAGAACTAGTGGTAATCTTTACAATTCAGAATGGTTAGAAGATGATATTGATGATGCGTCCTTTTCTCACTCGTCTGTTGTCCCGGACTCCACAAAGGATTCTACTGTTGAGCCTTTTGTCGTTCGGGAAGGGGATGGGGTGGTTTCGGCTGGACCAACTTTGGGGGAGAGCTCTGGCATCACTTCTTGTGACTCTCCTACTCTTAAACAGAAGTTGTCCCGTGAAAGAAGAGCCCCTACTTGGCTTAAAGATTTTGTGGTTAATAATATGTAATTTCTTAGTGTTTTTCTTCCTCCTCTTTTTAGTAAGTTTCCTTTCCTTTTATTTTTGTTTTTTCCTCAAGTGTAAAGAGGGGGAAGTGTTGTGATGCTTGGCAACTAGGTTGCTTATTTACATTCTCGTGACATTTATAGAATGTTTCCATTTAAGTGTATGTTCTGGTTCCACTGATGTTGTAGTGGTCAGACGTTACTGGGTGGACTGGAAGATGGAAGTGTCCACCTGCGCTCCTCAGATAAATAAAGGATTACTATTTAATTGAACCTATTTGCATCATTACTTCAGCTCCCTATTGTAAACTGTTGTAATGGATTAGTGACTCCATAATTGGCTTATTTGATTTACTTGTCAGACCCTAGTACAGTGCACCATGAGTGCCCAGGGCCTGTAAATCAAATGCTGCTGGTGAACTTGCAGCACTGATTGTGCCACCCACAGAAGCAGCTTGTAAAATATGGCTCAGGCCTGCCATTGCAGAGCCTGTGTGCAGTCTGGGACTGCCATGTTGACTTGGCAAGTGCACCCACTTGCCAGTCCCTAAACCTTCCCTTTTCTACATGTTAGTCACCCCTAAGGTAGGCTCAAGGTACACCTATGGGCAGGGTGCATTGTATGTGAAAGGTAGGACATGCCCTGGTGTGTGTGGCATGTCCTGATAGTGAATTACATCCAATTTCATTTTTCACTATTGCAAGGCTATCTGTTCCCATAGGCCAGAATGGGCAGTTTGATTATAACATCTTATAATCCTAACTGACCCTAGGAACAAGATAGGAAAATAAAGTTTAGTATGCCTGAACTCAGAATGTTAAAATACATCTTTAAGTGTGGGTGATTTTTACATTCTGTGTTTGAAAATACCACTTTTAGAAAGTAGGTATTTTCTTGCCTAACCATCCAGCATGCCTCTGCTAGGTTTGTGTATTTCATGTCTGGTTTGTGAGTGACAGGGGGCTGGAGAGGGCCTTGGCTCCAGCAGTCTGATGGGTCAGGGCTGGGCTGAATAGGACCTGCATTGAATAGAGAGTAGGGGAGGAGATTTCCTTTCACCAACCTGAGCCCTCATAGAATAGAGAGTAGGGGGCAGAGATTTCCTTTCACTGACCTGAGCCCTCATAGAATAGAGAGTAGGGGAGGAGATTTCCTTTCAGCTACCTGGGCCAGGTCTTCTTTCAACAATGCTGTCTCCACCTCCTGCCAGGAAGCTGCACCAGGGAGGACAGAACTGGTTTTGGCTGGGCACAGACACTCTCTGCCTTCAGAGAACAAAGGATTTACTAGTATAAATATTGGGGCCCAGACCCCAGAACTTTACATCACTTCTGGGAATCAAGACGGACCTTTGTCAAGGAGAGAAACCAAGGAAGCTGAAGGAGGAGACTGCCCCAGTGCTGGTTGCTGTCAGGGGTTGGCCTGCAGTGGTTACTCATTTGCAAGGAAAGGGAAAAAGGAACTTTGTGTACTTTATCATCTTGAGGAAGATCTCCAAGGGCTTGAAACTGAGCTTGTCTCCTGTCTGAAGTCACAGGGACACCAAGACTTCACCACCAGCTCCCACTGAATTTCCTTGCTGGGAATTCTACCTGCAGAGAGGTGCCTGCTGTTGTTCTGGGTACCTCTAGTGTCTGTGTGTCGCTGGGAGCTGGAAGCGCGATGCAACGAGGAAGAAGCATGACGCCACCGCAGCAGTTGCCGATGCATCGCCAAAGAAGCATGTCGCCGCCGCAGCTGCCGCCACCACGGAGGTTGCCGTCGCATCACCGGAGAAGCGTGTCGCAGGGCCTGTCGCGGCTCCAAAGTTCATTGATTTCGCCGCACGGCCGTTGGGCGTGCACACATCACCTCTGCATTGTCGCATCGTATCAAAGACGCCATTTTGTCGCATCGCACCAGATCGTCGCATCGCGGCGCCATCTTGTCGCATCATCACCGGGCCGCAGTAAGAAACGACGCATCAACTCCCCACACAGGAAGGAAGCGACTCATCACCTCCCCTGCGCTGCAGTAGGGAACCAACGCATCCACTCCCCTGAGTGTAAGGAATGGCGCATCAACTTCCCTGCGACCCTGTTGTTTGCATTGCGTGACGCATCCCAGGTACTTTGAGAGTAAAGTGACGCATTTACCATCTAATCTGAACTAAGCTATTTCTACCATCTGAAAGTCATATTTTTGAGTATTGTATTGTGGATTTTTTTTCGTTTGGTCTTGTGTTAAATCTAGATAAAGATTACTTATTTTTCTAAACTGGTGTGGGGTCCATTTGTAGTGTTTTCACTGTATTACTGTATGTGTTCACAAATGCTTTGCACACTGCCTCTGAGATAAGCCTGCCTGCTCGTGCCAAGCTACCAAGGGGGTGAGCAGGGGTTATTTAGGAGTGTAGCCCCCTTACCCTGACTAGAAGCAAGGGTCCCTACTTGGTCAAAGGTACCTACCTCTGCCAACTAGAGACCCCCATTTCTAACATTGGTGGTCAGCGGTGAGGATTCTGGACTTGCATTTGTGATTCATATACAGTGATTGGTGTACACTACTAGTGAGTGCAGACCAATACGCGACCACATACATTTTTGGTAGAACTTTTTTCTTGGGACTTCTATTTTTGTTGAGAACTGCCAATTTCCTTTCACCATGAGTAAAGCAGCATCCATTGCACCTGAAGATTTTGATTTTGAGGAAGAAAAGGTTGATGTTTAGACTGTGCCACAGCTGAAGACCATCTGTAAAAAGTTTAATATCTCTATGAAAGGCCTCTCCAGGAAGGAGGAATTCCAAAAGGCGCTGAGGGCCTGGTTGGAAGCTAGAAAAGCCACTGAGCATACTGAAGAGCCTGGAGAAGAGGCAGAGAATACAGATGGGCAGCTAGATGGGCCATTGGGCCTGACCGGGGAGAAAGTACCTTCCAGGCCAGGTGGCAGTGTTTCTTCCAAGGGCCTGTCCCCAATAGAGCTAGAGGACAGGGAAAGAGATAGGGTGCATCAGATGGAGCTAGCCAAGCTCAAACTGGGTGGGCAAATGGAGTTAGAAAATAAGAAGTTGGCCCTGGAAGAAAAAAGGATGCATTTAGAGCATGAGAGAATGTTGAGGGAATTGGAGCTCAAGTCTAAGAACTTGGAATTTACTCCCTCTGGTGGCAGCGCACCATCCGTGCCTGTAGAAACAAGAGTGTTTATTCCCAAGGATGTGATTAAGGAGTTCCATAGGCATGAAGATATTGGGCAATGGTTTAAGGCCTATGAAGTGGCCATGACCTCCCACCGGGTCCCTGAGAAGGATTGGGGAGCAGGGTTGTGGGGGCAGTTCCTCAGTGATGGGCGGGATACTTTGTTAGACTTGCCCTCTGACGACCAGAATTCCTATGCCCACATGAAGGAAGCCTTAATGTCCAGGTATGGGTTGACCCCAGAGCTTTATAGACAAAGGTTTAGGAATTGTAAGAAACTGGAGTCAAGCACATGGGTAGAATATGTTTCTTTCTTTGGCAGAGCTTTGGATGGCTGGGTGAAGGGTAGCAAAGTGAATGATTTTGAAGCGCTCTATAATTTGATTGCATGGGAGCACTTGTCCAATAATTGTTTTCCAGAGCTACGCCAGCACCTTATTGATAGCAAGCTGACTATCCCTAGGAAGCTTGCTGAGGAGGCGGACCGCTGGGTTAGTACCCGGGTCCACAAGGGTCATTTGGGAGACTTCGCCAAAGGTGGGCAGTGTCCCCAGCAGAAGAGTGGGGGGGACAAGGGTAAACAGAGGGAGTTCCAGAAAGGGCCCCAAAGTAATCCCCAAGGGAACCAAGGGAAGGGTTCCCAGCCTCCCCCAGAGAAGAAGTCAGGGGCCCCGACAGATAAGCCTGTTCACAAGGGACCCCCAAAATGTTTTAAGTGTGGTCAGGTGGGCCACTGCTTTTATGATCCTAAGTGTCCCCTGAAAGCAAATGCAGCACCCACCCAGCTAGTGTAGCCCTGGGGGAGGCGTTGGGTGCCCAAGGTGGGTGGGGTCTCGCAGAGATGTCCCTAGTCTCTTTAGGAGACAGTGAGATGGTCCCTAGGACCCAGCTGCCTGATAACACTAAGAAGTACAGGCAGTGGGTGACCATCAATGGCTATAGGGTGGAGGCTCTGAGAGACACTGGAGCCAGTGTGACAGCTGTCAGTTGTCAGCTAGTGTCTGAAGAGCAGGTGATCCCCCATGCATTTTACCCTGTAGTTGCCGCTGACAACTCGGAGAGCCACTGTAAGGTGGCCCAGGTTCCCTTTGAGTGGGGGGGGTCTCAAGTACCTTTCAAGTAGCTGTGAGGCCAGCCATGCCTGTTGATTGTCTGTTAGGCAATGATCTAGAAAGCTCCCCTTGGGCTAAGGTGGAGCGAAGAGCTCATTTGGAGATGTTGGGTCTGCCTGAGTGGGCGTGCGTGACCACCCAGTCCATGGCAGCCAGTAAGGGTGTTCAAGAAGACCTGGAGCCTGAAAAAGTGGCCCAGGTGCCAGCCTTAAAGAGGAAACCGGCCCCCGAAGTTCCCACGGTCCAGGAGGAGGCAGACCTTCAGGGGGATGCCCTGGAACCTACAGGGGAACAAGTAGCTGAACTGGGGGACCTGCCTGAGCTGACCCATTGGCAGCAGGAAGGAGGCCCCTCCAGGGAAGAGTTCATGAGGAGCAGAAAAAGTGCCCTTCTCTTGTGAGTTTGCGGCAACAGGCCACAAACCAGGCAGCATGTGATCAGTCTGGATCACATTGGATCTACTGGGAGAATGGTCTCCTGTATAGTGAGCCTAAAGTTGCTGAGCCTGGGTCAGTCCGTGTGCTGGTGGTACCCCAGCGCTTCAGAGCCTTCCTACTGGGTCTGGCTCATGATGTGCCTTTAGCAGGACATTTGGGGCAAGACAAGACCTTTGAACGGCTTGTCACCCACTTTTATTGGCCCCAAATGCGCAAGAGTTCAGATACTCATTGCAGGACCTGTCAGACTTGCCAGGCAAGTGGTAAGTGTGGGAGGAAGCAAAGGGCTCCTCTCCAGCCTTTCCCCGTGGTCAGTACCCCCTTTGAACGGGTGGGCATTGACATTGTGGGGCCTCTGGATCCCAAGACAGCCATGGGAAACAGGTTCATCCTGGTCTTGGTGGACCATGCCACCCGGAAGCCATCCCTCTCCGGTCGGTGACGGCCCCCGTGGTGGGTCGTGCATTGATGGGGATTTTCTCCCGTGTGGGGTTCCCCAGAGAGGTGGTGTCAGACCGTGGTACCAACTTCATATCCAAGTATATGTAGTCCCTGTGGCAGGAGTGTGGCGTAACCTACAAGTTCACCACTCCTTACCACCCCCAAGGTAATGGGCTGGTTGAGAGATTCAACCGGACCCTGAAGGGCATGATTATGGGTCTTGAAGAACCCATGAGGTGTAAGTGGGACGTCCTCTTGCCATGCCTTCTGTTTGCTTACAGAGAGGTGCCACAGAAGTCCTTAGGGTTCAGTCCCTTTGAACTGCTGTATGGTCACCCTGTAAGAGGACCTCTGAGTTTGGTAAAAGAAGGCTGGGAGAAAGCTCCCAGTAAACCTCCCCAGGATGTATATAGCTACATGCTGGCCTTCAGAAACCAAACCCGGCGTTTCAGACAACTCGCTCAGGCGAATCTGGAAGCCAGCCAGGAATAGATGAAACGGTGGTATGATCAGAATGCCACTCTGATCGAGTTTCAGCCTGGACAGAAAGTGTGGGTCATGGCCCCCGTGGAGCCTTGTGCGCTCCAGGATAAGTGGACCGGACCATTTGAGGTGGTGGAGCGCAAGAGTAATGTCCACCTACTTGGTGGACTTGCGGTCTCCTAGGAACCCTTTGAGGGTCCTGCATGTCAACCGCCTGAAGCCCCACTTGGAGAGGTCCGAAGTGGGCATGCTCCTAGCGACAGATGATGGAATGGAGGTGGAGACTGAGCCTCTTCCAAGATGGGTCAGTGGATGATGTAAACCTCTCTTCCACCCTGACCCCTGAGCAGCAAGATGACTGTCGCCAACTGTTGGGACAGTTTCCTGATCTGTTCTCCCTGACTCCCAGTGTCACTGAGTGGTGCGCCCATGATGTGGACACTGGGGACAGTCCTCCTGTTAAGCACAAAACTTACAGAGTGACTGACAGGGTGAGAGCTTGCATCAAGGAGGAGGTCTCCAAGATGTTTGCGTTAGGGGTGATTGAGTCCTCTAACAGCACTTGGGCCAGGCCAGTGGTTTTGGTCCCAAAGGCTGCTGCGCCTGGTGCCACACCCGAACTCCGGTTCTGTGTGGACTACCGAGGACTCAATTCAGTCACCAGGACTGACGCGCACCCCATCCCCCGAGCTGATGAGCTCATTGATCGGTTAGGGACTGCCCGGTACCTCAGTACGTTTGATTTAACGTCTGGGTATTGGCAGATCGCCTTAACTGATGGGGCAAAAGAGAGGTCAGCATTCTCCACACCAGATGGGCACTACCAATTCCGGGTTATGCCCTTTGGGATGAAGAATGCCCCTGCCACCTTTCAGAGGTTGGTCAACCAGGTGTTGCCTGGACTGGAGGATTTCAGTGCCGCCTACATGGATGACATTGCAGTGTTCAGCCCTCTTGGGAAGAACATCTGCACCACCTCTGGGAAGTGTTGGTGGCGCTGCGGAAGGCAGGCCTCACGATCAAGGCGAGTAAGTGCCAGATCGGGCAGGGTTCTGTGGTGTACTTGGGACATCAGGTTGGGAGCGGCCAGGTGGCGCCCCTACAGCCCAAGATTGAAACCATCCTGGCTTGGGAACCCCCCAAAACCCAGACAGAGGTGAGAGCCTTTTTAGGACTCACAGGGTACTACAGGAGGTTTGTCAAGGGGTATGGCAGCATTGTTGCACCCTTGACTGAGCTGACTTCCATTAAGCAGCCCAAGAAAGGGAACTGGACTGACACCTGTCAGAAAGCTTTTGATGTCCTGAAGACTGCCATGTGCACAGCACCCGTGCTCCGGGCGCCCAACTTCTCTAAAGAATTCATTGTACAGACAGACGCTTCAGAGCATGGTGTGGGGGCTGTTCTTTCACAGATGAATGAGGAGGGCCTAGACCAACCCGTAGCCTTTATTAGTAGAAGGTTACTTCCACGGGAACAGAGGTGGAGTGCAATTGAGCGTGAGGCATTTGCTGTGGTCTGGGCACTGAAGAAGCTGAGACCATACTTGCTTGGGACTCACTTCCGGGTTCAGACAGACCACAGGCCCCTCAGATGGTTGATGCAGATGAGGGGTGAGAACCCAAAGCTGTTGAGGTGGTCCATTTCCCTACAGGGGATGGACTTCGTGGTGGAACACCGCCCTGGTACAGAACACGCCAATGCTGATGGTCTGTCCAGATTTTTCCGCCTTAGTGAAGAGAACTCCCAAGAGGTAGGATAGTTCTCCCCACATTTCAGCTGGAGGGGGCACGTGTTAGACCTGGCACCATTGGCGTGGGTCTCCCTTCCATTTTTTGCTGTTGCCTCCTGTGTTTTTACTATGTTTTTGCTGGTCTAGATGCTTTGGGCACTTTGCCACTGCTTTACAGTGCCAAAGTGCAAGTGCTCCCTATTGTAAACTGTTGTAATGGATTAGTGACTCCATAATTGGTTTCTTTGATTTACTTGTCAGACCCTAGTACAGTGCACCATGAGTGCCCAGGGCCTGTAAATCAAATGCTGCTGGTGGGCTTGCAGCACTGATTGTGCCACCCACAGAAGCAGCTTGTAAAATATGGCTCAGGCCTGCCATTGCAGAGCCTGTGTGCAGTCTGGGACTGCCATGTCGACTTGGCAAGTGCACATACTTGCCAGTACCTAAACCTTCCCTTTTCTACATGTTAGTCAATCAATCAATCAATCAGGGAATTGTAAGTGCGCTACTCACCCGTGAGGGTCTCAAGGCGCTGAGGGGGGGTCCGCAGATCTGTTTAGCCGAAGAGCCAGGTCTTGAGGGTCTTCCTGAAGGTGTTCAGGAGGGGGCGCGTCTGATGTCTGCCGGTAGCTCGTTCCAGGTCTTGGCTGCAATGTGAGAGAACGATCTTCCACCTGCTCTGGCTCTGTGGATGCGCGGGGTTTCGGCCAGTGCGAGGTTGGAAGATCGGAGGTTTCTTTTGGGTACGTGGAAGTTGATTTTGTCGTTGAGGTATTTGGGCCCGTTGTTGTGTAGGCATTTGTAGGCGTGAGTGAGGATTTTGAAAGTGACTCTTTTCTCCACGGGGAGCCAGTGGAGACTTCATAGGTGTTGGCTGATGTGTTCGTGTCGGGGGATGCCGAGGACGAGTCTGGCGGCGGTGTTCTGTACTGTCTGGAGTTTGCGGAGTAGGGACTTGTTGATGCCGGCGTAGAGTGCGTTTCCATAGTCCAGTCTTCTGGTGATGAGTGCTTGGGTGACTGTCTTCCTTGACTCAGGGGGGATCCACTTGAAGGTCTTGCGGAGGATGCGGAGGGTGTTGAAGCAGCTGGAGGTGACGGCGTTGACCTGTCGGTTCATGGTGAGTGATGAGTTGAGTACGATGCCGAGGTTCTTGGCGTGGTCTGAGGGGGTAGGTGGGCTTCCGAGGGCGGTCGGCCACCAGGTGCTGTCCCATGCAGAAGGGGTGGTACCGAGGACGAGGACTTCTGTCTTCTCGGCGTTGAGCTTCAGGCAGCTGTTGGTCATCCAGACTGCGACGTCTTGCATTCCTTTCTGGAAGTTGAGTTTGGCAGTGGTGTGGTCTTTGGTGAGGGAGAGGATGAGCTGGGTGTCGTCGGCGTAGGATACGATGTTGAGGCCGTGTTGTCGGACGATGGCTGCGAGGGGGCCATGTAAATGTTGAAGAGGGTGGGGCTCAGTGATGAACCCTGTGGGACTCCGCAGGTGATTTTCGTGGGGTCGGAGAGGAAGGGTGGGAGTCTGATCCTTTGGCTTCTTCCGGTGAGGAATGATCGGATCCAGTCCAGGGCTGTTCCTTGTATGCCTGCGTTGTGTAGTCTGGCGACTAGTGTGCGATGGGAGACAGTGTTGAAGGCTGCTGATAGGTCGAGTAGGATGAGGGCTGCGGAGTGGCCTTGGTCCAGGAGGGTGCGGATGTCATCTGTGGCGGCGAGTAGGGTGGTCTCTGTGCTGTGGTTGCTTCGGAATACGGATTGGGACGGGTCGAGGATGGCGTTCTCTTCAATGAATCGTGTCAGTTTCCTGTTGACTGTTTTCTCTGCAACTTTGGCTGCGAAGGGGAGGAGCGAGATGGGCTGATAGTTCTTGAGGTCGGTGGGGTCAGCTGTGGGCTTGTTGAGCAGGGGTCTGACTTCTGCGCGCTTCCAGTCGTCTGGGAAGGTGCCTGTTTTGAAGGAGGTGTTCGGGTGCGATGGCGGCCACGGCTCTGTGGTAGATGTGAGGGGGGCAGGGGTCGGTGGGGGCCCCCGAGTGGATGCTTTTCATGGTCGAGGCGGTGTCTTCGGCCGTGATCGGTGTCCAGTTGGAGATGGTGGGCTGGCTGGTGTTTCTGGGGGGCGGGGGGCCGTCTGTGGCGCCTGGTGGATGGTCGATGAAGTTGTCGTAGATGTTTTTGATCTTGAGGTGGAAATAGGTTCCAAGCTTGTCGCAGAGGTCTTGGGATGGGGTGATGTCTGTGGCTTCGCTGCGTGGGTTGGTGAATTCTTGAATGACACTGAAAAGTTCCTTGGAGTTGGTGGAGTTGGCCAGGATTTTGTTGTGGATGAAGTTCCTCTTGGTGGCTCTGATCTGGTTGTGGTAGTCTGTCATGGCGTCCTTGTAGGTGGTGTGGTTTTCGGTTGTCTTGGTGTTTCTCCAGTTCTTCTCCAGGCATCTGCAGGTGCGTCTGGCTTCTTGGAGAGCGGTTGTGAACCAGGCAGCTTTCCTGGGGCGTTGTCTGTCGGGGTTGCGTAGCGGGGCGAGCTCGTCTGCGCAGTTGGAGATCCAGGTGTGGAGTTCTCTGGCTGCGTCGTTTGCGCCGTTTGCGTCGGGTGCCCAGGTGTGGTTGTCTCGGGTGAGGGTGGAGTTAAGTTGCTCATCGGTAACCTTGCTCCAGTTCCTTCGTGGTGGGCGTGGGGCTGGTTTGGGTGCCTTGGGTTTGTTGATGGCGAAGTGTACGCAGTGGTGGTCGGTCCATGGCGGCTGCGTTGTGTGGCTGAAATGGACGCTGTTTCCTGCCGCGAAGATGGGGTCAAGGGTGTGTCCTACTCTGTGGGTCGGTGTGTTGACGAGTTGTTTAAGTCCAATGCTGGCGAGGTTGTCACGAAGGATAGTGGAGTTGGGGTCGCTGGGGTTGTCGAGGTGGAAGTTCAGGTCTCCAATGAGTATGTAGTTTGTTGAGGCGATGGCGTGGGGTGCGATGAAGTCGGTGATGGTGGTGGCGAAGGGTGTTCGGGGGCCGGGGGGTCTGTAGACAAGGGTTCCTCGGAGTGTGGCTTTGGGGATCTGGAAGTGCAGGTGTTCGGCGGAGGGGAAGGTTTCGCTGGAGGTGGTGAGGCGGAGGGTGCTCTTGTGGGCGATGGCGAGGCCCCCTCCTGGGTGGTTGGGGCGATCTTTCCTCTGGATCTTGTATCCGTCTGGGATACCGGTGCTGATGTCATGGGCGGAGGATGCGTTGGTCCAGGTCTCTGTGAAGAAGGCGATGTCGGGCGAAAGAGAGTCGAGTAGGTTCCAGATTTCCATGGCGTGTTTGTGTACGGAGCGTACATTGAGGAGGAAGCATTTTAGGGTGTCGCCGGTGCTGGCGTCGGCGGTGTTGGAGGCCGGGGTGGCGGTGAGGGTCTGGCGACAGTGGAGGCAGGAGAACTGGCCGTGGGTCGTGTTCGGCGAGGCCTGTTGGCATTCTCTAAGTCTTCCAGGGTTGAGTGCGAGGAGGGTGGTGGTGTCGTAGCGATGGGTAGTGGGAGGTCCAGGGTTCCTGGCGCTGGCCGCGAACGGGTCGCGGATGGGCACAGACGGGCTTGCCTTTGGTGCGCCTTCGGCATGCCCGCTGCGCGCATCCGCTGTGCGACCGCGCAGCGGCCGCCATTAAGTAGGGGAGGTGGGAGGGAGGAGAGGCTGGGAGGCGGGAGCAGGGGAATTCCGGGGGGAAATTCCAGGGGGGAGGGGCCGCAGGGGCAGCAGCGGCGAAAGGCAAAAGGAACAGGCAGGCACGAGAAAATAAAAATGGAATTAGAGCAAGACACAGATGGGCACAATAACAGTGGCACAACAGGGAAAAAATTTAGAGAAAAAAAACGGCTGAGAAAGGTTACGGTGGTTGGAGGCAGTCTGGTCCCAGCAGGAGCGGGCAGCAGCCTCGAACCTCCCAAGGAGGAGGTCGGGGTCTGGAGGCAAGAGACGACACAGCGGAGCAGCGGGGAGAGAGTGGACCTAGACCAAGGTAGGCCCAAGGTACACCTATGGGCAGGGTGCATTGTATGTGAAAGGTAGGACATGCCCTGGTGTGTGTGGCATGTCCTGATAGTGAATTACAGCCAATTTCCTTTTTCATTATTGCAAGGCTATCTGTTCCCATAGGCCAGAAATGGCAGTTTGATTATAACATCTTATAATCCTAACTGACCCTAGGAACAAGATAGGAAAATAAAGTTTAGTATGCCTGAACTCAGAATGTTAAAATACATCTTTTAGTGTGGGTGATTTTTACATTCTGTGTTTGAAAATACCACTTTTAGAAAGTAGGTATTTTCTTGCCTAACCATCCAGCATGCCTCTGCTAGGTTTGTGTATTCCATGTCTGGTTTGTGAGTGACAGGGGGCTGGAGAGGGCCTTGGCTCCAGCAGTCTGATGGGTCAGGGCTGGGCTGAATAGGACCTGCATTGAATAGAGAGTAGGGGAGGAGATTTCCTTTCACCAACCTGAGCCCTCATAGAATAGAGAGTAGGGGCAGAGATTTCCTTTCACTGACCTGAGCCCTCATAGAATAGAGAGTAGGGGGAGGAGATTTCCTTTCAGCTACCCGGGCCAGGTCTTCTTTCAACAATGCTGTCTCCACCTCCTGCCAGGAAGCTGCACCAGGGAGGACAGAACTGGTTTTGGCTGGGCACAGACACTCTCTGCCTTCAGAGAACAAAGGATTTACTAGTATAAATATTGGGGCCCAGACCCCAGAATTTTAGATCACTTCTGGGAATCAAGACGGACCTTTGTCAAGGTGAGAAACCAAGGAAGCTGAAGGAGGAGACTGCCCCAGTGCTGGTTGCTGTCTGGGGTTGGCCTGCAGTGGTTACTCATTTCCAAGGAAAGGGAAAAAGGAACTTTGTGTACTTTATCATCTTGAGGAAGATCTCCAAGGGCTTGAAATGAGCTTGCCTCGTGTCTGAAGTCACAGAGACACCAAGACTTCACCACCAGCTCCCCCTGAATTTCCTTGCTGGGAATTCTACCTGAAGAGAGGTGCCTGCTGTTGTTCTGGGTACCTCTAGTGTCTGTGTGTCGCTGGGAGCTGGAAGCGCGACACAACGAGGAAGAAGCGTGATGCCGCCGCAGCAGTTGCATCCCCGAAAAAGCGTGTCGCCGCCGCAGCTGCTCGCTGTCGCATCGCCGAAGAAGCGTGTCGCATCACCGGAGAAGCGTGCTGCCTCCGCAGAGGTTGCCGTCACATCACCGGAGTAGCGTGTCGCAGGGCCTGTCGCAGCTCCAAAGTTAATCGATTTCGCCGCTCGGCCGTTGGGCGTGCACGCATCACCTCCACGTTGTCGCATCGCATCAAGGACGCCATTTTGTCGCATCGCACCGGATCGTCGCATCGAGGCGCCATCTTGTCGCATCGTCACCGGGCCGCAGTAAGAAACGACGCATCAACTCCCCACACAGTAAGGAAGCAACGCATCCACTCCCCTGCGCTGCAGTAAGGCACCGACGCATCCACTCCCCTGAGTGTAAGGAACGGCGCATCAACTTCCCTGCGACCCTTTTGTTTGCATTGCGTGACGCATCCCAGGTACTTTGAGAGTAAAGTGACGCATTTACCATCTAATCTGAACTAAGCTATTTCTACCATATGAAAGACATATTTTTGAGTATTGTATTGTGGATTTTTTTTCGTTTGGTCTTGTGTTAAATCTAGATAAAGATTACTTATTTTTCTTAACTGGTGTGGTGTCCATTTGTAGTGTTTTCACTGTATTACTGTATGTGTTCACAAATGCTTTACACACTGCCTCTGAGATAAGCCTGCCTGCTCGTGCCAAGCTACCAAGGGGGTGAGCAGGGGTTATTTAGGAGTGTAGGCCCCATACCCTGACTAGAAGCAAGGGTCCCTACTTGGTCAAAGGTACCTACCTCTGCCAACTAGAGACCCCTGTATCTAACACATGGGATTTGAGGTGCAAGGAGGCAAAGATGGCCCTTTAGGGAATAATGCAATCCAGGATGTAGATCACCCGGTGGCAGGGTCCCCAACCCCCCTGATGCATGTTGTTCCCGCAGGGTCGGATATGGGGAAGGGAGGTTGGGACATCACAATAAGTGAGTACTCCAGGGTTGGTAACCCTAGGGTGGTCGGATGGGAGTTCCCTTCTTCCCCGGCCAGTAAACCCATTGGGGACAGAAGTGTGCAGCGTGCCCCGGGGAGAGTGTTCCCTCCTTTTGGTCCGATAGTCCCCATTTGTTTGCTTATACACGCTACCCTGCGGGCGTTCTATTTGGCTGGCTCGGGCCGGGTTGTGCTCTTTGCCCCGCTTCCGCTTATTATCCCTAATCACAATTATGCAAGGTCACCCTTTTAAGATATTGAGCCTCAATGTTAGAGGCCTCAATGCCCCCACGAAGCGGAGAGCCCTACTCAACTTCCTCAAAGAGTCGAAATATGATGTTTGTCTCCTACAAGAAACACACTTAGCTTGCGCAGACTGAAGATGCCTTAGCTCAAGATGGTTCGACAGGCAACACTTCTCATCCACACAGGGAAAACGGGCGGGTGTGGCCATATTATTTGCCTCACATTTCCCGGGGAGGGCCCTAGCGGTACAAGCAGAAATACCAGGTAGATTGCTGTCCCTGTGGATAGAACTCGGGAGCGGCACCTACACTGTGGCTTCCATTTACGCCCCTAATGATACGCAGGAACCCTTTGTTAGTCAGGCCCTGGGGGAGGTTCTGGCTTCCCCAGACGAAGACTTAATAATAGGGGGGGATTTCAACATAGTGCAGGACCCCCAGATGGATAGATCAGTCTCAAGGACAGGCAGAACAGGGGCGCTCTCAGAAGCAACGAGAAGCTGGCTGGCGGATGAGGGTTTGGTGGATGTGTGGCGCCAGCATAACCTAGGGGCAAGTGAGTTCACTTTCTTTTCGGCACCACACCAGACCTAGGCGCGCTTAGATTTCTTCCTGGTTACCCCTCACATATCCCAATTGACGGCTGCCATGGCAATTGGAGCTGCAGCACTGTCTGACCACTCCCCCATTTCGCTCTCAGTGCAGTTGCCCGGGAACCTTGGCCCCCAGAGGCGGTGGCGCCTGAATGCTAGGCTACTTACACATGAACATAACGTAGATCAGATCCGGAAAGCCATTCAGGATTTCCTAGAAATAAATGACGACGGCTCGACATCACCTACACTATTATGGGACATGCTCAAAGCGGAACTCCGGGGTCAGTTCCTGGCTATCTCGGCCAGCTTGAATAGGGATAGGAGGTCTAAACACGAGGCCTTAGAGGGTAAGGTTAAAGAGTTAGAGGCAGTACACCAACAGACGGTAGCGGTCCGAACGAGGCACCAACTGACGCTGGCGCGGAAACAACTAAAAACGCTGGATATGGACCAAGCTGAATATGCCCTGGTGCGTACAAAACAGACTTACTATGACGGGGGGAACAAGGCGGGCAGACTCTTAGCACATAAACTGCGCACACAGGTGGAACAGCGTCGGGTTGTGGAGATTGAGGGCCCAGGGGGGGAGGGGCTGCGAACAGATGACAGCATCGCGTTTGAGCGCTTTTACTCCAGCCTCTACACGGTGGAGCCATTAGATGGAAAGGCAGCGGTAAGCTACGTGGCTGGAGGCCCGGTGACATAGCTTTCAACTCAGGAGGCGTCCGGATTGGACATTGATTTCACCTTGGATGAGGTGTCTTGGGCCATACAGGGACTACCCTCCGGCAAGCCCTCGGAGATGATGGTTTTACTCTAGAATTTTATAAAATATTTGCGGCTGAGCTCTCCCTCCTTCTTGCTCGCCTCTACAACTCGTTTAGTGAGACAGGTAGCCTTTCTCCCACTATGCAAATGGCCTCCATTATTTTCCTCCCAAAACCAGGTAAAGACCCCAAGAAATGCGCGTCATACAGGCCTATCTCCCTGCTGAACGTAGACTTGAAGATATTCACTGGCATGCTGGTGGCGCGGTTGGCTCCGTATATGCAGGGTCTTGTGGACCCAGATCAGTCTGGGTTTATCCCGGAAAGAGGCTGTAGCGATGGGGCCAAGAGGCTCTGCCATATCTTAGAGAAAGCACAATGTACACAGACTCTGACTATGGTCCTGTCAGTGGATGCAGAGAAAGCCTTTGACAGGGTTCATTGGCCATATCTGCAGATGGTACTCTCTAGATTTGGGCTTGGGGAAAGGTTCCAGCGCTGGGTCCTTTGTAACTATTCCCTTCCGGAGACAAAGGTCAAGGTAAACGGTGTATCATCCCCCACCTTCAGAATTTCACGGGGACAAGACAGGGCTGCCCCCAGTCCCCTTTTTTATTCACGTTGTACATGGAGCCGTTTGTGGCGCATATACGCCAGCACAAGGGCATCACAGGACTCCGCATGGGAGACAGGGAGCACAAACTCTCGCTGTATGCCGACGACGTGCTGCTGATACTTACGAATCCGTTTTCCTCCCTGCCCCCAATTGTCCAGGAAATCACAAACTTTGGCAAGGTGTCGGGGTTCAAAGTTAACCTACAAAAAACACAAGCCCTTAGCTTGACGATCCCCAGTGTGGATCGATCTCGGCTGGTGGAGGAGTTTCCATTTGAGTGGGACCCTGGGGGGTTGACGTATCTGGGTCTACGTATGCTCCCCACCCCTGAGCGCACAGCGGAAAAAAAACTACGCAGCCTTACTCACCATGACTAGATCTGAGCTGTCAAAGTGGAAGGTACACACACTGTCCTGGCTGGGTAGGTTAGCAGCGATCAAAATGACGTTACTTCCCCGGATTTTATATGTAATTCAAACACTCTCCCTACAACCCCCCGCCAAGGTGTTATCCCAACTACAGCACCTAATAAGCAATTTTATATGGGGGGGGGAGCGCGAATGGCCCGCAATCAGACCTACCTGAAACTGAAAGATGGAGGATTTGGTATACCACACCTAGAAAGATATTATCAGGTGGCCCAACTCCGATACATGATAGAATGGTATAGGCCAGCATCGGAGAAGCACTGGTGCTTTATGGACTGTGTGGCCGCGGGGATTCAGGTGTGGAAGGTCCTGTGGCTCCCCAAGAAATTTAGGCCTAAGGGAATGTACATCTCGCCAGTAACTAGGGAAACGTTGGGAGCGTGGGACAAGGTGCAAGTGAAAAGCCTGTTATCCACTCTCACGTCCTCCCTGAACCCTTTTATAGGACATCCGGAATTCCCACCAGCAGCTACCGTAGATGCTTACATTAAGTGGCAACAAGCCAATTGCAAGCGGATAGGGGACCTATTTGATGATGAGGGTGTGATGGAGTTTGAGAAGTTCTGCGTCAACTATGACCTTTCACCAGACTCTCATTGGCAATACATCGCGCTGAGACACTGGGTCACGCAACCCCATATACGTCCACATGCTAGTCACCATTTAACGACATTTGAGAAATGGTTCATTACCCGCCATTCGGATAAGAAGTTGCGCTCTGACATATTTATTGCACTTCAACACCCCGCCAAAACACCAGCGCAGCGTAGGTGGGAGAATGAATGTGAGCGTTAATTTTCGGTTAAGGAGTGGCACGATATAATCCATAGGGCATGGGCGTCTTCGTGCAGTACAGCGGGCAAGGAGATGTTTCTCAAAATCGCCCATTATTGGTATTATACCCCGGTGAGGACTGCAAAGTGGCGAGCTGGTGGGGACCCAAAGTGCTGGAGACAGTGTGGGCTGGAGGGTACTCTTACACACCTACTATGGGATTGCCCAAAGATCCAGCAGTTTTGGTCCGAGGTCCTGGCGGATATAGATAATATTTATGAGACCGACCTGCCCAGATTCCCAAGCTATATCCTCCTGGGCCTTCCCAATGCCCTGACATTCCCCCTGCGCTCAAACCGGTGAAGAGCGATTGCGCTAGCCCTGGGGGCAGCTAAACAGACACTTTTAGCTAGATGGGCCACTACGGTAGTCCCAACCCACTTAGATTGGCTGCACAAAATGTGGGATATTGTGGGCATGGAAAAGTTGACCGCAGGTGCCAAGAGAACGCTACGGCACTTTGACAAAACGTGGGGTTCTACAATCAAATTCCTATCCATAGAATTGACCTGTCCGGTGTTCCTGCGGGTGCTACGCCTCACGCAGGCAGTCCATGGGGAAGAGTAACCTACCCCCGGGAGCGTTAAGATATAACTCTAAATAAGCGCCAGTTTTGGAGACTTCCGCTTAGGCAGTCGGGCTTCCCTCCTTTCCTTCCTTTCTTATTCCTTTGTTTTTGTTCTTTCTTTATGGTATTGTTGTTGTACAGTAACATACCCCACCGGCCTGTGGATGTAAGTGGTTGCTGTTGTTCTACCCAAAATGTGAATAAAAAGATATAAACCACAAAGTTCACCACATTAATAAATTAGTCATATGGCATTATTTATCAATAAAACCAGTTTAATCACTAACCAAATCCAATGTGTTCATTATTAAAACACACATTGCAATGTTCAATGATAGTAATTGTTAGTAAAATACTTGAAATAAAGCACATAAAAAAATAAATAACCATAAACATGGTCTGAGTCATCATCAAAAGCCTTTATTTCGGTCATCTGACCATAAAAGTGCTATGTGCTATAAATACATCATATACAATTTTGCAAAAAGAAAATGTAAGATGGACAAATTGATTCGTACAGCACTTGCACAAAATTTGGTTAAAATTAGAATACAACTAAAATCTGTATAAAAAAAAGCCTTTCAAACAATACAATTGGAGCAATGGCAGAAAAAAACACTATTATTCCGACAACTAGGCGGTAGGGTCTGCTATGCTGTCTAGACTTCCTGTATGCATATGAGAGCTTCATTACTATCTCCAAAACTGGGTAGAAGGGTGGGCTTACTTAAAATCATACTATTAAAACAGATTACGGAGGCAACATATGAGGCTTTTGTGCTTTCCCCCTAATTCCCCACATGTGGCCCAAACATTTTGCAAGTGAGCAGGCAAACAATGGTCTTGCGTCAGATTTAAGAATGTGCAGGGCCCCACCATGCTCACTAGTTCCCAACTGCTTACATATGGGCGTGAGCCACCTGCCTCTTGGAAGGGAATATGCCGGCAGGCGAAAAGGACGTGAACAAGTGATTCATTAAAAGCAAGGCAGCTAGGACAGGACTTAGAATGTATTTGATTGCCAGACCAGGTGCTTGTAAACGAATTCAGGATGGGTGCCAAATCTGAACTGGATATATAATTTTCTGTCAGTTGGTGACTGGATGAGGTCAAGGTAGCCTTTTAGGGATCTAGTCGTTTTAAAATCAATAAATTCTGCTGTTAGCCTGCCCCTCGTGACGTTCCTGGATTCAATCTGGGGTACCCAGTCCCAATACAAGGCTTTCACTTGTTTTTTACTGGGTGGCACTTGGGGGTTAGCAGTATCCCATTGGCCCTTGACCCCAATATTTTGTAGTAGGTATTTTTTTTTTTTTTATCTAGCCTATCTTATTAAATATATCCAGAGAACTAACTTCCTCAAGTGCAGTGGCATAAGAGCACAATTTAGGGGTCATTCTTATTCTCTGCCAAAAGAGCAGTGGGTGTATAGTTTGGCTAAGCCGGCAATAGATTTCCGGCCCATATCCAGCTTTAGAGGATGGAGTGGTGTGCTCGGGGGAAGTGACACCAAACTCCTTAAGAATTTGTTCTCCGACATGAGAAGATCTTCCAGTCTTTCAAAGCTCCACTATTCTGCCCCATATAAGGCACAGCTCACCGCTTTAGGATTGTATATCTCAAGGGTGGCTGCAACAGGTTTGGTGTATGAGGGGCAGTGTTCTTTCTTTTTTTGTACTTCAAATTTGCCTTGATTAAATGCGGTTTCCAGGACATATCTTCTGATATTTTGATCCCCAGATATTCAAAGCTACCCACCCACTCTAGCGGGACGCCACCTAGTGTCGGTCGCCCTCTATATGATTTATAGGGACTTAATGTCATATACTTCGTTTTTGTTGTGTTGATCTCTAGGCCTTGCCACAGTATGCAGCTATAGGACTAATCACAAAGATTTCCACACTCCTGTTGTAGAGCATATGGGTCTAGCTTGGAGTGCTCTGAAAATGATAGAAAGATTTCCTGGGGCCATGTTTTAAATGACCCAGGAGACTCACTGCGACTAATAAAAAAAAAATCCTGGGGGAGGCTGATGTGCTCCCCACAGCCCCCTTCAACTTTTAAATAAATTGTTGCAGATTCCCCTGTCCCTCTTTGAGGCAACACCATAAACAAAAAAATTCCAAAACAAAGTTCTTGCAGGACATTACGGGCCACTCCTCCAGGAGGACTGAATATTCTATGAGGGGCTTTGCCACTGCTGTTTTTATGTGAAGCACAATCCAGTGCATCTTTTTTGTAACTTTTCTTTTTTTTTGTGGGTGCTCTGGTCCCACCTGGGGCACCCATTTCTTTTCCTCATTTGGGGGCTGCAAGGGGAGACACAAAGCCCCTGCAGCCCTGCTGGCAGGAGCTAGCCATTCAATTTTTTTGGTAGGTATCCCGGTCCCACCCGGGTGACCCACAACTTTTCTACATGTTGGGGATGCCAAAGGCCCCCAGGGATAGGGTCACCTGAGCCAATAAGTGGCTGGGGAAAGAGGACTCATGCACACCCCCTCATCATATTGTTAAAAAAAGTAGAATTCACTTGCACCCCTTGGCCCAACCCCAGGAAAATATAGTGGAAAAGGGAGAGCCCACCCTTTTTTCTAATTTTTCCAGTGTTACTGAAAATGCTTCTTTTTCAATTTTGTCTCAGGGGGTCCCTCTAGGGCTTTCCCCACAAGTCCTGGGGGGGTGGCGTATTCCTACACTGCCCCCTATATGTAATTTGGTGTTTTTTCAAAGCACGAGCCCTGAGCCCCAGAGCCTGAAAATCACAAACCAATGTCTTCGTTGATGCGGTTGACAGCCAATCAGATCTTATCTTTGATCTGCCAGTCCATCAGGAGTCTTGCACTGCTAGGTATCTATACATTTTAAACCCTAATTTACCAAAAACTACTGAATAGATGAACACCAAAGGAGTGAATATACGCCTTTTGCCTCAGACCACTTAAATTTGGGGATCCCCAGGGCTCTGCCTTGAGTCCGACATTGTTTAATGTCTATATGTCCCCCTTGACAACCCTGGTGGAATGTTTTGATGTGCAGGTCATCTCATACGCTGACTACACGAAGATCCTTTTAACTTGGGACAGGAACATCTCTACTGCCAAAAATAGATTTGAAGGGTGTCTGTCAGCGGTGTTCCAGTGGATGCGCTGGAGTAATCTCCAGTGAAGCACGTGGAAAACTGAAGTGCTGGTCTTTGGCTGCCCTCTCCCCCTTGGGATGGTCCGGCCTGGCATAGCTCTGCTCTTTCTCCCCCGACTCCATCTCCAGTGGTTCGGTATCTTGGAGTGAAGTTTGATAATAACCTGTCCTTCAAACCCCAGGTAAAGAGTGTTGTTGGGACTTACTTCGGCCTCCTTCGGTTCCTGAGGAAATTCTTATTTCTGCTCCCAGCTTTGTGTCAGAACATGGTAATCCATGCTCTCATAACATCTTGGTTGGAATATGTCAATGCACTATACTGGGGTCTCCCTCTGTACCAACTTAAGAGGCTCCAGTTGATGCACAATGCTGCAGCTCATCCCCTGCTTAATATCCCTAGAAACACCTCTAGACAGATACATCATAAGGAGCTGCATTGGTTGCCTATTCAGGAGAGAGTGAAGTTCAAGGGTGTCATGTTAGTCCACAAAGCTTACTATGGCCTAGATCCCAGCTATCTCACTATGAGACTCTCTCACTATTGTCCAGCTAGAACTTTACACTCTGCTGATGTATTGTTAGCAGTGGTGCCCAAGACAAGATGGAAGAGATGGGGAGGCTCTTCTTTCTCAGCATTGGCTGCTATAGGCTAGAATTCTCCTACCTGCTATCTTCGGACCGCTAAGGATTTGGGTTCCTTCAAGTGAGGTTTAAAGACCTGGCTATTTACCTCCGCCTTCTAACTTGTTCCTTTTGTAGTGATCAGTGGTTGTAGTACCTGCAGTGCCAGGACACTCTGTGAATAGTTGTGCGCTTTACAAGTTCCATTGATTGATCTGTTTTGAATATCTATACATAGATTAAAGTGACGTTATAGTTAGGTAAGGTAATAAAATCTTAATTCACTTTTAAACAAATCCTCAGGCACTGAAAAAAGGTTAAAGTGACATTACAATAAGGTGAAAATGTCAGTTAAATGTAACATTTTAAACTCAAACCAACACTGAAATTCGCCAGTTATATTTTACTGAAGTAACTATAACTTGTGCAGTCACTATGCACATTGTTGTCATCAATAATGTCATTTCAAATTTCATTAGTGATGTTATCAATGATGTCATAGAACATGTCATAAGTGATGTAATGTGTGAGGGGATAAGCAATGCATGGCTGGTACACCAATTAAATTTACTTCAGTAAACTATAAATGCTAAGTTTTGTGTGTTTTTGTTAGTTTAAAATATTACATTTTAACTATCATTTTCACCAGGCTATAACGCCACTTTAGCCTTTCTTTTTTCCAGTAAATTTCTAGTTTGTTCAGTGTAAATGAATATGTTATTATCATTCCCATCCCCCTGCATTGGCCAACCCCTGCAAAGAATGGCCTTTGGCCAGGTGTGGCATGGGGTTGACCACAGCTCCCACAGGAAGTCGATGCCCCACTGCACACCACCGAACCACATTTTTTAAAATCTTCGGATCCCTCCAGACTCTTGCAGGAGAACGTGGAGTCTGAGGGGTTCCCATGGGAGGAAAGATACCACAAGAGTCCTGCAAGATCGCAACCCCCACAAATTTGTTTTTGTTGTAACCTCGTGGGCAAGGGGCTCAGGCTATCCCTACCCTACCCGACCGACCTTCAAAATCTTTTAATTACAGAAAATGGGGAGCGAGCCCCTGAGTTCAGTAATGGCAGGAGCAATATTTCTCTTTATTTTGCGGCCAGCAAATCAGAGGGTGAGCTCCTGTGGGACTTATGGGAGCCTCTCACTCCCATAGGTGCAAGGCGTCCAATGGAAAAAAGCAGCTGCCTTCGGCAAGTTGGATAACTCTATTGTTTAAAGTTGCACACCCGCGGGACTCCTGTAGGAGTCCCACGAACCCAACCGCCCAGATACCTAGAAGTTTAAAGCGTAATTTCTCAAAAACTAATGAACACTGAATAGAATTACACCTTGCTGGGTAAAGTTCTAGCTTTCTGTTAAATTTGGTGTAATTCAGTTCAGCCTTTTGGGATGTATCGCTGTTTAAAATTACCTATGTAAATTGCATGGAAAAATCCTGTTTTGTGTCCCCCCCCCCTTTTGTTCCTCAGCCCCCGCTTGATGGATCACCACAAAACGTTCCAGGAAGGAGCTGAGATGGATGAACTTTGTTTTTTAGGCAGTTTTGTGAAAACTAATCAAACAGAGGCAACGTTATTGCTAAAATAAAAAACACTGCCCTGACAATAACTACTCAATGCTGACCTCCACTATGTAAAATATATATATATTTATATATATATTTTACATAGTGGAGGTCAGCATTTCCGCAGGAACACAGAACGGCAGGAGTGTGACAGTCAACAACCGGAGGGTCATCGACATCGCGTGAAAGCCCATTAGGTGAGTGCGGTTGAACTGGTTTGGATTACGAGTAACAATGTTGCTGGTTGGCTTTATTTAACTGCTGGGGTTGATTTATAAACAACGTGGTGAATATATGTAACATTGTGCAGCAGCAGGATAAAACGAGCATTCAATTCTAAGAAAACTAACTTAGAAAGTAAAACATACCTTTGAATCAGGAAGATTCGAATGTTTGACGATGGATGCTAGAGAAGCGAAACGGACCGCTATTATAGCCACAGTCTTTGATCAAACTAATGTAACTACTACTGGGAGCAACGCCAAAGAAACTATCAAAAGAGGCACTGATATTAGGAGCAAACTAAGACTATGGGAAAAACTATCTAAAAGGGAAATTAACAAATGGTGGGAAGTTCTCTTCCTTAAAAAATATTTAGAAGTGAAAAGAGTTCCCAAGGGTCTGATAATCACATTAATGCCGAATCACCATGACACAAGCAATGAGCTCCTTCATGAATGGGGTGAACATATTTTGAACTCCTCTCTTGGATTAATTGCAATTTTGGTAAAACGTATAGAGATTTTGTTGCAGAGTATTCAGATACAACTTAAAGATCTCGAAAAGGAGTTGGAACAAGTGGATTTAGCAAATGAACTGAAGAAGTTTAAAGCAGATTTGGAAAGACAAATTGAGAGTCATGAGGAGATGGTACAATTACGCAAACAAACCAAATCTCAAAGAGATAAGGATGATTACAACGAAGGACGTATATTCACATATGCGAGAAAGTTCACTAACTTGAAACAACAGGAACACCTGGATATAGTAACTAATACCTCAGGTAGTCCATCATCATTAACTGATACTGGCTGGAGTGAAGGAGAACCAGAAACAACAGGTGCAAGAGCCAAATGTGCTTTTTTAGGAGAAATGCGATTAGCCCTACAACAACGACAATGGGAGAAATCCGCCAGGCCCCCCAATTATACCACAAAGAGAGGAAGGGGATGTAACCGTGGAAGAGGAAACAAACAAGAAGAGGCAAGAGAGGCAATCGAAAAAGAAAAAACGGGAACCACAATCAGGAGCATGAAACAGAAGACAACATAGAACAGGAACAACAAGAATTGAATGTGATCAACTTCTTAAATAGGCAGATGGACGAGGCCTCAATTTTTGCCCCACGAGTCATATGGACCTTGCACAAACTAGGATTGATTTATACAGATATATTAGGAAAATCAAACTCGCCAAAACATTCGCAGAAAATCAGAAAATGAAGGACTACAAAAAGAAGATTGATAAACCAACTATTGATCTACTAGTGGAAGACACAGCAGGATTACAAACATTAATTGATTTACAAGATCAATCAATCAATCAATCAGGGGTTTATAAAGCGCGCTCCTCACCCGTGAGGGTCTCAAGGCACTAGGGGGGGGGGTGCAGCTCCGGATCAGTCGAAGAGCCAGGTCTTGAGGCTTTTCCTGAACGTGTGCAGAGTGGGGGAGCGTCTGATGCTGACTAGGAGCTCGTTCCAGGCCTTTGCTGCAAGGTAGGAGAAGGCTCTTCCACCTGCTTTGGTTCTGCGGATGCGTGGGGTCTCTGCCAGGGCGTGGTCGGCGGGGCGGAGGTTCCTTTTGGGTAAGTGGAAGGAGACTCTTTCGTTGGGGAATTTGGGTCCGATGTTGTGGAGGGATTTGTACGCGTGGGTGAGTAGCTTGAAAGTTACTCTCTTCTTGATGGGGAGCCAGTGGAGGTCTCGTAGGTGCTGGGTCATGTGCTCTAGTCGTGAGGTTCCGAGGACGAATCTGGCTGCGGTGTTCTGGATGATCTGGAGCTTGTGTAGCAGAGTTTTGTTGATTCCGGCGTAGAGCGTGTTTCCGTAGTCCAATCTGCTGGTTATGAGTGCGTGGGTGACGGTCTTTCTGCAGTCGGGGGGATCCACTTGAAGGTCTTGCGGAGGATGCAGAGGAAGTTGAAGCAGGTGGAGGCAACGGCGTTGATCTGGCGGGTCAAGGTGAGGGAGGAGTCTAGAATGATGCCGAGGGGGTGGTCCGTCGGTGTGGGTGGGTTTCCGAGGGCAGGGGGCCACCAGGAGCTGTCCCACGCAGAGGGGGAGGGTCCGAGGATGAGGACCTCTGTCTTCTCCGAGTTCAGTTTTAGACAGCTGTCGCTCATCCAGGCTGCCACGTCTTTCATTCCTTCTTGGAAGTTGAGTCTGGTGCCTTCTGGGTTCTTTGTGAGAGAGAGGATGAGCTGGGCGTCGTTGGCATAAGATACTATACTGACGATGGCGGCGAGGGGGGCCATGTAGATGTTGAAGAGCGTTGGGCTGAGCGAGGATCCTTGAGGTACTCCACAGTTGATCTCTGTAGGTTCGGAGAGGAAGGGAGGGAGTCTGATCCTTTGGGTTCTGCCGGAGAGAAAAGAGCGGATCCAGTCGAGGGCGGTTCCCCGTATACCGGTGTCGTGGAGTCTGGCCGCGAGGGTGCGGTGAGAGATGGTATTGAAGGCCGCGTAGAGGTCCAGTAGGATGAGGGCCGCAGTGTGGCCCTGGTCGATTAGCATGCGGATATCATCGGTGGCAGCGAGGAGGGCGGTCTCGGGGCTGTGGTTGCTGCAAAATCCAGACTGGGAGGAGTCGAGGACGGCGTTCTCTTCGGTGAAGGTGGTCAGCTGGGCGTTGACGAATCTCTCTGTGACTTTGGCTGCGAAGGGAAGGAGAGAGATGGGCCGGTAGTTTTTCAGGTCCGTCGGGTCGGCTGAGGGTTTCTTGAGGAGGGGCTTGACCTCTGCCTGCTTCCAGTCATCGGGGAAGATGCTGGATTCGAGGGAGGTGTTGATGGTCTGGCCTAGTTCGGGAACTATGGCGGCGGCGGCTCTGTGGTAGATGTGCGGTGGGCAGGGGTCTGTGGGGGCTCCTGAGTGGGTGTTCTTCATGGTCGTGGTGGTGTCTTCGGTGGTGGCAGGTTTCCAAGTGGTGATGGTCAGCTGGTTGTCAGTGGTGGGGAGGGGGGTAGTGTCTGGCGTCTGTTCGCTGAAGTTGTCGTAGAGGGCCTTAATTTTCAGGTGGAAGTAGGTGCTGAGCTTGTTGCAGAGGTCCTGAGAAGGTGTGACGTCCGTGGCTTCGCTGGGGGTTTGGTGAACTGCTGTATGACGTTGAAGAGTTCTTTGGCGTTACTTGCGTTGGTGTTTATTTTGTTCTTGATGAAGTTCCGCTTGGTGACTTTTATGCGCTGTTGGTATTCATTCATTGCGTTCCTGTAGTTGTTCCGGTCTTCGGTGGTTTTCCTGTTCCGCCAGAGTTTCTCGAGGCATCTGCAGGAGCTCCTGGCTTCTTGGAGGTCGGTGGTGAACCAGGCAGCCTTCGGAGGGCGTAGTTTGACAGGATGGCAGAAGGGTGCAAGCTTGTCAGCGCAGCCGGCTATCCAGTGGTGTAGTTCTTTGGCTGCTGAGTTGGCATCCGTCGTGGTGGAGGGGGGCTCGTGGAGGAGGGTGGTGTTGAGGTGTTCCTCTGTGATCTTGCTCCAGTTCCTTCGTGGTGGGCGCAGGTCGGGTTTGGGTGTGGTGTTGAAAGTGAAGTGTATGCAGTGGTGGTCTGTCCAGAGGGGCTGCGTGGTGTGGCTGAAGTGGATGTTAGTCCCTCCTGCGAAGATGGGGTCGAGGGTGTGTCCGGCTCTGTGGGTGGGGGTGGTGACGAGTTGCTTCAGTCCGAGGTTGGCGAGGTTGTCAAGGAGGGTGGTGGAGTCGGGGTCGCTGCGGTTTTCGAGGTGGAAATTCAGGTCTCCGATGAGAATGTAGTCCATGGAGGCGACGGCGTGGGGTGCGACGAGGTCGGCAATGGTGGTGGCGGAAGAGGCACGAGGCCCGGGGGGTCTGTAGACGAGGGTCCCGCGTAGCATGGTTCTGGGGGAGGTTTGGATCTGGAAGTGGAGGTGCTCTGTGTTGGAGAGGGTATCGTTGTGCTGGAGGTGGAGAGTCGGAGGGAGCTCTTGTGTGCGATGGCGAGTCCTCCTCCTGGGCGGTGTGGGTGGTCCTTTCTTTGGATCTTGTATCCGTCGGGGATGGCGGTGGCGATGTCGGGGCGGAGGTGGCGTTGGTCCATGTTTCCGTAAAGAAGGCGACGTCTGGCCAGAGGGTGTCGAGCAGGTCCCAGATCTCCATGGCGTGTCTGTGTAGTGAGCGCACGTTGAGGAGGATGCACGTCAGGTCTTTGGTGGTGCGGGCGTCCGGCGTGGGTTCAGCGATCTTGGGGGGGCTGTTGAAGGTGAAGGTTAGTCGGCAGTCTCGGCAGGAGAACTGGCCATGGGTGGTGTCCGGCGTCAATCTCTGGCAGTTGTTTCTCCCGGGGTTGAGTGTGAGGAGGGCGGTGGCGGTGTAGCTGTGGGGGGTCATAGATCCAGGGTCCCTGGCACTGGCCGCGGATGGGCGCAGGCGAACTTGCCTTAGGCGCGCCTTCGGTGCACCAGCGGCGCGCCCGCTGCGCGCGGGTGCCATTAAGAAGGGGAGGGGGTGGGACGAGAGGATGGGAGGCGGGAGCGGGGGCTGTGCAGGGGGGAGGGGCCGCAGGGGCAGCAGCAGCGGGAAAACCGGTGGTGAATAAAATTAGGTAGAATTAAAGGCTAATGGAAAGAAGACACCTAGCGGGGCAGAGGAAATTAAATTGAAAAGAGACAGAGGATAATAAGTTAAAATAAGGGCAGAGGAAATTAAAATAGGGGCAGAGGAAATTAAATTAAAGGCAGAGGAAATTAAATTAAAGGCAGAGGAATTTAAAATGAGATAAGGGCGAGAAGGGGACACCAGGCAGGCGGAGACAGGAGCAGCTCCGAGGCAGGAATCAGGAATCGGACTGCAGGCACGAACCTTCACCAGGAAGAGGACTCAGCACTGCGGCGTGGCGACGGTACTGCGGAGCTGCCGGGGAGAGAGATGACCCAGACCGGAGGTCAAGGTCTTACTCCTTGAAGGAGGATGAAGGAGGATTTGGGGCAGCGCCTCATGTCACTAACGACTGACCCCAACTGGGGGCAGGGTTAAGTGGAAAAAAACGAATTCACATTATTATCCACAATTACAACCAGGTAACAAAATGGATATTTTTCACGAGACAGTAGTACAAGACCTGTACAAACTAACTAAAAGGAAATGCAACATGAATCTATCTCTACAGGAACAAAAGGCTTTGTAAGCACTCCAACGAGATGAGACAATTGAGATCAAAACTGCTGATAAAGGTGGCAATGTAGTTATCATGGAGAAAATAGAGTATATAAGGGAAGCACACTTTCAATTGAGCAATCAGTAGTATTATGAAAAATTAGAAACAAACCCAACACCAAAATACCAAGAGGAATTCGCGGATAAAATAAAAACTTGGGCACATATGAATCTGCTGGATAATGATGAATGCAAATATCTAACATTTACTTACCCTGTAATAGCAACAATATATTTCTTACCCAAAATTCACAAACACCCAACCAAACCACCAGGAAGACCGATCATATCTGCTAAAGGAGCATTGTTAGAACCCATAGCTAATTACATTGATTTTTTCATCGCACCTTACGTCCAAGACCTTAGCTTACTTAGACACTTACAGGAAATTCCTTGGTCATCAACTTTTAAGTTAATCACAATGCACGTTACATCATTGTATACGAATATTGAGAATGAAA
The DNA here is from genome assembly GCA_963921515.1 of Calotriton arnoldi. Taxonomy (NCBI): domain Eukaryota; kingdom Metazoa; phylum Chordata; class Amphibia; order Caudata; family Salamandridae; genus Calotriton; species Calotriton arnoldi. The sequence continues at coordinate 304,455 of CAWUFW010002863.1, forward strand.
TTGGCCTAAGAGCATGTGAACACTTTCTAAAGAAAAGGAACATACAACTACTAAATCACAATAAAATGCTAGATGCTGTTGAAAATGATTGAACTATGCCTTACACAGAATGTATTTGTATTTGGAAAAGAAATTTATAAACAAATCAAAGGAACCGCAATTGGTTTTTTGTTTAGTCCAAACTACGCATGCCTAACAATGGGCTGGTGGGAACAACAAATTGCATGGGTGCCAGAGAATGATAAATATGTGGAAAAAATCGTTATGTGGTTACGATACATAGACGATTTATTCATTATCTGGGATGGCACTGAGGATGATTTCGTAGAATATTTCAAGATATTTAATGCAACGAGAGCCAATTTCAAGTTCACATGATATCAGTGCATCTAGAGTGGCATTCTTAGATACGTAAATCTATATTGAACAAAAGAAAATTCAGACTACTCTCCACAGGAAAAAGACTGCAACTAATCTATTACTGCACGCTGACAGTTTTCATCAATCATCATTAATTAACAGTATTCCATACAGTGAATTTTTGAGGATTCGCAGGATATGTTCCCAAGAGGTTGAAATGGATAAACACCTGAGGGAAACAGCCCGTCGCTTTGAGAGAAGAGGCTACAAACAGAATGCAATCAAAGTTGGTATAACTAAAATGAAACAGAGATCAAGAACTGACATGTTAAAAAATAAGAAGCCTCACAAAGAGAACGAAGAACAATCAAATTTGATACGGCTGATTACGACCTTTTCGGTGGAGGCAAAAGAAATTAGGAAGATTCTGAGAAAGAATTGGAACATCTTGCAACTAGATCCAACAGTAGCTAAAGTAATGGGCCAACATCCAAATATAACTTTTTGCAGAGCCAAAAATCTAAGGACACTTTGGGGCATAGTCATTTTCGAAAGAGAAATAACACGACCTGGCTACATCAAACTGGTTTTGTTAAGTGTAACAAATGCTGATAGTCTGTCAAATTGCTGTGAACAAATGACAAATAACTATGGCATTACATGTAAGAGTCAATGTGTGATTTATGTAATTGAATGCCCATGCAATTTGAAATATGTTGGCAGCACCATTTGCAAACTAAAGAAAAGAATTCTAGAACATGTCTATCCATAAAGATCGTGGAAATGCGAGTGCAAAACAAACGGAATTCAACCATGAGAGTAATTGGAAACAACTGAGATTCTATGTCATTGAAATGGTTGACCAAAGTGAAAGAGGCGGTGACAGAATAAGCAAATTGAGACAGAGTGAATCCCAACACATTCTGAATTTACGAACATTATCACCCTTTGGTTTGAACCAGGACGAAGAAATGTATACTCATCTCTAATGACTTGACAAAGACGTGAATATTGACTTCTCTATAGAGTACTGTAGTTCAGCAGAGATGTGGGAAGGGAAACAGAGGACAATTGCTTTGACACACAGGGAGCTGCATGTTTAGCAGCTCCCTTTGTGACAAAGCAATAGCGGCTCCCGCAGGAGGCGGGGAGCTGGCAGGGACCGTGGGGGCCTTGAGGCTCCCCGTGGTCCCCATCAGTGGTGAGTAAGTGACCTGGTTGGGACCAGGGCACCCACGATAGAGGCCGGGCCCTGGTGAATGGGGTGCCCTGGGGCCAAAATTGTCCCAGGAGGGGGGCTGTGCACCCCCTCCCCATATTTGTTTTTTTCTTTTTAATAAAATAAAAAGGCCAGGCATCGGGGTATGGGTCCCCGGAGACATAATAAATACATTTAAAAAAATAATTGTACCAGCAAGTCGCTGGTGGACCCACCCCTTTCACCACCACTCTGCAAACGCGCCTCCTGGTGAACAACTGGTTGGGGGAATAAAGTTCCCTTGGTTGCAGAGAGTACTTGGGGGCCACTAACCTCTCCTGTTACCTCCAGTAAGTCCCTCACTGAGAGGTCTTAGGAGGACCAGCCCCGATTCTCCACCACTCTGCAAATGCGATTACTAATTGAAAAGCATAGAAATGCACTTAAAAAACCAAAGGTTACGGGGAAATTAGAGTTAGGAAATAACATGTTTTTTAAACGTAGAAATTCACTTAAAAAACCAAAGGTTCCATGGTACGTTATACTTAGGAAATAGAATTTTAAAAAACTAAGAAATTCGCAGCAAAAAAACAGAGGTTACAGGGACGTTATTGTTAGGCTCAGATTTCACTTGTACACTGTGCAATCATCGCGAAATGCACCATGCACAGCGCAAGCTTTCCTTTTCTGCCGCTCGAGTAGATTTTTACTCGAGCGGCAGCTTTCTCAACGCCAATGGGCAGTTTCTCAACGCGAGCGGTCGCGAGCATACGCGACCACTCGCAATGAGAAACCTGACCCCCCGTGTTGAGAAATCTCGCCTGGAGGTTTATTTTCCACGCTCGCGCTCGCCAACTTGATGTTGACGATCGTGAACGAGGAAAAATCTCGCCGGGAGGTGGATTTTCCTCCCTCGCGCTCGCCAACATGACGTTGGTGAACGCGAGCGAGGAAAAAAACTCCGCTACGCTGCGCGAAGCGAAGTTTTTCAGATCGGCGCAAGCTCCGCGTAACGCAGAGTGCAGAAAACTCTGCAAACTCCGCGCGCGGAGCAGAGTTCACCGCCCAGGCCTAATGCATATACATATATATCTGTGTGTGTGTGTATATAAATATTTATATGTATTTAAAAGCAGTAGCACTACAGCGTTTCATATATTTATATATAATTTTATGTAATGAAACACCATAAGGCTACTGGTTTTCTAACAAATGAAAAGTAACAACAAAGAGAGATACTTGTTGTAAGTGATACCTGAATAATCGGAAAGCTTCTTTCTATATATTTCTTATGAAGTTTCAAAATAGATAGCCAACCAATACTTGTTTCATGACACAGCCTTTCACAAGACTATGCCAGACATGTCTGAACGTGATTTGCTTACTGGCATTTCCATGTGCACTATGAGGGATTTTACTTTGAAAATGTTGCTAAGCTCACAAGTTGAGGTGCAAATCCCCAACTGTTCAAAGACTACTATGCTGGGCACTTGCCACGATGTATGGTAGCTGATTTTTCTGCAATAAACGCACTTTAAGAAATCCATAAGCACGTTGTGGTCCGTACCTGATGTTTGCCGAGACGGTGGCGATACAGGAGTGTGGATTCTTTCATATATATATATATATATATATACATTTTTTTTTTCTATGTATATATATGTATAAATATGTATATTAACCCTGGGCGGAGTTGCGCTACGCGAAAGTCCGCGAAGTGGTAAAAAAACTCCACCGCGCTACACGGAGCTCCGCGAGCGGCGGAGTGCAATAGAAACATGCTGTTCGCAGTGTTTGCACAGTGCCGGATGCTTGTGCGTACTGTGCAATCATCGCGAAATGCACCATGCACAGCGCAAGCTTTCCTTTTCTGCCGCTCGAGTAGATTTTTACTCGAGCGGCAGCTTTCTCAACGCCAATGGGCAGTTTCTCAACGCGAGCGGTCGCGAGCATACGCGACCACTCGCAATGAGAAACCTGACCCCCCGTGTTGAGAAATCTCGCCGGGAGGTTTATTTTCCACGCTCTCGCTCGCCAACTTGATGTTGACGATCGCGAACGAGGAAAAATCTCGCCGGGAGGTGGATTTTCCTCCCTCGCGCTCGCCAACATGACGTTGGTGAACGCGAGCGAGGAAAAAAACTCCGCTACGCTGCGCGAAGCAAAGTTTTTCAGATCGGTGCAAGCTCCGCGTAACGCAGAGTGCAGAAAACTCCGCAAACTCCGCGAGCGGAGCAGAGTTCACCGCCCAGGCCTAATGTATATACATATATATCTGTGTGTGTGTGTATATAAATATTTATATGTATTTAAAAGCAGTAGCACTACAGTGTTTCATATATTTATATATAATTTTATGCAATGAAACACCATAAGGCTACTGGTTTTCTAACAAATGAAAAGTAACAACAAAGAGAGATACTTGTTGTAAGTGATACCTGAATAATCGGAAAGCTTCTTTCTATATATTTCTTATGAAGTTTCAAAATAGATAGCCAACCAATACTTGTTTCATGACACAGCCTTTCACAAGACTATGCCAGACATGTCTGAACGTGATTTGCTTACTGGCATTTCCATGTGCACTATGAGGGATTTTACTTTGAAAATGTTGCTAAGCTCACAAGTTGAGGTGCAAATCCCCAACTGTTCAAAGACTACCTTATTTCTCTGTTATTTTCAGTGTTTATTTCTACAGAAAAAAATTCCTTCGCATTTCTCTTGATTCACAAAGTTAAAGTGTCATTCTGGATTTTCCAGTCACTTATGGGTGAATTGATTCTGAAATTGACTATAATGTACACTCATTAAGACAGGATTGCCTTACCTTATCCAAGTAACAACTAAGTGAGTGCTTGTCCAATGCGTTTGCTTTTAACTATTGTTATATTTCATAAATAAATCGGCAGGACATCGCCACTGGTCTTATTAACATCTTATTCTAGTATGAAATACTGCTTTCAAATATATTTAGTTGTGCTGAGATGCTGACATCACATGGTGCACTCTTATGTTTTCCCTAATGACTGTTATTAAAGGTATGTATGCATGTGCATGGTTTTGATTTTTACCTATGATGTGTTATATTGTTACAGTTAGGTTTTATATGTTTTTAGTCCCTAGTCATGTTAGATAATGGCACTTATAGTGTTTTTGGTGTATAGTGTCTTCTCAGTAATTATAGTGGACTTTGGTATGTTTCTTGTAATTTTTGTTATATTTTTGGAGCTTTTATAAAGTGACCATGTAATGAAACGTGTTGGATGGCTGCTTATTTTGAAACTTCATATGAAAATACATTGAGAAAGTATTTTGACTAAATTAAAAAAAATTAATGGCAACACCTGAAAAAATATTAACCTATCCCAACAAATCTATTTTTTTACATTCATATTATTTACAGATCGCACAGTATGTACTGAATTAGGATATTCTACATCTTGAAAGGGGAAACAACTCATGATTTCTATGGGTTGCACCAACACTAAAGAGAACACTACAATTGAAATAACACATTGGAAAGGTATTGAATATTACTCCAATAATTTACTATCACAATTAAGATAACCATAGAAAATATCAGAGAGCGCAACCATCCACCTTCAGCCCCCAATATAGAAATAAAAGACATAGTACCTGTCCTAAAAGCTGTGGCATCAACCTCATCAGCATCTGCTGGCACAATAATAAATTACAATGCAGGTCATCTACCAGGTCTACTAACTGGCCAAATGCCACCAGTACAACACCTCAAAAGACCAATGAAAAGAAAAAGAGGAGCAGAAAAACTGACCATGCAAGCATCTAAATACCCAGTAGTCAAAGTATTATACTAAAATTATTCTAATCACCAATTTGCAAAATGGTTGGGACGTTATGTTGCTCCCCACAGCCAAATCTACACTATACATGGACTATATCACAACAATATCACAACAACAATATTCCCATAGCCTATTCCCTTCTGTCAAACAAGCCTCAAAATACCAAGTATGTATCTTATGAAATACACGAAAAATAATAAATATGCACATGTGAAAATAATATTGGACTTTGAATGTGCTATGGCAAACAGCATGTACATACTTACATTGAAACTCATATTGTAAGGCTTTTACTTCCATTTCAATCAAGCTAGTAGGAGTCATGTGATAAGAAGCACGGAAATGAGAAAGACAAGAAAGCGAATCAATCAAGAGAAAGGGGATGGTCCAAAGCCCATTATATTTATATGCATTAATGTAGTGGAGACAAAAGGTCCTTGACAACAGATAGCTAAAGCTGCATATTGGTGAGACTTAAAAAGATCTAAAATAATAGGCATAATGATCAGCATTCCCAGATTCTTACAAATACAATATATTTCATATTTCGTATATAATATATATTTAAAAGATTTGTTGTATTAGCATGTAAACATTGCAGACTTAAACAGAGTCAAAACATTATCTAACAAGGCATTAACTTTAATAAAAGTGAAAAAGTCCAAAAATGCCCATAACATTAATACAAAAGTACTGGGAAAGTCAGTAAGTTTGGCGTTAGCTGCTAGCCTTAAGGCACTGTCAGACCGTGTTGTGCTTTTTCAGGGATTTTGTCAAACTTTGCTCAGCTATCAATAATATTAAACAAAAAAATGGCTAAAAGTAAACATTTTTCTTGGTCTCACTATGCTCAGCCTGACAGACACTGTTCTTGTTGGGAAAAAGGTGGGGGGGCATGGCCTCTCAGCCCATAAGGACGGGCTGCAGCTGCTGGGGTCCAATGTTTTGTTCACATGCCCTTATCTGGTAATACGAAAGCCGGGGTGGCAAATACCAAGGCTGCATAGTCATGATTCCACCTGATTCCTTGTTAGTTATCCACCAGAAACTCTTTGGCTCTTTCTCTCACTCTTGCAGCTTTTCTTCCTTCTCTGCTTCCTTACATAGTCACTGTTTTATATCATTCTCTTCCTCCTTCTTTCAACTTTTGTGGTTTTCTCTCTCCTTCTCTGGATCAAAATCTGATGACAGAAAATAAGTGGCAATCCCCAAATATCAGTGCCGGTAGGCCCCACTTGCAACCACTGTCTCAAATAAAATATTGCATCATGGTCGGCTCACAAAGAGACTCTAAACATATAGGATTGAGAATATTTTACTGTGGTGGTCTGCAAACCACTTGAGTCAATACCAGATTGGTGCAAGGGACGTGTGAATGTGCATTTACCAAATTGTTGTATATTCCCCACTGAATAGATGATACACTACAGTTATGGCACCCAGGTCCACGTGCTCTCCCTACAAGTTGTACACTGACATTTTTTCAAATGCATTCCTGGGAAAGTGTTTCTGCCAGTGTGTTAAAGAAGTCGCTGCAATTGGTTTAACACAAACACTATGTATATTTGCCCCTTATCTTTGCTGTAAAGTTCTCAGAGTAGTTAACTGGGTCACATTCTTTGGTCTTAAACAGAAAAAATAGGCCTAAATTCAAATAAGTGGCATGAGGCACTAGACTTTCTCTAATTGACAGTGATAGAGTTATACATTTAGATCTGCAATACTGGCTACCAAGTCTTAGTTCAGTGGTATGAAGGTGGCTATCTCTCACGTCACAACCGTGCAACCACATTGTATTTTGGGGTTAGGCTGTGTGATGCATACTTTTTCACAAATGTAGGAAAATGTCAGTGAGATTTGTGTGTTTCTGCAGTCTCCTATTCTATTGAAACTAAGGAAGTACAACGAATTACGCAAGTCGTTTTGCTACAGTGATTATATTGTAGCTATATAAATGTATGGTCCTTGGAAATGGTTGTTCTTTTCGGGGTTGCCATCTTACTTGTGGGCTAAACCGCCAATTATCTTTGGCCATTAGCCTCCTATTGGCATGTTGCATTTTATTGGGTCTGGTGCTACCAGCTGAGGTTGTATCATCACTGATTGCCATTGGATCGCCTGTAAGTAAACTCATTACCTCTGTTAATAAACCTGAGACATACATTTTCCATACAAAACTGTGCCTTCCTCTTATTTAATTTGATCTCTTAATTTGCTGTAGCTAACGTGTTCTGTACTTATGTTATGAGTCTGTCTGGGTTCTTGAGCTGTGGGATGGCAGACTTTTCAGTCAAAGTACAGGATTGGATGATGATAAAATGTTTGCATTTTTTTCTACCTTAAGCACACAACTAGGACCAGGCGAAATTTCCATTATGCCATCATAATGTCAGTAATTCCATCATCCGCAAAATTCCCAAAATTACGCTATTACACCACATCACATTATTATGTGCCATTTGCTGCAAAAAGTTAGTGTGCACACAGGAACAATGAAAACGACAAGAATGCGAGCAGCCGCTGTTTGTGGTATTTGTGGTTTTTCCTCTTCTTTTTTAGCGTGAAATGCAACCTCTCATCCAAAATGGATGAGAGGTTACATTTTGCAGTAAAATATAGCGCCAAATGCTGGTTTTGCATTTCACATAATTTGTCAGATTTTCTGGTAATTCAGCAAAAGCAAATTACACAAATATTACACACCCCTACTCTACACACAGGATCAGTTGCACACAAACGACAAGCCTTTCATCAGTACCTGATCGGTAAGTCCCACTAACTTCTGATGGGTTGATTATAATTGTGTGTTAAGTGTTAGTTTAGAAGTGCCACAAGGCGCTGACACTTCATACTTTCTGCTATTGACCAGCATGACTTCGTGCACTTTCTGTACCTAATTCATGATTCTAAAATGCCACAGGGATTGTGAAAATAGTTTTCTACTAGAGTGAATCTCACCAACCATGAAAATCATTAAACACAGACTGGGCAGGAAAGGCTGTTCAAGAGGAAATGAATCACTTCATGTTTTCTTGAAAACTGCCTAAAGGTAACATTGAAACAAACAGGAAACATGTTGTTTAAATAACTGCGGAGTGCAGACTTTATTTTAAGTTACTAGAACGTGCAAGTATGTATATGCTTGAAGAATGGTTTTTGTGTTCCACTCCCCAGAGCATATTTATCGCACCTTTAATGTTTTAGGCATACATCTAACTGACAGGTTAAGTCCCGTGAGGTATAAACAACTCCTGGCAATAGGGCACACTCATGCTTAGAGAAGCAATCGGTGGTATACAGGACAAGGAGCCATGCACACTGAGACGGTGCTGCTCATACACTAGTACATGGATAATATGCTTATGGGCAGTGAGAGCATATACAGAGAAAGAACGTACTTTGATACTAAGAGCCCGATGCACTCATCACAATTCCCAATCAGTCAGTGTTATTGCACACTGACAGTTTTGCATTCTGGGCTTTATTTTGCAATGCCACTGATACACTAATCAGTTGCAAAGCAAAATGCACAGTGGCATGAGGTCACAAAATCTCCTGCCTCATTTATATTTACGAGGCAGGAGCCATTGTGCAACCTATTGTGATTGCCTGTGAATGTGGGTAGGAATATACTTCAATTAGGAAAAGGAAGAGACAAACGTAGCTTCGGAGAATATATACACCGAGCTAGCAAACAGACTGCCGTTGGGATAAGGGGTTCACCCACACTAAAGAAGAGAGATACCTATTTTGGGTCAGGAAGCATATACACCAGAACTAGGAATAAGCTGACATTGGAATAGGGAGACAGGAACACTTCACACCACTATATAGACACATTCCCTTGAGTAGGGGGCAAGTATAATGAAATGCCACCAGCACACCATCATGTTGAAGGAAACATGGAGTCACAGCAATTTGGAAGGAAGACATGAACCCTGGGATTGGAAGATGCATGCATTGCAAATTGGGCCAAGCAATCGAGACAAGAGAGTATCTGACAATGGAACACAGGGAGACATTGCACCACAGAAGATATTGAGAAAGGAAAACTCAGACATGATGGCAAAGAAATCACAGTAATTGAGAATTAGAACACACCGACACTGGGACGTGAATCAGAAGAGGAAATATTCAGTTAGCCAGGATGTTATACTGTTACACTGTGACACTCATTTGGGAAAATGTGACACATCTGCATGCAAAGCAATGTATTGGTAGTGGGCAAAACATACACTCGGACAGCAAATGTATTATCACTGGGACAGAAAGAGGCCTCCATCTGAGAAAGGAAGACACTTAGGGGCCGATTCCGATTCGGGCCAGAAATCTCTCCGACCGAGCCGGACCCGGAGAGATTTCCGACCGAATCGGACCCGTGCAGCCCGACCGAACGAGTACGATGCGTCCGTATGCTATCGTACTCGAGTCGGTCGGACTCCCATTGAAGTCAATGGGAGCCGGTCGTACAACGCGTACGCGGGCTCCCATTGCCTCAATGGGTGCGAGGCAAACAAGGGCGCCCCCTACAGCGGGTACGCGGCGAAGCGACTCGCGCCGTACACGCACAGGTAGGGGGGACCCATGGGTCCCCCCTGTGTGCGACTCGCGCGGCTACGCGTACAGGGGGGTCCGACACGGACCCCCGAAGTACGGCTCCGACTGCTCTTTCGAGCCGGACGGCGCGTGTCGGTCGGACTGCTCGCGGCACGCATCGTACTTACCCGGCCGGGGAACGTCTCCATTGCGCGGTGCGAGTCGTGTCCGAGCGAGTCGGTCGGTGCGGTTAGACCCGGGAACGAGTCGGTCGGAGCGGTTGGGACGCCCAAACGAGTCGGTCGGCGATTTCGCATCGTACTCGCTCGTCCGGACGCGCGTACGAATCGGTCGGGAAATAGGGCTCCGAATCGGATCCGGTTATGCCGAATCCGATTCGGAGCCCTACCGGCCGAGATCGGCCCCAGAGTCAGGAAAAAGAGGAATCTTACTTCCATTGTTGGGAGAAAAGCATTCTGGCATGGAAGTCTTTGGTATAGAGGAACACCCGGGAAAGAAAAACACTTATTCTGTGACAAAAGGAAATGTACTTCTATGATAGGGAGTCTGCAAATTTTTTAAACTAAAACATTCTACTCAATTTGCATAGCATCGAGTAGTTACATTCCCATCCACATCATCTCCTGCTGAAAAACCCCACCCCGCACAAAGACTGGCAGCAGACCTGGCCCGTAAGTGCCCCATCTACAACACCCTGCATGGCTCCAAGAAGATGCTCTCTGCGCTGGCACTGCGTCTACTTGCTACCTTCGGTACACTTATCATTGGTTGTGGGAAGATGCACCCTGCCCATACATGATTTCCTCCTCCAGGATGTTTCCGCCAGAGGAGGTTGAAATGGTTATGGAAGTTGGAGGCTAAGTCTCTCGTAGTAGGAAATATTTTGAAAGCTTTTGATTACTACACACAGAATGCAATGTTCTGGTTTTTCTGACACTACAGGCAAAATTAAGAATACATCCACCCCAATAGATGACAACATCAGTGTGGCAGTCACTTACACCAGGATGAGGGGCCGTATTCATCAGGCCCTGCAATGTATTGATATTGAAACAAGGAGTGTCAAGGAAAACTCACACAATTGGCAGATGGACAACAGTGACAGTAGACAGTAGGTCAGGAAGGCAAATTTATAGGATCTGGGAGAAGTGAACAGAGTGACTCCAGGAAAGGGAATACTCTGATACTGAAACCGAGAATACACTAAAACTGCGTGTGACATATGCAACCATGGGGACAGGAAGGCAATTACTGTCTGACAATACAAACTGAGATACTGGGACAGGGAGGCCTTACATGCTGAACAGGAGATGCTAATACTTGGAAACAGAAAGAGGTACATGGGATCAGAGAACACACTACACTAACAAAACAAATGAGAGCATATAGCCGGGGGGCAAATACAACAGATATATCAGGAGAGGCAACTAAAATGTATTGTGAAAGATGAAACATACTACAGGACGGAGGAACACATTCACTCAGCTGGGAGAGTCCAACACTGGGTTATGGGGACACAAACCCAAATTCTTAGAGACTAGCTGACTTGAAAAGAGAGAAATCAATGTGCATGGGTATTCTCTTATACAGACCACCGGGAGCTAGGAATACCTTTTTAGCTTCACTGGGTAACATTCTAGAAGAAGGCCTCTGCACAGACGCATACACAATCATGGGAGATTTTAATTTCTATCTTGAGAGTCTAACTGACCCCGATACAGTGACTCTGATAGATACAATGAATAGTGCAGACTTGAAGCAACAGGTTCTTGGCCCTACACACATGGCAGGTCACACCTTGGATGGTATTTTCTCTAATCAGCCTGGCCTTCAGTTTACTGGCCTCCTGCCTCTTGTGTGGTCAGATCATGCTGCCGCCCAATTCGAGCTGACATTTAGGACTCGACCCACAAGCGGACCTCACCAAATAATAACCAGAGCCTGGAAGAATATTGAGGCAACTGCTTTACAAGAGCTTCTCACCTCCACGGCCAACCAGTTGCCGGTGAGAGTGGAAGAAGCCGCCATGGCATACACAAAATGGCTCGAGAAGGCTTGTGATAAACTAGCCCCAAAAAAATCTTTCTTCCCTAAAAGACTACAACCGTCTGCCCCGTGGTACACAGAAGACTTGAAAAATCACAAACTCACTTGCAAACGGTTAGAGCGAAGTTGGAGAAAGGGCTATAAAGAAACAGATAAAAAACTCTACAAAATGGGGCTACTTAAGTATAAACAACTGCTCCACCTAGCCAAACAAGAGTTCTATGTGGCACGTATGGATCTAGCAAAAAATTTGGCTAAAGAACTATTCAGAACTGTCTCCAGCCTGGCCACTCCACGCCCAGCCATAGTTGATTCAAGTCAAGAGCTGTGTGAGGAGCTAGCCAAGTTCTTCTTGACCAAAGTGGAAACCATTTTCTCAGCCTTTTGCAGTTTAAAGAGTGCCACGTTGGATCCGGCAAGTGAAAAACTTAAGCCCTTAAAAGTTACCACTGAGATACTAGATACTTTCATGCCAGTATCCCCGGGCAATTTGGAGAAGCTGCTTATGGCTGCTAAATCAGGATCACCCCATGATCCTTGCCCGTTAGCAGTGGCCAAATTGGCACCTGGTCCCATTGCTCGATCACTGGCCTCCATTTTTGAGGGAATGTGTGAAACAGGGCACTTTCCTACCTGTTGGAAATTGGCTTCTATATTGCCCCTGTTAAAAAAAACAAGCCTGGACCCTAAAGACCCCAATAATTTCCGCCCGATCTCGCGTCTTCCACTCCCAGCCAAGTTGGTAGAAACAATTTTGTACGCACAACTTAGCTCGTTCCTGGCGGCAACACAAGCCCTGGACCCCTCCCAGTATGGTTTCAGAGGGAGACACAGCACCGAGTCTGCCCTCATTAAGGCCACAGAAGAGATCAGAGAGGCCGTTGATCGAGGTGGGAGGGCGGCTCTGATCTTGTTGGATCTGTCTGCGGCCTTTGATACGGTCCATCATGGTATCTTGATGGACCGTCTAAAGGAGTGCGGGATCCAATCCAAAGCCTGGGCTTTGCTAAATTCCTTTCTATCCGGCAGAGGACATACTGTTGCATTAGGTGGATATCAATCTAAACTCTTTTCGCTACCCTGTGGGGTCCCACAGGGGTCCTCCCTTAGCCCCACTCTATTTAATGTTTATGTTTCATCCTTGGCCCCCATTATTAGAGCATTTGGGTTTGGTCTTACCTCCTATGCGGATGATACCCAAATTGTGGTGTCTCTACGACCAGGTCAGGAAAAGGGTATAGATCAACGTTTCCAAGCCTGTATGCAATCAGTTGGGAAATGGATGGCAGAGAATTGTCTGAAGCTTAATTCAGGCAAAACTGAAGTCCTACTGTTTGGAAAGGATACTAATTTTTGGACTCCAAGTTGGTGGCCGGATTCAATGGGCTCTCTCCCTCTGCCTTCAAAAAAGGTGAAGAATTTGGGGGTAATTGTGGATGAGAGACTCACCTTTGGGGATCAGGTTAATGCAGTAACATCATCAACTGCATATGTGCTTAGAACGGTCAGGAAAGTAATGTCATTCCTACCCCTAGGTAGCCGCCAAACAGTGGTCACAGCTCTGGTGCTGTCGAGGCTGGACTACTGTAACAGCCTGTATTTGAATATTCAACAAAAAAGTCTGAATAAACTTCAGCTGCTGCAAAATGCAGCAGCGAGACTTGCTTACCGGTACATCCAAATTCTCCTCCATCTCTAAGGAAATAAGGAAGCTGCACTGGCTCCCAGTAAGGAGTCGAGTGCGTTTCAAATCACTTTGCATGGTCTTCAAAGCTCTGCATGGCAAAGGCCCAGACTACTTGAACCAGATGTTCCAGTGGTACATTCCGAAAAGAGCACTTCGCTCGTTAGGGGCTAAGCTGGTTTCTGTACCGCCCAGGAGGAAAGCTTTGTGGGGGGGCAGAAGCTTTGCTGTGTGCACGGCGAAAGCCTGGAATGACCTTCCGTTTCGCCTAAGAAACGCTACTGATCTGTTAGACTTTAGGAAGGGTTTGAAGACCTGGCTTTTTGCTGAATAAACTCAGTTCCTCCTTGCTCGCTGCCTCAGGATAGATATGTTAGCGCCAGGACACCCTTGGGTAATCGCCGTGCTTTATAAAAGTTATTAACATAACATAACATGCTGACTAACCCTGTGCGTAAAACTCCACTATGCTCGCGGAGTTTGCGGATTTTTGGCAACTCCGCGTTCCACGTAGAACGCAGAGTTGCCGTAAAACTCCGCACTCCGAAACAGAGCAGAGTTTTTTTTGTGTTTGAGTTCCCAAAATGCGTTTTTGCACTTGCTGGAGCGACTTACTGGGTGCCTGCGATCGCCGACGAGATTTCCCATCCGTTCTGAGAGCCTCGAGATTTGCTAGCCGGGCGCACGGTCCTGTGAGAGTTTGCGATCACGAACACGTCATTCGGGCGCGCCATCGGACGGCAGAAGTTTTGAGAAGAACGCGATCCCGAACACGCAGAATCTGCAAACTGGAGAAGGTTCACTCCTGAGCAGCATCAAAACCTTCTCGAAATGACGATTTGGATTAAAAAAACTCCTCAGATTGACATTAGGCTGTACTTTTTTGTGCAAGGAATCCTTTTTCTTTTTTTACTTTTTTTTAAGAGGAAGGAAGTGCCCCAGAGTCTCCAACTTTCTGTTCCTGTCCAGCAGGCTCCTCCCAGTGCTTTGTCCATCTCCTGTTCACTTTTCATTTGGATTTGGAGCTGGAAGGATCACTCTTTGTGTCTGCTGCATCATATATCATTGGATTTGAGGACTTTTGAATTTGAGATTTCACAAGTAAGTTTGAAAAATGATGTTGTTTGTTTGATTGGGGCGTTGCACCTACTTTTTTTGTACTTTTCATTGCTTTTTAAAAATGTATTGTGGTGGGTGGCCTGTAGTTTCAGTAGGGGCCTAGTTGTTTCTTTGTAAGTCATTTTTCTTCTTTTATAAAGGAAACCTGTTGCACAGTTCACTACATTTTATCAAACTTTTGAAATCAATTTGCAATATTTATTTAATTCACTAGCCCAGTAGTCTGCCAATAGGCCTTTCAGCCAGTAGGCCCAAAGCTACTCATGGGTGGATGAAACAACTGTTTCTGTGGTGTCTGTTGAATTTAAACGTAATTTAGGGCATGGATGGCATTGGATTGAAATGCAAAATATGTTTTTAGGGGTATTTCACTTTTTTTCATGTGTTTTAAATAAATGCCTTTGTTGGATGTGTGTGGTTGTTGTGTGACTTGCAAACCTTTTTTAGCCCTATGGATTTTCGGTTTTGGCATTGTTGCATTAAAGCTGTGTTGTTTAGCATGCCTCCTTTGTCTGGCCAGTGTGTGAGTGTTTTTGTAATAGTGGGCCAGCATTTGCCTTGGATGAGCCTCCCCATGTGGCCAGGGGCCATTTTGTAAAGTCTGTGTCCATATAGGCCTGCTTGAGTTCATTGTTTTCCAGGCCTCCTGCTTGTTGTGAGTGACCATGTGGCTGGTGGCCATTTTGTGGTGGTAGTTAGTGTGCTTTTGCCATAGGCCTGCATGTCTTTCCTTTGTTCCTCTTGGCTTATTGCTTCCATCCATTGTCAGCTGCAGCTCCCTGAATGCTGCATCCCACGTGATGCACAATGCCAAACCGGGTCTGTTACATTTGAATTTTTGTTGTTCTTCTTCTTCTTTCCTATTCTTCCTGAGTGTACTGTACAGTACACCAACCATGAAAGCCCTTGTTGTTGTCAAAGTCTCACAAATGGCTACACTGTATTGTTATGTTTTTTTAATAACTGAGGTAATAAATGTAATAATATTAATAACACTAACATGTGTGACAACACACTGTTATATATTATATTTGTTTGTTTGTACTAGTAGTAATTGAACCACAACAATGAATGCCACATTTCACTGATGTTCTTCTTGCTTCTTTGCTTTTAGGTGCACAAAAGTCGAGGAGACAACATCACTCATTGTACTGCCAAACAGAAGTCCTGCTGCGCACGACATCATGTGACGTGTGACCACAGACATCTCTTCAACTTGTGCCACTGCGTGCTGTTGACATCTTCAAGATGGCCCCAAAGAAAGGTACCAGGTCCAGTACCAAGAAAGGTGCCAGTGAGAAGAAGGCACTATCACTTACCAAGACCGGTATGTCGCCCAAGACCTTTTTTGGGAACCCAAAAATTGCGCCTGCAGCAGCAGTGTCTGGGGAGCAAGCTGGAAGCAGCACCCCCGCATCAGTGGACCCACCGCACCACCCTAGGCCCAAGCCCATGTCTGTCGCAGAGGCAGCCAGTCTAATCACGAGTCCAACGCCAACGAGCAGTGATGTTGAAATTGACTTATTGTTATCGCAAAGTAGTACCCAATCAATGCAGTAAACTCAGATAAGTGGGCAACAACAGCCGCAACCACCCCCAATAGTAGTTGTTCCTCCCGAAGTAGGGGCAGTTCAGGAGATCGAGCTTCCTGCATTGGATGGATAATACAACAAATGTGAAATGTGTGCCTGCCTCCAAACCTGGGCCCTGACTATATATATCCTTTCCGAGCCTAGAGTGACTGCCCCAGAATAACAGGTAAATGATGGCATGCATTGCAAGCTGAGTGATTGTTGTTTGTTGTGCATGATGTCTACTATTCTGAATCTACACACAAAAAAGTGACTCAAGTCAATCTTTCCCACTTGTTGTTCAATAACAAAATTGTACTACCGCAGGCCGTTCCATTGCATTTTTAAGTCAGGACGAGTCTGGAGTCTGGAGGACTCACTCAGGAGTCGGGACACTGCTGGTACAGAGTTGGACACCATACCATACTCGCAGTCAGAGTCAGGAGGATCAGAGATGATTGATGGAATGAATAACTCAGGGCGTGAAGTGGCCTAAAGGTAAACAACAGCACCAGACCTACATGTCTGTGTAGTGGTGGTGGTGTGACTAACAGTGGTGCATTGATTTTTTTACTTAATTTGGAAAATGCTAAGTTGCTGTGTGCGTGTGCTCAGTGCTACTGCTGTCTAGCTCAAATTCGGAGCTAAGTGGAGGTTGGTTGGGGGGCCTGTTCCTGTTGGTGGAGGTAACTAAGTGCCGGAAACAGACATGATTTAGCCATGCCATGCCACCTCTGAAAGTCTTCTTGTTGCACTCCTCCTTAATTATGCAGTTTAACTTTTCTCCTTAATTTTTCAATATCCTTTTTGTTTTTCAATCTACAGGCCCTTTCTCCCTGCGCCATACTGGGAAAAACAAATCACACTTACCTTACCAAACCGCATCCACCAGGCACCCAACATTGACAGATGGACAGTCCAAGGAAGGACCAAGAGGAATGCAGAGATGCAACTCCAAATTTGGCAAAAATATAATACAGTAACAGTATCGTCTTCATTTGATTCATTTATTTATTTTCTCTTCAATCATTACAGCTGTGTGTGTTGTTTGTTTGCTTATATTTTACTCCTACAGATATTTTACCTTTATTTGCTATCTTTCAAAGGAAGCCCGGTACAACAGAACATAATGTATGTATGCAACTTGGGTCTCTCCAGGTGCAGACAGGCAATTGCATAATTAACATACTGCCCTGTACTAGTCTAGTACTACTTCTCATCATGCATGCATTTCCTTTTTCTACCTTAACAGATTTATGATGGTCAGCTGCCAAGATGAATGTGTTGTCCATGTGTAGTGTTTGTCTTTGTCAAACCTTCCCCTCAAATCCCCCTTCGCAACCATTCATCAAACTCTAACCCTCTTCCCCCTGGCTGTGTGATTTATATTGAGGTGTGACTAAATTAAATTTATACCAATAATTGATCACACACTTGCTGGGGTGGATGTGGTGAAAGCAACACTAACTCAAGGCAGGGCGAGGATCTTCTTCTGCTCTAAGTCTCTTTCACTGATATGTGAGGATTTGTGTGGCATATATATATATATAGCCCACACTGACAACATATAGATTAGATTGCCCACACATGCACAGTATTCAATATTCCATTTTTTTTCCAGAGGAACATAATCCATCACAATTAATTGCCGACATCGATTCATCATCCTTCCAGCACTAAAGGTTACGTTTGTCCACTTCATATGTCGAGTCATCTTCAGTTTGTAACTTGTACTAGGCTATCCCCGCCACCATTATGTTTTATTTTACTTTAGCATTGCCTATCATCATCATGGTTTCTTGTTTGGCAGTCTTCTTCTTGTGTACTATACTTCTACTACTCGTTCCCTAGTCTCCCTCAGGTGACTGACTGTCTCATTTTCTTTATTTGCAAATGCTACTGTCTACTACTGCTACCACCACCACCATGGCACCTTGGGAAACCAAACCATCACCATGCAGCCATCGATTCGGAGGAAACAAGGCGAAGTAAAAGAGTAACCCCCCAGAAAAGATTTAAATCATATGTATTGCATATGTATAAGGAAATCATATGTATTGTAAAACTATAAATAATTTATTACCCTAACAAATAAACTAGAAGAAACCCATAACACCTGACCCACGCCTCTCCCTAACCCCAACCAATATCCAGTAAATGTCCATGTCCAAATGTCCATAAAAAAAAAAGAGCAACACCCAAATTTTCCCCAACTGCCAACTCCCAACATTCCCACCCTCTCCCCAACACATCCCACCCTACAAAAAAAAGATTAAAAAAGGGGCAAGGGTCAAGAAGACTGAGGTCTAGTGGTGGGCGTGCCAGCTAGTGCACTCCAGGACCTCCTCCAGCCTGGGCCTCGGAGTCGGAGGGAGGTGATTGATGATGGATGGGTACATACACAATATATATATTGTGCTTGCAAACTACTGTTGGCCCGATTCACAACAGTAATCTGAGACAAAATCCTAACTTTACGACTTTTGGTATTCACAAAAGGCATTTAGGAGTAGTAAAGATAGGATTACTAACTTTACTACTCCGTAACTGAGAAAAATCCTAACTTTACAACTTTTGGTATTCACAAATGGCATTTAGGAGTAGTAAAGTTAGGATTCCTAACTTTACTACTCCCTAACTGAGAAAAATCCTAACTTTACGACTTTCGGTATTCATAAAAGGCATTTAGGAGTAGAAAAGTTAGGAATCCTAACTTTACTACTCCTAAATTCCTTTTGTGAATACCGAAAGCCGTAAAGTTAGGATTTTGACTCAGTTTAGGAGTAGTAAAGTTAGGAATCCTAACTTTCCTACTCCTAAATGCCTTTTGTGAATACCGTAAGTCGTAAAGTTAGGATTTTGTCTCAGATTACTTTTGTGAATCAGGCCCTGTGAGTCAAGGGAGTATTCTGAAATACAACCTCAAACCTTTGAATCAAAAACCTTGAAAAAAAACAGTCCTTGTTTATTCTTCCCAGGGTTTTTTTCATTTATCATTGCATTGCTCTTCTAGCATTATTTTATTCTTCACCCTTGGCTTTGCTACTCTGGCACGGTTTAATTTTCTTTTAATTCTCTTCATCTAGTCTGACTCTTCATCTAAGATATAACCCTGGGCGGAGTTCGCGGAGTTGCACTACGCTGCACTACGCGAAGTGCAAAAAAAAAAACTCCGCCGCACTACGCGGAGCTACGCGAGCGGCGGAGTACAATAGAAAAATGCTGTTCACGGTGATTGCACAGTGCCAGATGCTTGTCCGCACTGTGCAATCATTGCGAACGGCACCATGCACAGTGCAAGTGGTCCCTGCTTTCCTTTTCTGCCGCTCAAGTACATTTGTACTCGAGCGGCAGCTTTCTCAACGCGAACGGGTAGTTTCTCAACGCGAGCTGTCGCGAGCATACGCGACCACTCGCAATGAGAAACCTGACCCCCCCCGCGTTGAGAAATCTCACAGGGATGTTGATTTTCCATGCTCGCGCTCGCCAACTTGATGTTGACGATCGCGAACGAGGAAAAATCTCGCCGCAAGGTTGATTTTCCTCGCTTGCGGTCGCCAACTTGATGTTGACGAACGCGAACGAGGAAGAAAGCTCAGCTACGCAACGCGAAGCGGAGTTTTCCCGAACTCCGCGATCTCCGTGTAACGCGGAGTGCAGGAAACTCCGCAAACTCCGCGAGCGGAGCGGAGTTCACCGCCCAGAGTTACTATGATATCATCCAGGCATCCATCCATCCAAACATGGCTATCATTCTCAATCTCAACAAACCTTTTACCAACAACATACATGTGTCATTTAACCACCACCCATGCGTCCTTGCTTGCCTTTGAGTTTGACCCATCAAACCCCCTGGAGGATTCCTTTCAACCATACAGTTTCCCCCACCCACCCAGGCAGGCATCCTTTCTTTCACCTTTCACCCATCTTCAACCACCCATGCATTCTATCACCTACATGCATCCCGCGGCCCCTTCCTTCACCCACACATCCTTCTCTGGCAGACATATATTACATGTCATCTGACTTTTTTTCTTCGTCATAAAACTTTCTCTGCTGAGTTGAAGTTAGAATAGAAGAGGCCATTAGTTACTCAACTCCCGCTAATGCTAATGTTAAGTAAAGGGTGTCTTCTTCAACTGTTCACAACAACTTAGTCTCAGCAGCAGTACAGTGTACTATACACCCTTACAGCGAGTGTATTCATCATTGTCAATAAGTAAGGAATATGGCTTACCACTGCCCGCCAGTGCTGCTGGCTTACTCCCCGCAGCTGCGGCATCTGCTCCCTCCGGAGTGGCGACGCCTTCGCCGCTGGCCCCGGCACTGGTGGACGCTACGTCTGGAAAAAACATTTCAAATTTTTTAGATGCCATATACGCCTCCACTATTCATTTTTTTCATTAGCAAGATTGAAAATACAATACATAGACCACACACATCACTACAATTCGGGTACTAGAGTAGAGTAGACAGTATGTCCTATCAAAAATAACAAAATATCCGGTTGAGCATTTTGTTGGTGGCAATTTTTGAAAAGCCTCTTAAGAAGAGGACAACCCAAAGGACTGGACTCAGTGGCTAGAGCTATTGGTGCATCTGATTTTTTGAAAAGAAGAAAAAGAGTGGCCAACTGGGCGGACAATCGGACAGGAGGTCTCTCTTGGTTGGAAAATAACGGTGCTGTCCTCCTCCTCACACTTCCTGCCAGCCATGGTGCATGGTAATCAGTTGTTCAGTGTTCACCATCAACTGCTGCTAATAAAACAAGCATTGGCATAGCCAATAGGTCTCGCCTTTTGGACCTTATAAGTGTTTAGCCATGCAACAGTTGATGTTGTTGCATCAAGGATATTGTGCTGGATAACTAAACACTTATAAGGTCCCAAAGGCGAGACCTATTGGCTATGCCAATGCTTGTTTGGGCTGTTTGTGGCCTGTTTTATGGTCTGTTTGGCCTCTTTTGTTCTCCACCTGGTGTTATCACAAATATTGCCTGCAACAAGCACAAATACATACAGTTGCCTAGATACAGGGCCAGTGGAATTATGCGATTTTGCAGCTGCAGTGTTCGTATAATTATAGATTTGCTTTAAATCCATCATCTACTGAATAATCTGCATATTTTATCAAAAATTAAATTGTTTCTAGCTCAAACGGTTGAAAAGTTACTAAAAATGCAGAAACTCATTTGCAGCGCAATGGAAGGCCCTGTGCAAAGGTGGACTGGCCACCTTTTTGTTAGTTATTGCTATATTTGGGTGTTATAGCGGTACTAATGAGGTGCAACCAACGCCCACACATTAACAAGTGTTAAAATGACGACAATGAAGTATTGCTGTCACAAAATGTGCCGCTGATTTGGCTTTTCTTGCTGCATAATTTACTCAGCCTTGCCTTATTATTTGGCCTTCCCCTACAGCATGATTGCAGTGACCCTGCCCATATGTTGCAAAACACACATACTTGTCTTTTTAAGTTCACAACTGACCTGTTTTGCAAATGTGGGCCACTTTTGTTTTGCTTTCTGATCGGCTTATGGCGCATTTTTATTTTTGTGCCCAGGCCTATTTTCTGTTCTATCATGACCGTGCTTTTTAGTAGATAATCAAACCCAGGTTGCAGGGGGTGCCAGGTGTGGTTGGTTTTGTCCTGAAGTGGATTGGTTTGTTTTGAATAGAAAGACGCAGATGTCCAGGCAACGGTATGTGTGGTAAAAGTGCCATGTTTTGTCTTCTACCGGAAACCGCTCAGAAATAAGAAAGCGCCACAATAGGTGCGTGTTATTTCCGGCACCTGTTTGTGAACTGGGGAGGGGAGCATTATTTTGATGTGCTCAGACAGGCGCTGCTATACTGTTTAGTGAGAAAAGGCGATAACATTAATTCACGTCTGTCCACGTGCAAAACTTCTCTGGCCTTTGTCCTTTGGTGTTTTCCAAGTTTTTAGCCGAGGTTGGACACAAAAATAACGTAATACGAACATTATTTGCGGCCTTTTTGTTTGCCCTATTCCCACATTTTTCATGTTCTGTGCTCCGACCAAGTGTAAATTCAAAGGAGGAGCGAGCACTGTTGACTACTGACCTTATAGGGGTCAAATGTGTTCTTTGTTACACGTGAATCGTAGCTGATCAACAAACGTGTATGGCGTCACCAATCTGGGACCAACCAGAGGCCATGGGTGTCTCGGGACCGTCTTCTTGCTGAACTCTAGTTTAGTTTCCGTCTCCTCCTATGCGCTTTTCTGTTTCTGTTTATTTTGTGTACCAAAGATTTATTAGTGTCTGATATCCCGTCCATGGCAGCGGGGGCGAGCGAGCGCGGCAGCCTTGCTGAGCTGACCACACGCTCGTGCACAATGGCCATGTGTTTCCAATTTTCGCGCCCGCGTCTGGGCACGATAATTGGAAACAGATGTCTGCCCTGCGGGTAACCGCAGGGAAAAGGCCATGACGCACGAGCGTCTGGTCAGCTTTGAAAAGCCCACAACATAAAGTCTTCGCCAGAAGCAGCGCTTGCGCGCTACTCTAGGCTCGACCTAAAAAGTACTAGGCCTAAACGAGAAAAAGTAAAATACACCACTTTGGGGTATTCAACGTGAGTGACCATCATTTACTGATTGAGCATGAGACAGTAAAAGAAAGCCTTCTCATCTCAACAAACATGCATAGAATACGTTACTTGGGCATGCAATCTGCACAGCAGATTAGTACTACTAGTAGTAGTAAGGAGTCCAATGGGTTCTCTGAGTCTTACAGTACCACCACTAGGCAATCCACAAAATATATAAGGGGAGATGGAAAACTGAGTGGAAAACCAGAAGAAAGCAAGCTACAGACAGACTAATACAGAGTCAGAGGCAGTTTGATTTGATGTAAAAAAAAAACAAGAAACTAGAAATATAAATAACAATGTTAGTAGGTAATGGAGCAATAACAAGAATTTAGAAACAGATAGATCAAAGAGGACTTGGCAAAAAATTAAATTAGGAAACAGAAATAATAGAGCAGTAAAAGGTAGGGAAATATATATTACTATTAACAACAGGAGGACTTACTGGGGCCAGCAGCACCCTCTGCATCTGAGGCCGCTTCCTGCCTCTGGGAGGCCCCTCCGGCTCCCGCACCCGCCTCAGCAGACCCAGTCTTCTTCTTGTCCCTGGATGCTGATCATGTAAGACATAATTAAAAAGACAAAAAATGATTGGTGTTAAATAAATAAATATTAAATAATCGCTCCAAAAAGATCTTTAGACAGGAAACAGCAATTGCAATAACATTGACCTATCCTAAATCAGATCGACAAGTAGTAGACTAATATCGCGGTAACGGACCGTCCTATCTTTATTATTCCACAGTTCCATTCCGATTCCTGAATCCTAAGCCTACCTAGCCCGCCTATTCCAAAGACTTTGGAATGAATTGCAAAAAAATGATATTTACTTCTAAGTTCCGATCTCATTCGCACACTCATCTCTCAACCCCCGTTGACGGGCCAATTCACTAAGTCTGCATTTAGTCTTCTTAAATGCATAGATGGACGCATGCATACTGCATACACCAAATTGGTTGGTTGCTATTCACTCACTATACGAACTACAAAAGGTTCTACCAGGACTGAAGTCACGTGAGAGGACGAGTCACACAGGCTGCTAAATTACCAAATAATACTAAGTAAGTAACTAACTAACTACCACTATCTTAGTGACAGGACAGCCTGACAGGACAAAGGAAAGGAGTCTTTCTAGTCTGCATTACCTAACTTAAGTTCTCTAACCTCTCTTACATAACCAGCCCAAGCGAGCACAAAGTTGCAAACAAGTACGATTAGTAGCGCCGAGCACCTGTCTAGAAGAGGAACAATCACATAATATAAGATTTTTAAACGTAACTTACCTGCATGTAAGCAGCAGCAGCATTCTTGCTATTTGGGAAAAAAATAATATTCACAATAACACAGAACAGAACACAATAGTAATATAATTAGCTACTCACCAAGCCCCAGGACCTCAACACCTAGCAGGTCCAGCAGGTCCTGCTCCCGGTCCAGGATGTAGGACCACCGGTGCGTCGGTTGGTTATGGTTGCGCCGGAACCCAGAGCAGCAAAACACTGCCCGGCGCCACCTCGCCTACCGCCGGTGATGCTCCCAGAGCCCGTACCCGGACCCAGGCCTGCCGTCTGCTGCCAGGGTTAAGGGGAGGTGGCACTGCACAAAAAAAACTAGTGCAGCCACCTCCACCTCAGAAAATAAGGCCAGGGCCTGCACCCCTTCCGGGAGACGCCTTCCGAAAGGAAGGCGGCTGCAGCTCTCACTCCTCATCTTCCCCTGCTTAGTTGTCTTCGCCATGGTTCTGGGGTGGCGGGGGGCGGAAAAGAAAATGTAGGAAGTAAAAAAAAAAGGCAAGTAATAGAAAAACAGTCAAAAACGCACAAAAAAACACACACAAAGTAGAAAAAAATGCAAAATATACACTCAGGAATAGAGAGGGATAGATAATAAACTAAAAGAGAAAGAAGAAAGGTTTTAGAAACAAAGGATTGAAAAGATATAGGGAAGATAGAAAAACAGGCCCAGAACCACAGCAAAGATGAAAAACAAGATGGCCGGGCCCATGGGCAACCGCGTGGTGAAGTTTGCGCAATATTTCCCCCGAGCATGCAAAACGCGTTCCCGAACATGCAATACGCA
The DNA here is from genome assembly GCA_963921515.1 of Calotriton arnoldi. Lineage (NCBI taxonomy): Eukaryota > Metazoa > Chordata > Amphibia > Caudata > Salamandridae > Calotriton > Calotriton arnoldi. Next base: position 329,507 of record CAWUFW010002863.1, read on the forward strand.
TTCCCGAATGCCAAAAACGCATCACGAACGGGCAGAGCAAGCAACTCCGCACGCTTGCGGAACTGCGCGAAGCTCGCTGAGTTTTTTTACAACTCCGCGGAATTCGTCATAGCGCCGCTGCGCAAACTCCGCCCAGGCTTAATGCTGACACAAACATGCACTGATTCATACCCATGATAGAGAGACAGTGGAAGTGGGAGAAATACGATGATGGGAAACACAGAAATGTGGACAGAGAGAATGAAGTACTGGCATACACCTTGGTAGAGAAAGAATCACTATTACACATCAGACTGGGATACACTGATACAACCAGTGTAAATGTAATAAAGACCAACAAATCACATGCACTCAAGTATGTTGGAAGGTTAAAAGATGTTTGTATGATGGGAAAGTGCCATAACTTGAATAAGGAGACACAATTATTGGAAGCAACTACCTACACATTTTGAGTTGAACATAGACCTGCTGTCTCTGAGCATGAGAAAAAAAATTAATGCGGACCCCAATCAGAGATAGATGTAATAGGACTAGGGGACATACTTTACGGAATAAAATCACTCAAGGATAATACACACATTTACACTGTGGGCCTCATTCACAAAGGTCAATTTACACTTTTGTGTACGTTTACCTTTTTTTGCTATTCACAAATTAATGTGTAGTATCTTTATGACTGCGGAGTCTCTGCACAGAAAAAGATAGGACTGTTCTATTTTTTCTGTGTGCAGGCTCCGCAGTCATAAAGATACTACTCGTAAAATTAGCTACTAGCATTGGAGATAGTTTGGATGCGGAATTTTTGCTGGTGTGCGCAAGATTTCCAATCAAAGTGGTGTGTATGCTAATGATTTACGTTGTTGTGAATGGTTTGCATAAATAACGTATTTTATTGACTATGTTGCCTAAAGACGCTGGCGTTTTTTAACGTGCTGTTAAACGGGTGCACAGGTTCATTGATAGAATATCGACACCCAAAATATCCCCATACACAAATATCGACTCATAAATATCGATGTCAAAAATATCGGCATCCTATATTTATAATGGTAAGCATAAAAATATCGGGGGAAAAAATATCGATGTAAAAAATATCGATGTACAAAATATCGTTTTTTCTTATATATGTAAAAAATAATGTTAAATATATTAAATAATAAAATGAACTTTAAAAAAATTATTTGGATTTAATATACATTTTAACAAATATAAGAAATAAATGTAATTTAAATAAATTTAAACATACATATATAAAATGTAATATATATTTTTACTTTAAAACAAATAAACTATTAATTTTAATTTATTTTTAAATGTTATAAATACATAAAAATTTACAAATAAATATATATATATATATATATGTATATATACATACACCTATAACATAAAATCTAATAAAAAAACATTATATTATAAATTAAAACAAAATATTGTATAGTCTTTAAACTTAAATTTTGCACTCCATTGAGTGCAACAGTAGGGAAAGTTTTGGATAGCGGAGGGGTAAAAAACTATTCCCACTCCAGTGAGTGCAACAGTAGGGAAAATGTTAGAGAGTGAAGGGGTAAAAATACTATTCCCACTCCAGTGAGTGCAACAGTAGGGAAAGTGTTGGATAGCGGAGGGGTAAAAATTACTATTCCCACTCCAGTGAGTGCAACAGTAGGGAAAGTGTTGGATAGGGGAGGGGTAAAAATTATTATTCCCACTCCAGTGAGTGCAACAGTACAGAAAGTGTTGGATAGCAGAGGGGTAAAAATTACTATTCCCACTCCAGTGAGTGCAACAGTAGGGAAAGTGTTGGATAGCGGAGGGGTAAAAATGACTATTCCCACTCCAGTGAGTGCAACAGTAGAGAAAGTGTTGGATAGCGGAGGGGTAAAAATTACTATTCCCACTCCAGTGAGTGCAACAGTAGGGAAAGTGCTGGATAGCAGAGGGGTAAAAATTACTATTCCCACTACAGTGAGTGCAACTGTAGAAAAAAGGTTGGATAGCGGAGGGGTAAAAATTACTATTCCCACTCCAGTGAGTGCAACAGTAGGGAATTTCCTACACTATAACACCGCACAATTCACAACACACATCTAAATTTGAAAAAAAAAATACCTCCATAATTAAAATAATTAATTATCAATTAAAGAAATATAATTAATTAAAAAACAAATTAAAACACCTAAAAATTAATTTACTCCCCAAACGTACTCCTATAAAACTGAAACCCACACACAAGATGAAAATAAACAATACCATAAATATTTATGAATTGATGAATTAATATTAATGATCAACTAATTATTAATTAATTAAATATAAATACCTTTCCACCCTCTACCCCAATAAACACCACAACCTACACCTAAAAATCATTACACAATTTCCATAACTAATTTAACATTAATAAATTAATATCAATTAACAACAACTTATTGATTAATTTAAAAGCTATTACTTCCCACCCTTTACCACTATAAACCCCACAACTCACATCTAAAATTAACTACACAATTGCCATATTTAAATTTTAATTAATTAATTAGCATTAATTAACAAATAATTATTAATTTATTATAAATAAATTACTTCCCACCCTATTCCCCTATAAACCCACAACCCGCTATAGAACTAAAAAACTTAAAATGTAATTAAAATAAAATTAATAACTACTAAAAGTTTAACACATATATTAAAAAACTTGTTCACATACTTTTAAAATAGATACTAAAATACATAACACTAATTAAAACATCGACATTTTAAACAACTATATTTTTGCAAACGATATTAATGACTTCTATATTTTCAAAAACGATATTTCTTACCTCCAAGTCGATATTCTTGACTACGATATTCTTTCTGTCGATATTTCTGCATCACGATATTTCCAACTCGATATTTGTGTATGTCGACATTTAAAACTCGATATTCTGTCTGTGCACCGGGTGCACAATCCAAAGAGGAGCGGGGCGGACTACAAGCCCCATGGTGTTTTGCGGCTGCCGCCGCTGCTGACATCTGTTTCCAACACCTGGAGGCGCAGAAAAGGTTGTGAAGAGTCCCGCTGCACGGGAGCACAATCCAAAGAGGAGCGGAGCGGACTACAAGCCCCAAGGTGTTTCGCCGCTACCACCGCTGCTGGCATCTATTTCCCGCGCCTGGAGGCGCAGAAAAGGCTGTGAAGGCTCCCGCTTAGCCCGTCATAGACCGGGAGAGGCCAGGCCACTCCCCTTTCTTCTGGCGCAGGACATTGGCGTCAACACCATTTCTGCAGGTGGTGAGTGGTTACGCAGGCAGCTGCTTCCCAGCATTACTTAATGGTCCATTGGTATGTTTGTTTATTTGTTGATGTTTTATTCTCTCTGAGCATGGGGAAGAGAAAGACGGAAACAACTAACGGGGGCGATAAAAGACTAAGAGCTAGTACGTCAATCCTGTCCTTTCTGAACCAGGCCGTGGGAGTATTATCAGAGGAGATCACCAGCGCTGAAATAGAGCTGGCTGGTAATCACCAAGTTACATCTCAAGAGTCTCATGAGACAGACATTCCGACCGAGGGAACGGTCGACCTTAGGAACCTCAAAACCTGTCTACCTCCTGTCCCCCCTCTAAAGACTCTGACATCTTAGCTAGTCCTTCAAATGTACAGGACTTATTGCCTGCATCTAGGGACCCCATGATGAAATGTCCTGCGAAAACAAGCAAACTAGGGGCAAGACGGAAATCTTCCACCCCAGGGTTGCCTGTATCTATTAAGTTGACTAAGAAGACCATGCCTGAGCGAGGAAAGGCTCCACCCATTCCAGTAACGGACAACATCGTAGCCAGTGGGAGGGACGTCCCAGAAGACAGCATCATGATATCCTTCAAAAACTTGGAAACGCTGATTACCACAGCCCTAAATGCATTTGACACACGGATTTCCATACTTGAGCAAACAGTGGGATTGCTAAAGGGGTCAGTGGATATCCTACACTCAAGTATAAGCAGTTGGGTCTCCGATTTTCAGAATAACTTTTTAAATACAGGTGCGAGTACTTCCACTCGTGACGATATTGACAGTTTAAGGGCTGGAGCAACCTCCCAGGCTCAGGCCCTATCGACAGTTCCATCACAACCGTCATTGCATGCCTGTATTTATAATAAAATCGGTGCCCCCAGGACATTGGAGGCTAACCCTGGGTGGCAGGTGCTTGGTATAGCCCAACCAACCCATCAGGGAAGTTCTAGTAACCCAGACCTGGCCGTTCCTACCACATTTCAAAAAGCCCGTTAGCGTATTGCCCTTCTAACATCACCATCCAGCTGCCCCCGGCGCCACACCTTACGTCATCGTGCTGGTGGATGTGCCCCCTTTGAGGAAGGGAACAGAGGAGAACTTTGACCAACTCAAAAACAAAACAGTACATTGGCTGGCAACCAGGACAGGTGCCTCTCATCCCCTCACACAGACGCTGGTAGAAGAAATTATAATGGTCCGTAGGGTGGGATGGATAGGCCAAACTCAGAAAATGGTAAAGGGAGATTGAATAATAGTGAATTTAAACAATCCAGTGCAGGCGGGTTCAATTTTCCACACCCTAGGACTAAAGAGCGCATCACTGGGCTTTTTCTACCTGCCCAAAAATTATGATCGTGGGGTCACGAGACACGTTTTATCAGACACCACTGCCCTACCTTTAAGTAACCATTTTCTTCTGCTGAGCGAGCTCGATGATCCAGATTGACTGGACACTATTCCTGTTACAGATACCCAGGCCTTTGTTAACACATATAAGGAGCCTGCATTTTGGATCCAAGACTCTATCAAGGTCCTTTGTTGGAATATCACTGGGGTCCAGAGCAAAATCTCAGATGATGATTGGTTGGATATGCTGAAGAGTATTAGTTTTGTTTACAGGAAACGTGGGACATTAAGGGTTGCTTGTATCTTGATGGTTTTTCTTCTTATTCAGTTTTAGCTACCCATTCCTCAAGTGGTGGGCTAGTGGCGGTCTCACAACCTTAATCAATCTTAAGTATAACTGTAAAGTTGAGGTTATAAATTCCAAATGGAAAACAATACTGGGCACCCTTTTAACATTTCCTAGTAAAAGTAGACTGCTCCTTATTTATTTCTATAATGCAGTCCCATCGAATAACAAGACAGATGCTATTGCCAGTCTTAATATATTTATGGATGACGTTTTTCTGTCAGAACCCCCTTTTACTTTGATTATGTTAGTGGGAGATTTTAACTTGCATTCATGTCGCTCCTGCTTTAACAATAAGGATCCAGATTTTGAGGGGCCATTTGAAAATCAGGCACACTTTAAACACACACGTCAAGGGGAAGCTGCAAACAGCCTTATATCTGATATAATTGGGTGAATGTACTGGTGAGCAATCAAGGTCACCCGCATGTGAGCACACCCACTTTTAAGGGGAGGGGACATTGTAGCGTGGTTGATTATATTTTTGTTTCAGGTTGCCTCTTGGCCACACTCATAGATTTTTAGGTTTTAAGACACAACCTGAGCGATCCCAACCTGTTAACTGCATCATTACACTGGGATAATAAGGTGCTGAGTTAAACACCCTCTACAAGGAGCCCTTTACATTGACTGATCAGGGACGAAGGGTAAAGTGGGCCAGTATTGTTCCATCGGCTTTCGCCTAAAATCTGATTATTTCATGTTATGTTGATTTCCATAACTGTCTGTCAGAAGTAGAGTCGCCACAGAAAATTTTGACACCATTTACCAATATCTGCAGGTTTATTAAGTCTGCACTCCTCATAACTGCCGCCTCACCGATCACCTGTGTGGAAAGATGGTTTGATAGGCAATGCTCCAGAACCCATAAGGACCTCTGGAACCTTTTGCATGCTAAACCCCGCTGTCAAGAAAAAGTCAAAAATGCCAGGGCAGTGTTCAAAAAGGCCTGTAAGGAACGTAAAGTTCAAATCAAAGAAGAGGCCTGAGATAAGCTAGAAATGGCTAGTCTGCAACGTAATAGTACTGCTTTTTGGGGTGTTATCAACTCATCTCTCTTTCATAAATACCATCTCTCCAATCAGGCTTGTACCATTGCATCCCAGGCCTGGGTGGACCATTTCAAGGCCATCTATAGCCTTGAAGCGGAGTCGGAGCCTACAGAAGGTCCCTGCACGGAGTGTAACTTAACTTTCAATTTGTCTGAGGTTAGAGCCGCTATCTCACAGTTGCCTTTAAACAAGGCACCAGGGCCGGGAAACATCCATTACAACGCAGTCATTACATCGCACTGCTTTTACAGCGCAACTGTTACAACGCAACTGCCTTTACATCGCATGCCATTACAACGCATGCCATTACAACTCATGCCATTACAACGCATACCATTACAACGCATGCCATCACAACGCATTATAAGGTAAGTAATGGAGATTATTTTGTTTTAGGGTGGGTATGGGTTTTGGGGTAAATGGGAATAGTAATTTTTACCCCGACGCTATCCAACACTTTCCCTACTGTTGCACTCACTGGAGTTGGAATAGTAATTTTTACCCCTACACTATCCAACACTTACCCTACTGTTGCCCTAAATGTATTATGCGTTGTAATGGTATGTGTTGTGATGGAATGCGTTGTAATGGTAGTTTTTAAAAATGTGTTGTAATGGCATGCGTTGTAAAATCATGCAAAGTAATGGTAGTTGCAATGTAAAAACCGCGTTGTAAAAGCATGCATTGTAAATATTTGTGTTGTAACGTCATATATTCCCAGGACCGGACGGGGTACCGGGGGACCTATACAAGGCTTGCATAGACTTGTGGGCCCCGATATTGATACTGCATTTAAACTCTGCTGTATCGGGTAATTTTCCCCCGACTTAGGGCCCGATTCCGATCTTGCTAGGAAAGCCCTCCGTACGACTTGGATCCGGAGGGCTTTCCGAGCGAGACGTGCTTCGGGAGTCCGAACAAGCGAGTATGATGCTGCCATATGCTTACGGACTCGGTTCGCTCGGACTCCCATTGAACTCTATGGGAGCCCGTGTACCTAGCAGAAAAGGGGTGGGTGGGAAAAGCGTACACCCTGTGGCGGGAACCCCATGGTGCCCGCCACACTGTGCATGCCTGGATCGGAGGGACCCATGGGCACACCCCCGTGACAGATTCGGAGGGCCCCGGGTGAAGGGGGGCCTGCTACAGCCCCCCAAAGTACGCTTCCGACAGCCGTTTCGTCTCGCTGAGACCGAGGCGAAGCGGCTGTCCGAATGGTGCATCGTACTCGCTCGGTCGGAATTCGGCTCCATAGCACGGCACGATTTGCCTACAAACGAGTCGTATGGACAGGTTCGGGTCCCGGAAACGATTCGGTCGGTGCATACGCGATCTTCGCATCGTACTTGGTCGTCCGGACCTGTGTACGATTCGGTCGTAAACAAGGGCCACAAATTGGATCTGGGAAAGCCAAATCCGATTCGGAGGCCTCCCGAACGACATCGGAATCGGGCCCTTGGTCTCAGTCTATATTAGTCCCCGTTTTTAAAAAGGGCAATAGATCTGACCCAGCCTGTTTTAGACCCATTTCCCTTATGGACTAGGAGATGAAAATTATTGGTTGGATTTTATTAAATCGCCTCACAGAGTGGGCAGAGGAGCGAGGCTTCTTGTCCAACCTTCAGTACGGGTTTTGCCCAGGTCGGGGAACAGTAGAACAGACCTTGAACATTTATCATTGAACTTGTAAATATACCAAGGCCAAGAAGGGGGGCATCCATCTGGCCTTCATGGACCTTAGCTCAGCCTTTGATAGAGTTAACCACTCTAAGCTTTGGTCCATGATGGAACAAATGGGTGTGGACGTAGTCCTAATTAACTTCTTGCGTGATTTGCACAATGGTCTTTCCGCTAGCGTTAGGTTTGGTCCCAATGGGGAATGCACTGAGCACTTTGAGCTTCGGCGGGGGGTGTGGCATGGCTGTATTTTAGCTCCTTTTTTATTTTTATTTTATATTAGTAATATAGAGCAGGCCTTGACAGTTGCGGGTGTCAACGTCCCCAGAGTAGGCGGCCGTCCTATTCCTACCTTGTTATGTGCGGACGACACAGTTTTAATGGCCAACACCTCCAAAAGTCTGAATAAGCTTCTTATTCTTTTTATTAGTTTTATGAATAGCCTTGACTAATCTACAAACTTTTTTAAGTCACACGTCATGAAGTTTGGCCCATTAAATACGAAAACCATGAAATATGTGATAGATGGCCAACATATTAGAATGGTGGATAAGTTCAAGTACCTGGGGTTGCAATTGGATTCCAAGTTTAACTGGCATACGCTCATAAACCAGAATGTCTCTTCTTTTAGCAGGGCGATATTTGGCATCAGGGATTTTTACCGCTGATTGGGGCGCACTCATATCCAAACGGTCTTGAAGATCTATAGAGCCAAATGTATCCCCTTAGTGTTTTATGTTAGTGGAATCTGGGGATACGGCCAGGTTGCACCATTCCAAGTCGCTGAAAACAAGTTTTTAAGGTGTCTCCTGGGAGTTTGCCAAAGTTCACCTCATGAAATTATCCATGAAGAATTAGGTATGGATTTTTTAATTGATCGACTTCGCCTTAATCCACTAAAACTCTGGAACTCAATTTGGACAAAGGTGGAACTGAGTTTTAGTAGACTGGTTTTGCAAGATTGTTTACAACTTGAAAGGTCCTTACAGATTCCTTGGCTGGCGTATTTGGCGCATAGTTTGCGGGCCATAGGGCGGCCGGATATGTTTACCAACACCTTAAACATAACTCGAGCTGATGAAAAATGGCTCGAAACCGCTCTTAGGGATAAGTTGATGTCAGAGCGTGAGGATGTCCCCTTGGCAAAACACTGTATGCGACACGCAATATTGGTGAAACAGTCAGTAATATCGAGCCATATCTGACTTAGAACATGTCTCGCCACCAACTCCGACTGCTGACTTACTTTAGATTAAATGTATTTCCCTGATTGGTTCCTTCCAATCATGGCTGTTTTAAGTACTCAGATTTGCCTTTTTGCAATTGTGATAACACATCGATCAATGATACATTACATGTGGTTATGCTTTGTCCAAAATTCAGTAACCTGCGATACAAGTTCATACGCCCCATTTTATTACCGCTGAATTTTAATCAAGTTAGACCATCCTTACTTTTCTTACAGTTGCTGAACTCCCCTTCTATTTGTTTTTTTTTCTTGTGCGTTTTCTGATGGGAGTCCTAAAACATGAATGATTATGGCACTGAAATTTTCTACGTTGCTTTTAAATGACCTGTTTTTTATGATTTTAATTATATAGTCGAATAAAGATTATGAATTTATGAATTTATGAACCAGAACAGAGGACTGTCTGAAAACAGTTAGGCATTAATGCGTAGCGGACCCTTAGTTGAGGTTTTTGCATTTCTTCCTCTTTACGTTTTCTCTGTGTTAAAGCAACCATGTAAAAACAATGTATGGATGTTACAAATGAAGGATATTAGGGTCTAATGATTATATATATGAAATGATTTCAAAATGTATTGTTCAATTTTGTGAGATCTTAATTGTATTTTAATGTATCTTTTTATTGTACTTTTATGGTCTAATTTATTTATATTGAATAAAGTTAAATACTAATACTCGTAAAATTGATTTGTGAATAGCAAAAAAACGTAAACTTACACAAACGTGTACGTTTACCTTTGTAAATCAGGCCCTCAGTGAGAGGTTACATAGGGAATATAAGCAATCTAACTTCAACAGAGAGAGGGCACATGGACAAGGAACACACTGACTTGAAGGAACATATAACCCTAATCACCCTCTGAGATCAGATGACACAGACAGGAACATCACAATACAGGGACAATACCAAAACAACAGACTTGCTTGGATAGGTGAAAAGTCGCAAGACCACATCCACTGTATGGCATCTCAGAATAATCAAATTTTCATCAAATACCTATTTAAATCCCTTTACAGGGATTAAAGAACACCACTTCAGACCCAAAAAGAAAATGCCCTGTATCATGTGCGGGAAGACAATATGGTAGGTGCTCTGCAATATCCTGCAACAGCTTCCTTCACGGATATGCCTGCATCTCACAATCATTCATCTGCAGGGTAATATGACAAAACACAGGTGAACTGAAATCCTATGTGCCTCTCGGCTCACAGCACAGAATGGAAACACAGAGATACATCTTCAAAATAGGTCTCAGTTGACCTGTGATGCCCACCTACTTATCACAACATTGTCTACACTTCTCTAACTACTGGTTTCCCACTGGCATCTAGGTTCATCAGTAGATCCTCTACACACACGCCAAGACACACTGGGAAAAACACCATCAGCCCTGGTAAAAATACCAATTCTTATGCTCCTCGCATCCTTTGGACTGTGCCATTGATGCTGTGGCTTAAACCCCATTGTCCAAGATGAGCTTCAGGTCTTTCAGTGCAGACCCTGATGTAGAAGGCTTGGTCAGTTCAGTTCATTTCAGTTGATGTTATTGATATAGATGTTGACAGAGACAAAGATGGAACAGAAAGATAAGTAAGCTTTCATGAGACATTTCAAAAAGCTGTAGGGCATTAGTTCAATTTTTTAATAAATGATTCTCATGACTCATAAGAGTTCTTGTTTCAAGAACGCTCTCAGTGACCGCTCTATAGAATAGATCTTGCGGTAGCCTCAACAGTCCAAATTCCAGGTGCAATGCTTAGATCAGAGTAGAAGGTTGCAATGAGCAAAGAGGATGTATTATTTTCCCTTCAATTTTTTTAATTAAAAGCATCAAAAGTCACAGGCTACATGTTCAAGTGCATAAAGCAGCGAGGCATGCATTTTGACTTCCTAAATATGGATTCAATGCTTAAAGTGTCTTTGGCCAAGTGATTTATACAAAGAGCTTAGGCCCCATCCATGGACCAAAGCTTTGCTACCCTGTTTACTGCTCAGGATGAGAGAGAATACTCTTCCTAAATTGAGACATGTTTTTACACTGTTGTTTTTTCCCTGACTGAACACCCTTTAATATGGAGTGTACTTTCTACTGCCTCTAAGAGCAACAACAAAACTCTTTGAGATATTAATCTTCACAACGTGATTAGACAAATAGCAATGCATTTCTTTTAAGCTATGTTGGGAACATGTTGGAATGAGGGCAAAGAGGATCAAATAGAGAGTAGCCCAAGAGATACTCTTGCATTCATCCATTCAATGCCATGGATGAATGCATAAACCTCTGTCTGCTCCCATTAAGACCTTACACAAGGTTGAGGATTGAAGGGTGATAATAAGCTTCATAAGGCCATATGGTATTTTAAGTGACACCAGCTTTTTCCAGAGGGTGGGTTTGCTGCTACGATCAAATGCCGTTGGAAAGCCAATCAATCTTGTGCCCGCTGAAATCAACATATCTTACAATATGGACTGAACAGAGGCTATATTGTCAAGTACTGAGCTTTTGGATTTCAAGCCTAACTGTTCACAGGGTATAGTAGCTTTTTCTGAAGACAAATTCTGCTCTAAGATATTTGTGGTGAAAATCTTGCCTATCGAGGTGAAGAGCGCTATATGTCTATCCCTACTAGGAGACTTAGTATACCCCTTTTTGTGTATATGGATAACATGTTTCCAGCCTTGGAGCTTGGAATAGTTCTTGATTTATAAAAGGCTGGGATCCTTTTGCAGGGCCACTAATGGGATCTGATCGGGCCCCACCTTAATGCCTAGCTCTTTGAATACGGAGGGCTTTGTGGTTTACTCTCAGAGGAGGTTACTGAAAAAGAACCAGAGAGGGAATATAGAGTTCAGATATGTAATCAAGAATGGAATTGTTTACGCTAGCCCATACAACAAGCCAGAAGTCCCTTGATATTTTTCCTTTACAGTACACTTTAAGTCATGCCAAATTAAGCCATCATACCTTCTTCTACTTTATGATACCTAGAGCATTTCTTCCATAAACTACAGGATTTCTGTACGTCTACATGCGCCCAATGCAGATGGCAGTCTAAGGTCATGGGAGTGGAAGAGCCAGTTCAATACTAAAAGAAATTGGTCACTAAGGGCAGAATCAAATACCTGGTTCTTATAAATAACCATAAAATGTTCATAGGTATTGATCACATAGTCAATTACTGAAGATCCATGAGAAAGTTTGCTGGTCATTTTACCAGGAGAATCACACTTAAAATTCATTATAAAACAGGCCATCTCTCGCAGATTCCCAAGTAAATTTACAACACATTGATCTGCTTTGTCACAAAGCAGAACTATAGACTATGGGGCATTCCATGCTTCTTCCATGCCAGTATTTCTGTACACATCCTAAACATAATCTGACAGTTTAGCATTGGTCTCCCACATTTAATACCCATTCAGCTTCATCCCTATTGTCTATGTATGCAATAAAGTATAAAACTGCTGTCAGTTTTATACTTTGCTGTGTTTGCTCCCTCGGACTGATTTGCACTCTGAGGTAGCAAACACAATAAATAATAACAGAAAATATTTTTCCTCTAAAGATGGCATAATGAAATTGAGTTGTATACACAGAACAGAACTCCCTTGATGGTGGAAAACCACATAATTCCGTGAATAGTTCACAGATAACAAAGTGGCTATACCAGCACTTACATGATCTATCATCAAACATTAGGCCTTTGGCCAAACTAATAATAACATAATATTTATCATTTAGAAAATTCACAGTTCTCCAGGTCCCTTCGAACCAACAAATATTTGTACTGGAGCCTATTAATAGACTAATTTTTTGATCCTCTGCTTTAAGCTCTGCCAGGTTCCAAGAAAAACAAAGATAAATATTGCTTAAGTCAGAGGCAAAATGAACTCCTGGGGCATACTGCCATACTAATATCTCACACAAATAGAGAGATAGAGGTCTATATACGGTACACCCTCCAACACAAAACCAAAGCACCACATTAAATTACTGCAAAGTACCTATTTCTGCATTTTTCTTGGAATAGCAGAGTCATATCTAAGGGAAAACGAGAAGCAAAAAAGATTTGGACGGAAATTCCTCACCCACTCTTTGAGGCATTCTTCATCATCGGCTAGTCTGCCCCACCATGTTAAGATGGTACTAGCATGATGGTCTCAACCTCATTGCAAGGGAAATCAGAATAAATGTTCTTCTGGTCATACAAGGGGCCCAGATTCTATAAAAACGACCTTTGTGTAAACCCCAGGCTTTCCATTTTTTGGGGGGTACACAGGGCTGGATTACAAACACTGAAGGATGTTACATTGAATCTATGTCTATAACATCCTTTTGACGTCTTTTTTGCCGACATGTATCTGCCACAGTAAAATCCCTCAAAAGAGAGTCTAGGCCTTTCATCAGCACAGTCAAAGGTACCCCTTTACTAATGTAGTAGTATTATACCCCCGAAATGCGGCAGCTAAAGGATTCAGCCTCTGGGCATGGTGAGGATTAGATTCTGTTACAATCAAGGATGAGTTAATGGAGCCATTTGTTACATAGTTTAAAAGGAGGGTGAGGATTCACCCACTGGTAAATTTTCATCTGTGGATGCTTGAATTCTTAAATTCCTGGAACACTTTTTTGTAATTCTACTCCTCTTAGGTTATCCCTTTTTCATTTTTCCAGTTGCTTGCCCTGCCAGTTGAGTTAACGATATCTGTGACTCTTCTCTAGCCTGCTTTTTGAAAATCGGAAAACAGAGTACTCTACTGCCCATTCTGAAGAGGCCATATTCAAATGAGTCAGGCTGCTTTGCTAAAACAGCTTTAGTAATAGAACTATGTAATCAAAAGACTCCTTTTTTCTAGGCATATTCTTTAAGGGTAGCCTTTTCTCTAACATCGGTTAACCTACCTGAGCCACCACATTTATCCAATTCATATCCTGGCCAGCATATCTGGTGGAGGGCACGAATCTAGAAATGCTATCCTTTGCTTGTGGGCCAGATTGATGTAAAACATTCATAATATTGAGAATTAAACACCTCAGACTTTCCTAAACTATCAGGACCCCTGAATAGGGTACAAAAAAGAGAAGATAACCTCTCCCCAAAAATGGGTTCTTTGTGACCTATAATTGAGGGTGGGTTCTCCATCACTTTTAGAATCGAACTCAGGAACGTGTAAAGAACCTCAAGGACCTGTGAAAATTGCACATAGGGTCCTAGGAAATGAAAATAACCCTCAAGTGGCAGGTCCTGCATGGCAAAGAGATCATGTCCAAACAGCAACTTTGCGCTAGCAATACTATTAAATTAACTGAGATTCACCTGAAGAATTGTCTCAGGTGCCATTGGTTCTTTAGGTCCAAGTTCTATATCTGGCAGAGCAAATTCTAAGCGTATAAGATGCAGAGATGTTGAATTGGATTCTTCCACATGATCAGAAGGTGGGGATAGAGCAATCCCAATTCATGATTCTCTTTTCAACTCCTTAGTAACCTCCTTGGACAAACACTGTCAGGTGGCTCAGATCTCCTGCGAAAGAGTGTTAACGGAGGTTTAATCCTTCTTCCAAAACTTCAATCTGTAGAAAATGTTTGATCGTCACAGTGTTTTTCAACTATAAATAGTATAAACACTGAATCTAAATAAGGCAAATATGATTGGAAACGTCTAAAACATGGAAGACAATGTACAGTAATAAATGTACACCACCTATGAATTAACAGGACGTCATTGGTCACTCAGAAATTCCAGATAGCTAGATAAAAATATTGGCATATATAACGAAACACTGAAAACAAAGTCTGATGCCAAAGATGAGTAACAACAGCTCAAGATTCACAAATCCAGTTTAGGCTTCATGTGTTCAAATGCAACATATCAGTGAATTTGATGTGTACTTAGCTTTTTCTGCTTAAGCCCCCCCATTGCATTTAATTTATTCATGTATTTGAATGCAAAGTTTTCATTTATAAAAGCATGTTGCATTTAGTATTAATTGCACATGTACAACACATAACATTTGTTTCATTATAAGTTGATAACGCATCAATTGCTCATACATCATGTAGCAGCATGAATTTTAATACATAGCAGTTTTTAGGGAATATGCAGCAGCATTTGTATATTAATTCTTACATTTTGATTAATTAACAATGAGGTGTAGCCTTTCATAGTAATCCTTTAAAAGAAAAACATTTATTGACAGCACAATTTTCATGTTACAACAAATGTCAGTGGAACTCCCAAGATATGAAGCAGATGCACATTATGGAATCAAGGTAAATGTTTGGCATTAACATGGTATATATCAATGTAGAGTTTGTGATAATAGATACAGGATTTACTGTGCAGCCTTCAACTTTGTGAGGAGATAAAGAAGGGGAATAAAAAGATGGGGGGAAAAAGAAAAAGTCAACATTTTGAGAGCTCTTAGGTCCATGAAAGACAGATAGTAGGGTATGGAGTCAGCACGTGTGCTCCTCATATTCATGGCAGAGACCGGTACAGCATATAAGTCAGTATGTGTGCCACTACGTAGGAGGTGTCAAGTTTGCGGGTCTTGTAGATGCTTTACATGCCACAGGGAGGAGAAAAGGAGGGGTGACTGGGTCGCTGGGGATGGGCTGTGTGGATGGGCGGTCTCATGCAGGGGTGGGCCATTGCCCCTTTCATAGTAATCCTTAAAAGGTATTTAAGTCTAGTACAGGCACATATTCTGGGAGAGGCATCATAAACTTTACCTGCAAGGTTAAAGCAAGAGGTGTACTGCAGGCATCTTCAGTAAAGGCCACAGGCCTCAAGAGGTCGGCCTTATCTACATATTTCCCAGCTCGGGAACACCACAACAGAGACAGAGAGCGACTTTTTCAATGCAAAGTAGCTGAGTGGAAAAAGTTCTGTTGTTCAGGGAAGATTGAGGCCACAAAAGAAACTCAGATGGGTACTTTGTTGCTAAGAAGGTTTAGGTAAGTGCTAGAAGAGAGGGCTTGGTTACTAAAGACTGATTTCATCATTCAATGCTTTGATTTAACGATTGTAATATGAAGACAACCAGAATGTTGCATTCCTTTTATATGTTGCTTATTAACATGTTTTATGTTTTATTGCCACTAATTTGTTTGTTTTTATGGTCACATATATTCACATAATCTGCACTAGATTGGGGCATAAATCTTACTAATGCCTTTTACATTGATAGGGCCAGATTCACAAACTACATTTTGTAGAATGTGAAATAGTATTGTGTTAGTATTGCTTACTTACTACAAACTTGCAGGTCACAAACCTACGAGTGGAAATCTCCACTTTTCCTGTCTTTGCTATAGGGAGATCCACATACATTTAGATTTACCATTTAGTATTAAAGGGGGTTACTGGAAAATTAGGTATACTTATTTCTAGCGGTAGAGGTTTAGGGTGGAGTAAATAGTGGTTAAGGAAGGGCTAAGAAGGGGTTTAGGGAGGGACAGAAGCCCAACTACAAAAGAGTAAGGTCATTGCTATTCACAAACTACACTTCTAAAGTTACTTCAGCCCAAAAGGACCCAAAACAGTAGTAAATGTACTCCAGCTCGACCTGAAGGAAGTCCAGCACCACACATAGCCTATCACTGGTACTGCAATACCCGCCTATAGAAAATAATGGAAGCAGGAACTTAAAATAGAATCCCTTAGGAAATAATGTTAAACAGATTAGTTAATTTATTTTGACTTTATAAAAATATATATACATTATTTAATGATAAAAAAGTATATTTACATAATAACTAAATATAATTTTAAGATAAAATACTTTAAAATCCCTTTTAAATTAAGCAAAATCTAACTTTATTTACATTCGTTTAAGTGTATTATATACATAACTTTTTATAATGTTTAATACAGAATAAATAAACATAAACATTTTGTGTTATGTGGAATTTTAAATCAATCTAATAAAAATAATTTTAATTGAATTTAATATATTTCGATTCATTAAATAGTTAATTTAAAATTAAGTTAATATTACTGTACCATTTGTTTTATTTTGTTCTACATTTAAAATAAATGTATAAAATTAGTTTACATTATTATCTAACATAAAAGAATTTCTACTTTTTTTAAACTTTAATAAACATTTTAAATTTTCCTATACTTTATCATAGTGAGATCCCAGCCCTTGTGACGGAGAATTCTGCCTACGTCTGAAAAGTACTAGTTTTAACTTTAGACTTAAGACTACATTTACAGTTGTAGATTTTCTCACGGGTAAATGTATCTTTAGGAATATGACCTATAGAGTGGATTTCTTGTGTGTCTATTCCATGGGGAAAGGAGTTTCAGAATTTACTAATAATGCAAATAATCCTGTAGTCTCACAGGACTGATCGTTGCCCCATTCAGACCATTCCCAAGAAACGCATGGAAGGTTTGTTGGTTATAGTCTGCCAGATTCTCTGGTTGTTAAATTGGCTAAGTCTGCACATTGCCAGTGGGTTTAGGGTTTCTTAAACTAGGCTGTCTGTATTTGCTGCTCATGCTGCATAAAACGTATCAGAAGTGCTGTAGAATATGTGAGATGTAACACATTTCGTGTGTCAGTAGCATCAAAATTCTAGGGCCCAATGCCACCAACACTGTTGTCAGAGTTAAAAATACATAATGACTTTGGTTCAACTCCCCCTCTGGTTACATTCAATCACCTGCAAGCTGCACCATCGCCAGCTTCTCTGAAGTGCAACCCACAACTAACACTCTCCTTTGATGGCATTGCCAATACACATCACCCAACCCAAAAAACCTCCTACGCCATGGGAGGCCTCTCAACTTCTCCTGGCCTTCACTAGTTGGTTTCCTAGTGAGCTGGAGGCTAATGGAGAGGAAAGACTCATTCACAGACAAAAGTAGAAGGGGTCGATGTTCAAATTCCACTGCCGGCTGAAGCAGCTTTCAAAGTGGGTAGGAAGACAATGTAACATGACTTCAATGTCTGCACTGTTTCTAACATCTCTGTTTCAGTCTGCAATGACTTACAGTGGTCAGGCAGGCAGTCAGACAGCGTGGAGACCCTGAGGTCAAAGCTGTGCGCAAATGGTTGTACAATTGAAGAGCACCAGTGTGGTTGCTGCGTCTGTTGACCATAGGCCATCGACCTGGGCAGGACCAAACGGTATCTATTATGCATGTCTGGTTTAATAGATCACAAAGTGCACCATAATATTAAGGCAATATGGTTCATAATTTAAGAATGAATTAAAACCCATATTTTTAGGTTTTGCCTGCACCGCGCTTGCACTGTGCTTGTGAAATCTCATGTAATCAATATACATCTTAAAAGGGGCTTACAGCCCGCCCTTACTTTTCATTCGTTTGTGTGCTTACCACATTGTTTTCTTCGATTTCTGTTGGTTGTAGCTTGCTATTTCCCGGTTTCTGTTGGTTGTAAAATGCTATTTTCTGTTGTTCTTCGTATGTTTTTCTTATCAGTGGAGTTTGGCCCAAGTACTAATTTTCATCCGCTTTTTTTTTACCTACTTTTTTCTTTGTGAGCAAGCATGTTTGGTGACTGCATGTTATTTGTGTAGCTCTGCTTTTTTCTTTTTAATGCAGTCCATCTCCTTCACCCCCGACCTCCTGTCACTATTACTAACCTAATTTCACTATTGTTTGCTGCCTGTTTTTCCCTGCTGTCCATTGTTTCCCAACCGCCACACTCTACCCTCACCTTGCTGCCCAGCTTCAAAATGACCATGTTTACAGGAAAGGCAACGTGCAGGGGTTAGAAACAAATTTGCGCAGACAGAACTTTTTTTTTCTTTTCACACTTGATACAGGAAACGAACCGCACATTATAAATGAAAGACGTCAGTTCATCTTCTCGACTAGAAAATTACCAGAGAGGAATGGCGGTCTTCATTGAGAGGAGACGATGTGGCGTAATGAGTAGAGCTGCTCGGCGTCAACTCAACATCGTGTGATTCTAGGCAAATCACTTAATTTCCCCAAGCCTATAAACAAAAAATTAGTGAGTAATTAAATATTTGCTTATGTAAAGCGCTCCAATGCCTTCGGTTCATGTTCGCGCTATATAAAAGTGCAAAAAAGAAAATAATAATCCTTGTTTGTTTTATTAAACTGATTTCTGTGCCAATTCAAGCAGTAACTGCAAAGCACTCCTGTGCAAGACACACACGTGGCATTTATGAACTTAAAAAAATACGTTTTGCACTTTACTCAATTTTTAGTGAAGATAACTAGGTTTTCATTTCCGCTGCACCACCATTCATTTGATTAGGGGGTATACCCTTTCACTTGTGTCAGTTTTTCACCCGCTGTCCATTGTTTCCCAACCACCACACTTCTCCCTCACCTTACTTCCCAGCCACAAAATGACTATGTGTACAGAAAAGGCAATGCGCAGGTGTCAGAAATATATTTGCGGAGACCGAATGTTTTTTTCCTTTTCACACTTGATGCAGGAAATGAACTGCACAGTATAAATGAAAACCATCAGAGATGGGGCTCCACTTTACACTCTGCACTCATCTTCTTGACAAACAATTTTCCCAAGAGGAATGGCGTTCTTCATTGAGAGGAGATGATGTGGCATAATAGACAGAGCTGCTGACTTTAGAACTGAGGAACTCTGTTTGTGTCTCTGCGTCACCTCAACATCCTGTGATTCTAGGCAAATCACTTAATTTACCCAAGCCTATAAACAAAAACTAAATGTGTTGTCCACAACAACGTTGTGGTAGCGGAGCTCTGGTTAGGTCACTCGCCAGCACACTTTCTACGATCAGTGGCTTGACGCCAATGGGCATCACTCTGCTACCCACTGTTGGAGTGTGGTAATTCCCCCCTTATGGTCGGTCTATTAATTCAGAAGGTATACTATATACTTTTGTGATTGAGGTTGGTTACGGTCTCTAATATTTGGCACTTTTACCAACCCACGTTTTGTGTATCCCAGTATCCTGGTCCTGATGAATTGCCGTGATCTTTTTTGATATTCTATAGGCAAGAAACATGTTGACCTTTACGTAATCCTTTAGACCAAGTGTGGACCATTGTATCCACTTCTAGCCACTCTCTGTTTTTACTCATAACAGAGGAACCCAGATATTAAATTGGTCTTCCTTTAGTTATTTTTTAACTTACTTTGCACCAGACTACTCACTCTATCACATCTACACTGCACCTCACTCGTCACATCGACAAAATAATCAAAAGAACTCCGGCATAGAGCCCCACTGTGGGGCCCGTTGGGCACTGAAGTGACAGTCCAGTGAGGAGCTGCCCGATGATGAAGCATGATATCCATCTGGGTGTGTGATGGCCCTTGCTCCTGAGGGATCAGATCCCCCGGTCTGACCCCTCAGGTCCATCCAACCGTTTTCTCCCTTTGTTTCTACAAGGAACTGCATACCCTTTGTTTGACATTATCTAGTTGGGGCATGTATCCTGGACCTTCAATCGCCCTCTGTCCCTCTTTTATATGGACTATTTGGGGCCAGAATGCCACATGGTAAGCCCTCGTGAGAGTCACAACAACTCCCTACCAAGAGGCAGATAGCAAGGGAATTAAACCCCAGAGTCACCAATGAAGGAAGCACAAAAAAACATAACACAGCACAAGTCAGACGCGAACTGGAGCAAAATAGCAGGAAACCGTAGCAGTTTGCACTGTTGCCAGGAACAGTATGGAGTGTGGAATGTGTGAAACCTTCTTGTAATACCACTGACATATAACTCAGAAGTGAACCTGGGAATGAGCCACAACTAGGCCTCATATTTAGGTGCATGTGAGTCTCCACAGTCCAGTCCATCACAAGTATCATGTTGCTTTGCTTTTCTGTGGTTTTGCAAACTATAAATATGGAAAAACTGAAACAGTGAATGCCTACACTTAAGGGGTCGGTTACCCTCCCTGATTGTCTTTCTTGGCTCTATCCAATGCCTAACCCTCACCTCAAACTAATGAAAAGTTGCCCACAATGAAATCTATTACCCTAGAGAGAAAGAGAGAACTTTGTTGTGTGCTATGAGCAGTTGGGATAGGACGTGTATGTGTGTGTGGGTGTGTGTGTGTGCGTGTATGTGTGTGTGTGAATGCGTGTGCGTGTGTGAATGTGTGTGAGCATGTCTGTCTTTATGCAACTACCATCCACCATGTAACAATTGCAGTCAGTGCACAGATAATGTGTTGTCCAAAAATTAAGTTTTTCATTTTTTTTATTGTTTACATTTTTAGTTGAGTCCACTTTTTAATTGTTGTAATTTCTGGATGGACGATTAGTGATTTTTTTTCTATTTTTGGATTCTTCCATCTTAAAAATGAGTGTCTTCAGAGAAACACTCTGTCTCCAGGGTGAATCTGCACACAGTAAGAAGTTGATACAGATCCAGAATAAGTAGAGACAAGCTCTAAAAGGGGGAATAAGGCCTATGGAAAAAGAAAACAAGGTCCAATAGTGTCAGAGGGGGACATAGATTGTACTTTGCAATGTAAAGTCAGGCTCAAGAACAAAGACTAAAATAACTTGAACTAGGAGACTCAAAGACATTGAGTCAACCTAGCACTTCTTATTACAGCCAAAAATGCAGTTTAATACAACTCTGAGCCCTGCGTAATTTGAAGTCTACACTAATAGTGGTGGTTTTGTCTTAGTTCATTGGACGGCACCTTTAAAGTGGTTACAGGTTTATAAGCTTGCTTGTAGGATGTATCAGGTAGAGGAGGGATTAAGGGCTACAAGGAACTCCATGGGACAGTTCAATCTGAGGATCCTGAGTCAATACACTACACCAAATACATGAAAGTTGGAAAGTGTTCACTGCACTCACGAACTCGTTATTATAATTATAAATACACTGACCTCATACAGCTGATCCGGCTAGAGCGATGAAATGCTGACTGCCCTCATTGATCTTTCTGTGGATTTCTAATCTGCTCTTTAAAAACATTATCACACTTGACTCTAATATACCTGATCTCTTCTTGTTAATTCTTTATACTAAGAGTCTCGTTTCCCGAGAAATGTAGATGTCTGCAGTGTCTTTCAGCATGTTTCCAGTGTGTCCTCTCAAGTGTCTCGATTGTGAATTTCAAGCGTTTTGAAAATAAAGTTTTCTCTTATTACTGTTGCACTGCACACAACTTTGCAGTGTCTATTGGTCAGCTAATTATTCGTCACTAGCACTTGTCAGTCTAGCTTTGCTCATTCCACATGCCATTCATAACAAATCTGTACTTATGTGGCTTTTTTTTTATTCTATTGCTTCTTACAGATTACAGCTTCATATTGTACTTCAGGTGCTACAGAGTTCTGCATCGGCAAGATATAGTCCCAGAATTCGCAGTTGCTGCTGCTGAGGGAATCAGTGATGCTCGATCGAGTAAGTGTGGCTCAATTGTCTAGCGATGCATGGTCGAGTGGGGGTTTTTAAATAGATTTCCAGCCAAGATGGCCGCTGAGATATTTTCAATATTTACCTGTCTTCTGCTGATTCAACACAACCATTCTCCAATATTCTTACCATCAAATAATACCTGTTTCCATTCCAAAATGCAGGCCACATTCAGGGTCCTTCATTGGCTAGAGCAAGGTGAGGGCCCATAAGTCAGTCTTCATCTCTAAGTCCCTATCAAGCGAGTCCGAGACCTATCTGTGCTTTGTCTTGAGTACAATTTACTTCCGGTCATGTCAGAAACAGACAAGCAGCAGATACGGATTTGCTGAGGTAGTGGATATGTGTAAGGGTGTCCCTGTTGAATGTAAAACTTACATGGGCTAGAGTCAGGTTTTTCTCTTACTGAGTAAACACCATCATGCAAAGCGAAAATTCATATGCAGGAGATCTTCAACCTTTCTACCTATCTATCGTTTATAAATTGCATATCTGCAAAGGCTGTTTAAAAAGAGGATGGCTTTCGTTACAGATTACTCTCTCTCCCACTTGTCAAAAAGCCCCCTTGTGATAAGGACAGGTTTTTCTGGCTGCACAACAGCCTCAGGAGAATACCTATCAATGGTTGCTGCAGGTGCAGTGACTAGGGCCCATCACCATTATGATAATTAGTGATTTTGAATCCTGAAAAAAAAATGTAGCTCTTTTTGGACATAAAATGTTGGCAGGTACGCAACACAGGAGGAGCACGTCTGTCAAAAATGCAAGTGGGGTGAGGTGCCTTTTGATGACAGTCTTCTCAACATGTTTTTTTTCTTTTTCATACACAAATCCTAAAGTGTGGGGTTGTTCTAAAATAGCAAAATCAAATTTTCCTGACAATCATTTTTTTTCTCTGCAGGCAAGGGCATTATTCTATTCTGCCTGACTCGGCCATGCCTTTCATGGTGGACCCACACATGAAAAAGTAACTTTGGAGGCCCGTTCTATATAATGCAAGCCTTCTGTCATTCAAACACCAGTGCCTCTGTGGCCCTAAAGTGGATGGGACACTGGTTAAAGATTTCCAACAAAGCTGCTAGCTGATGCTCCACTGTCAGAAATGTGGCAGTTCCCCCACCTCTAAATGATGTGGGGAGACCATGGGGTTAGTGGATCATGAGCTCTGCCAATTGACAGCAGTTCACCAGCAGCACCAAACCATAAATGAGAACTAAAATAAATAACGTTCCAAATTATGTATTGTTCTATGCGTCACCATCCTCCTTTCTTCATTGCAGACACTCTGGTAGGCTTTACACCAGTAGTTGATCACACTTCAAATTCCTTGCCATGGTATTTATAACTTATGGCCTGCCACCATACCTGGTTATGGCTTTATATAGACACACCATACAGGTTCTGTGTGATGTGATCTCCTCCTGCCTTCTTACAGTGCCCAAATGCCATTCTGTCCAGTTGTGCTTTTGTTCATTCCATCTACTCACCCCTTTCCAGTAGATATCAGAATGAAATCCTCATTAAACAAATTCAGCTCTGCACTGAACACCCACCGGCTGAAAATGTTGATTCTGTAGAACATCTATGATCATGCCTTCTTCCAAAGCAATCTATATTTGTTTGATTGATTCACTCTTCATTAAAGGGGTTTCCATTGAGACAACTATTCATCTCACATTATCTCTGTCTGTTCACCCAGGTATCCCAGCTCTGTCTAACCTGGGGTTTTGTTATCCAGTATAAACCTTGTATCTCTCTTTTCTATGCTACTGATATTACATACACAAGATCATTTCTCAAAGGAATGCTGGCGCCTTATTCTACATAACAAACAAATAAATAAATATGTTCAAGATAATATAACACATTCTTGCAGGCAGAGGAGGTACACACAGACGTGTGCTACCACCTCTCAACGGTGTAGAGCAGTCATTTGTGCGTGCTTGATACCTGCTGGGTAATTCATAAATATGATATTACTGTTTAAAGGTATTGGATGTGGATGGATATTTGAGTTGGAAGCATTTCAGCACTTTGACCATGTCATCATCAGAAAACTTTGTTTTTATCCCCATGTATGTCATTTATATGTGTTTTAACTTTATTGATTCAGTACATGGAGTTCTGGCTAATGGTTTTACTTACCCTAAAAAATCTCAACTCGTATCTTAGCCTGACTTGCTTTGTAATTGTACCTGTACTTTGTGGTACGCAGTATTTATTATATGCACTGCTTTATTCGTGTACTTTTATGCATTTAACCAAATGCGAAATAAAGATTGATTTGATTTGATTTGATTTGATACGAATCAACAAGAGTGAGTGGGAAGGAAAACACATGCATAGCTTCATATCAAGACTAGACACAAAATCTAAGCAAAGACAAATTTGGTATTTGTACTCAACAGAGTTACAGAATACCCTATTGTTATACCCACCCTTCCAGAGTGTGGATTTGGTAGCTTGTCCACTTCAATCATCAAAGGAAAGCAAGAGAGAACATCAAACAAATGATCTTTTGGAAGCCTGGAGTAACAGGAAGACAGTTTGTTCAATCTGCCCTTTCCCCAATGTGCGACCCTGTCATCATTGGGCATCCATGAATATAATTTTGAAAAGAGATACTACACTTACTTAGGCATATATTAGGTGGTGTTATAGGCGCTTTGGTACCAGATGTGCACCTTTATCTTCAGTTTTTATTTGGATGTATAGGCACTGATTGAGGCCCAAAGTGAAGCAAGTTGCACTAAGCAGAAAGGGCATGTGGTATGGTTAAAATGATATTCAGGCCCCGATTGTGAAAATTAATGGTAAAACCGGATGGTAGCAGAATACTGCAACAAAATTATTGTGTCCCGAATATTGTTTATACAAATATCGCCCCATTGTAGTTAAAGACTGAAAATCTACATTCAATGAGACGATATTTTTGTAAATATCTAAATGTCATCAAAGATGTGACATTTCTGCCAGATGATATTTTTACTATTGATATTCTGGCATAAAACCGAAAAAGTGATGTGTCTGGTATATTGTCAAAATATTCTGACACACTTTTCATCCTATCTTGGGATCAACATGTTTCGGTGCTTAAGTGATCACTGGAATTTTGCGCCTTCCTCAAGACCCTGGCACCCCTTGTGACATATACTTACAATTTTATGATATAAAGGTACATCTTGCTAGTTGACATACCAGTAAGATTGGTCAAATAGTGTTAAAATAGCCCGGTGAGGTTCCGAAAAACGGTAAGGGATAACATCAGAATGACACAATAGTCATGTTGATCCAGTTACATCATGGATAAAACGGCAGAGAAAAAGCGTGCTTTTGAAGTGAATTACTACTTTTTTATAGAAAAAGTAACATGATGAAGGTTCACCAATATGTTTTTCACAAAGCAAAGCAATGTTTTTCTTTAGTATGTGTTACACGTTTTGCATTCAAGAGTGTTATCAACTTCAAGCATATCAGAAATAGTCTTTGTTTGAGTTGCTGAATGCACAGTAGACGATTTAATAAAAGACAGTGGTGGCTCCTCCGCTAAGGAGGAGGAGCATCGCCCCACTGCTATACAGCGGTGTAAGAAAAAACAAAATGATAATAACTCAATGTTATTATCATTGTATTTTTTCTTGTAGCGGGTGCTGCAGCTTTCGGAAGCAGGGCGGGCGGGGCTTCTTTGCTGAAGGAGCATGGGAGGGGAGTGGTTTTCACTCCCTACGTATGCATGGATGTTTGGACGGCCGTCTCAGGCCGGCCAAATATTCATGCGCAATAGCATGCTCTCCACCCAGGCTGCATTGCAGCCTGGGTGGAGTACAAGCCCAGCCCCCATTCCCCATCTGTGTGCCAAACCATGTCACTCAGACCAATCACAACGCTGCATTGCAGCATTGTGATTGGCTCTGGGGAGCCTGGGTGTTTCTGGTGTCCTTCCTGTTCTGGCAGGAGGAAGGAGTGGAGAGACGCGATGAGGGGGAGGCAGCGATGTGGACAGGAGCTAAGTTTGTAATTCTTTATTTACCCCCCGCCACCCTCGCCTCCCCGCCCGACAGCCCGATCAGTGCCGGCCGCCACTGATAAAAGAGGACATTTATGAAAAGAATTTTGAAACCTACGGCTAACAGAAGGCTACCAGTATGTTCGATCTAAAGTAGTTTCCAAGATCAGCAGGGTCCTTCACTTTATGTCTATTGGAAGAGCCCTCAGTACAAGCTCAATGAAGAACTCTACCTTACAAAAATACTAAAAAAGGAATATTTAAATTGATTACTTTGACACAAGAATTCTAGTTAGTACTAAGGAAATAGAAGGACTCCTCAGACAAAAAAAGGCCAAATAATGAGACTGAACATAAAATGGCGGAAGTGGAAACCATACTCCTCCAAGTGCACTTCATTTAAAGCCTAATAAGTATATAGCCTACCCTAAACAGAAAGGGGCCCTGAAACATGATTAGCAACCCTGCATAACAGACAAAATATAAACACCCTGCTGATATGCTAATTAAGAGTAGAAATGACTTACAGTGGAGAAAAATATATGTAGCGTAATAGATTAGGCCTCTATTACAAGTGCAGTGATAAATTTCATCATCCGCACAAGCACCTCTTTGCAGGGATGTTGCAATTACGAGGAGTCCCAGTATTATGACTTTTTTTACAGACTTTTCCCCAGGTGAATAACAGCAGATACAACTGCTGATCTTTAAGGGGTGAAATGGCTTTGTAAATTCCAGGACATTCGGATTTTGGTATAGAAAGAACCTGCATATACATGCAGAATCCCCATTGCAATGGGAAAAACTCATAATAGGTGCTATTTATCGCACCTGTTAATTAAATTCCGAACGCCAGGGTGGGCATAGTTCACAGGTGTGGCATCTGTTATGCCCAGGCATTTGTAATCAAGACTTAAGGCCATTAGGTTTACACATGGACTTTGGTTACATAACTTTCAAAGGCCATCCAAAAGACAAAGGTTTACTCAGGAAGCAGGAGACTGTAATTTTCGAACATACTGCCCCAACACAGCTAATTCAGGGACAGGCGTTAATGTAGCTAAGCAATGAAAAGTAATCTAAGAATACATTTTTAGGGGCACTTTTTCGTGGTGGGCACATTTAGTCATGAAAAAACCACCATGCTTTTAATATACGTATAGTGTGACAATAAGCTATATTAAAACTTGCTACAGATTTTACTTTCTATAGTAAGCATGTGAAAGGATGAATACGGGACGGGAACACCATCCCAAATTGATGTGGCTGTACACAAGTGGTTTCTCGAAGATATTTTCCCAGTGAAGAAGAATACAATTAGCAAACACATTTGCATTTGTTCCAATTGTTTTCTGCATAAGAGAATATAATTTCGTATTTCTTGCAGTCGAAAAAAAGACTTTTACAAACGTTTTCCAGGAGTACACTTGAAAAACTGTGACTGTTACAACTTTATCTGGATACTTCTGAGAGTTTGTGAACTCCAACAAGTCGGAATCTACACCCTTGTGAGATAGTAACCTGGCAGGTGCATGTAGGATTGAAGGTCTTGGTGCAGTGTCCATGTGACACCCCCATCCTCCCAGTTGTACACTGTTGCACAACCTGTATGGCATACCCAGTATGTCTTCACGCACAAGAAAGCAATGCCATAAGTCTCTTGGCCACATGATTAAGGTATGTTGCTTGATAACATAGTGGTAGACTCCTCTCCCTTTAACCCGCGTGGCTGCTACCACCATGATCAGGCCATGATACTATTAATGTTTGACCTGACTCTAGCGGTGAGGTAAGGGTTCTTTTTGCCTGGTGTGCCGTGGACTGACTGCTTCCTGGCTTGGAAAGTTTGCATGGTAGGTAAGACCTGCCCCATCACATTCACTCAGATTGTAATGTATTATGCTGGAGCAAAGTTAGGAAATATGGCTGTTAGTATACCTGTCTTGGGGACCTCCAGGTATCCATGACACTCATAAGGTTATAAGGTGCTTGATAGGGTTATTCGTAGCCAGATTCCTGAAACCACCACCACCATTTCATACCGCCAAAAAGCTGAATATTGGCAACATATGGACTGATTGAATAGAGACATATGATGATTTCCTTGATGCTCTAGAAGAAACAGATAACAAGAAGATTATCATATACCGTAAGAATCTAGCTGGTGAGGGTGTAAAAGAAGACATAAAGAAAGTGCAGTGAGTTGACGAAATTACATACCATCAAATCAAAGAAGCCTTGAATCTTAATTTCAATCTAATGCCGATTATGAAAGATACATTTTCACTTAAGAACGACAGAAAGATGGTGAAACCATCGACAAATTTGTTGAGAGACTGGATAAGTACACTAATCAAACACTGTAAGTTTAATAAATGTAATGATGAGGAAGCTGTACGTCTCAGAGTTATTGACAGATGCATGCCAGATTCATTCAGACAGTGAATGCTGAGAGAAACTCTGTCTGGAATGAGTTCTCATGGCTTCAAGAGCTGAGGAGTGTGCCGATCAACAAGCTGCTGACATGGAGGCCAAAGGTGCCCGAAGTGAATCAGTCATGTACATGAAAAGTAAGCCAAAGCACAAGGCAGAAAGAAGGACACAGAGTGATGTCTCCACGAAAAAAGATTTTGTGCTTCAGGTGTGGATTTTCTTTTCCACAAGAAGGTAAATTTCCTGCCATTTTACAGATTTGCAAAGGCTGTGGGAAGGAGTACCATTTTGTAACGGTTTGCAAGGCAAAGGAAAAACAAGTGCGTCACAGCGCAAAAACAAATTGGCTGCCCGACCACTCCAGAAGTGATATTCGACGGACACCCACTAGGCCAAGCAACAACACAAGTTGAGGCAAATTGACACCAAACGAAATCGATCGTCATCTAAATCATTGTCAAAAAGTTCTTCCATATCAATATCAAGTGAAAAGGGGGCATGGCTAGGCGCCGATGTGAGGGGACGAGGACTCCGGAGCTCTCTCCGTGGCCTCCCCTCGCCCGCAATGATCCTGACCAAATAAGGGGGCACTTTTCCTCAATACCTGTACCGGACACGCAGGTGCCGATTCTGACCCCCCAAGAGGCGGCGGGGGTGCCCCAATACAAAGTAAACGCTGCTTTTTGTCCTGGCCGGATCCGGGCGCGGAGCGGCAAGATGGCGGCCGGGAGCTGAGAGGTCGGCTGGCTCCGAGTGACGTGGCTGAATCCTGCTCTGATTGATGTGGTGCTGCTGAGGGCGGGCTTGGAGTGGCCGGGGCTCCGCTGCCATCGGGGGCCGAGCCGCGCTGCAGTGAGGACATTGCTGGGGCAGCCTAAGGAAATGGCGGCTGCAGAGGTCGCGATCCCGCTGTGAGAAGAGAGGTGGAGAGCGAGGGCGGCCGCGGTGCACCTACGGAGGTACTCTCTGGCAGGCGCCTCGACTTGCTGTGTTGTGGGCCCCGGAACGGAGATGAGCGTGACTTGAGCAGCGCTGCGAGGCTGCGGAGGCGGAAGGCAACGCTAAATAGCCCCAGAGGTCCCGAGTGTGAAAGAAGGGGGACCAGCGGGGGAGCACGGACCTGGCCGCTGCATTGAACGAGTGGCTGGGGGCGGAAAAATGGCAGCCATGCCGGCCGCGCTATGGCCGTGAAGAGAGAGGCGGAGTGCATTGGCGACTGAGGAGAGGCCACGGAGGTGTCCGCCGGTGAGTGAGTTGCCTTGTTGTGCTGTGTGCCCCGGAGCTGAGGTGAATGCGGCCTGTGCTGCGCTGCGACGCCGGTGCAGAGGAGGGCAACGTGGAACTGTACCGGAGGACCCGGCGGTGAGAGGCGGAGGTCTGGAGGGGGGGCACGGCCCTGACCGCCGTCCTGCACGGGTGGTGTGGGGCGGGCCTGCCTGCATCAGCGCTGGGGTGAGTGCTGCTGGACCTACGCTTGGGCGATGGTGAAGAGGCGAGTAATGCTGCACTGTACACGGAGCTTTACACGGGAGAACACATTGATTGGCGGGAAGACATGGCCCTTGTTGCGGTGCTGGGCGGACTGGGCGGGCTGGACCTCCCTCCGGCTCGGGGGCACCGGTTCTTCTGGGCGCCATAGGGGGATTGACCCGGGCCACTCCGATCTCTGAGGCCTGCACCGTCTGACTACCTGCCCTGTAGCACCATTCGGGGGAGACCCGGTTGGATAGCCGGGGTGGACTGGTTCGATCTATAATAGAGCCCCACCACGGTGATCGGAGGCCATAGATACTTCCCACCCGGGCCCAATTGAGATCTCCAGAGGACTACAGATCATGGGGAGAGTGTCCAGGCGCAAGGGGTTCGCTGTGTTGTCAGTGGGAGGAGCGAATCAACACACCGACGATGACGACGACCTGCCGGAGAGGGGGGCAGACGCCGCTCCCGAGGGCCCCACATTGATAGATATCATGCAGGCCATAACCTCTTCGAGGGAAGTCCTAGAGGCCAAGATGGACGCTATAGGGGTGGATCTCAATCTCCTGAAGGACGACCATCGTAAACTTAAAGAGCGGGTGAAAACCATAGAGAAGACGTTGGAGGAGGTCACGGCGGCCATTACCACGCTGCAGCGTTCCCTGAAGTTGGTGGAGGACAAAGTCAGGGTACTGGAGTTGCGGGCGGAGGATAGTGAGGGGCGTTCCCCCCGGAACAACTTGCGCGTAGTGGGGGTCCCGGAGCGAGAAGAAGGGGACGATATGGTCCAATATATGGAACACTGGCTCAGGGCGGAAGTGGCTCCAGAATAGCTCTCCCCCTTTTATGTCCTTCAACGTCCCTTGCCACCGTCCCTCGCATCCGAAGAACAACCACCGGCGGCAGATCCTTCTCCCACCTCGCCGCCAAGACCTGGGACACCCTTCCACTCAGCCTACGACAGACCCAAGACCTGCTGACCTTCAGGAGGCTACTCAAGACCTGGCTGTTCGACCAGTAGCGGCACCCCCCCGCCCCCTTTTTTCCCCAGCGCCTTGAGACCCTCGCGGGTAAGTAGTGCGCTCTACAAATTCTGTGATTGATTGATTGATTGAACGTGCGCATAGGGTCCCGGCGAGGCCCCCCAAGCCTGGGGCTCCCCCGCGGCCGATAGTGGTGCGCCTGCTGCACTATCGGGATAGGGACCACCTGCTACAGCAAGCCCGAGGGAAGCAGAATCTTCGGATTGGAAACGCCAGGGGGATGATCTTCCCGGACTTCACCAGGGAAGTCCAGCGGCAGCGTGCTTCCTTTCTGGCGCTAAAACGAAAACTCCGGCAACTGCAGATACCATATGCCATGTTGTTCCCTGCACGTCTGCGGGTGACAGATAAAAATGAGACGCACTTTTTCACGACACCGCAGGAAGCATGGCACTGGCTGGACCTGCGTCGGACGAGCGCTGGAAGCTCCTCATCATTGGGGGCTGCGGGGAGGGGATCGGCCACCCCGTCGAGGTCTCCGAGAGTTGCTACACCGCCGGGGCACCAGCTGGAGAGAGACAGAGCCATGCAGGCAGTGGTGGAAATCAGCCATGGAGGAGCTAGCCCGAGTTCTACCATTACGGACCCTGGGGCGGACGGGTCGGACCGGTCCCACCCTAGCAGCACGAATGGGGACTCAGAAGCTGACCTACCAATTGTTACACCTCAAACGGCGGACCTCATTGCTTGAGGCATGCATGTCAGATTGTCCTGTGAACAGGCTCTAGTAATCCTGAGAGCCGTTATTTGAGGGGGGTGCTATTAAGGGGTGGCAAGCTGATGGCATCTGAGCGAGGAGATGCAGGGGCTTCCCTGCAAGACATGGGGCGGGGGGATGGCCGGGGAGGCTCTGGGTTCTGAAGGGCCAGTCAACGCCTCACCGCGGTTTGTGCATCGATGTTCTCTCTACTAGTTTGGATGGGGGCTAGTTGGTTTGTACCTGTCCTGGGGAGTGGGAGTTGGGGAGTTCTGTGGGGTTGGGTTTTTTTTAATGGGGCCAGGCATGTCGCTGAGGAGGGGCAAGAGGGAGGATCATTGTGGTCTAAGATATGGGACCCACCGTAGGATTTAAATGTGTATCATGGAATGTCAGGGGAATGCACACTATGACACGCCGACACAAGATCCATACGTATTTGGTGAGGAGGGGAGTACAGATCGCTCTGCTGCAGGAAACGCATTTAACGCAGAAGGAGGGGGCAGCGCTGCAGCGTAGATGGAGGGGGCAGTTGTTCTGCACTTCATACTCGGCCTTTGCCAGGGGCACATTGGTCTGGATACGGGTGGGGGTTCTGTTTCAGGACACTAGGCAATTGATTGACCCGGATGGTAGATATGTGGTGGTAGCGGGACGATTGGATGGCAGGGATATAGTACTAGGGAGCCTCTATGCCCCCAACGTAGACCAGGCTGCTTTTTTGCGCACCTCTCTGGGAAGTTAGCACCCCTGTTGACAGGCTCAGTGCTGATGGGGGGCGACTTTAATTGCATTGCTGACGTTGACCTGGATCGCTCTCATCCACCTCTCCCAGATGTTCCCATACACAGACTTGCAGCGACTCGACGGGCGTGGCAGCGCCGGTGGGGACTGATAGATACTTGGAGGGTACATCACCCGGGAGATAGGGACTGCTCATACTTCTCTGGGTTGCACGAATTGCATGTTCGTTTGGACTCGATCCTTTGTTCTCCAGATGTCCACGGAGGAGTTAACCATAGTGAATATTTGACCAGAATGATTTCTGATCATAGCCCGCTGCTAGTATCGCTGGATTGGATACGGGTTAGGCCCGCCATACCTACTTGGCGCTTGAGGCCGGAGGCGTTAGAAGATCCGGTGTTTAAGAACACAATTGGATCTGCGATTGACGACTACTTCCTAGATAATACTGGTTCTGCATCGAGCCTACTTATCGAATGGGACGCGTTCAAAACTGTGCTCAGAGGGCGTTGCATTGGGGAGGTGGAGGGAGTCCGAAAGGTGTTGACACAGGATGTGCTGGGGGCAGAGAATAGGCTCCGGGAACTGGAAAGGGAGAGACCGGAACGACCCGATAGGCAGGAGGACCTACTCGCAGCGCGCGAGGAGTTGGCGACACAGGTGGAAAGGCTGTGCTGCTTTGATTATAAATGCAAAAAGAACAATTGATGGATAGAATGCAGAACAATGTCATACATTCACCCCAGTACAGAGATCTGGGCCTAAATCCATCGTTTTTTTTGCTCACCATGCCATTCCAGTTTGGACCTAGCCATATGCAAATCAGTCTTGACCCTGCACCCAATGGGAACAGTCCAGCCCGAACTGCCAGGCCAGGTCCTCACTGGACTGGAAACAAGCATCCTAGGACCAGTTTCGGGCTTTCAGCCCTCATCAGCCAGGATAGCTTGACTCCAGTGGCATGGAGAGCACGGGACCCACGTCTGGGCATACCCGTCCCACTCGGGGTGACAAATGCAAAAAGAACAATTGATGGACAGAATGCAGAACAATGTCATACATTCACCCCAATACAGAGATCTGGGCCTAAATCCATCGTTTTTTGCTCACCATGCCATTCCAGTTTGGACCCAGCCATATGCAAATCAGTCTTGACCTGCACCCAATGGGAACAGTCCAGCCCGAACTGCCAGGCCAGGTCCTCCCTGGACTGGAAACAAGCATCCTAGGACCGGCTTCGGGCTTTCAGCCCTCATCAGCCAGGATAGCTTGACTCCAGTGACATGGAGAGCACGGGACCCACGTCTGGGCATACCCGTCCCACTCGGGTGACAAATGCAAAAGAACAATTGATGGACAGAATGCAGAACAAGGTCATACATTCCCCCCAGTACAGAGATCTGGGCCTAAATCCATCGTTTTTTTGCTCACCATGCCATTCCAGTTTGGACCCAGCCATATGCAAATCAGTCCTGACCCTGCACCCAATGGGAAAAGTCCAGCCCGAACTGCCAGGCCCTCCCTGGACTGGAAACAAGCATCCTAGGACCGGTTTCGGGCTTTCAGCCCTCATCAGCCAGGATAGCTTGACTCCAGTGGCATGGAGAGCACGGGACCCATGTCTGGGCATACCCGTCCCACTCGGGGTGACAAATGCAAAAGAACAATTGATGGACAGAATGCAGAACAATATCATACATTCACCCCAGTACAGAGATCTGGGCCTAAATCCATCGTTTTTTGCTCACCATGCCATTCCAGTTTGGACCCAGCCATATGCAAATCAGTCTTGACCCTGCACCCAATGGGAACAGTCCAGCCCGAACTGCCAGGCCAGGTCCTCCCTGGACTGGAAACAAGCCTCCTAGGACCGGTTTCGGGCTTTCAGCCCTCATCAGCCAGGATAGCTTGACTCCAGTGGCATGGAGAGCACGGGACCCACGTCCGGGCATACCCGTCCCACTCGGGGTGACAAATGCAAAAAGAACAATTGATGGACAGAATGCAGAACAATGTCATACATTCACCCCAGTACAGAGATCTGGGCCTAAATCTATCGTTTTTTTGCTCACCATGCCATTCCAGTTTGGGGACCTGTCCTGGCAGTTCGGTCTGGACTGTTCCCATGGGGCACAGGGTCAAGACTGATTTGCATATGGCTGGGTCCAAACTGGGGTGGCGTAGTGGGCAAAAGAACGATGGATTTAACCCAGATCTTTTGACTGGGGGAGAATGTTTGCATTGGCAGCATTCCGTCCATCATTTGTTTGCTGTAACACTTTTCGCCCTAAGTGGGATGGGTATGCCCAGACGTGGGTTCCTTGCTCACTGTGCCACTGGATTCAAGCTAGCGTGGCTGAAGAAGGGTGACATACCCTGAAACCGGTCCCAGGATGCTTGTTTCCGGTCCAGGGAGGACCTGGCCTGGCAGTTTGGTCTGGACTGTTCCCATGGGGCACAGGGTCAAGACTGATTTGCATATGGCTGGGTCCAAACTGGGGTGGCATAGTGGGCAAAAGAACGATGGATTTAACCCAGATCTTTTTACTGGGGGAGAATGTTTGCATTGTCAGCATTCCGTCCATCATTTGTTTGCTGTAACACTTTTCGCCCTAAGTGGGATGGGTATGCCCAGACCTGGGTCCCTTGCTCACTGTGCCACTGGATTCAAGCTAGCCTGGCTGAAGAAGGGTGACATACCCTGAAACCGGTCCCAGGATGCTTGTTTCCGGTCCATGGAGGACCTGGCCTGGCAGTTCGGTCTGGACTGTTCCCATGGGGCACAGGGTCAAGACTGATTTGCATATGGCTGGGTCCAAACTGGGGTGGCGTAGTGGGTAAAAGAACGATGGATTTAACCCAGATCTTTTGACTGGGGGAGAATGTTTGCATTGTCAGCATTTTGTCCATCATTTGTTTGCTGTAACACTTTTCGCCCTAAGTGGGATGGGTATGCCCAGACGTGGGTCCCTTGCTCACTGTGCCACTGGATTCAAGCTAGTCTGGCTGAAGAAGGGTGACATACCCTGAAACCGATCCCAGGATGCTTGTTTCCGGTCCAGGGAGGACCTGGCCTGGCAGTTCGGTCTGGACTGTTCCCATGGGGCACAGGGTCAAGACTGATTTGCATATGGCTGGGTCCAAACTGGGGTGGCGTAGTGGGCAAAAGAACGATGGATTTATCCCAGATCTTTTGACTGGGGGAGAATGTTTGCATTGTCAGCATTCCGTCCATCATTTGTTTGCTGTAACGCTTTGATTATAAGGCCTACACTACTCGGGCCCAAGCAGAACGGGACAAGTCGGGGGCGCTTCTGGCGTGGCTGGCGAACCCGGCGCGTAGAGGGACGCCGATCCTGGAGCACCGGGGTCAGGGGGAGGTGGTGTATTATACTCAACACGACATCAACACGCAATTCCTGAACTACTATACCACTCTTTATCAGAGTAGACTTGACCCTGGGGCTGCCAACAAAATGGGGTTTTTAGATGGGGTAGAACTCCCCCAGATTGATAACGAGGCGGCAGAGGATCTTGGTAAAGATGTTGAGGTGGGAGAAGTGCGTAGCGCCATCAAGCATATGGCTAGGAATAAGACACCGGGGACGGACAGCCTTCCGGTAGAATTCTATTCTGAATTTGTAGATATCCTGGCCCGAAGCTAGTGGTATTATATAACAAGGCACGACGGGAGGGTTGTCTTCCTGTTTCCACGAGGGAGGCAATCATCGTACCTCTCCTCAAACCGGGTAAGCCGGCCTGGGACCGAGCTGCATACAGACCGCTTGCCATTCTTAATTTGGACTATAAGATATTAAGTCGGATTCTGGCTAGTCAGCTATTGGCCCACATGCCGACGTTAGTTCACGTGGACCAGGCGGGATTTATCCCAGCTAGGAACACGGCGATGAACGTATGGAGGCTACTGCGTATCTTGAGGGCGGACACCTATTGCAGGGAGGAGACTTGTATTTTTACGGTTGACATTGAAAAGGCCTTCGATAGCCTAGAGTGGCCATATCTTTTCACGGTCCTGAGGGCGTTTGGACTGGGAGACCGCTTCGTGGAATGGATGGCGATCTTGTACAACAACTCCACTGCCAGGGTCAGAACGGGGGGGTTGATTTCTGCTGCTTGCAAAGTGGGTAGGGGCACGAGGCAGGGCTGCCCGCTGTCGCCCCTACTCTTCGCGCTGGCAATGGAACCCATGGCTGTTCATGCTAGATCGGGCCGTCACTACCAGGGGCTGATGGTGGAGGGACACTTACAACACATAGCACTGTATGCCGACGATCTCCTTTTGTTTCTGGCTAACTCGGGGGAGGCCCTCCGGGGAGCTAAGGGACTGCTGAATTCTTTGGGGGAGTTTGCGGGACTTCGCGTGAACTGGTCCAAATCCTGTCTCTTCCCGACACATCCAAACAGGGATGGGACGCACCCGGCAGAGGGGGGCCCTTGGGAAACTAGATGCTTGCCTTACCTCGGAACCCAGATATACCACGACCCTGGCGACATGCTGGAGGGCAATGTAGGGCGAGCTGTGCGCAAGATCAAGAGCTGCTTTGAGTTGTGGGAAATACTCCCATTGTCGGTAGCGGGCAGGGTTGCCTTGGTGAAGATGGTCACACTACCCAGACTCCTTTATTTATTTGGGATGCTCCCGATCTGGATCCCAACTAAGGTATTCGCGCAGCTCAACACACTGCTTACAGGATTCTTGTGGGGTGCAGGGCGACGCAGAGTGGCCCTGGTCACCATGCAACGGCCCAGAGCGGAGGGGGGTTTTGCCTTACCGGACTTAGAGGCCTATTATCACGCAGCGCAGTTACAGTGGTTCACCAAATGGGTGGCAAGACGAACTCGGCACCGGGAGGAACCTGATGGGCCGGACCCTTCCTTGGCGCTGCTATCCCGGGTGCTGCTGCGATTACCAATGGGGAATAGGATGGTTCCGCCTGACCTACAGGCGGTGCGCCAGTGTTGGAACTGATTAGCTAGGCGTGCGCGTATGCGCACCCCCTATGCTCCGGTGATCCCTCTGACGGTATGTGAGGCCTTACCTCACGGAGGTGGTTGGGGTAGGCTACGGGACTGGGAGGATGCAGGGATCACTACTATAGGGGACCTATTTGAGGACGGTAACCTTCTACCTTTTAATGATCTTTTGGAGCGCCATGATCTACCACGAGGGGACTTTCTTCTTCATGCCGCACTGACAGCAGCCATTAGAAAACATTGGCGAGAGGGGATGGCAGAACCTCAGACCTCTCTGGCCTGCCAATATGTAGTAATGGTGGCGGGAACTTTTAAGGCGGTCACGTGCCTATACAGGAGGATCACCCACGGCCTGAGACAGCCCCTGACGACCTTGCGTCTCAAGTGGGAAGAGGATTTGGGCAAACCCATTGAGGAGAAGCCTTGGGGGGAATTGGTAGAATGGGCCTGGAAGTGTTCTAGGAACGCACGCTTTCAGCTAATCCACTTCTACGTGTTGCATAGGGCGTACCTTACCCCGGGTAAGGTGAATGAATACTTCGGGTCTCGACCGCGTGTCCACGGTGTAACCTAGAGCGGGCGGGGTTCCTCCACATGCTTTGGGACTGTCCACATCTGGGAGAGTACTGGAGGGTGGTGGCGTCTGAGCTGGCAGCAGCAACGGAGAGAGGGGTAGCACTGACACCAGGTTGTTGTTTATTACATTGGTTCCCACATACTGCCAAGACCAAAGTTACTAGCAAGTTTATAGACATGGGGCTGGTCTTGGCCCAGAGGGAGATTACCAGCCACTGGAAGGCGAAGAAAGGCCCCAACTTAGCACGATGGTCCAGGGAGTTAGTGAAATGGGCGGAGGGGAATTGCAGATTGCGAATGGCCAGACGAACTGGGAACGACAAATCACTGGAGACGGCGCGCGCATGGGTGGCACTGGTGGAGCTGGTAAAACACCCAACGGTCAATACCGTTGGCACTCCTGAGCGGAGGGATCCTGCAGTGGACGACTGACTTCGGGAGGCACTGATAGACTAGAGAGCAGAGCACGGATAGGGCGGGATGACCTTGGGGGAACATCTGTACCCTGACACCGAAACTTGAGGTCTGGGATACACAGGACACAGAGCATCACTGTCCTGCCCACTGATCAAACATCGAAGCATTATTGACCCAGCGGCATGCCTAGGGGGAGGGGAGGGAGGAGGGGGTAGTTAAGGTTGGGGGGGGGGGTTTGTTAGAGTTACATGTTATGGATGATGTCCGGAGAGGTACCAACTAGTAGACCTCACTGATTCATGCTGCAGGATGGAGGGTGGGGTACGGGGGGTTAGCCCCATTTCAGGTCACATTATTCCCCGTCAGGGGGGACTTTTCACAGATGTCGATGACTTAATGTGGAAATATAGTATCCTGCTAAGTTCTATTTTCGAATACAGTTTTGTCCATTTGCAGCCCTATACGGGTAATGTACTATGCCTATGTTTGTATAACTCAATACAAATTTGTTTACATCAATATCAAGTGAAAATGAAGAAGATGGTTGTGCAATGTCGATGTTTACCTCAGAAAGACATGCGAATGTGAAGAAGAATATAAGTCAAAGGAATATCAACATGAAAAAGCACCAAAGTCATTCAAACATTGTCCTAACATTACGCTAAAAGTAAATGGTTGTTCAATATCTTTTATTATAGACAGTGGTGTGTCGATAAACATTATGCCTCAGGAGAAATACAATGAACTATCTCCATTGCCACGATTTACGCCATTGAAAACTTAAGTAAATACATGGGCTGCATCAACGCTAATAAAAAGTCAAGGTTCATTTGAATCAATGATGAAACACAAGAAAACAACATGTACTTCAAGGTACGATGTCAAGTGCCTATTTACCCAGTTTCAACAACACAAATAAAAACAAAAAGATGATAGACGGACTGCTGAACATTGTCAGACATTCACCACCAGTACAGAGATCTGGGCCTAAATCCATAATTCTTTTGCTCACCATGCCTTTCCAGTTTGGACCCAGTCATATGCAAATCAGTCATGACCCTGCTCCTCATGGGAACAGTCCAGCCTGAACTGCCAGGCCCTCAGTGTCACTGGAGCATCACTTTTTTTGATGCTCCAGTGGCGCAGCACCATTTTCCATATTTATAGGGTGGCACTAAGTCACTTTGCATGGCTTAACACCACCTTGTATATATGCCCCTTTCCGCTGCAGTCCTCTGTAGCAAAGGGGTGTGCAATGGATGTTGCTGTGGGCATTCCACTGCAAAACCCTTTGCTTTTTGACGCTGCCCCAGATTTACAAAGCTGAGGGAGCGCCAAAAAACTAACGCCATGAAATATCAAATTATTAATTTCTCCTTGTTTTTTGCTCTTTCCATGTGTGCAAATCGCCATTATTGATTGTTTATGTACAGGAAGGTATACCTTCCTGCACATAAACAATCTTCCCTGCAACATGGCGGCAGGATGCCTGCACTGGCTCTAGATAGCTTTTTTTGTGTCAGCGCTAGGGGAAACAATGGGGTGCGCTGTATTCTTGTGAATACGGCGCATCTCTGCATTTTGAAAATGCTAAATTTGACGCAGCTCTGACATTTTCTTGTGAATATGCCTCTGAGTTTTGAAATGGTGTTCGTTTTCCCGTTTATATGAAATCGCATAGCATATTTCCAAACAAGTGTATACTAAATACAATTCCTTAAGTTATGTGAAAAAAATTTAATAGACTTGATGTTTTCTTTTATAAGAAAATGTTTGCAATAAATGGCTTTACGCTTAGCAAATCTATATGACTGTTATCACGTTCTGTTAAGTGCTTCAAACACAGCTTGGAAGCTTCCTAGTATACAAATGCCAGAGCTATTATTGTTCTTATGTTTATCTCAAAAGTGCTAAATTATGTGTGATTGAGAAAAACAAACAACATAAAATATGAAAACACCTCCACTAAGCTAATGTTCATATTAGTGAAACTGTGTGGGTCTTTTTCAAGCAAAAAGATAAGGAATGTTTGCCAGTCGCTTGAGATATAATTTGGGAGAAACGTATTCACTTTTACTTCTGTGCCTCGCTCTCTGTGGCATGTACAATCCCCTTGTTTCAGGTTCAATGGATCAGTCTTCAAAGACCGAACAAAATGGTTCTTTGTTCCCGAGAGAAACCTATCTGCGGAGACCCTGTATTACTTCCTGTGAAATCCGGCACTGCAGACCGGCTTTGCCTGCAATCTATCGGTTTTTGCTTCCTTTGGTCATTTCAGAAGAATGGGGACTTTGTGCGAGAATGAAAATGATGCTGTCTAGAATTTTTCCAAGTTCTGACTCAAGTCTTACAACTGAGTGCACCCAATGCCAGACAGGTGGTGTTTCTAAGGACCGTGAACATCAAATGGTATCGCTGGTATTGAGTTTATGTAAATGTGGAAAACCTTTGAGTATTTCGTTCTGCTGAATTGTTCTTTTTTTTACATATTATCTTGATGTTCCAACTCACTATTAATAATTCTTGCAAAGATTCGCAGATACACTCGAGGAAAGTTAATTCTATATTTTTTGTATGTATTTGTGAAAAACTGTGTAAAAGTACAGTATTAATTTGACTACTTTGCACCCATGACAATGCTATTTTGAACTCCCACTCAGCATTTACTAATTACAGTTCAAGGTAAATACCGTTACCCAGGGGGGTGTATTTAACAACTGTGCAAAATATCACTTATTCACAGATCTGCAGGTCGGAGTGAGGCGTCACATGCGCATCGCATTTTACCTCAAACTCTGAATGAAGGACATGGTGTGTTAAAAGGCCCAACTCTTTTCTGTGATAAAGTGTTGAGTGGTGATATGGACTCTTTTTGCACAGCATTTCGAATGCTGCATAAATACATTGTGCACAAAGTGATGGATGGAATGCTTGACTTGATCTCAGCTACTGGTAATTACTCAGGGCGGCATCCCAATCCATCGTTATTTTGCACACTGTAGGAAATTGGGTTCCTGGCTGAGGGGG
Organism: Calotriton arnoldi; assembly: GCA_963921515.1. Classification (NCBI taxonomy): domain Eukaryota; kingdom Metazoa; phylum Chordata; class Amphibia; order Caudata; family Salamandridae; genus Calotriton; species Calotriton arnoldi. Next base: position 371,258 of record CAWUFW010002863.1, read on the forward strand.
GTGAACCCCTATTCAAGCAGTAACTGCAATTAGTGTCAGGGTGAAGTCAATGCAACCCCCCAAAATAACTTGTGCTAACCTACTGGTAGCTTGGCACAAAAGCAGTCAGGATTAACTTAGAGGCAGTGTGTAAAGTATTTGTGTGGCACTTCAAACAGTAATAAAGTGAAAACACAACACACACAAAATCAAAAACCAATTTAGAAAAATAGAGTAACATTTAATAAATCATATGAGACCAAAACAACATAAATTTAATCAGTAGAACTGGATATATGCAATTTTAAAGTTTTAAGTGCAAATAGTGCCTAGAACGACAATGCATCAACTGTGGCGTTCATGTATTTTTATGTTTTACTTGTCCTGGTAGTGGAAAACTCTTAAATTGCTTTTTCACTACTGCAAGGCCCACCTCTCCTATAAGATAACATTGGGTTAACTTAATACATTTAATAAGTGATAACTTTCAATTATATTCAAAATAACAAATGATGGACAGATGCTGAACAAATCAAATATTCACCCCAGTCACAGATCTGGGTTTAATCCATTGCGTTTTTTGCTCACCACGACACCCTGGTTTGGACCCAGCCATATGCAAATCAGTCTTGACCCTGCTCCCCATGGGAACAGTCCAGCCCGAACTTCCAGGCCGGGTCCTCCATGGACCGGAACCAAGCATCCTGGGACCGGTTACGATGTATCACCCCTCATCAGCCAGGCTAGCTTGAATCCTGTGGCACAGTGAGCACGGGACCCTAGTCTGGGCATACCCTTCCCACTTAGGGCAACAAAAGCAAAAAAGAACAAATGATGGACAGAATGCTGAACAAATCAAACATTCACCCCAAGTCACAGATCTGGGTTTAATCCATCGCTTTTTTGCTCACCACACGACCCTAGTTTGGACCCAGTCATATGCAAATCAGTCTTGACCATGCCTGCTTCCATTGGGAGCAGTCCATCCCAAACTGCCAGGCCAGGTCTTCCGTGGACCAGAATCAAGCATCCTGGGACTATTTTCGGGGTATCACCCCTCACCAGCCAGGCTAGCTTGAATCCAGTGGCACAGTGAGCATGGGACCCATGTCTGGGAATACCCTACCCACTTAGGACGACAAAAGCAAAAAGGACAAATGAAGGATGGAATGTTGAACAAATCAAACATTCATCCCCAGTCACATATCTGGGTTTTATCCATTGTTCTCTTGCTCACCACGCCACCCTAGTTTGGACCAAGCCATATGCAAATCAGTCTTGACCCTGCTCCCCATAGGAACAGTCCAGCCTGTACTGCCAGGCCAGGTCCTCCCGGGACTGGAAACAAGCATCCTAGGACTGGTTTCGGGGTATCATCCCTCATCAGCCAGGCTAGCTTGAATCCAGTGGCACAGTGATCATGGGACCAACATCTGGGCATACCCTTCCCACTAAATGATGGATTTAACCCAGATCTGTGACTGGGGGAGAATGTTTGACAATGTTCAACATTTCGTCCATCATCTTTTTGGGTTGTTATAGTTTCCCTAAGTGTGAAGGGTATGCCCAGACGTGGGTCCATGCTCGCTATGCCACTAGATGCAAGCTAGCCTGGCTGAAATGGGGTGATACCCTGAAACATGTCCCAGGATGCTTGTTTCCGGTCCAGGGAGGACCTGTCCTGGCAGTTCGGGCTGGACTGTTCCCATGGGGAGCCAGGTCAAGGCTGATTTGCATACGGCGGGTCCAAACTGGGGTGACATGGTAAGGAAAAAAACAATGAATTTAACCCAGATCTGTGACTGTGGTGAATATTTGACAATGTTCAGCATTCCGTCCATCATCTTTTTGTGTTGCTATTGTTACCCTAAATGCAAAGGGAATGCCCAGAAGTGGGTCCCTTACTCACTATGCCACTGGATGCAAGCTAGCCTGGCTGATATGGGGTGATACCCTGAAACATGTCCCAGGATGCTTGTTTCCGGTCCAGGGAGGACCTAGCCTGGCAGTTCAAGCTAGACTGTTCCCATGGGGAGCAGGCTCAAGACTGATTTGCATATGGTTGGGTCCAAACTGGGGTGACATGTGAGCAAAAAACTGTGGATTTAACCCAGATCTGTGACTAGGGGTGAATGTTTGACCATTTTCAGCATTCCGTCCCTCATCTTTTTGTGTTGCTATAGTTGCCCTAAGTGAGAAGGGTATCCACAAACGTGGGTCCCGTGCTTGCTATGCCACTGGATGCAAGCTAGCCTGGCTGATATGGGGTGATACCCTGAAACATGTCCCAGGATGCTTGTTTCCGGTCCAGGGAGGACCTAGCCTGGCAGTTCGGGCTGGACTGTTCCCAAGGTGAGCAGGGTCAAGACTGATTTGCATATGGCTCGGTCCAAACTGGGGTGGCATGGTGAGCAAAAAAATGATGGATTTAACCGAGATCTTTGTCTGAGGGTGAATGTTTGACAATATTCAGCATGCCATCCATCATCTTTTTGTGTTGCTATAGTTACCCTAAATGGGCAGGGTATGCCCAGACGTGGGTCCTGAGCTCGCTATACCATTGGATTCAGACTATTCTGGCTGATGAGGGGTGATAACCCGAAACCTGTCCCGGGATGCTTGTTTCTGGTCCAGAGAGGACTTGGCCTGGCAGTTCGGGCTGGACTGTTCCCATAGGGAAGAAGGTCAAGACTGATTTGCATATGGCTTGGTTCAAACTAGGGTGGCATGGTGAGCAAACAAATAATGGATTAAACCCAGATCTGTAACTGGTGGTGAATGTTTGATTTGTTCAGCATTCTGTTCATTATTTGTTCTTTTTGCTTTTTGGCTGGGTCCATACTGGAATGGCATGGTGAGCAAAACAAAGATGGATTTAAGCCCAGATCTCTGTATTGAGGTGAATGTTTGACAATGTTCAGCATTTCCTCCATCATCTTGTTGTTTTTTTTCGGTTCCAATAGTCACCCCAAGTGGAAAGAATATGCCCAAACGTGGGTCCCATGCTCACTATGCCATTGGATTCAATATAGCCTGGCTGATGAGGAGTGATACCCCGAAACCGGTCCCAGGATGCCTGTTTTCTGGTCCACGGAGGACCTGGCCTGGCTGTTCGGGCTGGACTGTTCCCAAGGGGAGCAGGGTCAAGACTGATTTGCATATGGCTGGGTCCAAACTGGGGTGGCATGGTGAGCAAAAAAAATGATGGATTTAACCAAGATCTAATACTGGGGGTGAATGTTTCACAATGTTCAGCATTCCGTCCGTCATCTTTTTGTGTTGATATAGTTGCCCTAAGTGGGACGGGTAGGCCCAGACGTGTGTCCCGTACTCACTATGCCACTGGATACAAGATAGCCTTGCTGATGAGGGGTGATACCCCGAAACCGGTCCCAGGATGCTTATTTTTTGGTCCAAGTAGGACCTGGCCTGGCAGTTTGGTCTGGACTGTTTCCACGGGGTGCAGGGTCAAGACTGATTTGCATACGCTGGTTTCAAACTGGGGTCGTATGGTGAGCAGAAAAAAATGGATTTAACCCAGATCTGTGACTGGGGGTGAATGTTTGACAATATTCAGCATTCCGTCCATCATCTTTTTGTGTAATTTTCAATTGGGAGCAGGTAGGAAAGTCGAGTTTATTGTCTAATGAATTGTAATTTAAAACCCCCTTTAATGGTTAAATCGGATCTTAAGTCAAAATAATGAAAATGACACTTTTAGAAAGTTGGTATTTTCTTGTCCTAAACATTTGGTGCCTGCAGCCATTATCCTGGGTCACATAACTAGGTGTAACTGGCAGTTGATCTTTATGTATTGCTCCCAGTCAGGGAGGAAAGATAGGTGTTGGCAGGATTGGCCACTCTGACTTAAAGTGGAGGCAGAGCTGTCACCTACCACACATGCACATCACAAAGGCTCTGCCCAGCACACTCACAAAGGGTTTGTCACCAGTACTTTGTGTTCCTAAATGAACTGGGGCCAGGGCAGGGTGAAAGTAAACTTCAAACTCCTCTGGGGTGGACACTTCCAGAAACTTCTCCCACTTCAAAATGAGCACAGGTATAAATAGTGGACCTCAGACCAGTTCTTCAATACACATCTGGACCTGTTGAAGACTCAGAAGAAGGATTGCTGTGCTACTATGCTGCAAGAAGAACTGCCACTCTGATGCCCTGCTCTGCTGCCCAGCTGCGCTCCTGACTGAGTGAGAAGGACTGGACCTGTATCCTGAACTCAGGACCACCAGAGTACCTCCAATAGCCAGTTGGCTGGCCTCCTGATGAGAGCCTCAAGGATAGAGCTGGCTCCAACAATATTGAACCCAGCACCTGGACCCTGCCAGATCTGAGTCCTGTTCCCCCAAGTGATCCCACCCCAGTCCTGGACCCTTGGAAGTAGGCCTAAAGGTGCTCTGCTAGCCCATGTATGGTCCTAGCAAAACCGACACAGTGTAACACATTACCTCACAAGGCCCTGCAACGGAACCCCTGCGTGATACAATCAAAGGCAGGACTTTGCATGGCTGCTCACAGCCCCTCTGAACCACCGCTTTGTGATGCATCTCCACACAGAACATCGCATCACCACTGCAGCTCCTCAGAACCACATCTGCCCAAGGCACCTCCCCACACAGACCATGCATCACCTCCGCAGCTCCCGTGGAGCTGCAGCTGTGCAACGCATTTCCATGCAAGTACCTTGCATCACGTCTGCTGCACAATGCACCCTGGATACGGGATTTCTAATTGGTCCGCAAACAGGATTTAAGGTAAGTTTGTTTAGCTGGCCTAACTTGGTCCCTTAATCCGGCCCATGCTCCATTGTGGTTGGCCTGAACTTGTGACTTTGTCCTGGTCCGGCGAGCAGATAACCACAGTTGATGCTTTGTGTTTCCTAGACACTATTTTTACTTAAAACTTTAAAGTTGCCTATCTGCGGTTCTACTGGTTGGATTTGTTTTCATTTTGGTCATAAATAATTTATGAAATTTTACTCTATTTTTCTAAGTTGGTATGGAATTTCTCATGTGTTGTATTTTTGCTGAATTACTATTTAAAGGGATGCATAACTTCTTTACACATTACATCTAAGTTGAGCCTGACTGCATTATGCCAAGCTACCAGAGGGTTATTTTGGGGGTTGTTTGGGGATTGTTTGTGACTTCACCATGACAAAGATTGTGGTTGATGCTTGAGTGGGGTTCTACACCTCCCCTCAACCAGTATCCCAATTTCCTACAGCATTCAAGTGGTGTTTGAAAAGACGAACCACTTCTCTCTTGTTAGACCCCGCATCCTTGGCATGGTTTCCCCTGTCTTTTTGCCTCTACCTCCTCTATTTGTGACTCTGGGCTGGACTTTGTTTTTGCTGATTTAGATACTCTGGGCACTTTACCACTGCTGACCAGTGCTAATGTGCAAGTTTTCCCTGTGTAAATTGTAATTCTGGTTGATTCTCCATGATTGGCAAATTTGATTTGTTAGTAAGTCCCTAGTAAAATGCACTATGTGTGCCCCAGGCCTGTAAATTAAATGCTCCTAGTTGGCCTGTAGCACTGGTTGTGCTACCCACATGAGTAGCCCTGTAAACGTATCTCTGGCCTTCCATTGCAGTATCTGTGAGTGCAGTCTGAAACTGCCATGTTGACCTGGCAAGTGGACCCACTTGCCAGGCCCTAACCTTCTCTTTTACTACATGTAAGGCAACCCTAAGATAGGCTCAAGGTGCCCCCATGGGCAGGGTGCAGTGTATGTGAAAGGTAAGAAATGCACTGGTGTGTTTCACATGTCCTGATAGTGAAATACTGCCAATTTCATTTTTCACTATTGCAAGGACTAGCTCTCCCATAGGCTATCATTGGAGCTGCTGTGTAACATTCTACAAGTGTAACTTTCCATTGGGAACAGCTAGAGATTTGGAGTTTGAGCTCTCTGAGCTCAGGATTTAAAAATACATCTTTTAGTAAAGGTGGTTTTTAAATTGTGTGTTTAAAATGCCACTTTAAGAAAGTGGACATGTTCTTGTTTAACCATCTTGTGCCTCTGCCTGCCTGTGGAATCAATGTCTGCTTTAGACTGACAGGGGCCTGTTTGTGCATTCACTCTATACAGTCTCACAAAGGGAGTTGAGGTGTGCCCTGCATATCCTGATGGCCCATCACCAGGCTGATGGGCCTTCCTAAGCTAGAGTGGTGGGAGGAGATGTCACCTGCACCTTAATAGCGCTGTGCTTGGCCTTTCACAATGCTATATCCACCCCCCTGGAATGTGTCTGGAGCAAAGACCAGGCAGGACAAGGACTTGGGCACTCTAAAGAAAACCCCTTTGAATTATCCCTACTTCAAAGGCCAAAAGGGGTATAAATATTGGACCTAAAGCCCCAGACTAGAATATTTCTGGATCAAGAGGAACCTCTACCAAGGAGAAGATCTGAAGAGATGTGATGAGGAGTACTGCCCCTTTGCTGTGTGTTGCTTTGCTGAGTTGGCCTGCAGTTGCCCCTTCTGCTTTGGAGAGGAAAAGGACTAAACCTGCTTGTTATCCTGCTTGTGAAGTTTTTCCAAGAGCTTGTGTGTGCTTACCTCCTGTTATGAAGTCTCAGGGCCAGCAAGGACTTCACCTGCAGCATCCCTGAACTCCACTGCTGGGAGTTCTGACCTGCCTTGTGGTGCCAAATCCATTTCTGGGCCCTTGGAGGTTGTTCCTGCTGCAAAGAACTGCTGGAAGATATCAAACTCGACGCATCGCCCTGCCAGCACATGTTTTTTCAATGCAGCACCGTCGTGCGGGAGAAATTTCCACGCACTGCTGCTGTGCAGCCAAAGAAATCGATGCAGCACCTGCCTGCAGCTGAAAAATCCACTGCACACTGAGTTCAGCGCACCATGTCTCCAAGGTCTGAGACCCCCACACTGACTCTGACGCAGGCCCTGCCGTGCGGCTGTTAAGAGCGACTAATCATGGGATCTCGGCTGAAGAAACCAAAGCAGCGCCTGTTTGCCACAGCCGCATCGATCTCCAGCAAGTTGGATTTCCACGCATCGCACCTGTGTGCCACACATTTCCGACACAGCACCCACAGACCAGAACTGTCTTGGAATCGATGCATCACTTCCCCCTACAGTCCCGATTCAACACATCATTCTCCTGCGTGCAGCATAACTGTCCCCTCCCCTCCCCAAGGACTCAGAAATTGACTCATCTCTGGTTTTTCCGACACTTCCCTCCTCTATGGCTTGTCCATGTCGAGTTTGATGCATTTTAGGTACTTTGTGTAAAAATTCTCACATCCATAGATTCCTATGGACTGAATTGCTAGAAACCTTTTCAAAATCATATTTTGAGTTGTGCATGTTGAATTGTTGGCATTTTGGTCTTGTTTGGTTTAGATAACTTACCCTGACTAGAAGGAAGGGTTCCTACCTGGATAGGGTGTATACCACTGCCAACTAGAGACCCTCATGTTTAACATCTCTCACCTGACGCCTTGAGTTCAGAATGTGTGAGTTCAAATAAAAGGGGAAGACAAAAGAAAGTGCTAGATATTCCACCTTCTGACAACACGATGGGTGTCTTAATGTTGCAGCTAGCTAGTGGTATGCTGTTCCTCATAAAGTGGTGCTTAGCCAATAAAACTCAGAGGACCAACCACCGTCATTGGTAATGATAGTGAAGGTAGAACCTGGTGTAGGAGGGGGAATAGGAGGGGATCCCACTCTTTCGGAACTGGGGTCCTCACACACCCAGCAAGCTAGGTGTCATGCTTCATCATCTGGACCTGCTCCTCGTTGGGTCGGCGCTGCAATACCCAACGGGCACCCGTAAAGGGGCTCTTTATCGGAGATCTTTTGTTCCTTGCCGTATGATGAGGTGGGGGTGTGTGGCCCGTGGTGTGTAGATAAAGTGAAGTGAACGAGTGATTTAAAATAGGTAGGATAGTCCAAATAACACTTTTATTCTGGCTGGCTATCCACCTCAATAAAAACAAAAACAAAAAGAGTGGCCGCTTTCCTGACGTCAAGGTTCAGTTAAAGCTATGCTCATCTCTTAGGGTCAACATGTTTCTTGCCTCATGGTTATTTCAATCCGTGGCAATTCTTCAGGACCTAATCTGTGAACAGTGAATCTATCTACACTATGTGGTGGGGCTATTAGCTACCTACCACATGTAAGCACTACGGTACATATCCTCAGTAGTGTGGTTCAGTAACCTAGAGAGAGGGATATATGAAAAAGAAGAACACTTCTGTAAAAAACGATGATATGGTCACACAGTATTCCTTATTAGCTCTCTATAACAACTCCTTTTATTCTCCTTTCCCCAATAGTGTGGGAAAAAGTGCAACGACGATCTAGGCACCTTAAAAAAAGATTTGAAAGTGTAGGTGATGGAGGGCATGATTCTAATGCCCCATTAAAACCATAAAAATATAATTAGAAGACTATCCAACTATAATTAGAAGACTATCCTTCCCCCAGGAGGGGCGGTGGTTGTGAGGAGGGTTGTTGTCGCTTAAGTCTATGGTGGTGAACTCAAACATATGTAGCTTGTAAGTGTGACATGCTACATGAATGGTGATATAAATATGGTAGTGGAGCTAGTCATGATATAGCTCACCTCCCTATGTTGGGAATGTCACCTCAGTCGGTGTGCGGCGGTTCTAGTAGACACCTGGAAGCATGGTGTCCTGTAAAGCAAAAGGGTTAAGAAGGTAGAGAGGTCACGAATAATTAGAACGAGGTACGTGACCTGTAACTCCTATGCATTGCCTGCCCAAATGTGGAAATCAGTAGGGAGCACTCACAATCAGTGCCGGCTCCCAACGCTGTACAAACTGCACACAGAGGGTGGACAGCGAAGTCGGCGGTCAACGGTAGCGTTCCCAGCCTTGGGAGATGCTTACCTGGATATGCGATCTCGCCGCACACCTCCCAGTCCGCCCGTCAGTGCGCAGCCAGGGGGAATCAAAAAGCGGCATAAAAAGTTGCGCGTTCACAAGCTGTACCACAAGTGTCGAGGGTCCGGTAAGAAGCGGTCATGGACCCTTATCCAAGATTATCGGTTGTACTCACCATTCCAACGGGGAACGCGGTCGATTCCCCTACCCTCCTCGCCAGCACCGGATCAGAGCATGTCAGCTCCCTTGGGAGCTGAAGTACTGTTCCGGGTCACGTGCGAGGAGGGGGGCGGAGCCTCAACTGCGTCATGCCAAATTTAACCCAGGGAACTACTAGGTTGTGTGTCTGGCTGGTGTGGCGGCCATCTTATAGTGTAGTTCTCTTCAGTGTTATCCCTAGTGATCCAAAGGGCCAATGAGTTCTAAGATCCACCAATAATATGTCGATTGAGGACTATTTATATTATGGGTGTCTAGCTATCCATACGATACCAGGCTTACTGCCTATATGTTTTACAACTCAGTGCTTTCAGATCGTGTTAGTCCTGCCATGCAGTGATTCCGGATGGTACCAGATTGGCGGTACTGTTTAATATCATGGCGCGATATTTGTGTTGTGTGGTACAACGTGGGTAGCTCATGTAGGGTAAACCCTAATTAAGTAAGGTGTGTGGTGACAATGCGTAGTGTCAGTCAAACGGTCCACAACCTAGGTCCTCCTTGTTGTCCAGCAGGGAGAACAAGTACTCTACCCAGTAGGGTAGTGCATAGATGGTATCCTGGGTGTAATTATTACCCAAGTCCTGCGTACCTGTGGGGTGCTGAGTTAAGGTGTGTACACATAAAGCCAGCCTGGGGTCATCTGTTGTTCAGGGCGGCCCAGGGTATATCATCATTTAAGCCGTGGAGGGCTGAGGACAAGCGATGTATCCATCGTTACTCTATCCTGAACAGTGCATGTTGGGTGATTTTGGGATGGGTTTCAAGTACCAACCACTGTAGCGACCCCGGGCAATGTGTCCCTGTTCTTGGTAGTGTGTGTACATTTTGGTTGTGACTCTCTGGCATCTTATGTTGCTCTTATGTTCTGTGATGCGAGTCCTGACTTCTCATCGTCATACCCACATATCTCTTCCCACAAGGGCATGTCACCAAGTAAATGCATTTGGATGTATTGCAATTGGTATGACTTCTCATGGTCCAGGTGAATGTGTCCGACAGTGCTATTGTTTTAACAACTCTGGTCTGTTCACAGACCACACAGGTGCCACATGGATAATGCCCGGCGACGGGAGGAAGATCCCATAGTGTTCTCTGTGTGTTGTTGTTCGTAGTTGGAGGTCTTGTGTGCACAATGATGTCCTTCAGGTTTCTAGTTCTCTTGAAGGCGAATCTAGGTGTGGGAAACTCCATCTCCTCCGTGTTCAGGATGCCCCAGTGTTTCTTTATGATACCCTTGATGTGTGTGGAGTCTGGTGTATATGACGTAACACAAGTCAGGGTCTCAGTGGGGTCCCTATGTGTAGTCTGCAACAGGGTATCCCTGGGGTTATTCAGGGCTCTCTTGGAAGAATCCCTGACCAGCCGTTCTGGATAACCTCTATGTTTTAGATTCTGTTCCAGCACCTTGGCCTCAATTTTATAATCAGTGGTGGTACTGCAGTTCCTCCTTATGCGGAGGAACTATCCGAACGGGAGGTTATCTTTGAGGGCCCTGGGGTGGTGACTCTTGTATAGTAGTAAACTATTCCTGTCCTTGGGTTTTCTATACAGGGTGGTACTCAGTCCTGTATGCTCAAGTCTCAGGTTCAGATCCAGAAAGGGTATACTGGTCTCTGAGATGGTGTGTGTGAACCTCAAGTACTCATTTTGTGTATTGACCCACTCGCAAAACTCTTCGCAGGTAGAACGATCGCCTTTCCAGAAGATTAAAATGTCATCAATAAACCTCTTCCACAAGGTTAAGTTATTGATGTAGGGGTTGTTAGTGTTCATGATGACATTTTCTTCGAAGGTGGCCATGTATAGACAAGCTACACTTGGAGTGAAGGTACTCCCCATGGAAGTACCTTGCGACTGAAGGAACAATTGCTTCCGATACTCGAAGTAATTCTCAGTTAACGCCAATGTGGCACACCCCATGATGAAAGAGATCGGGGTCGGTGAGCTCCAGTTTTCTTTCATGAGCAATGATTCAATGGCAGTCAATGTGGCACGCTGTGGAATGTTTGTATACAACGCTTCTACGTCAAGTGTGACTAGAAGGTTGATCTCGGTTGTCTCATGTATTTCATCTATGATACGTAGTATATCAGTTGTATCACGCACGTATGAGGGAGTCTTTTTCACTAAAGGCTGCAGGAAGTGATCGCAGAATCTTGATAGGGGCTCCAAGACTGACCCTATTCCTGAGACTATTGGTCTCCCCGGTACCGGTGTTATGCCTTTGTGGATTTTAGGGAGTGTATAGAAATAGGGCACCCTTGGGTCCCTTGTTATCAAGAAGTCAGCTTCTTTTTTCAAGATCCACCCGTTGGCCTCAGCCTCAAAAACCACACTACTGATCTCTGTTTTGAGTCTGGCAGTGGGGTCTTCGGAGATCGGGGTGAAGTATCTAGTGATGCTCAATTGGCGTCTGCACTCACGATCATAATCGTCCGTGGATTGGATCACTGTGGCTCCCCCTTTGTCAGCTTGCTTAATAGTAATACTGACATCTTCTGCTAGAGATCTTGCTGCTGTTTCTTCAGCATTGGATAGATTGTGGAAGGGTTTATTAGTAGGGATCCCTGCCAGATCCTTTAGTACTGCTTTTTCAAACGTCAGAACTTCGGGGGGCACCATCCCATTGTTGGGGGTGAAGTTCGAGGGGTTCCTCAAACCCGAGTCTCCAGTGTCGACTATGGGTGTGTCAAGAAAAAAGGCTTTCAAGCGGATCTTCCGGAAAAACTCTTGGATTTCACAGGTATCCCTGAATCTGTCTGTTCTGGGTGTTGGTACATACCCTAGTCCTTTCTCCAGTACTCTTTTCTCGGTTTCGGTCAAGGTCCTCTGGGACAAGTTGACCACTAGTTCCTTTTCCCCCTGGTCCGACTTCTGGTCTCTATAGTGTGTGCTGTCTGGTCCTGCCATTGCACTCCTTTTTGCATCCCTCTTTTTCGCCCTCTTCCTCTGCCCCAGCCTCTGCCTAAAAAAGGGGGGTTGCCCCTCGGATCGTATTGAGGTTGGCCTTGAGGGTACATGGGGAACTGCCAGAAGGGCGGAGGCGGTGGTGGCCCTTGGTATGAGGGTGCGTTGTTATAGTTGGGATGAGGGGGGTAATAGCCCCTTCTCTGGGTGTTGCTGCCCCTACTGTCAGTGCTAGAGTCACTGTTAGAGGATCCCCTCCTACTCGTATCCGTACCCTCATCAGATGAATATCCATTTTTGGATGAAGTAGAACCGCCGCACACCGACTGAGGTGACATTCCCAACATAGGGAGGTGAGCTATATCATGACTAGCTCCACTACCATATTTATATCACCATTCATGTAGCATGTCACACTTACAAGCTACATATGTTTGAGTTCACCACCATAGACTTAAGCGACAACAACCCTCCTCACAACCACCGCCCCTCCTGGGGAAGGATAGTCTTCTAATTATAGTTGGATAGTCTTCTAATTATATTTTTATGGTTTTAATGGGACATTAGAATCATGCCCTCCATCACCTACACTTTCAAATCTTTTTTTAAGGTGCCTAGATCGTTGTTGCACTTTTTCCCACACTATTGGGGAAAGGAGAATAAAAGGAGTTGTTATAGAGAGCTAATAAGGAATACTGTGTGACCATATCATCGGTTTTTACAGAAGTGTTTTCCATTTTCATATATCCCTCTCTCTAGGTTACTGAACCACACTACTGAGGATATGTACCGTAGTGCTTACATGTGATAGGTAGCTAATAGCCCCACCACATAGTTTAGCTAGATTCACTGTTCACAGATTAGGTCCTGAAGAATTGCCACGGATTGAAATAACCATGAGGCAAGAAACATGTTGACCCTAAGAGATGAGCATAGCTTTAACTGAACCTTGACGTCAGGAAAGCTGCCACTCTTTTTGTTTTTGTTTTTATTGAGGTGGATAGCCAGCCAGAATAAAAGTGTTATTTGGACTATCCTACCTATTTTAAATCACTCGTTCACTTCACTTTATCTACACACCACGGGCCACACACCCCCACCTCATCATACGGTAAGGAACAAAAGATCTCCGATGAAGAGACCGACCCAACGAGGAGCAGGTCCAGATGATGAAGCATGACACCTAGCTTGCTGGGTGTGTGAGGACCCCAGTTCCGAAAGAGTGGGATCCCCTCCTATTCCCCCTCCTACACCAGGTTCCACCTTCGCTATCATTACCAATGACGGTGGTTGGTCCTCTGAGTTTTATTGGCTAAGCACCACTTTATGAGGAACAGCATAGCACTAGCTAGCAGGATCTTACTGGGCACTTATGCTGGACCTCGATAAAAAGCCCCACAGTCCCCCTCCTTGTTGATCATTGTCTTAATGTTGCACTCACTTTTGCCCAGGGACCCTCGCCATACAACTCCTGAATCAGTTTCTTGACTGCCTGTTTTCTTGTGAGTTCTGTGATGTATTGGCAATGATCTTGTCTGGTATGTTATGCTGTTCTTTGTTTGCTTTCTTCTCTGACCTTTACCAGTAGCTATTACGTTTATGTAGTTTCTTGTGCAGTATTAGTAGAACTGGACACCCTTCTGTAGACTTTCATCAGATTTTAATATTGGCCTGACTGTGTGATGGTGGTCTCCATTGAAGTGTATGGGGCTCTGCCTGACTCCGAGATGGTGGATTAGTGTTGCATAATCTCACCATGGAGATCCCACAGTGAAGGTTTTGTGGTGCAGCTTCTTCAACGCTTTCTGGTGATGACCCATTATACCTTGCTCCACTCTGACAGTGCTGGGTGGTCAGTGCTCTTTAGGACCCCTCCATAAGATTGCGGTGGTAATTGACCTGCACAGTTCAGTGCGACCAGCAAACACATACCAATGTCAGCGGTGGGCACCCATCTTGATATATTGCACCAGCTTGACAAAAGGATTCTCGGTCGTGGTGGTGGCTCCTGAAAGCGTGTATTGTGCTGATAGCCAGATGTTAGGCTTATAGGCTTACCTGTGCAGACCATTACAGCATCCACTTTACCATCTCAAGACTTACCAACAGTACAGGCACTGTACACCAGCCGCGGTCCGTGCAGGTAACAGCGGTGGGGTGGTGGGGCGGTGGGGCCGCGTGGGAGGGATTTCGAGCGATGATGCCGAGGGAAAATTAATTATTTATTTAAATTTCCTTCGGCATCGTCCCTCGAAATCCCCCCCCCACGTGACCCCACTGCCCCACCGATGTTACCTGCACGGACTGCTGCTGCTGTACACCATGGATCCTCATGCAGAGACTGGAAAAGGATGTCAGAAGACCAGGAGTCCCGCCTCCCAAACGCAACACCCAACCCAGACCAAGCAGCAAAGATCTTCTCCTGATGGATCACAGATTGTGCCGACACAATTGCCCCCACTAAGACAGCCAACACCAAGGGACCAACCAAAAGAACCAGCTGGTTCACCAAAGAGTCAAAAGCCACCAACAGTGTCAACCGGCAACTAGAAAGTAAGTGCGTCAGCAGGAAAACAGACGACCGCGCCTCCTTCAAGACAGCCCTCAACCAGTACCACTGATCCTGAAAGAAACAAAAAAGAACACCCTATCAGACCACATTGAGACCAGCTCCACCTGCAGCAAGGAACTCTTCACCATCGTGAAGGAATTCTCCAATCCCTCTGCCGCCGAGAATGACATCACACCCTGCTGAGAACTGTGCAACACGCTAGTGGACTTCTTCCACAACAAAATCTCGACCATCTATGAGAACTTCGAACCCTCTGCCGTTGACAGTATCAACCAGCTCACATCCAAAAACACAACCCGAACACCTATGTACCCAATGGGACCTCCTCACCATGCAAGACACCATCTCCAATATGGACTCCGTGCACTAGGGAGCACCCACAGACCCCTGCCCCCACCACATCTTCAACCTTGGAAACAAGACAATCGGCAGCGAACTGAGAAAGGTCCTGAACAGCTCCATCACATTGGCCTCCTTCCCTGAAGACTGGAAACATGCCGAAGTGAGACCCCTCATGAAAAAACCCTACGCCGACCCAACTCACCTACCACCTGGAGCACCTCAACCTCCCAGACCCCTCCAAATCCAGAGCCAACAACAGCACAGAGACAGCCCTGATAGCAGCCAACGACAACATCAGGACCCTCCTGGACAATGAAAAACGGCAGCTCTCATCCTCCTGGACCTATCAGTCGCGTTCAACACCATCTCCCATCACACACTGATCAACAGACTCTACCACATCGGTATCCAGGGACATGCCCTCAAATGGATTGCATCATTCCTCTCCAGAAGACCCTAGAGGATCCGTCTCCCACTGTTCACATCGAGCCCAAGAAGATCTTCTGTGGAGTTCCCCAGAGCTCATCACTCAGCCCCACCGTTTTAACATCTACATGACTTCCCAGGCATACACCGTCAGATCACAAGGGCTCAACATCAATTCATATGCCGACAACACCCAGCTCATAATCTTGCTGACCATAGACCCTTCCACTGCCAGAGCCAACTTCCACACCTGCATGCTGCACATCACCGAATGTATGAAAAACAACTGTTTGAAACTCAACAAAGACAAGACAGAAGTTCTCATCTTTGGGAACAACACCTCGATCTGGAGCGATGCATGGTGGCCAGCGAGTCTCTGCCCACCACCAGCCCCAACAAACCATACCCGCAACCTGAGCATTATCCTGGACAGCAAGCTCTCGATGAAAAAAACAAGTCAACACAGTCTCATGGGCCTGTTTTCTCACCTTCCGCATGCTTCGCAAGATCTTCAGGTGGCACCCAGTCATCACCAGAAGGATTGCCACACAGGTCCTCGTCACCTGTAGGCTGGACTACGGAAACGCACTTTACGTAGGAATCTCGGCGCGCCTCCTGAAGAGACTTCAGACAATACAAAACGCAGCGGCAAGACTCATCCTCGACCTGCCCAGAAAGACCCACATCACACCCCACCTCAGGAAACTACATTGGCTCCCGAAACAGAAGAGATGCCAGTTCTGACCCACCCCTTCAAAGACCTACACAAGAAAAGACCTCATACCTCAACAAACGACTGACCTTCCAACCAGACACCTCTGTTCTGCCTCCCGCTTCTTCGCAGACACCCCCTGGATCTGCGAAACAACAGCAGAGGACGCTCCTTCTCGCACCTGGCAGCCAAGACATGAAGCTCCCTTCCCCTACAATAAGGACTGCCCTGTCACTCCAGCAATTCAGGAGAGAACTCAAGCTCTGGATGTTCGAATGAGATATCACCACGCAGCAGCTACAAGCACCTCGATACCCTAACGGGTGACTTACCGCACTCTATGAATGTTTAATTGATTGATTGATAAGGTGCAGTAGTGCCAGGCACTGTAGTGTTGCCCTCACCTGGGACACAGTGGCAGACATTGCTTTGCATGTGGAATTCATCCCATCCTTGCCATCAGTTGTCGGGCTGCCAAGGAAGAACAAAGGGAAAGAAGCTTCTGTATTTGTAATACTGGGGTTGCAGGATAAACAGGAGCCCACTCCCCATGTGTCCTTGGTTGGTCTTCCTCCACTTTTTATTCCCTCTCTCACCCTCACTTCCTGTCTTCCCCCTTAGCAGGAAGTGCTGTCTAGTGTCCTTTGGTGTGACCCGCCGTGCCTTGTGCCTGCAAGGTCCTAAACCCTGGTTTCTAAAAAACATGGTCTACACCAAAAACCTTGCAAATTGGGTTTGGGGTAAAGGATGGTGACAAATTCAAATCTTGTCACTGAAAGATAGAACAAGATCCGGAAACCAGGGTACAGTGCCGTTCAAAAAACTGTCCAAGAAGTTATTGCAGTCCATAACAGTCTGAAATGTATGAATTGCTGCCAGCTATAATGCTGCACGGTGCACACTCACCTAGCAAGATTCTTCTAATTTAAATACTAGATCTCACTTAGGGCTTCAGTTCTGCTCCTTTATTTTATCCTGGAGTAAAGTCCTGACTGAGGGCAGTAGTTTATACAGCTGTCACAACACCCATTTCTCAATGACAGTGTCAAGGCAGCCAACTGCTCATGTGCATGGTGCATGTGTGGACTCTAGCAGATGTGGCATTACTGCTTTGTGCTTAATTGAGTGCTATCACAGCCACTTTTTAGTGCATGATAGACTCATTAAATCTTATTTTTGTAGGATTTCAAGGAGGCTGAATTAACTTTTTCAGACACCTAATATACCCATATGTCAGCGACAGTGATGCCTCAGGATTGGTAGTATAACTTTGACCTTAAAACGACCATGGGGCATATTTAAGAGAGGCTTGTGTCGCGTTTGCACCACCCAACGTGGTACAAGCGTGACGCAAACCTCTAAGTCAGATTTTTGAAACCACAGAAAGCCACTTTGCATTGCTCTGAGTGGCTCCAAAAATCTAGAGTAATGCAACACAGCGCAAATCACTGCATTGGGTTACTGTTGGACTTGGCCCTTTTTGCAGGGTCATCCCTAAACTTTTTGCCTTTCTCCTAGCCTTTTTTCTGACATGGTGTTGGTGGTTTTAGGACTCTGGGCACTTTAGCACTGCTGTTCAGTGTAAAGTGCGTGTGCTCTCGTGATAAATATGGTAAGATTGGTCTACACCTGTTTGGCCTATTTGATTTACCTGTCAGTCCCTTGTAAAGTGGTATCCCATATACCCAGGGCTGGTAAATTAAATGCTACTGGTGGGCTTGCAGCGCTGATTGCGCCACCCACCGAAGTAGCCTTTCAAACCTTCTCTCAGGCCTCTGCCATTGCAGGGCCTGTGCGTGCAGTGTTACTGCCGCTGTGACGTGGCACCTAAAGTGCGTGCCATGTCTGTCACCCCCCTTTTACTGCATGTCAGTCACCCCTAAGGTAGGCCCTAGCTAGCCCTATGGGCAGGGTGCATTGTAGGTAAAAGGTAGGACATGTCCTGGTAGTGACAAACAGCCATTTTGGTTTCTCACTACTCTGAGGCTGCCCTCCCATAGGAATGCATTGGGGATTCCCTGATAAGTGTTTCAGTGGTAATTCCTGATATGAGAGGCGCAGGGTGGTCAAGTTTGGCATATTTGGAATAGTGATAATAAATGCTGCGCAATGGTGTGCGCAGATTTATTATAACTATTTTAGAAATGCCACTTTTAGAAGTAGACATTTCTGTGTGCTATGTGTCTGCCTGCCTGATGTGGATTGCATGTCTGGCTTGTGAGTGACAGGGGCTGGTGAGGTGTGTGTGGCTCCAGGAGGGGCAAGGTGAGTCAGCGCTAGACTGAATGGGACATCTGCATTTGGAGTAGTGAGAGGAGAGGTCCCTGGTCCCTGAATAGGTCTGTGCCTAGCCTGTACAATGCTGGCTCCACCCCCTGTGGTGTGTCTGATCACCAAGCCCCCACCTGACAAAGGGGAAGAGGAGCCTTGTAAACAGAGTGCTCCAAATCCCCCCAGAACCAGTTGGGACTGGTTCCCCCCAAGCCCTGTGCTTTGCAGACAAAGGAGAAATGTAGTATAAATGTAGGGGCTGTGACCCGATGTAGGTTGAGCTGTGCTTGTGCATACTTGGGCTGGGGGGACACTCTGCCAGGAGGAACCGCCGTGGGACCCAACTGCAGCTTCTTGGGGTCCCTGCGTGCTGGCCTGCCTGGCTGCGCCCTGCTGGGGTGTCCCCAGCCCCAAGGACTTTTGATTCCTGCCTGCTGGATTCCTTGCCCAGCTTTACCCCAGGAACTTTGAGGGGCTTAGCGCCTCGAGAGCGCTATATTTTGTTTACTGGAGCCCCAGAGGAGGGGACTCCAAGACTGCCAAGGAGAGAGGAGCGTATGGCCTGGCAGCGTGGGGCTGTGACGTGCCCCGAGGGAATCCCGGCGTGTGGGATTCCCCCTGCGCTGTTTACTTGGCGGGAGCCCACCCCGCATTTTGCTTTATTGCGGCAGGAGCCCACCCTGCAATTGCAGCCACAGTGGTGCTTATGTGAAAAGCGGGTGCCCACCCCGCATTGCCGCTTATGTGGCGGGTGCCCACCCCACTGGTGTGCTTATTTAGCGGGTGCCCACCCCGCTTTATGCATATTTTAAAAGTGGGTGCCCACCCTGCATTGCGGTGCCGATGGCGGGTGCCCACCCCGCAATTGTCTTTATTTTATGGCGGGTGCCCACCCCGCACTTATGAGGAGGAATTACCGCCGCGGCCCGACCCGACAAGAAGAGCCGCCGCTGAGCACCGTGACCAGGAAGCCAGGCAAGTTGCCTGACGCTGGGCGGGGCCAACGAGAGGAGGCTGCTGCGGCCGCCAATAGCAGCGCGGCCGACTGCAAGAGCAGGCCAAGCGATGGCCTGCTGCTGAGCGGGGCTCCCGTGAGGTGAGGAGAGCCCCGCATGTGAATAGCTCGGGTGTCCCAGCAGAAGACCACAGGAGAAGCCCCAGGGTGGGTCTGGCAGAGGCACACTGTTGGTGCCTGAGGACCTGCCCGGAGACCTGAAGGCCTGCGAAGGAGGGAGCAGAGTCCCCGAGCAGCCCCGGTGAGTGGGGCGTTACTCTGCCTTTTGTCGGTGCCTTCCCCCTGCCAGAGGAGGCACCAGGAGAGCCCAGGTGAGAGGCGCTCCCCGAGGCACATTGTCGGTGCCTGAGCGGTCCCGCAGGAGAGCGGGCCGCTCCGACGGTGGGGCCATTTTTCTTTCGGAGTCCCAGTGGGGACCCAGTAGGCACAGTGGTGCTAGGGCTAATTTTTACTCAGCTGCACCGCGAGAGAGAGCGGGCAGCTGCAACGTTTGGGCACCTTTGATTTTCAGGGTCCCAGTGGAGCCCTCGGGGCACAGTGAGCGCCAGTGCCTGCATTTATTTTCACAGCTGCACCGCCATTTAGCGGCAGCTGCAACGTGGGGGCCATTTGCTTTGAAGAGTCCCAGTGGGGACCCCGGAGGCACTAGTAGTGCCAGTGCCAGTTCTTCTTTGCGCTTATGTGAGAAGCCCAGCTGCCCTGCGAGAGCGCAGGCAGCTGCCACGTTTGGGGGTCATTTCTTTTTGATAAGATAGGGGTGAGTTGCACCCCACGCCCCTGCGCAATTGTGCACTTTGCTTGCTGCATTGGCAGCCAAAGGGCTAATTGGATAGCCCTGGAGTAAGCCCTGACATTTGGGACAGAGGGCATTTGAGCCCCTAGAGAAGGCCAGTTGGCCAGGGGGTCAGTTGTAGGTTGGTAGGGCGCAAGGCCCTAATGCGATTTATGTGATGCCCATGACAAATGTGATTTATGCACCATGATTTATGCCTCTGATGTTTATGCTTATGAGGTTATTGCATAATGTGTTCATGTTGGTGAGGCCTATTGCGTAATGTGTTTATGCTAATGAGGTGGGCCTATTGGGTTTATGCCTAATGTATAATGCTGAGGTCATTATTCCAGTAGTTACTGTTTATCTTTTATATTTACTTACCTGTTCTGATGGTTCTGACAGTGGCCCGATTGGCCCTGTCCTGTATATAATCCCCTGTGAATACTGCCTAGTGCCAGTTGGCACAGTGTAAATGTGTGATTATGATTCTAATGTGTTTATGATAATACAAAGGCTATTTTTTTATATAACCTTGTGTGGAGTTTCTTTTGTAGTGTGCCTAGTGTGTTGCTGCTATGTGAGTGTGTTGCGCAAACGCTTTACACATTGCCTCTGGGATAAGCCTGACTGCTCGTGCCAAGCTGCCAAGGGGGTGAGCAGGGGTTATCTTCAGCGTGTAACTCCCTTGCCCTGACTAGAGTGGTGGTTTCTGCCTGGCTTAGGCGCATGCCCTAGCCAACCAGAAATCCCATTTCTAACATTGGTTGTCAGCGGTGAGGATAGGACTTGCATTTGCGCAGTACCACAGCGACAACTGGTTGCACTACAAACTCTGCATTTAGATAATCACAGGTTTGGGGATTATTTTTCCTGAGTTTTATTTTTCTCCTAAAAGTGTCATTTTTAAATTGTGTACTCTTACTTCAGATCTTACGCCTAGGAGTCTTGTGTTGCACTTGTGTGGGTTTTAGTACCTTGCCAAAAATGGAATCTACCTTTTATGTACATGATCTGTTGGAATACAGTATGTTGGAGTTAAGGGGGTTCTGTGATGAGAGAGGCTTAGCAGTGGGTGGGGAAGACACTCAGCTATTCCTTAGGACAGCCCTGCTACACTGGCAACAGGATACATGGAGACGTCAGGACTCTGAGTGGGAGAGGGCCCAAGCCGCACACCAAGAGGGTGGTGGGTCTGAGGGTGGCTCTGAAGAGTCCGAAGAAGAGGAAGAAAATGACAGGGCAGGGATGCCAGTAGATAGTGAGGACCCGATAGATAGGGAGTCCCTTGCTGGGTCCAGTGCCGGGGGCAGTGCCCCATCCCTTTCCCTGTCCCCAGAGGAGTGGGTAGATAGGAGGGAAGAAAGGGAGCATCAGCTGGCTTTGGACATGCTCCAGTCGGAGTATGCCACGGAGATAGCGCAGATGGGTGTGGAGGAGAAAAAGCTAGAGACCGAGAGGGTCTTAGCGCAGGAGAGGATGGCGGAGGCAGAGAGGGCCTTCGCCAGAGAGAAACTAGCTCTGGAGGGTAGATTGTCCCCTGAGAGTAGTTTTAGTTGTCTGGACTCACCAGTAAGGGTGGAGTCCAGTGGTGGCAGCAATATGGAGTCCAGTGCACAAAGTCCCAGTCCCAGATCCCAGAGTGTGGTACCTAGTTGAAAATTAAAGTTGTGCTGTTCCTGAATGATCTAGAATTTAGCAATGTACAAAGGACAGTAGGCTACAGAGTCAAAAAGAGATGGGAATCCATTTCTTTGGAATGTAATGCCCTCACACACCCAGTTGGGTGTCATGCTTCATCATCGGGCTGCTCCTCGTCTGGCCGGCGCTGCAATGCCTGACGGGCTCCCGATGAGGGGCACTTTGGCGGAGATCTTTTTCCAAATAGCCGTTTGGTGCCGTGGGGGTGAGAGATTTAGTGAGTGTAGATGAATAAGTGGTGTGTGATGATTCTGTGAGTTAAAACAGGGTTGGGAGTACCAGCAAAAATAACTTTAATTGTGGGGTCTCCTACCCTGATTAAAATAAAGAGGAAAGGCGCAATGCTAAGATAATGTCTTAGGTGTGGCGCTCTTCCGTGTGGTTGGTCAACATGTTTCTTCGCAATTCTACAAGTCTAGAGGCGATTCGTCAGGACCTACAGTTAAAAAACTATCTACACTAAGGTGGACTGGAAAACAATAATGAATTAATGTTAGGGATTTAAGCCACCATGACTTACTCTGTCTAATGGCTGGTAGTACGCAAACGTACTGTCACATTGCGTACTACGCAAACGTGAGTACTATGTTAACCTTTATGGTCTGTTGATGTTCCGCACTCCCAACCCCTGTTAATGGGTTTCCCAGCCAGTTTAAAACATTCAACTAGGTAGATGCACTTTCCCTATCTCCTCCCCCTTTTTTTGTTTTTTTTGTTTCTTTAGCCCAACTTCAGTAACAAATATGAAACCTGTGTTGTTCCACCATAACTGGGATCACTTTTTAATGCTGTGGGCAATGTTAATGAACTACCCCTGAATGATGTGCACTTCTCTATGTGCCAGATAGCGTGATGTAGGAGCATGTCACTATATGTTCTAAGGAGGCCCACATATCCAATCCTCTAGTTTATTCAATTAAAACGCTATTAACTTCGCAAGCTGGCAGCTTTTAACTGTTCCTTTTTATCTGCATACCCCTGTAGTATATGGGGAAGTTCCTCATATCTTGACCTGCCGGGGATTGATGAAGCAGTAGTATATCCCAATTAGGGTGAGTCTTGTGCTCTTTCTGCAGTTTTCGGTTTTTAATACACGGATTTGGTCACTACACACATGAGCAATAATGTGACCACTTCAATATTTGGCACCTGGTGTTTATATGCCTGTAACACCTCACCACTGTGTGCTGTGATTTAGACACACAGGGAATAGGACAGTAGTGTTTGATATTTGTGATATTTGTTTGACATCATACATTAATATGCGATTTTCTCTCCATAATAGGTAGAACCAGTACTACCAGCCATTAGACAGAGTAAGTCATGGTGGCTTAAATCCCTAACATTAATTCATTATTGTTTTCCAGTCCACCTTAGTGTAGATAGTTTTTTAACTGTAGGTCCTGACGAATCGCCTCTAGACTTGTAGAATTGCGAAGAAACATGTTGAACAACCACACGGAAGAGCGCCACACCTAAGACATTATCTTAGCATTGCGCCTTTCCTCTTTATTTTAATCAGGGTAGGAGACCCCACAATTAAAGTTATTTTTGCTGGTACTCCCAACCCTGTTTAACTCACAGAATCATCACACACCACTTATTCATCTACACTCACTAAATCTCTCACCCCCACGGCACCAAACGGCTATTTGGAAAAAGATCTCCGCCAAAGTGCCCCTCATCGGGAGCCCGTCAGGCATTGCAGCGCCGGCCAGACGAGGAGCAGCCCGATGATGAAGCATGACACCCAACTGGGTGTGTGAGGGCATTACATTCCAAAGAAATGGATTCCCATCTCTTGACTCTGTAGCCTACTGTCCTTTGTACATTGCTAAATTCTAGATCATTCAGGAACAGCACAACTTTAATTTTCATATTGCATTTGGGCAACTGTGCTGGACCTCATGTATAAAAGCCCGTTGTCCCTCTATTTGTGAATAATGTGGTACCTAGTTCCCAGGAAGAGGGTGTCACACCTGAAGGGTATACGTTGTGGTTCAGGGGCAGTAGGAAACTGTCTCATCAGTCTTGGGGGGAGTTTGTGGATGAATGTTGTGATGCACTGAAAGGTTGGGTGATGAGTAGCACGGCAAATGATTTTGAAGGGCTGTTCAATCTGGTTGTCAGAGAGCACATGTTCAATAATTGTTTTCCGGGGTTACGCCAACACCTGTTGGAGTGTGGGTTCTCTGATCCCAAGGAGCTTGAACGGGAGGCAGACCTCTGGCTGTGTGCTAGAGGGTCTGAAGAGGCATTGGGGAGTGATCCCAAAAGGAGTGGCTCAGATATCTTCAGGTCCTGTGTGGTGGAAGAGGTTCAGAGTAGCCCAGCTAGGTCCCAGTGTAGTGGGAGGGGTGTAGGGGCTCACGTCCTGTCTCAGTGGAGAAGGAGTGAGTGTGGGACTGTGTGTCCCAAGGTGCCCAAAACCCAGTCTCAGGGCCTGGAGGGTTCCCGAAGGGAACACCAGGTTGGGGGCCTAGGCTGTACTAGTAGGCCATTTGAGGGGGGATCTCTAGTGTCAGGAGAACCTGGAGCGTCTGTAAACGGAGCTCCAGTGGTTCTGGTGTCTGGCGGTGCCGCTCCAGTTGGGAGGGTGCAGAAGTCCATATTGAGGGGTGAGAGGGGGATGTGTTCCCCAGTGGGAGAACCAGTGGGTCAGGGACCAGCCAGAAGGGCTGAGTCTCCTAGGAGTGACCATGGTGACACCACTTCTGTCCTGGGGGATCTTCGTGCACTGTCAGATGGACAGGGGTCGGGAGATCTGCGCCAGGCAGACTGTCACACGACACATGAGTCATGTGTTACCCTCGGGGGGATACTGTGTGAGTCCCCAGAAGTCCTGGTGTGCCAGGCAAGTGTTCAACCGCAGGGTTTAGTCCCTGGGTTGGGAGGCCAGGTTCAGGTTCTGCCTGACCTGGAGGGAAGGACATCTGTAATCAGTGTCCTGACCGGGGGGATACTGTGTGAGTCCCCAGAAGACCTGGTGTGCCAGTCAAGTGCTCAGCTGCGGGGTTCAGCCCCAAGGTTGGGAGGCCAGGTTCAGGATCTGCCTGACCTGGAGGGAAGGACATCTGTAACCAGTGTCCTGACCGGTTTGGCTTCCAGGGGTACCACTCCAGTTGGGAGGGTGCAGCACTCTGGAAGGGGGTGCAGAGGGAGGGAGGGAGTCCTCGCATCTGACCCCGGTGCAACCTGAGGGTTTAGACCCTAGGTTGGGAGACCAGTTGCTGGAGAGAGGTCCTGAACTGGTGGGAGAGTTGTGTTCTGAGGGTGCCTCTCCAAGGAGGAGAGTGCGGAACCCTAGAAGGAGAGGTAGGGGAGGAGAGCCTCGCCCGTGACTTCTGGTCAGCCTGAGGGTGCGGACCCTAGGCTGGAGGATCAGTGGCAGTTTAGAACTGCCCTGATGAGGGGTAGAGTGGAGAATGGGTACTATGTGCCTGGGGCTACCGCCCCCCACTCTGTGAGATGGCAAGGACCAGATACATCTGGATGGCCTAGGGCCTGGTCCTGGCCGAGGACAACTAGGGAGTACCAGTGGGGTAGCTTAGTTGGTCCTGGGAGCTTTGACAGAGGGAACCACATGGGTTCAGAATTGCGTAGAACTGGAGTGTGCCCCTGCAGGTGAGGGCCCGCATCCGTGTTCTATCGCCCAAGGCAGGGAAGCCCATCAAGGTGGTGATTGGTCTACCCTGTGTTTAGGCTGGAAGGGGGTTGTGTTGGACTTGGCCCTTTTTGCAGGGTCATCCCTAAACTTTTTGCCTTTCTCCTAGCCTTTTTTCTGACATGGTGTTGGTGGTTTTAGGACTCTGGGCACTTTAGCACTGCTGTTCAGTGTAAAGTGCGTGTGCTCTCTGTGATAAATATGGTAAGATTGGTCTACACCTGTTTGGCCTATTTAATTTACCTGTCAGTCCCTTGTAAAGTGGTATCCCATATACCCAGGGCTGGTAAATTAAATGCTACTGGTGGGCTTGCAGCGCTGATTGCGCCACCCACCAAAGTAGCCTTTCAAACCTATCTCAGGCCTCTGCCATTGCAGGGCCTGTGCGCGCAGTGTTACTGCCGCTGTGACGTGGCACCTAAAGTGCGTGCCATGTCTGTGACCCCCTTTACTGCATGTCAGTCACCCCTAAGGTAGGCCCTAGCTAGCCCTATGGGCAGGGTGCATTGTAGGTAAAAGGTAGGACATGTCCTGGTAGTGACAAACAGCCATTTTGGTTTCTCACTACTCTGAGGCTGCCCTCCCATAGGAATGCATTGGGGATTCCCTGATAAGTGTTTCAGTGGTAATTCCTGATATGAGAGGCGCAGCGTGGTCAAGTTTGGTATATTTGGAATAGTGATAATAAATGCTGTGCAATGGTGTGCGCAGATTTATTATAACTATTTTAGAAATGCCACTTTTAGAAGTTGGCATTTCTGTGTGCTATGTGTCTGCCTGCCTGATGTGGATTGCATTTCTGGCTTTTGAGTGACAGGGGCTGGTGAGGTGTGTGTGGCTCCAGGAGGGGCAGGGTGAGTCAGTGCTAGGCTGAATGGGACATCTGCATTTGGAGTAGTGGGAGGAGAAGTCCCTGGTCCCTGAATAGGTCTGTGCCTAGCCTGTACAATGCTGGCTCCGAGCCCTGTGGTGTGTCTGATCACCAAGCCCCCACCTGACAAGGGGGAAGAGGAGCCCTGTAAACAGAGTGCTCCAAAAAAACCAGAACCAGTTGGGACTGGTTCCCCCCAAGCCCTGTGCTTTGCAGACAAAGGAGAAATGTAGTATAAATGTAGGGGCTGTGACCCGATGTAGGTTGAGCTGTGCTTCTGCATACTTGGGCTGGGGGGGACACTCTGTCAGGAGGAACCGCCGTGGGACCCAACTGCAGCTGCTTGGGGGTCCCTGCGTCCTGGACTGCCTGGCTGCGCCCTGCTGGGGTGTCCCCAGCCCCAAGGACTTTTGATTCCTGCCTGCTGGATTTCTTGCGCAGCTTTACTCCAGGAACTTTGAGGGGCTTAGCGCCTCGAGAGCGCTATATTTTGTTTACTGGAGCCCCATAGGAGGGGACTCCAAGACTGCCAAGGAGAGAGGAGCGTATGGCCTGGCAGCGTGGGGCTGTGACGTGCCCCGAGGGAATCCCGGTGTGTGGGATTTCCCCTGCGCTGTTTACTTGGCGGGAACCCACCCCGCGTTTTGCTTTATTGCGGCAGGAGCCCACCCCGCATTTGCAGCCGCAGTGGTGCTTATGTGAAAAGCGAGTGCCCACCCCGCATTGCCGCTTATGTGGCGGGTGCCCACCCCGCTGGTGTGCTTATTTAGCGGGTGCCCACCCCGCTTTATGCATATTTTAAAAGTGGGTGCCCACCCTCTATTGTGGTGGAGATGGCGGGTGCCCACCCCGCAATTGTCTTTATTTTATGGCGGGTGCCCACCCTGCACTTGTGAGGAGGAATCACCGCTGTGGCCCGACCCGACAAGAAGAGCCGCCGCTGAGCGCCGCGACCAGGAAGCCAGGCAAGTTGCCTGACGCTGGGCGGGGCCAATGAGAGGAGGCTGCCGCGGCCGCCAATAGCAGCGTGGCCGACCGGAAGAGCAGGCCAAGCGATGGCCTGCTGCTGAGCGGGGCTCCCGTGAGGTGAGGAGAGCCACGCGTGTGGTTAGCTCGGGTGGCCCAGCAGAAGACCACAGGAGAAGCCCCGGGGCGGGTCTGGCAGAGGCACACTGTCGGTGCCTGAGGACCTGCCCGGAGACCTGAAGACCTGCGAAGGAGGAAGCAGAGTCCCCGAGCAGCCCCGGTGAGTGGGGCGTTACTCTGCCTATTGTCGGTGCCTTCCCCCTGCCAGAGGAGGCACCAGGAGAGCCCAGGTGAGAGGGGCTCCCCGAGGCACATTGTCGGTGCCTGAGCGGTCCTGCAGGAGAGCGGGCCGCTCCAACGGTGGGGCCCTTTTTCTTTCGGAGTCCCAGTGGGGACCCAGTAAGCACAGTGGTGCCACGGCTAATTTTTACTCAGCTGCACCGCGAGAGAGAGCGGGCAGCTGCAACGTTTGGGCACCTTTGATTTTCAGGGTCCCAGTGGGGCCCTCGGGGCACAGTGAGCCCCAGTGCCTGCATTTATTTTCACAGCTGCACCGCCAGTTAGCAGCAGCTGCAACGTGGGGGCCATTTGCTTTGAAGAGTCCCAGTGGGGACCCCGGAGGCACTAGTAGTGCCAGTGCCAGTTCTTCTTTGCGCTTATGTGAGGAGCCCAGCTGCCCTGCGAGAGCGCAAGCAGCTGCCACGTTTGGGGGTCATTTCTTTTTGATAAGATAGGGGTGAGTTGCACCCCACGCCCCAGCCCAATTGCGCACTTTGCTTGCTGCATTGGCAGCCAGAGGGCTAATTGGATAGCCCTGGAGTAAACCCTGACATTTGGGACAGAGGGCATTTGAGCCCCTAGAGAAGGCCAGTTGGCCAGGGGGTCAGTTGTAGGTTGGTAGGGCTCAAGGCCCTAATGCGATTTATGTGATGCCTATGACAAATGTGATTTATGCACCATGATTTATGCCTCTGATGTTTATGCTTATGAGGTTATTGCATAATGTGTTCATGTTGGTGAGGCCTATTGCGTAATGTGTTTATGCTAATGAGGTGGGCCTATTGGGTTTATGCCTAATGTGATAATGCTGAGGTCATTATTCCAGTAGTTACTGTTTATGTTTTATATTTACTTACCTGTTCTGATGGTTCTGACAGTGGCCCGATTGGCCCTGTCCTGTATATAATCCCCTGTGAATACTGCCTAGTGCCAGTTGGCACAGTGTAAATGTGTGATTATGATTCTAATGTGTTTATGATAATACAAAGGCTATTTTTTTATGTAACCTTGTGTGGAGTTTCTTTTGTAGTGTACCTAGTGTGTTGCTGCTGTGTGAGTGTGTTGCGCAAACGCTTTACACATTGCCTCTGGGATAAGACTGACAGCTCGTGCCAAGCTACCAAGGGGGTGAGCAGGGGTTATCTTCAGCGTGTAACTCCCTTGCCCTGACTAGAGTGGTGGTTTCTGCCTGGCTTAGGCGCATGCCCTAGCCAACCAGAAATCCCATTTCTAACAGTTACTCTGCTGGGAAGGCATTCCATGGGTGTTGCATGGGTGTTCTCACGCAACTCCGACAGTTTTTGACGCATTGCCAGATTTACAAAAAATTGCAAACCTGGGAATGCACCAAAATCATACACCTTCCCAGGGGAGGCATAACGTAGAGAAATATCTCTATTTCTCCTCTTTTCTTCCTCTTTCTATATATGCTGGATTCTGCAGCACACATATGAAAAGAAATTTGCCTCCCGGAATTGTTTTTGTGCAGGAAGGTGCCCCTATTGCATATAAACAGTCCAGTATACAACACATGCACCCTTGCACCATTGCAAGGGTGCCTGAGTTGGTGCTAGGCAAAAGGGCGCCAGCGTAGGAGAAAGGACAGGAACCGCCATATTGCCTTAAATACGGTGCATTTCTACCCTTTCCATGTCACGTAGTGCAGAGCAGCAAGGTTACTTGCTGCGCTGCACTGCACGACTTTCTCATAAAGGAGTCCGGATGTTTCCAGGCTCTAGCAAGAGTGGGTTGCAATGACTTTTATGTGCAAGTCACAAAGATTTATATAACCACCTTTTTGGGTTAATGACATCTCCATTGTTGTCTCAAGCTTAATTTGCTCTCGCAATTTTTTTTTTATTGGTTGATGCTTCTGTTTGGCAGACATCGACTTGTTGTCAATGAATGCTGCCTCCATTATGCACGTCTTGCACCTGTGCTTTATTTCATTGTGTATCAATAAATCGAGGTTTTATTTGCAATGGTTTGTTGGCATGTGTTCCTGATTTTGTGTACTCCTTCATATGTGGGGACATTTGTCATCTTTCCAGTCTGGAATGTTGCTTGTGATCGAGGACTGATTTTCCATTTTCGGCTTCTATTTTCAAAAAAATGGTCTGTATTCTGGATATGTGCAATTTGCTGAAACTCTCTGCTTGTTGCATACATACGTAGTATTTTTAGACGAATGCCCTTTTCAATCGCAAATACTTTACAGATTTTATTTGATTTCTCTGGAGTGTTTTACCGACATTGATCGATAGGAATTTTTCACACAATCTAGTATGTTCCTCACTTGTTTCTGCTCAGTAGAATTTTGTAAACTAAGAACTGAAAATGAAAGTCATTGGTTCTGCAACGCTCACATTACTTTGGCACGAAATTATGATAAAATTATCTTTAAGTGAAATGTTTGGTACGTTTCTAAAAATGTTTTAGGATTAAACTTTCCAAAAATGTCTCTTGATAAAGTGGTCGTGCTAGGAATGTCTTGCCAAGTTATGGTTCTACAATGCACAACGGAGACCAATTTTTTCAGAATTTTCTTCGATGGCCCAACCTCTCCCAGCCAAGATGGAAGCGGGCGCCAAATTGCTACTGCATTTCACTTATATTTATTAGGTGCTGCCAGATGGGTGTTCATTTGTGTCTGTGCAGCTGTATATCATAAATACACCACTAAAATGTCAAATATTTCATTAGCTGAGACGCAAGAGCACAGATTTGAAGCATGTGTTGACCAAAGCCGGAAGCAGGGCATGCTGGGTCCTTCCCTGCTGTAAGTGGTAGATTGAATCTACACAGGTGATGAAAAGGTAAACCTGGGAATGCACCAAAATCTTACACCTTACCAGGATAGGCTTAAGGAGGAGCAATATCGTAAGGCAGTGTGCTGTCCTGGATAATGGGTTTTTGTAAGTTTCTACTGAGTAGCGAGACCTTGTTTCTTAACAAAATAGCGCTTTATTTTATTTTATGCATTTTATTTATGTATTTATTTTATTTATGTATTTAAAGCCAGGAACTCCTTGCACTTGGCCGCATCAAGGTGCATCATTGATCACTACCAAGGGCGATTAAGCGCGGAATAATGAATTAAAAACACTGCTTTACTGTCTTTCTAAAGACTAGGAAATAATGTTCACGACGAGCTGGCGAAGGCTGTCTGTTTCATTATCTGGGCCCCAGAGCTAAGAGCCTCCTCTCCCCTCTGGATTTAAAGTTCAGCTGTGGATCCCTCAGAAGGAAACCTAGGCCATGTAAACATTCACAGGCTACGGTGAAAATCTGAAAGGTTATTCAAACACTCCGGGTTAGACAGTGGACGTCCCCTAGGAGCAGAGACATGATCTTATTTCCTGCATACCTAAAGGACGTGGACTGCAGCATTTTGTTCCTGCTGAAGTCTCCATAAAGGGCTTTGCAGTAATCGAATTTGACATTAATAACAACCTCTTCTACTGCACGGTGGTAAAACAAAAACATTTATTACAGCATCAGTTTGCTGTGGCAAACTGAGGTCTGCACTTGTCAGAACGCAGATTATAGGCAGGAACAGTTCTCATCTTGCTTCCAGTGCACTGTTTCCTCCATTCTGCGCTGGGAATTATGCGGCACAAAAATGTAAACCGAGGTAAAGAAGAAACTGGAAGTACAGAAAAGACTTGTCTAATCTAGACTGCAGAACCTCACACTTTGGTTGCTGGATGTATGCAAGTATAATGAAACCCTATACAACACACAAAAATAACTCTTTTAAAAATCCATTATACCACAGATTATCTTGCTAATTATGATTACGTGTTTTTTTCACAAATGTAACTGGATTTGGACAGTGACGTAGCTACATTTCGCACAGCACGTGCAGTGGCACTAGGGCCCATAGCCCAGAGGGGCTCATTGAACCCTGATAACTGCAGTATTCAAGTGTAGTAGTATGTGCTAAAATCGAAGACCAGATTTGCCATAAAAAAACAACGTTATTTTGACATTGGTGTTATCATGGAGAAATAAACTTCTTTCTCCAGATTTTCTGGCATTGTATGTATGCTGCACTGTACAGCACACAAAGTAGGAAAAGTTTAAAAGTTAGTGCAAGCATAGTATTTTCTACTGGAAGGCTTTCCTTGCAGTACAAATCCTTCAATAGACATCACACACACGCCACTGTGCCAAGGTGCAAAGTGGCACAAAGTGCCGCAAAGTGGAACTGGCAGCCTGATTGTGCATCAGCACTAAGGAGACAGCAGGAGAACACCATATCTCTCTAGACATGGCGCTATCCTGCTCTCTCCCTGACACACAACGCAGTGCAGCAACTTAGGTTCCTGTGCTGAGTTGCGAGATGTTTTAGCAAAGATATCCCTAAAAGTGAACCCCATTAGCCTATCAGATAGCTAAAAAAAAGTGACCCACATCTTCAAATCAGGGCAGTTTTGAACTTGTAAATGCATTATTTATAATTGTTTTGCAAGGTAAAGAGGCTGAGTGCATTTGTGCTTGCTGCAGGCAATGTTTGTGTCAATATTAAGGAAATCAACAGTAAAAACTGGCCAACCAGACCATAAAACAAGCCCACAAATAGCCCAAAACTGGCCCATACATTGAGCTACCAGGCCAGCCTTTCTGGTACTGCCAGATTGCCCTACAGGCCAGTCCAATCTTGGTGGGACTGCAGAAAAGCATTACACTTGAAGTAACAGGAAAGACTAACAAGCTATTTTCGATCCTTCAGAAGTTTGCAGGTAAGTTTCTAACTCTTAAACAAACAATCCCCTTGGACTAGAACTTGTTGAAGTTTGAGGGGCTTGTGGGACCGAACATCTTCTGCAGCGATGTAACCAAAAATGATGATA
The DNA here is from genome assembly GCA_963921515.1 of Calotriton arnoldi. Lineage (NCBI taxonomy): Eukaryota > Metazoa > Chordata > Amphibia > Caudata > Salamandridae > Calotriton > Calotriton arnoldi. Next base: position 403,770 of record CAWUFW010002863.1, read on the forward strand.
TCCCCCTACAGAACTGATGAGGGGCCCTGAGACTCCTGTATCTCACAACTATTCCTAAGTTTTAAACCGAATAGGGGTCCCCCGAAGGGAGGTGCCCCGGCACCACAGGGCCTACATGCGCCTGTGTTATGCCCCTGCTTTTATGCCACTTAGGCTTGCAAGCTTATGACAGAGTCCTGGGAGGTCGTGGTGACAGTGACGATGACATCTGCAGATTTACTTTCTGCCACTCCGTCTGAAACAAGACCGCTATCAATACAATGAGCAGACATAAAATGACCGCCAGGTTCAAGGCCAAGCATGTGCAGAAAGTCTCAATAATGATTCCGCTTACAAAGTGTCTAAAAGTCCTACTTGTTAATGGAGGCCTTGGTTATGAGTGATTTTTGCATTTGTCCACAAATTTAAAAGACTCAGGGCCTTATTCTGAGTTTGGCAGTCTGATGGACCACCAAACCCACGGTGGCGGTGCATCCGACTGTCCTATTACAAGTTGGGCGGTTGGACCGCCATTCGACTGGTGCTGCCGCCAGGAATCCACAATCCCTGGCAGTCTTGCAGTGGTCTGAGTCCTCTAATATGCTGGTGGCGCCGTTAAGGCACCGCCAAGCATATTAGGAGTTTCCTCACCACCACAGTCCTCATGGTGGTGAGCCTGCCATGAAAAGTGTGGTGGTGAGGAAACAAAGGGGGCCCTGCAGGGCCCTCTGTTGCCTCTATGCCAGGGGATGCATGCAGGGGGGCACATAGTGTGCCTCTCTGTATGCATGCACCCAGTTCCTGCAGGGCATAGACTTTATAGTCCATGCCCTGCTGAAACGTGCAATAGCGTTCTCATTGCGGTGCCTTGCTAAGGCTCACGTATGAGCCTTAGCCCTGCACCACATTGGACCTGCCGCCGCAGGACCGCCTGACTTGGATTTAAGTCCGGAGGGCGGTCTCATTATGGCTTTGGTGGTGTGGCTGCAGGGAGCTGGCGTGGAGGCCCATTGCCACACTGCCAAAGTCATAATAAGGCCCTAAATAATTGATGATAACTCGCAAATATCAGTTTCTCTCTGCTAAATGTTTGCAACTGTACATGTTGTACATGTTTAGGATTTTACATTGTTTGTATCTGCTCGGATTGTATCCACTGTTTGAGCTTATAGTTTTTTTTTAGTTTTTTTTTTAAAACATATTTTATTGAGGTTTTGTTCATATCTAATAAGATATAAAGTTAGTTCGCTTATCACCATTACTGTTAAGTTACCATACATTTTTGCAAATGTGTTTTTACTTAGCAACGAGTATAGCACGTAGTCCAGTATTATAACAACTTATATGTGTTTCTTTTTACATTTTGAAAAGACTTCTTCGCAAGAGTTGCCAGTATATACATAATTGATGTACAGTACAATCAATACCATGCATCATGCAAATTTTCCCTTATCTTATCCTATCTAAACTATTCTAACAAATTACAGAACTCTTCCCCCCTCCCACCCATTTCGGCCACATTGGTAATCCATCTACTAGCAGCTGGTATCATTCTCTGTTCATTTCCCTGTAAATTCTTAATTCTGGCTGAAGACTTTGCCGTAACAATATCTTTGCATCCTGAATATATTGACATGTCTTACACTTATCATCTACATAATTACAGTATAGTATCCTGTCTATGAAAGTGCATTAATGTCAGTCGCCTTAAATTCCTCCATTAAAACATTCCATTCAAGTGAAATTGTTTTTTTCCTCAATCCACGTCTTTCCTCTCTTTGAATTTCTGTACCTTCAGCATTACCCCATCTAAGTGCGTCATTATACCAATCCAGGACCGTTGGTGCTTTCCTCGCTTTCCATCGCATTGTTATTGTTCTTTTTGCCAATATTAGCATTAGATTAATGAAGCGAGTTGTAGGGTTCCCAGTTTTATTGTTGAGACCCATACCTAACATGCAGGAGTCTAAGTTATTTATAATTCTCCCAGGTGCTAGTGTAATTAATATTTTGTGTATTGTAGACCAGTAATTGAAAATTATTGGGCATGACCATAACATGTGGAGTAGGTCGGCGTTCGACCCCCGACACCGGGGACACACATCAGCAACATCAGCAAACATCATACTTAATCTGTGAGGGGATAAATATGCACGGTTTGGGGGGCGCTAGAGGGCGCACTGCGGAATGGCTGCACCTTAGTGCTGCTCCGCCGGCCAGAACATTTATCCGACAATATCATGCTTCAATGGACGTCCTAACACCCGGGCGTGGGTGTAACATGTGTCGGAATATGCCAGCAAGGAGTTGGGCTGACTAATCACCAAGAAGCTGCATTGTGTGCTGTATAATTCACGGAAAAAGGAGCGAGCCCGGCGCACTGTAAGAGCAGGCAAGATGGCGGCGCAGCTGTGATCGGCTAATCGGGAGCTGTAATACTGTGGATCGATCGATGGGAATACTTCACTCAACTAGCGTGAATATTATAATTGCAACAGCCTCTGAGGCGATCGAGGTGAGATGGCGTATCCCTTTACACTGTGGCTGCTGCGAGGATAAGAAAGCTCTAACAACTTCCCAATGGCGCCGCTGGCTGAGCTGACGCGTCCGAAACACAACGGGGACGAGCTGTGCCCGCGGCGAGAGACCTGAGACGCTACTGGACCCAGCGAGGATCGGAACTGCCCCTTTGAGACTGGGTGCACATGGCTGGAGGCTTCGAGGGTGACCTGCGCTGATCGAAATCACTGCTTGGACTGGTTGAGGTGCCTACCCACGATACGCGATATACTGGCCGGGAGTTGTGCCGCACTGCATCCTATTCAAGGTACATGCCCCGATCTGTGTGCGCCGCGTGCTGACTGCTGTCCCTGCCGGGTGCTAGTACTAAAATGGCGGACTGCTGGTGAGCTTGAGGACCTGCACACTACTGGGAACAATAGCGGTCCACACGTGTTGCGCGGGGCAGCGGCGCCGCTGGTTGAGCTACGGTGATTGGAAATACGCGCTGTGATACCGTACCTGGCTGAATCTGCTGACAGTCCTGGAACGTAGCCATGGTGCGAAGCGGGACTGCTGCACTCGATATGGCCCCCAATTCATTTACCTGTGGCTGTGGGCCCTCCGCCTCCGAGCCTGCATGGTGACCCCCTGCCCATGTGCCTTGTTGTGAAGTGCTGGCAGACCCTGTAACCAAGTTTCAGATATGGCGGCTGCTGGACTGGCGCTGATTTGACGGGGGACTGGCAGAACGCCACTGGACGTGCGACCAGCAGTATATGTGCGCAATTGGATACATACCAGTGGAGTCCGAGTGATCTCTTCCCCTGCAGGGCTTGTCGTGACGGGCTTGCGGCGCCCCTTTCAGCTCTGTCGCTTTCGTGATACTGACTGGCGGAACAGGACCTGGCCTGGTGGCTCCACGCTCCACGGAATACATCAGTGGGTGGCGCACCTGAAACTATACGAGCATCAGCCCTGCAGTCGGCGTCTGTGCCTCACCAATCATGGGAAAACCTGACAAACAACAACCAAAGCTGACCTTTGAAGGGCGTCGTGGGACTAAGTCCACATCGGCTCACTCCGATACCGAGTTGGAAGCGTCCTCCTCCAAAGATATGACCATGGAAACTACGCGGCAGGCCATACAGCAAAGTCTACAAAATATTGATGGAAAGATTGATAACTTAACACTCCGCGTGGACAGTATGGCGGCAAAATTGGACAAACAGGGAGAGCGGCTGGATGTTGCGGAGCAGAGGCTGTCGGTGGTCGAGGACGAGTCAGGTACAACAGCGAAGAAGTGTGCAGCCATGGAAAAGGCCTTGGAGAGTGTCAGAAGTAAGAATGAAGATTTGGAGGCGAGGTCTCGCCGTAACAATATACGCATTATGGGCGTCGCAGAGAGCACGAATACTGGGCGGCTGGAACAGTATGTGGAAAATATGCTAAAAGACATCTTTGGCCTGGAACGGTTCTCGCCTGTGTTAATCATCGAGCGTGCCCATAGAACACTGGCAACGAGACCTCCACCGGGCGCACCTCCACGGCCCATTATAGCCAGGATCTTGAATTATAGAGATCGAGACGTGGTCCTGCGGCTGGCACGTGACCGACAGACCATCCAATATCAAGGCAACGATATCGCCTTTTATCCAGACTTCACTGCTGCGGTCCAGAGTGCACGACGAGAATACCAAGCGGTGAAGAGAAAGCTACGTGAGATGGAAATCGAATACGCGATGCTGTATCCGGCACGTCTGAAGGTGACGCATGAAGGCCACGCGAGGATCTTCCCAACGCCGAGGGCAGTGCAAGACTACCTGAAAGGTATTTCTCCGAGAAGAAGATCGCCGTCCCATACACAGTCCTCGCAGCAAGCAGAGGAGAGTGGGTCCTGAACACTGTGCTATTCCCATGCTACGATGCGGGTTGCTGTCTGCCAAAGAAGATGGAGGGGTAAGGCAGTAGCTGACTCGAGTGATCCTTTTGGAGGTAAGAGCCGCGCTGAATGATGCCAGATGCAGCACTGGACTCTCACCCTGAACTTTGCAGCGGGTGATTATGGTGCAGGGTTGGTGCACTAGTTTAGATGCCTTATGGTTTGCATGAGCCAAGATGACTAATCTATGCAGAGACGGTGTGGCTGTGGCTGAGAACCAGGCTGGGGCTGCAACAATTTTCTCACACACTAGGGCTCAAAGGAACTGCTTTTGTCTACTAGTTGCCTATTGAAAGTGCACCGGTGTGTTTGTTATTCTGTAATTGATCAGTATAATCTGGCAAAGGCCATAATTATGATATATAATCTGGCCGCATCCGCTTCGCGGATGAGTTAGTGGGCACCCAGCAGTCCCCCACGTGGGTATCCCCCAGCAAAGTTAAGATGGTTGCTATTTGTTATATTTGGGTATGTCTTTGGCATGTTTGGGATGCTGGAGTGGGTGGGGGGTTTGGGGATTGTTTTTGTTTACCAGGCAAACCAATGTATGACTTAACACCACAGAGAATGTACCTTACAACTGCTCACACAAGTAGCCGTATGGCTTCACCTTTAGCACTTATGTACACGCTAACACATGTCTACCAATAAACGGTTGAATCACGTTAGATTCCTCACTTGGAATATACGTGGCTTAAATAATCCGAAGAAAATTAGACAGATGTTTGCTTATTTTGATAGGCACCATGTCGAGATAGCCTTGATTCAGGAATCTCATCTCTCAAAAGTTGAAAAATGTAGAATTGGCAACAGATGGGCGGAAACAGTACTTGTATCATCCTACTCCACATATTCAAGGGGGGTCTTGGTACTCGTTAAAAAGGGAGTTCAATTCCGCATAGAGCGAATGATCACTGAAGAAATGGGGAGGTATATAATTGTAGTGGGGTGTCTACGTGGCCACCTCATGGGTCTAGTTAACGTGTATGGTCCCAACACGGACGACCCTGAATTTTTTCGGACCCTTTGGAGAGAACTGCGGGAACTCCCCGACATAGAACTGATCTGGGGAGGGGACTTAAATGTGTCGCTAAATGTCAGTCTAGATAGATCGGTTGGCACGACGGAACCACACAAACAGGCGGTCAAGGTATTGCGGGATGGCCTAGATTAATTTCGAATGCTAGATGTGTGGCGGGAGCGTCACCCGCACCAATTGGAGAGTACTCATACATCAGCGGTGCATAATAGTTGGTCCCGCCTTGATTACTGGCTGATGACAGAACTAGCCAGTACATGGGTGCAGAACATCACTCACTTACCGAAAACACTATCGGACCACAATCCGGTATTACTTACCCTTGATTTGCCAGATTATATGCCGCCGCCCCATTTATGGCGCTTTAATTCTAAAGCATTGCTAGATCCCCTGTATAAGGAAGCAATTAGGGAAGCTATAAAGGACTACTTTACTATAAATGTTCCATCAGTGAATGATGCGGGCCTGCTGTGGGAGGCCTTTAAGGCCACCATATGCGGTATATGTATTAGCACGCATGCGGGGATCCTGAGAGACATAAGGGGACAGCTTGCTAGATGTGAGCAACAGCTGGCGGCGCTGGAGAGAGAGTATGAACGTGCGCCAACGCCGGGTATTCTGGCCAATATCAGAGACAGACTGTCCGAATATCAGGGATATGCTGACAGTGAATTGTGGTATGTATCTGTACGGCACACAGCTAGAGCCTACGGGGAGGGAGGTAGAGCAGGTCGCGTCCTGGCACGAAAAATTGGCATAGACCGCCCCTCATACACAGTTGCCCAAATTAAAGATGTCAATGGCACTCTGCGTACCAGCACACCTGATATTCTGGAAGCATTTATGAATACGTACGGTGAACTATATACATCTAGGGACACAGCTACCACTACTGAGATACTAGAATACTTGGAGGATATAGCTATAGTATGGCTATCAGACTCACACAGGGATTTCCTAGCACAGCCCATCACAAAAGAGGAGATACAAATGGCGATTAAAGCACTGCCTAATGGCAAGGCGCCGGGGACTGATGGTTTCACTGCCGAATTTTATAAAGAATACTTTGAACTACTCTGCCCATACTTGGCAAGCATGTATGAGGAGGCATTTGAGAAGGAAATACTTCCCCCTACTCTGCGTGAGGCAATGCTCATAGCGCTTTTAAAACCGGGTAAGGAGCCTGACGAGTGTGCATCATACCGTTCGCTCTCACTGATCAATACCGATGCCAAAATCTTGGCGAAAATTCTTGCCCAAAGATTGCAACCTCTCATGACAACTATAGTACTGCCGGATCAATCAGGTTTTATCCCCACAAGGTCCACTTCACACAATATACGTACACTATTTGCCCTCTCACATCAACTCAATCCAGAGTTGGAGGCGGCGGCGGTATTACTTGATGCCGCCAAAGCCTTTGACTCGATTGAATGGAGGTATCTCTTTACTGTCTTGTCTAAAATGGACATGCCCCCGATTCTCCTGCAATGGATAAAAATTTTATATACCAAGCCGGTGGCATGTATAAAAGTGAACGGGCATGTCTCGAATCCAATACAAATAACCCGGGGTACACAGCAAAGCTGCCCGCTGTCTCCGCTTCTATTTGCCATTGCGCTGGAACCGCTAGCGTGTAAGATTCGGCAGTGCCATAAGCACATGGCATTACAGTTCCCTCAGCGGCCCCTCAGTATTTCATTATATGCGGATGATATGGTGCTATATGTCAGAGAACCCAGAGAGAACTTATCCCCCCTTATGCGGGAGTATATTAAATTTAGCAGGCAGTCAGGTCTTCAGATTAACTGGAGTAAATCTATTATTGTCCCGCTAACAGAGATTACTGTGCCTCATTCGGTGGAATTCCCACTGGAATGGCAAACTGACCCCGTTAAATATTTAGGGATCTGGTATCATCGCGACCCACCCACAGTGATCCGGGCCAATTATGGTACAGTCTTAATAAAGTTGGAGGATCATGTCGAGAGATGGTTGCGTTTGCCCTTGTCGTTGGCCGACAGAATAGCTATAGTCAAAATGGTGATTCTACCAAAGATTTTATACTTGTTTAACAACATCCCCATAACCCCTCCTGCACCTGTGTTTAAGAAGCTGAGAGTGTTGATCATACGGTTGATATGGGCTGGCAAGCAGGCACGAATTGAACTACGCACTCTGACTCTCCCATTCTCCAGGGGTGGTTTTACAGTACCAGACTTTCTGTTATATTATCTCTGCGCGCAGGCGCAATATGCGCACTATTGGTTTCATCCGACGCCATATATGGCCCATATAGCGGTGGAGGACGCCGAAGCTCACCCGGTGCCACTGAGTGGTATTATCACACACCGTCGCCCACATATAGCTAGAACTGAAATTAATACAATACGCACCACCAACTCCGCGTGGCAATGTATGGGGAGACTGGCAAATAAAGTTCCCATTTATGCGCCGGCCTTGCCACTGGAACATCATCGGGCTATAGCGGTTGCGCAGGAGGAGGCAAGCATGAATGTGTTGCGGAGAGCAGGGATAACTACAATGGGAGATTTATATATTAATGGCGCCTTCCTGGAGAGTACTGACCTCAACTATATTAGCAATCAGACACTACTCTTTACACTGGCCATACACAGGCTAAGAGGCTCAGTCAGGAAACTATACCCAAACTTCCCCGCCGAGCCGCCAACACAAGCGGCGCTGCAAATGGTCATTGATAACCCGAGCTGCGCCAGACTGGTATCTAGACTCTATAAGGCAATGCAAGAAGATATTGCTGGGACCGCAGAGAAAGCTCGGGAGCGATGGAATGCATATCTGGAAGCACCATTGGAAGAAGCGGACTGGTCTGCCTGTTGTGCGTTAACTGGCATGCTGACTCCAAATGGTAACCTCAGAATAATACACTACAAATACTTACATCAGGCATATCATACTCCACTCAAATTACACAAATATGGTTTACGGGAGGATGCACGGTGTAAAAGATGTGGGGCTGATGATGCAGATTTTTTGCACTTAGCATGGCAATGTAATAAGGTGGGTGTATATTGGGGAGAAGTAATGTATCTCTTGGGTGAAATGCTGGCATGTACGATAGAATGCACGGTACAAATATGTCTCTTGGGCCTTGTGAAAGATCTACGTGCCATGGCGAAGAAGTTCTGTACTATCGCACTGTTATTGGCGAAGAGAAGGATATCTCTCTGTTGGGATAGTAGAGTGTCCCCGAACAGCAGACTGTGGTTGAAAGACATGGTATATTGTAAAGACACACTAAAAACCTATGAGGAAGAACTCCCATCCGGCTCGAGGCCGAGAGACTATTGGACGCCGCTCACGGAGTATTTGTGTACGCATCCCGATATTTTGCAAGCCACGGACGCTTTGATCCTATATCATCACTGTACGGTTGTAATATATATATTGGTACTGCATGTTCTTAACCAATTGGTATATTGATGCGCTGAGATGTCAACTGGAGGTAATGCCTGGTTGTTCTGTTGTATGGTTATAAATTCCATGTTGTATGGAAACTATGGAAAACTTCAATAAAAACCAAACAAAAAAAAAAAAAAATATGCACGGTGTAATATCATTGATTGTATGAATTTAATTTTCGTGTTTCGCAACACCTTTCTGGGATATTCAAGAGTGGTTTTCCATTCCTTGTCCGTAAGTATCCTGCCTATCTCCGCACCCCATCTTTCTCTAAGAGACTGTAGTGATGTTGCTGTATGTGATTTGATCCCATACGCTAACCGTTTTGTTAAATGGCTACCATTTCCCATTAGGTATAACATGTGCACTAGTTTGTGCGTCGGGGGTTCCTTCCCATCCGGTGCCCATCCAGAACGGATAAGTCGCAGTATATGCGCGTGTGTCAGAAAGAGTGTGTTTGGTACTCCCTGCTCTCTTACAAATGTATCATGATTTATCAGTGTACCATCCACAAATAGCCTGCCTACTGTATCCACTCCCGCCTCCAGCCAGGCTGAGATACGTCTTTGTGATACTACCTCCAGTGGTAAGGGGATACCCATCAGTGGTATATTCGGGGCATATGGTATTTGTTGTTTAGTATGGCGCAGTGTCTTCCTCCAGTATTGTATAGCTACTTTGAGCAGTGGAGGGGTAGTTGGTGGTAGCCTTGCGTTTGGCATCAGAAGCGTATGTAGCTTACCCCTAGTCCATTCCCCCTGTGTCATCCCTATTTCCTGCAGATCCCGGCCTGTCAACCAGTATGCCAGCCATTGTAGTTGACTTGCATAACATTATGTTTTAAAGTCCGGAACTCCCATTCCTCCACTTCTATTATCTAACTGAAGCTTTGATAGTCCTATTCTACGTCTTCCGGTGCCCCAGATTAACTCCACTAACAAGGTATCTAGTGCTTTAAATATGTGCATAGGGACTACTATAGGCAGGTTCGTAAAGTAATATAGTAATCTGGGGAGTATCATCATTTTAGTGATGGCTATCCTTCCCGCCACTGATAAAGGTAGAGATGTCCAGAACCTAATTTGTGATCTTAGTGTGTTGATTGCTCTAGTTATATTACCATCTATCAGGTTTTCCAGCCCCCTGTAGATATGTATTCCTAGATATTTAAAAGTTGTTTGTGCTGTTTGGAAGCTCCATGGACCAAAATGCAATGAGTCATTTAGTCTGTGATTTTGAAATGAGTAGGCGTAAGATTTGGTATCATTGATAGAGAGCCCGGACAGCATTTGGAACTTCTCAAAAATCTCCGGGAGAGGAGCATGGTCTTTGTTGAGGTCCTCTAGATAGAGGATAATGTCATCTGCATAGGCCAAAACAATGTGGGTGTCTCTCCCTATGCGTATACCATGTTGCGATGCAAGTAAACGTAATTTGGCAAGTAGGGGTTCCAAGGCCAAAATAAATATTAAGGGTGATAATGGGCACCCTTGCCGTGTTCCACGTGCCACTACATATTTTGGTGATATGTATGTCCCGGTGCGGGCGCGTACAGTGGGGTTAGTATATAATAAAGCCACCCATTTTGTGTATTGTTCAGGAATGCCGTATTTCGATAGAGTGCGGAACATATATCCCCAGTGTAATGAGTCAAACGCTTGTCTCAGATCCAGAGAGATGCAGCCTTGCGTGTTCTCATGTAAAGACGCTCTCGACATCAGTTGGTGTAGTCTACGAATATTTAGTGCCGTGCTTCTGCCTGGTACAAACCCACATTGGTCTGCATGTATCAATTGTGGTATGAATCGCTGTATTCTAGTAGCCAGTAGTTTACTTAAAATCTTGTAATCTGTATTTAACAGTGATAAAGGTCTATACCCTGACATACCAGTACCATTTCTGCCCGGCTTCAGCAGGGATACTACTAGAGCCTGTGCGTTGTGTGTGGCAATGTGCCAGACTCTATCGATGCCTGATACAGCTTTTTAAGGTGCGGTGTTAATATTGTCATGTATGTAGCGTAAAATTCTACGGGCAATCCATCTGCTCCTGGTGTTTTATTTCTAGGGAGTGCCTTAATTGCTGCCCTAATTTCCGCTTCCAATATGGGTTTAATCAGCTCGTCCTTATGTTCTTCTAACAATTGCGGGAGGTGGAGGTCCTTAAAGAATGTTTCAAGTTCACTATCAGGTAGGACAGGAGGGGCTGCGTACAGAGTCTCATAGTATGATTTAAATGCTTCATTAATTTCTAGTTGGGTGTTAACCATAACCTCGTCTTGGTTGGTTACCTTTAGTATAGGAGACGCCGTCTGTGTGTTTTTAATAATTCTTGCTAACATTGGTCCCGCTCTATCTGCTTCCGCATGCTGTTTCTGTGTATATAGCCGATAGTCCATTATTCTAAGGTCTTCTAACAGTTCAGCATGTCGTATGTGTGCTTCTTGTAAGTCTTCCTTGCGTGTATCATTAATCAGTACTTCCCTTTCCAGTGTACCTAATCTGTTTTCTAGTTCTGTGAGGCTAGTCAGCAAGGCTGTGCGCTCCCCCACTCTTGTGCTGATAGCAACTCCTCTTATCACTGTCTTAAAAGCATCCCACTCTATCTGTCTTGAGTTGGTGGTGTTGGTGTTTTCTGTAAAATAGTTTGTAATCGCCGTGTTTAGAGTGCTATGAAAAACTGAATCTTCCAACAACATAGGTTGTAACCGCCATGTGGGTATTGCTGTGGGTATCCTACCCCATGTGAAAGCAACTTCTAGTGGATTGTGATCTGAAAGGGTCTTTCCTAGGTATGTTGTGTCTGTCATATTTGGATCAGCCTCATAGAGCAGAATATCCTGTCAATGCGTGTATGCAAGCCATGGGGGGGTGAGTAGAATGAATATTCCTTGCTATTTGGATTCTTCATTCGCCAGGTATCTCCAATATTCCATCTCATTGCCCAATTACGCAGTGCATCTGCTTGCTTTCTACTGTTTGTACCTTGCAGAGGTGGGTGTGATCTGTCTAAGTCTACATCTAATACAGTATTAAAATCTCCCCCAATCACCCAGGGGCAATCATCCCATCCTGCCAACATCCCAGACAATGATTCCAGAAATAGAAGTTGATCTACGTTGGGAGCATATACACTTCCTATTACTATCTGTTTCCCATCAAGCTTTCCAAGCAGTAGTACGTATCTGCCATTTGTGTCAATTTTGTGCTCTTGTAATTCGAAAGGTACCCCATTCCTTATCCAAATTGCTGCTCCCCGTGCAAACGCCGAATAAGATGTGTGGTACAGTTGCCCCCTCCATTTCTTTTGCATCTTATCCGCTTCTGAATGTGTTAGGTGAGTTTCTTGTAGTAGTGCTATGTGCACCTTTCTATGATTCAATTGTGCTAAAGTCCTGTGTCTTTTATGGATAGAACCCAGGCCTCTTACATTCCACAACGCATATATGTATTTGTTAAGTTGTGTCATGTCTTCTACTTTGATGGATCCCTATGTGTGTCCCGGTGCTATGTAAAAGGAAGAAGCTGTCTGTGACCGAATTCGCAATGAACTCCCCAATTAGAACACCGAATACTAGGTTCCCCTGGGTAACCTTAGAGGACCAAACAGTGAACATATATATTACAAATACTACGAATAAAAAAAAACATTGTGCAGTCGCCCGTGGGGGAGGGGGGGCGTGGTGACCGCCTGACTTTGCATACTCATTGCAAATGCTTAATTATTACATTCCTATTGCTCCGGCAAGAGTCCCGTGATATTATAAATAGAAATATGGACTGCGGGAAGGTAACTTGAATTGCAAACATTTGCCCTTATACTTATCTGTGGTTAACAGTATCACTTGAACAGCAAGCATAGTGGATCTTTGTTCAAAAATCGTTCACAGTCTGTGGAGTCACTGCCGGAAACAGTGCCAGGCTGCTGTCTGAGTCCGAGTGTTCCTCCGGGTCATCTGAGGAGCCCACTGTTTCGGCGATGGAGGTCGTATCCTGATCCGCCAATGCTGCTGCCATCAGCAGGGCATTGGTCTGGCTTTCGGTGATTTGCTCCGGTGTGGGGCACTGTTCTAAGGAGGTTCCCGCTTTCCTGTAACTGTCGAGTTTAAGTTTATCCTTCATTCTTCTGTGTAGTTTGTTCTCTTGACGTTCTTGTGAGGGATTTTGTGAGGAATGTGGAGTTAGTGTCACTTCGGCCCATTCCATAGCGTCTTCTGGGTTGTCAAAAAACAAAGTCTTTTGATTATGAATAACCTTCAATCTCGCTGGAAATAGCATGGCGTATTTTAAATTGTGAGTTTGGAATGTCTTTTTTACGTCTCGGAACGTGTTCCTCGCTTTTTGGACGGCCATCGTGAAGTCAGGGTAGATGGAAATGCGTTTATTTTCAAATTGTAGGGGTGCATGTTCCCTAGCAGCACGCAATACAGTGTCTCTGTCCCTGTAATTTAAAATCCTTGCAATAATCGGTCTGGGTGGTGCCCCTGGTCGCGGGGGCCTAGGAGGCACTCTATGTGCTCTTTCCACGGCATACAATTGTGAGAGTCCCTCTTTGACCACGTGATCTCTGAGCCAGTTTTCAACGGACTGCGTTGGATTTGTACCTTCGCTACGTTCCGGAATGCCTAGGATTTGTACCTTGTTGCGACGGGATCTACCTTCTGCATCATCCAGTTTGTCTTGTATGTCTTTCAATTGTCGATGTACTTGATCCAGTTGTGTAGTAGTGGCCGTCTGTTGTGGAACCAGATCATCTAGTAATATTTTGTGGTGTTTAACTTTGTCCGCAAGTTTGACGTGGTCAGCCCTCAGCAGCGTAAGATTAGTTGACAATGTTCCAATTTGTAATTCTATAGCAGCCCGGGATTCTCTTATTTCTTTTAGTATTAAGTCCAGCTTATCATTTCCTACTGCTGTGGGTGGTATGATCTCTTGGTCTGAACTTTGCGATGATTCTGCGTGTAATGTGGTATCACCATCCCCTGAGGGTGGGGGTTCGTGCTGTTTCGTTTTTGGTCTGCCCATTTTACGTAAGAGGCAGAAGAGGAGTGGCAAGATGGGGAGAGCCAATCAACTTAGGCACTGTGATGTGCTCTGAGGCATCCACTTCTTGTGTTCTTTGACTGTAGTTTGCAGTCACTGTGCTTGTTAATTAGTATATCTCAGTTATTCTCTGGTCCAACAGTACTGCATTCCTTAATAGGGCGTACTCCACAGGTATCAGCTTACCGCAATCCTGGTTCAATAACACTCATCCGGGGATGTAGTACCGCCGTACTGGTTTCCTTGGTCGAATACAGCGTGTAGTACAGCTTCAAGCTAGTCCCTTTATAACCTATTCCCGGGTTTCCGAGTGCGGGCGCATAGTTATTGTATACATGTGATTGTCCTCATGCACAACACACTAGCTGATCCTCTTCCAATCACCCACTGTGTGTTTTCTTACAAACCGGGCAGAAGTGCCATGATGCGATATTGCATGTATAACCGTCGTGCGGTTTACTATGTATAGCGCGCCTGCAATCAGCTCACAATCCAGCCCGTTATACGTCCGACGATCCTTTACTCTTTCCGCTATGTTTCACACCGTTCGTCAAGCCCCCGTCCTCTCTGTAGCACATCACTCAGTTTCTGCCGGTCCCTCCCCTTTTCCGTTACTTTGCACCTGACTTGCGTGTTACATCCGTCTTGCAGAGGCACCTTTTTGCGCGATATCAGTTCTCAAGCTCCCTTGGAGGTCAGAGAGGCCCTCCGATTCCAGCCTCTGACGCCGAGCGCGCCCCCCTACCAGTCTACGCAGCAAAGAGTTTCACTTGCCTGTTCAATTTAACGTCTGCCATATCCTCTTCGATCTGTATCAGCGGTCACCATATTGTAATATTTTCCTCTACTGGTCTCCCTTCAATAGCAAAGGTCGTGGAAAGGGGGTCGCTCACCGACAGATGCTCGCCTTACATGTAGGGTCGCTGCATTACCACGCCATCTTGCGCATCGTTTCTCCGTCTTGCTCCGGTCAATGTCTGCCGTGTCCTCGCTGCTCTTTGCCAGCAGTCACAGCAATGTAGTATCGTCCTTCGCTATTCTCACTCTAGTATCACTCCCCTCGCACGGGGGTCGTATATCAACAGGGTCCCGCTTGTCATTCAAGGCCGCTACCGTGCCTCGCCATCTTGTGTGACGTCTACCCGGTCAAATTCACCCGTGCCCACCGATTACCTCAGCAGGGGCCTCACCATCGTCATCCAAGGTGCCCCGGGTCTGCACATCGGCCGGTTTCTATTTTCGGGCACACAAAGCTGCAACTGTCGGCGCTGGCCCCGGGCTCCTCCTCCTGTGTCGTGCGTAGGAGCTCCGAGCCTTTCTTTTCGGTGTAAAAACAGTGTAAACTTGCTTTCTCCCTTCGTTGTACTGCTCCGACGGCGCTCCACTCTTCTTGCGCTGCAAGTGTAGGTGTCTTGTACTCACGTCACATCCCGATTTCAATGTATTTACGGGATTTCGCCGGGAGCTCTGTGCCTACACGTCCGCCATTCTCGGCAGTCAGCCACGCCCCCCCGAGCTTATAGTTTTGTTAATATGCATAACCATATTATTATTATTTTTTTTATTTATATAATGCATTGGCACCAAAGGTATAGATGTGCTTTACAAGTAAAAATAAAGGTGACTTAAGTCCTTACACAAAACTATTTTTTTTAATTTTAATTTTTTTATTATGAGCAGAGACATAAATATATAGATCATGGATATAACATTGAAATTAAAACGCTCAATTTGATAAATGTACATTGCAGCACACACAACATATATATTCAAAATGCGGTATGCCAAGTTTAACAAACATACATCACAATCTACAACTGACATGGATCCCTATACACAAATTTTTCCCATAAGGTGCAGTATGGTGACTTTCCCTCCAAATATGGTACTCGTCATTAGCCTTCACACAAACAGGCCAAAAAAACTCAAAAATAAATAAAAAATAAAAATTACAAAAGCACAATACTACTAGCCCAAATGCTAGCATTGACAGCCAAGGCACATTTAATTCTAAAGAGAAATTCTCTTTACTAAAGTGCAACCTTTGCAGTATTATAAAGTGGAGTGCTTAGTAACCCTAATAATAATAAAGTGCAGTGCTAAGGTGCGATTTATTCTAATAAAAGCTTCTCATTACCTTCCAGCCCAACTTTCCCTGTATGTATATCAAGTTTAAATAGAGCACACATATATAAAGTGCACCATACATTGTTTTGCAGCTATATATCATTACAACCAAAATTTACATAGACTTCCCATAAAGTGCATAAAGTGCAATGTGACTATTTTCGTCTCTGAGCATGATGCCAAAGGCTAATCCACAATGCAGACTCACTAAGGCAAAGTCAGGCCAATTTAATGCAGTACTCTCTAACCATAATTATATTAAGAAAAACAGTAGTGTAATGGATTTTGCCCCCTTTCATTCTATAGAAAACATCTACATGCATTATGACCCTATTTTTTCCAGAAGAATCTCTAACCTCTCCAAATATTTCCATGCAGCAGTAAATCTTTTAGTTGCCCCCACTCTCTTCACGTATGCTTCTTCGAATTTCCTTGTGCGTATAATTTTATTTAGCCATTCCGAATAGATAGGTATATTTGAGGACCTCCAATTCTGAGGTATCAAAGAGCATGCTACAAGGGAGGCAATTGCTATAAATGTCTCCTCCCCTCTTGACATTGCGAGGTTTTGTCTCTGGCTAGTGATACCAAAAAGTGCAACCTCTGCCTCAGGATCCAGTCTTTTCTGAACTCCTCGGCTTAAAGCCGAAAAACTCTTTTCCCAAAATTGCCCTATCCTTGGGCAAGTAAAGAAAATATGTAACCAGCCTCCCTCGCCTGCCATCTGGCAACGAAAACATCTATTCTCAAGTGCCGGGCATATCTTATGAAGAGCTTTGGGGGTATAGTACGCCATCCAGCAAGACAGAAAGGCCATTCTTTTAAAATTAGCCGCTCTTAAGGCCTTACTGCCTAGTTGTGACATGGCCTGCCAATAACGAATAGAGAACACACATTGGGGCCGATTCCGATTCCGGCCGGAAATCTCTCCGACCGAGCCGGACCCGGAGAGAATTCCGACCGAATCGGACCCTAGCAGTCCGACCGGACGAGTACGATGCATTCGCATGCTATCGGACTCGATTCGGTCGGACTCCCATTGAAGTCAATGGGAGCCGGTCGTACAACGCGTACGCGGGCTCCCATTGACTCAATGGGTGCGAGGCGAACAAGGGCGCCCCCTACAGTGGGTACGCGTCCATGCGCATCGCGGCGTACATGCACAGGTAGGGGGACCCATGGGTCCCCCCTGTGTGCGACTCGCGCGCCTACGCGTACAGGGTGGTCCGACGCGGACCCCCAAAGTCCGGCTCCGACAGCTCTTTCGAGCCGGACGGCGCGAGTCGGTCGGACTGCTTGCGGCGCGCATCGTACTTACCCGGCCGGGAAACGTCTCCATAGCGCAGTGCGAGTCGTGTCCGTGCGAGTCGGTCGGAGCGTGTTGAAGCCGCGTACGAGTCGGTCGGCGATTTCGCGGGAGCTTGCATCGTACTCGCTCGGCCGGACCCGCGTACGATTCAGTCGGGAAACAGGGCTCCGAATCGGATCCGGTAAATCCGAATCCGATTCGGAACACTACCGGCCGAGATCGGAATCGGCCCCATTGTGTCTCCCGAGTAACTTTTTCTAAAAATGTATTGACCACCATTGATTCTCCTTGTGAACATAAAAGACGATACCAGTTTCCCACCCCTCCTAACTTTGCTCTTAATAGGGCAGTTACGAGCAAAGTTGGTCCTGAGCTGGATGGGATGCTGTGCTTTCTCAGAAGATGTGAGATCTGTATATATTCAAAAAAAAAAGCGTGCTCCGGTCTCTACTCCTAGCTTCGACCTCTTGCCAGGTAATCACTCGATCTCCTAGTAAAAAATGCCCCAGCTCTTTAAAACCACAAGTGTCCCAGGACTTTAGGTGGCTGGTCTGTATTTGGAGGCCCAAGCTTTTGCATTCAGATAGTTCTAAGTAATAAAACCCTGTGGAGCCAGCTTGCTTTGAGTAAAAGGTCTGAAGTCTACATGAGTATTTCTGCAAGGTCTTATACCTAGTTTTTTTGGGAAGTTTGGCTGTTTTAAAAAATGCTGGGATCTGTGAGCCAGCCTCCTGCACCATCTTATCCAAAAAGAAATTATCGACGGATCCCTTGGGGTCGAGTAAACTGGCTGTGAGATCTAAAATGGCAGCTTCGTAATACGTACAAACTTGCGGAAGTGCTAGCCCACCCTGATTAATATCAAGTTGAAGCACCAAGAGTTTTACCCTTGGTGACTTCTTACTCCAGACAAACTTTCTAAACATCGTTTCTAGCTCCTTAAAATAGATCGCCTTGACTTTTTATAGGGATATTTATAAAAAGAAAGACAAGTAAAGGTAGAATGGACATCTTTATAAGGGCCACAAGGCTTATCAATGTGAGGGGTAACAATGACCATTCTTCTAACAATTTTTTAATTTTGTTCCGCATAACTTCATAGTTCAGTTTATAAAGTTCCCAGTATTTATTAGTAACATATATCCCTAAGTATCGAATAGGGTTAGGATCAAGGGCTTGTCGCTTTAAATTTTTGGGAAGAAAATCACACATAGTATTAATAATTAAAATCTCAGTCTTGCTATGATTAATTTTATACCCTCCAATAAGTTCAAATTGTACAAATTCCGCTAATGCTAGCTCTATATTCTGTTTTTCTGGGCTAAGATAGAGGATGAAATCATCCGCAAACAACTTTAGTTTTGTCATTCCTAAAATTGGTGCTTTAATTGCCATATTGTTTCGGATTTTGGTGGCTAGGGGTTCAATAAAAAAGTAAAAAGCACGGGGGAAAGAGGACACCCTTGCCTAGTTCCCCAGTTGATGTTGACTATCCCAGCTAGGTTAGAATTGATAAAAACCTGAGCCTGTGCCCCTTGATAGATATTCCATAGCATTTTTATAACCTGGGGGGGAACCCCGTACCTGCCCAAACCGTAAAAAGAGCGTCCCAATTAACCAAATCGAACGCTTTTTCTGTGTCTACCATCATAGCAAGAGCTGGGGTTTGATTACTATTAAAAAAGTCGAGAGCCTGTACTAAAAATCCTGTATTTGCAGACATTAGCCTCCCTACGACAAACCCTGTCTGGTCCCTGTGGATCACTTCTTGTGCCAAAGGGGTAAAGCGCTGTGCCCAGATTTTCATTAAAATTTTGTAGTCCGAATTGAGTAGGCTAATAGGCCTATAGGAATTAATATCCCTAGGATTTTTCCCCTTTTTCACAAAACTAACAATAATGAATTCTTTAAATGCTGTGGGGACCAAACAACCTGCTTTGACATAATTAAAAAGCTCAATCAGGAAGGGTGTTAATTCCTTAGAAAAAACTTTGTAAAATTCTACCGGTAGCCCGTCATTGCCACATGCTTTTCCTCCCGCCATTGAGGCAAGGGCTGCCAAAATATTTGCTTCTACAATGTCGCCCTGAATTCTCTCAATCTGGATGTTCGATACATGCGGGAGATCCACATTCTCAAAATATTGTTGAATTTCCTCTTGCCCAACCATATATTTGGTAGCATATAGTTGATCATAGTGCTCCAAAAACACCTGGGCAATCTTATCCTTATCCGTCACTGGGGCTCTTGTATCGGGATCCAGTACTTCAGTGATTAAAGCTTCTTCCTGTTTTACCTTAGTTGACCAGGCTAATAGTTTGCCTATCATTTGGCTTTCTTCGTAAGCTCACTGCTGGAATGTCCGGGAGCTATTAATCTCTTCTATGAGAAACAATTCTCTCAACTCCTTCTTAGCTTTATCGAGCTGGCTCCCAATTATCTCATTCCCCCATAGCGATGCATTCTTCTGCATCAAAGCAGTATCAACTGCCAACTGAAGTTTAGCTATAAGCATCCTCCGATTTTTGGTGTGAGCGGCCATAAAGGCCACCATCTGCCCACGCACTGAAGCTTTAAAAGCCCCCCAGACTGAAAAACGTTCTGCTGCACCCTTATTAATCTTAAAAATTCTTGTATCCATTCTCTTGTGTCCATTACCCATTTTTTGTTTGAGAGGAGGAGTCGATCCATCTGCCACCTGGATCTTGACCTCCTACCCTCCTCTATTTCTATATCTAATTTAACCAAAGAGTGGTCTGAAAATGAATTGGCCCCCATTTCTGATCCAACATATTTCAGAGAGCGAGATATTAAAAAGAAATCAATGCAGGAGGCAGATTGGAATTGTCGGGAGTAACAGGTAAATTCCAATCCTTCCTGATGGGCTCTACGCCAAGGGTCAATTAACTGATGATTTTGTGTAATGATATCTATTAGTTTTTTAGTCTTTGACTTCAGCTGTTTTTATTTTTATTTGAAGTGTCCTTTGTCAAATCTTGAATGTAATTAAAGTCACCACCAAAAATAATCTGCCCCGAAGCCTCTCTGAGCATCTCATTAATCCTCACCATAGATGTAGGGTCATCAGTAATTGGTCCATAGTAGTTGATGAAATTTAGAATATTCCTGTTCAGATTCATCGTGACCCACAGCCATCTCCCATGGGGATCCCTCTGAATTTGGACAACCTCCCAATCCAGCCCCCACCTAAAATATATAGCTACCCCCCTCACTGCCAACCCTGCCAACGCAAAAAAAACTTTTGAAAAAAATTTAGGAATGAAAAGTTTTGGAGTATTTGTTTTCAGGTGGGTTTCTTGAAGAAAAAGAACTTGTGGTGAAAAAGAAGCTAGCCATCTTATTATCCCTCCATACTTTTGTTTGTTCAAAACTCTGTTTACATTGACCGTAATTATCCGGCATTTAATACCCATCTCTATAATTAATGCCTAAATGCATCACTAGTTGATTTAATAACCTATCTTCCCACCATCTCACCTTTATGATTCTGCTAATTTTTTCCTTTTTTGCACTGCAAACCCAACTTCTCCTACCCCCACCCCACACCTTCCCCTCCCCTGGAAATGGGCATAGACCCGCATGCCCCATCTCCACCCTCCCCGAATGGCTCTTATGGGGTGCCTTGATGATGCACCCTGGGGGACCCCCCCAATCCATGCAGCCCTTCCCATTAGTTTAGTTACTTTAATTCTATTTTGCGGAAGAAATCTCTTTTAGCAGGTCCTGGGCTTCCTCTATATTCGCAAACATGTGGAACTTGTCTCTCACTAACACCCTTAGCTTCGACTGCTGTGCTATTGAAGCTTGAGCACCTTGTGCCTTGAAAAGATATAACAATTTTACAAACTCTTTTCGCCGGTGTGCGGCAGCTGCCGACATGTCAGCAAAGATTCGACAACTAGATACATCATTAATCGAAAATTGTCTCTGCTGGATTGCTTTTGATAGTATCTGTTCTTTTATACGGTAATCTGCAAAGTTGATTAAAATTGTGCATGGTAGTTTTGAGTTCGGCAGAGGGTGTGAGGGCACTCAGTGTGCTCTTGTTATAGTGAGGTCACCATTGAATTCAGGACACTCTTCTTAATAAAAGGCTCGACCCAGTGAAGGGCTTGAGACCCTTCACTCCCCTCCGGGACCCCAACTATGCGGAGATTTGCACGCCGTGAATGATTTTCAAGCTCCTCAAGTTTACTCTCAAGAGAAATCTTTTCCTTAGTTACAACTTTCACTTGCTGCTGCATGGTATTCATTTGATCTTCAAGATGTGCGATTCTTGATTCCGCCTCCTGTATCCTTACTGGAAGACTGCCCACTGCTTCCTCAATCTTTGATAGGCGCTGGTGAAGAGAGGCTATTTCATTCGCTTGAGATGTCTTGAGTTCTCTTATCTCATCTAAAGTGAGATTAAGCAAGGTTTTTATATCGCATTGTAAGAAAGTTTCTTTTTCCCCCTGAAGTTGAGCAATTGGGCTGCATTGGGGCCCACCAATCTCTTTCTGGAGCCAGGCTTGCTGCTCTTGCTGCCCTGAGGCTTCTAATCCTGTTTTGCTTAGCGGTTGGGACTAATGTTGTAATGGCGGCTGCAGGAGTGTTGAGTCCTGAAGAGGCGGCTGTGGCCGTGGCCGTGGTGATGATGGAGATGCCTGATCCTGCGGTAACAAGTAAATGGAAGAATTGTTGTCCTTTTGAAGTGAACTATGTTCGCCCTTATCTTCTAGGGTAGCTGTTTGTCTTGCCAGGGGTTGCACATTTTGAGTCGAACTAGTTTGTGTCCCATCTAGAGGCCCTTGCAGTCTCGCGAATGCAGTCTGAGTGACCAAGGATGCCTTCCCTTTTGAAAATAATGGATACTCTTTTGCGTTGTTCTTCCCATCCTCCCGAGCCTCGGCCGTTGGACCCTGACTTTCCGATATTTTATCATCAGGGCCTAGTTCTCCCTCTGGTCTTACTCCTTCCTCCAGCCCCCCTTGCGCTAGCTTATCTGTAACTGGATCCCTCACACCAGAGTCCTGGTTGGGTTCTGGCAACTCCTCCTCAAAGCTCTCCAAGCTAGAATTTATTATAGAGCCGGGTCGTGCTTTTAGATTGTGCTCTGCTCTTGCTGCTGCAGATGCTGCCTTCGATTGAGCTAGCTGTGTTTTTGCTTTGAGGCCCCCAGCTGAATATACTTTGGCTGAATCTACTTTGGCCATTAGATTTGGCAGTTTTAGATGTTTTCCCATTTTTCCGCCTTTGAAAAGCCGACCTCTCCCTGCGGCGACCCCCAAGTTTGAGCCACCAGAGCCACTTTAAATTGTGCTCAATGCTTCAATAAGTAGGGGGAAAAAAAAAAAGACGATGCCTGCTTTTCCCCAACATATATATTAAACCAGCAAGCGAACCAGCAAGTATAGTGGCAGTGAAAGGTGGAGGTCTCAGCACTCCACTGCGCCGTGGCCATGTAGTATTCCCAATTCTGCAGTCAAAGCCTGACGCAGCTCCTTTGTCCACGGTTTTGGCAAAACTCTGTAGTCGAGACCCAGGCCCCCAACAATTTCAGGGCAATTTAATAGCAGTCAATGCTATTCCTGCTCTCTAAAGAATCTGCACACATTAATCAGATCAAGTTGTCAACTGACCTGCCGAGTTTCACAATTCTTTCTGCCAGCGTGCAAACAATAAGAATATTATAGCTATGCAGCTATTATGGCAGCACCTGCAATCTCCGTGGTTCCCCAATAGAAATGAAGTGTGGCAGTCTTCCAGGGAAGCCCCAACCTCCAATCCTTGTCTCAGCGCTCACGGTGTTCTCCCACCACAGCCTTGCAGCCACAGCCACAGCCTTACAGCTCAGCAGCGCACCAGTTCTGCCACACGATCCTGCCGCACTCTCTCAGCTCCCTCAGCTCCCTCAGCTGCCTTCAATCGAGATTCCTCTCCAGCTAAGTACCTCGCTCCGCGTTTCAGGCGTTTCAGGCTGCAGTATCCAACGATGCTGAGCCGCGCTCCACTCCGTCGAGACAGGAAGCCCGCAGGAAACCCGCAGTAACTTAAGGCAAGGTTTCCGATAAATTATGGCAGTTTCTCAAGTCTAGGGCAGCTGGCTCCCATTCATTGATTTCGGCACGGCATCTCGGTACGGCATTCCCGGGGACTCAGGAGTAACTCCGTGCATCGGCAGGCTCCAAAGAAAGAGGGAGGGGCAAGTGGTCACCTGTGGCTACGCTAGGCGGGATTCGCTGTAGCCATCTCTCCTTACACTCCTTTTTTTTTTTCCTTACACAAAACTAGTATTATAAACCTATCATGCAGTGATGCATTTGTATGGAAATGCATTACTTTGTATCACTGTTGGAAATTCAATACAACATATATTGAAAGAAAATTAATACTAAGCACAAAACTATACTGTGACCTGCATTTTCTGCTGTTGAGTATGTCACAGATAACGTCGGTATTAGTGGTATAATTCACGAAGTGAAAGTCGTGAATCTTCTCCTTTATGCTATTCCTAGTCTTGAAGCACAAATTTATGACTTTGACTGGATTTTCAAAGAATCCCAGGGTACTCATAAAGATCTATACCAGTCATGGATTTTAAGGCAAACTCATATAGGCCTAATATATGCCAGCAAAATGATGTGGGATTTGGAATTTTGTTAGCATGCATTTGATGCAAAGGTGAAATTGTACTTTTCAGTTTTTTTATTTCTACATTAGGAAAACAATTAAGGACCCCTTCCCCTAAAGACCGACTATATAAGGATGTTCTCTCCCTATTTCCACCCTGGAAACAAATTTACTCCTGCACTTGACTAGAGTAAATCTGTGTGCATTTCTCCAATCCTTGCTGCAGGTCTCCTTTGCTTGACTTCTTTTGTTCACTTACCTTTAAAGCAGCTGAGAATCTGTGAACATGCAGCTCAGCTGCTTTCGACTCACCTTATTGACGAGAATATTTATTGATCTTCTAATTAAAGGCATCATTCTTAAATTAAAACCAGAGCCAGCGGATTTGTAGCCTGTGAATTCTCTCTGGTGGCTTGTAAAGGGGGGATGCGGTGGTGGTAATAGAGAACATTCGCTGAGCCACACCAGCCTCAACCAGCTGCACCAGGCACTGAGCAAAAACACAGCTGCTTCCATGACTGTAAGGCATGTACTAGTGCCAAGCAACGGATTTAGGGGGGAGTAAGTGCCAACTGGTTGCCAGCTTTCATATATAATAAGGTGGGGCGATTTGAACTCTAAGAGGCACAATGTGAAATCTAATTGAAACTGCGACAATCTGTTTTATTCATTCCCACTGCACACATTTTAATCGTTGCAATCAATGTCAGTTAATAAAATACATTATGCAGTGTTATTAAAAATTCAGATATGGACTTACAGCAAATGGCTCACAAGTACTACTTAAATACTGAAAATGTGTTTAGTTCACATTTGCTGCACTTTTGTGGACCTAACTACCATTAAGTGAATTATTTAACCTTTAAGTGTAAATCTCCACTCTCCTATCATTTCTAAGGAGAGCTCCTCACACATGTAGGTTTACTAATTAGTAGTACATTTGGGAGGGGCCAGGGGGAGTGGCTGGGAAAACAGGCATTCTTACTACTACATGGGAGGGATTTGGGGAGGAGTAAGCAAGGGTTTAGAGCAACTCATATATGGGTTTAAGAAGGGATATGCACCCACCCGCAAAAGAGTAAGCCCATTGCTATTCACAAAGTTCATTCCTAAAGTTACCACAGCCAAATAGACCCAAAACAGTA
This sequence comes from Calotriton arnoldi, assembly GCA_963921515.1. Classification (NCBI taxonomy): domain Eukaryota; kingdom Metazoa; phylum Chordata; class Amphibia; order Caudata; family Salamandridae; genus Calotriton; species Calotriton arnoldi. Next base: position 428,929 of record CAWUFW010002863.1, read on the forward strand.
GTAAAAGTACTCTATCGCAGAGCTGGATTAAGTCCAGCACCACAGATGGCCAACCACCGACTGGTACTGTAACAACCTACCATGGAAAATAATGGTGGTAGAGACTTAAAATAAAATCACAGGAAATAATGTTTTATGAAATTAAAATAGTTAAGCTAGGTAAAATACACACACATATATACTTTGATCTGTGCCGAGGGAGGGACGAATGACGGATAGCGCGTTTGAATGTGCGCAACAATTGATGTCCCCCGCTAAATACTGACAAATAATAATTTGGGAAATCTCGCAGGCATATCCTTGAATTGGCTACAATATAACATTATAGCTAAAACAGCAAGGGAAAGTATCCTACAGGTCTCGATTCAGACTTAGGATATCTTAGAGTAAACTTACCACGCCAGAACACAAAGGAGCAACAACAATAAAGAAACGATTCTCTTCTACAAAATGGCTGACAAGAGCAGAAATCGTTTGCAAAGAGCCAGTGAATTGTTAAATGACGACGCAATACCTTCAACAAGTGCTAATATGAGGGAAATATCGGGAGAGAAAAAGAAAAGAACAATCACATGTGTCTTAAGAGAGCTGCAGCAGAATCGTATCCTAGAGGTTAATAAATGGTGGGAAAAAACAACATTGGAGAAATATATTGAATTTAAAAGGATACCGAGGGGATTGAGGATCCTGATTATGCCCACACTTAATGACTTGGATACAGACCTGATAAAACAGTGGTAGATAGACACAAATGAATGCTCTTTCAAACTTATGAGGACATTGATCATACATGCAGAGAGAAAACTGGAAAAACTAATGAAACTGATTGAAGATTTGGAACAAGAACTAACACAATATCCAACAACAGAAGAGAACAAAGTATTGATTGAAAGTATGGAAAACAAAATTAACAAACATGAAGCAGACGTTGAAAAAAGAAAAGCAAACAAATTCAACAGAGATAGAATTGACTATGCTAATGGACGTATATATACATTTGCGAGAAAGTATGATATACATAGAAATAGGGTCGTAATGGATAAATATGTAGAAAATGAAACATCAGAAACGGTGGATAGCTCAGATTTAAGTTCGGCTGATGAAGAGACAAGTGAAACACACTTGGATTTTTGTGGAGAAATGCGTTTGGCGCAAATGATAACGCGGCAAAGAGGAAGAGGGAGAGGAATGTTGCGGGGAAGAGGACAAACCAGAATAGCATCAGAAGGAGTAGAAGACGCAACAAAACCAAAGAAAGGAAGAGGAAAGCAAAAGTAAAATTGAGAAAAAACTCAACAAAAAACAATCTGGTAATTAACATCTCCAACAAAACATTAAGTGACACTCAAATACAATTACTAAACAAAGGATTGAGCTTTTGCCCCAACAAAGATATGGATGTACCAAACTTACGCATTGACCTATATAAATTTTGTCGAAAAGTCAAACTTAAAAAATACTTTGCGGAAAAGAGGTTTAGAACACAAGGTGTTGTAACAGAAAATCAGAGCGTATCACCCGTAATACAAGAAGATTTACCAACATTAAGAACACTGATATCCCTGGAGGAAGAAGAAGAAAGCACACTAGGAAGAGAAAAACAACCACAGGAATCTGATAAAGATATGTGTAACAGACTAGGGATTGTCACGAATAGAGGTGGCAACAGTGGTTTTAAAAAACAATCAACATATTGTCCACAACTACCGCCAGGGAATAAAATCGACCTATTTCATGAAATAATGGTGGAAGAGATTAACAAAATGTCTATAAATACTAGTAATAAGATACAAAAAAAGAAGAAAATATGGAATTTGACAACAGGAGAATACAAAGCACTAAGCGACCTACGAGAAGACCCTGAAATTATAATTAAAGCTTCAGATAAGGGTGGCAATATTGTGGTCCAAAATATGAGTGATTATATAATCAAGCAAAAAGACAACTAGACAATAAGGATCACTATGAAAAACTAGGTAACAATCCCATAGAGCTTTGGACAAAAGAATATCATCAGATGCTCGCAGGATGGAAAGAAAGAGATCTAATAGATCTTGAAGAATATTTGTATCTAAAAACAGACTACCCAATAATAGCCACCATTTACTTTTTACCAAAAGTCCATAAAGCAATCAAGAATCCACCGGGACGACCTATAGTCAGCTCCATTGGCTCGTTGCTAGAAACAACATCAAGATTTGTAGACATCTTTTTAATGCATTATGTAACCTCTCTACCATCATATTTGAGGGATACAATGGATTTCCTTAATAAAATCAAGGAAATTGACTGGAAACAGAATTTAATCATGGCAACAATAGATGTTTCATCTCTATATACGTCTATTCACCATACTGATGGAATAACAGCAGTCAGAAAGTTCTTATCAAAAAGATCTATAAGCTATTTAGAACACTCTGAAATGTTGATAGAAATGCTAACTTACTGCTTGTATCATAACATCTTCCTCTTCAAAGGTGACCTCTATAGGCAGAGACAAGGAACGGCAATGGGGACATCATATGCCCCCACATATGCGAACCTGCTGATGGCAGTGTGGGAGACAGGAGTCTTGGAAAAACAAACATATCCAAAAAAATAAAGAGTTGGTATCGTTTCATCGACGATCTCTTCATTATATGGGAAGGAGATCATATTGATCTGCAGAATTTCATAGATTCCTTGGATGAAAATGAATATAATCTCACCTTTACATCCACAACTAGCAAAACGAACATCATTTTTTTAGATGTTGAAGTTTTTATTGCAGAAAATAGGGTATGCACCAAAATGCACAGAAAGCCAACTTCGTGCAACAGTATTTTACATGCGAACAGTGGACATCCGCAAAATTTAAAATGGAGCATTCCCTATGGTGAGATGTTACGTGCAAAAAGAAACTGCTCTGAAGCCACCAATTTGAATACAGAAATTGAAGAAATGAGTTATCGCTTCATAGAGAGAGGTTATCCCTTGGGAGTCATTGAAAATGCTAAATTAAGAGTCAAACAAAAAACAAGATCTGACCTCCTAACGCCAAGACCAACTCTAAGTAAAAGGAAGAGAATAGTCTATGAGGAGAGCAGACAAGAAGATACAACAACGCGACTCATCATGGACTATAATAATCAAAGTGGAGAAATTAAAAGCATCATCAGCAGGAACTGGAAAATCTTGATGCTAGATGAAACCTTGAGAAAAACATTAACACCAAATCCCAGTATCACTTACAGGAAGACATCTTCTTTATCAGACATTTTGACACAGAGTCATCTGCAAACACGAGAATTAAAAACATCTTCATGGTTAAAGACTCCAGGTTTCTGGAAATGTGCGAAGTGTCGAGCATGTGAGCATGGTTTGAATTTGACATCATATGAACTACAGAATGGGAGAACAGAGCTGATCAATGACCACATTACGTGTGAGTCCAAATATGTAGTCTACAGATTAACCTGTCCATGTAAGAAACATTATGTAGGAAGCACAATTAACAAGCTCAAACTGAGGATCCTACAACATTTACGTGCCATAAAAAATAAGGACTTCAGTTACCCTATTGCAAAACATTTCCACGAATTCCACTCAAGTGATTGTAGGCAACTGAAATACTCAGGAATCAAGATCGTAAAACCCACAGAAAGAGGCGGAGACAGAACACTAAAATTACGAAGAACAGAGTCCCGCATTATACTTGCAATTGGTACTGAAGACCCATATGGACATAATCAAGATGCAGAACTACATGTACACTTATAAACAGGAAATCCCGAAAAGAATGAACTTTGTTGTAGAACCATCGTGATTTTTTCTACAGACATCTATCTTGAATGAATTTTACACACAGAATTTCCCTTTGCATACTGTTGTCTTAAACATTCACTTTTATATATATAATAATTTTTTGTATTTTTACGTATTTTTACATGTTGATAACAGAGTTGCCTCATGAAGTGAAAGCTTACAATCTGGAAAATGAATAACACATAATGTCCTCATCTAGCATAAATTGCCCGTTACTTAAAAGAAACCAAAAAATGCTTAAATAATGAATGTATCTGCAAAGAGTAAGTTATGTATCATGGATTTTAACAACATTTTATTGATAGGTTTCTTAAATTGGTGCCACGCATTGCTCGTATAATTATGTTTTGAAGTATAATCCTAACCGGTATTTTAGATCTTGAGGTACTTGTCAGAACTTGTTTTTAATTATAAAAGTGTACTTTACACGAAAAAATCTCTAAGGAACTTTTAGGAGATTTGGAAAGGACTCTAAAAAGGATTTCAAATAGACCGGTAGAAAAAACTATTCATAAATAATCATGGATTACTTTAATGGATTGTTATGAACCTGACCTTTAAACTACTATAGGAATACATATGGGGATGTAATATAGAGGTTAGCCATACATAAAATGTAACATTATTTGCAATGCGTGTCTCCAGAGGTAGAACCTCTATAATAATGAACATATAGATATGAGGCTAATGATATGGGAAGCATTGTGAACAAATCGATTGGAAGAAAGAAGGTGGGGAGAAGAAAAAAAAAAAAAAAAAGTCTTCTTAGTGAAAAAGAAAAACTGTGAACTCTGGGTTTTAAACATGTAATTTTATCATCTTGTCATGCACTTGCACTTTTTCTGACCTTGGTACTTTACAGGAACAATTGCGCTCTGCACTTGCACTTTCTTACACCATTGAATGTACTTTACAAAAATTATGAAAATGGTGGACAGATTAACATATCCTTTGTAAAAGAGAATCGACAGTCTAGTTGTTAAAATTAGTAAACATGAATGAGGGGTTAAGCACTAAGCACTTTATAAATACAGTCTAGACGCTAGGGACTCTATGGTCCGGTAGAAGGCTATTGGAGCCGAAACGCGTAGACCTTCCTGTGTTGCTCACTTTTCACGATGGTGTGGAAAATAAAATAATTTTGAACAAATACCCTGCTGTGGTGTCGTGACTTTCGCTGGGGAGAAGACGCGAAGGAATTACAGAAATATATATATATATATATATATATACATATATATATATATATATATATATATATATATATTTACTACTAATTAGTAAACCTACATGTGTGAGGAGCTCTCCTTAGAAATGATAGGAGTGGAGATTTACACTTATAGGTTAAATTAATTGTTATTAAAATATAATTATATTGCTTTCAATAATACATAATAAAAATGTAATTTTTGTAGTTTGGTGGCAATTTTTTAATCTAATCTTTAGAAAAATAATTGTATTTTAATTTAAATTCAACATAATTACAGTTTATATTAAAATTAAGTTAGTGGTATTGTCACTTTTTTATTTTATTCTGCATTTTTAATAAATACATAAAATTAATTCACATTAATATTTAACATAAAAATAGCTTTACTTTTTTGTTTTAAGTTTAATACACTTTCAGAAACTGAGTGTGACTAGAGGTTTTCTGCCAGATGTTGTCAGATGATGCTGTCAAGTGATACATGCAGATGATGCAGCAATTTTATCAGAAACCTCAAAGGTTGTTAGTAATGCATCTTTGTATTTGTAGCTAATGGAAACACGATTAACATAGCTTTCAAAATGCATAAGCAATAATGCACTGATGGGTACCCTATGTACCTGTCTCCCAGTGATGAATTGAAACTAAAGCCTTGGAAATGTATTGACGTTATTCTTTACTAGACATGCTCCTAGGAGATGTTGCATATAATTTCTGGAGATTGTTACACTGTACATGGATGTTTGCAAACTTTTACCTATAGCAATTTACAAACTCCCTTGTCTTCTCAATTGAAGAAACCAAACTTTTCAGATTCGAATTTCTTTGTGCTTCAAAGACACATTTTCCAGTAATCCATCCTCCTCTTTATAAAGGTGTTACTATTACATGCCCCAGAAATACTAGGACTATGTGTTTCCATCCCCTCATTCTATTTTGCTACTTAATGAAATCAAGATAGGAACCATAACGTTTATATTTACATTTTCATAATAATTATATAATTGGTCATTGTAGCAATGTGGTGGAAATCTGCCTTTTATGTATGACCACCCCTGATTTTTTACCTTTTTTTTAAACCCTTTTTTGGGATGGTATTAGAACACTTCACTCTGTGACACTTTTATTCAGTGACCCTGTGTGTGCGTGCTCTACACCTAAAATGGTGCTGGTATAAAGTTTTCATCTAATTAGTCTTTTTACTTTCCTGTAAGGCCATGGTAGATGGTTCAAAAAGTGCACAGGCAGACTGCAGTGTGTATTTTCACCACCCATGTATATGACAAGAAATACTTCTACCAGGAGCACCACTGCGCTCTGGCTCGGCTGCTGTTTAAATGCACTGTGGTGCCATCTGGCAGAAAATAGTACCTTTGCTATGTAGGAAAAGCCTATTTTTATACATTCATAAGTCACCCCTAAAGTAAAAACCATAGGGCAGGGTGCTCATATATAAAAATGTGGCATACTACGTAATGGGGTTAGTGCACTCTCACAATGAAATAAAACCTAAAAGCTTTTCTACTGTGTTTGCTAGACTTTTCCCTGTAGAGGCCTAGGTGGGATTAAAATCTTTAGTTCTTATCTCCAACTAGAAAAATGGAGGAAAAAATATTTAAAGTAATTTCTTACTTGCGTTTCAATATCTGATTTAATGGTTAAATCAGATTTGTTATAACTTGAGTGGAAAATTTGACTTTATGCTGCCTTAGCTAGAAGTGGCTTAAAACTAGTTCTGCCCCTCATTACACCTCAAGAGCTGGAATGCACATCTTTGGCTTGGTGAGTTATAACTCTGGATTAGAAACCAATGGCCTGCCTCTAAGCCCACAAATGGCAGGCTGGTGTTAATTGCTGGACACTTATTAATTGCTGACCACTTACCAGAGATTAGCTACCTGGAATTGGTAGAACAAAGGCCAACCTTAGCCTGCCACTTTTAACTTGGAGACATCAAGGAGGGCCTAGTCTATTCATTCTCAGGACTCTCCTAGACATCCAGCTCCAATATATGTGGGGGAGAGAACTGGTTTGGGTCCTGTCAGGTGGGAAGAAAGCACATCTAAATAGGGGAGTGTCTAAGAAGCTGAATGCAGAACTTCCTGGTAGCAGAGGGGTTCTTTCATATGGAAACAGTGACTCCTGGGTAATTTTACAGTAAGGCAAAACAGAAGTGCTGCAGAATTAGAGGTGGGGACTATGAGAAAAGAGTTAGGATTGGGTGGCAGGATTTCACCAATTACTGGCTACTGCGTAGGATAAATCTGGCATTAACCACAACCTCCTCAAGACATTTCTGGACCAGGGTAGACTACACCTGAAGAAGAAAGCCCTGCTGGAAGAAGACTCTTGAGTCCTGCTGGAAGATGCTTTGTCACTCAAGGATTTGAGAACTCAAGAACTCATAAATCCTGCTTACACCCAGTGACTGGAACTACTCTCCAAGGGTCAATGGCTGACCCCAGGGTTGCCTGCTTGATGGATACAAAAATCATAAGGATCCCTGACTCCAATAGGACTGGGCTGACCACAGAACACTGAACTCTGCAGGAGCCCTGACTAAAGGGAAACCTGGGTTCCTAAAAGCCTGGCTTGAAGAGCAAAAAGTTGTAGGACTGGCCAGAAGGAACGTTCCCAGCAGTTGGAGAAAAGTGTGACTTAGGGCCAGATGTACAAAGCATTTTTCTGGTTTCACAGAATCAGGCCGTTTGCGACCAGAAAAATGCTTTCCTAATGTACAAAATGCAAAATCCAATTCGGTAACTTGTTACCGAATCACAATTTGCATTTGCTATTGGGTATTTGAAAGTGCCGTGCTTTGAGCATCCATTCCAAATAACGAATTGGTATGGCATGTATTACTGTTTTGTGACTGAATTCCAGCCGCAAAACAGTAATGCTTTACCACCATTTTAGAAGTGGTTGTAACCCATTTGCAAATGGGAAAGCATCCCCTTGGGACCCATTCACCTTTGAGAATGTTGAAAAAATATTTTTTAAGTGCAGGAATTGGTCCCACAGACCATTGCCTAATCCTAAAAAATGAAACTTCAGAATTAATTTTTTTTCTTTTTAAACAAATCCCGCTTTCCTTTAGGAAAAATAGGCTGCATTTAAAAAAAAAAGATTACTTTATTAAAAAGCAATCACAGACATGGTGTTCTGCTAACCTCAGCAGGTCACCATTCCTGTGATGGCTGCGATTCCTAATGTGTCACAAATTGCTACCTACCTCATTAATATTCATGAGGTAGATCCATTTGCAACCTAGTAGGTATTGCTATTTGGGAATAAAACATTTCATACATTAGGAATATCGATTTCCTAATTGCGATGCGGAGATAATCGCAATTAGGAAATAGGTATTCCTATTGTCTGTACATCTGGCCCTTACTCATTTTTTCCACCTCTGGAGACTCGGGACAAGATACTGAGGTTTGCTTAGGAAAGTTGCACCCTAGGCAGGCAAGAAAACCGAGTGCATTTCTCTTAGAACTTTTGCCTTACTGGTAACGAGTTCAACGGGACTTCACAGTAAAGGTATCACACATCATGGAACCCAGCAGGCTAAAGCTTCCAACCTTGCCCTGCTGGAAAAGTTGAATTTCAAAAAAGTCACTAAGTCTGATGGTAAAATCTTGGACCCACGCAAGGTGACAAATCTATTCGACCAACAAAGCACCCTCGGCTGCCACAAAATCATTGTTCTGCTTGGTGGCCTTGGCACCAAAGCCAATAGCAGCAAGAGAGTGACAACAACATACCTGATTTCCAGGGTCCAGGGCTGGCCACAGCCTTTATCCTTGCTCCCCTTGAAGATGTTGCCAACCATTCCAGAGACTTAGAAGAAAAGAGAGATTCTGAAGGTAAAATCTTTGATTGGGATGAGCTGCTTGCTATATCCTACCTCTGCCCCCTCGTGGTCAGCCTGAAATCCTGCCTCATCCTGGTCAATGATGAACAGTAACTATTGATAGGTGCTTTGCTTTTCTTTGGTACTTTTAACCTTACTCGTTTTAAAATTCAGATATATGGTTCCCCTTATTTCATTTTGATGACTTTGGTCTACTTTTACTCATTACATTTTTATATCTTTTTGAAAGTGGTTTGGGGGTTTCATTGTGTTGTTTTCATACTTTTAAAATTGCTGGTACTTAACTTGCATTTCTGTGGGGAATTCCATGCTGCTTATGCCACAACTACCGGGGGTTGAGCAAAGATTCTCTAGTGTTTTAAACTAACCAGAGTCGATTTATTAAGTTGATACCACTACACCGCTCCCAAATAAATAACCTAATTCTTGCCAATTGCACAGCGTTTGAAGAATTTTGTGGGAATTTTTAGAGTCCTACCTATGAATGTGCGTGATGGGCATAATGTAAAACACTTAACATTATGGGCCCTATTCACAAAAGAAATTAATACTACAGATAGACATTTACATCTGCACCTGAATGTGTATTTATGTTTTTTCCTAATCGCCAAAATTCCTAGTAGTAGGCTTGAAAAGCTGTGCCAGGTGCAGGTTTCCAGGTATACTGGGAATGCCATGTGACTATTCCCTTAAGATCCTAATCCTGCTATGTGGAGTTCTACATAATATAGAAATCTCTAGGAGGAATGAAGCACCCTTGCAAAGGCTCACTTTTTTTCCTCAGGAACGCATTTTTTTTCATGAAAAAAGCTTGTTCCCTGTTCTCCAGCAAATATGGGATAATCCGTTTTCCTTCCCATCCTGGAAAGCGAGTAAGTGTAGCACTATCTTGAGTAAATCTCCAATCATTTACAGGATGGAAAGGCACTGGATGATAGGTTGGGAATGCCCACAAACATACATGTTTGTGGGGTTTCTCACACTTCCAAGGCAAATCATGCTTTGGAAAACCTACTTCCCACCCCTTGAGAGGGATTGACAATTGTGGATTTCTCCCTATTTGTGGCAGAGAAATATGCAATAATAGATGCATTTACTCCCACCAGAAATCCATTTGTAAATTCCTGGCATATCTAAATAAGGTGCAATGGCCCACATGCATCAAAGAAAAAATTAGCGATTCTAAAATAGCGAGAAATAAGGAATCGCTATTACAGATTTGCTAAACCGAATGCACCCAAAAAATCGGTAAATATTTGCGATTCCTTAAAAATCGCTAAAATATTTACCGATTACTTATTTACCGAATCGGTATTTGCGAATTCGCAAATAGCGATTCGGTAATTGCGAAAGCGTCAATCGTCTCATGGAGATGCCATCATAGCAGGAAGTGATTCTCAGATACCACACACCTGTGCAGAGGGAGAGACTGAGGAGGAGGAAGACTGTTGGTGCACAGCCTGGAAAACACTTTTACCTGCAGAAGTTGATTCAAACAAACACCATGGACACAGGAAAAAAAAAGCAAAAAGGAGAAGGCAGGAAGAGGAAGATTAAATTCAGTGAGAGGGAACTGGAAATACTCACTGAGGAAGTTGTACAAAAACATGACCAGCTGTTTGGCAAACAATCCCTGCATGTTGCAGAGTCAGTCAAGTGGAAGATCTGGCTTGGGATACAAGCCTGGGTCAATTCTGTGGGGGTCACACACCGTGACATCAACAACCTACAGAAGCGATGGTATGACCTTCGCAGCCGGGCAAAAGAGAGAGTGGCTGAAAGGCTGGCCTCTGCAAGTAAAACAGGAGGGGGAACATCCACTCAGCCTGCAAACACCCCAATGGACGACTTGGTGGAATCCACTCTGCAGCTCGAGGCAGTTGTCGGGGTCACGCAGATTGACACCTCAGGACATGCGGGGACCTCCCATTGCAATATAATAGTAACCCAAACTGCCACAAATGCATACCCTGCATAGTGTAGCAGACATGAGTCCAGTCCACCTCTTACTTGCAACCCCCTAATGCATTGTGGGAGTTGTATGCATACAAATGTAATGGCAAAGCATGGAGGGAGTAGCACAGCTCAAATGCATCAGAGTACAGCAAGGCAGTGACAACAGTAGACTTCCTATAGCACAGAAGTCAATTTATTATACCTCTGTGAGCGCAATGTCACAAACATGTGCAAAAAAAGATATTTGTCATTTTACAAAACAAAATGATCTTGCACTGTTTCCCTCACAGATGCATCACAGGAGAGTGACGTGGCAGACATCCACGATTCTGAGGGACATAAAGAACAGCCAGATGAGGGACAAGAGATGCCGGCATCCTCGCCCCTACCTGTTCCCACTCAGCGCAGGAGAAGAGTCCTACCACTGCCCGATTTGGATAGTGAGGAGGATACCCAAACAGGAGCGAACCCACAGGGCACTGCCCATACACCACCACCCCCACCACCAGAGGTAACAATCCCGCAACATCACAGTCCGTTCCGCAGGCGAAGGCCAAGTGCATTTCTGAGGTCTGCTGGGGACGATGGTGAAGCTGCCTGCAGTGTGCTGGAGTCCAAGATGCTGAGGGTCCAGCACCTGCAACAAAAGAACATGCGTATTATGCAGGAGCAACTGGGAACAATGGTCACACACATGGGTGGGATACGTGACTGCATGAAGGAGCAGACAACTGCAGTCGTTGAGGGGCTCAGGGCACACGGTGATAAACTTGACCGTGTAGCAATAGCCATTGAACAGATGTGCAGGGTCATCCAGGCTGAGCATATCTCTAATGCCAGGAGGCAACAACATTCTATGGGGGGCATGCGCGGATACAACAGGGCCATCAACAGGCTGAGTACTACAACAGCTCAGCTATACAGGCGTGCAGTCGCCATGCAGGTTGAGATGACCCACTGCTGTGGGGATGTGGCAAGGGGCCTAATCCAGGTCACCACTGCTGTGGAAGGGCTACAGACAGCAGCAGCCAGTGGGAACCTCATGCATGGAGGGGGGACAGTGAGGAGGCCTCCAGCCTTAGCAGCCTACTGGAGCCTGTGGCACATAGCAGGAGGCACAGTAGCAGGAGTCAGGCAGGCACAGAAGGCACCATGTCAGATGTAGCTGAGCCTACTACAAGGGCCACAGGAGGGCATCACAGGAAGTGTTAGACATTCGGATATTCAAACAATCTGGTGAGGTAACCAGATATGCGTTACTTATTCACACTGTAGTTGCAGTCCCAAGGCAATGGAATATAATTGTCTGTACATGGTATGTGTGCATTAACACAACCGCACAACTGTCACATTAAACCTTTAAAGCAATTGCTGTGTTGTCATGTGCTTACTCACCTTAGAAGTAATGTTGCGTGATTTCTGCTCTTCTTTGTCTGCCCTCTGCTGCATTTGGTCCGCCTGCTGCATGGGGTGGTTGTGTCGGCTGTATGTCCTGTTCTGGCTCGCTGTCAGAGTCCACCAAGGGTATGCCTCTATTGGTGGCTATGTTGTGCAACATAGCACACGTTGCCACAATCTTACAGCATTTCTCAGGACTATACTGTAATGCCCCACCGGTCTTGTGTATGATGCGGAATCGTGATTTTAGTACCCCAAATGTCCTTTCTATCACATTGCGCGTCGCAATGTGCGCACGATTGTAAAGTCGCTCCCTTTGTGTGGCAGGATTCAGGTATGGGGTGAGGATGTAAGACCTCACAGGGTATGCGCTATCTCCTACAGGATATGAGAGATCAACATATATTAGTCACTGCAATGTGTCACCACGGTGAACACTTTTGAAATACAGTATTACATTGATTTACCCAGAAGATATCCTTCTCCGAACTCCCCCGCAAGCAGACGTCTGTGTATTCCACTGTGCCGGAAGATGTAGGCGTCATGTGCACTGCCAGGGTAACTTGCGACAATGTCAGTGATTAGTGTTTTTGAGTTGCATGTTACCTGTATGTTGAGTGAATGGTAAGATTTCCGGTTGCGGTAGATATACTCATTCACTGCAGGGGGACATATGGGTACATGCGTCCCATCGATACAACCAATCACATGCGGGAACTGTGCAACCTGATAAAAATCTAATTTGGTTTGCATCAAATCCTGTGGTTTCGTGGGGAACCTGATGTGGTGGTGTATCCTCTGCAATATGGCATTTAGGAAACTGTTAAAAAAGCGCGATATGGCACTTTGGGAGACCCCTCCAGCTGCTGCAATTACTCCCTGGAAGGACCCTGAAGCTAGGAGATGGAGGGAACACAGGACCTGCACATGGGTGGGTATGGCATGTGTCCTGCGGGTCTGCCGCTGCAGTATAGGGTCTAACTCAGCAATTAGATCTAAGATAGCTGCAGCATTCAGCCTATATTTATCATAGATCTCCTCCTCCGTCTGCCCTAGCAATGTGACGCGCACTCTAAAGATTCTCTCCTGGATCCTCCTTCTCCTCTGTGCTGCTGCTCTCAGCCTCATCCTCCTCGCCACGACGTAGAGCGCTGCCATCGTGGGTCATTGTGATGCATTCTGGGACTGTTTAAGTTGTTTGCTGATGATTTCCACCTGTTTTAGCTTATGTGTAATTTTTACCACCTGATTTGATTTCTTCTAGTTTAAGGAATGCAAATAGCAAATTTAGGCTGGTTCTGTATTTGCGAAAACTTGATGCATCCCATTTTACGATTTCTTAATTGCGCTTCCTAAAATACAGAATCGGTATTACCGATTCTGTATTTTATGAAGCGCAAATATTGCGAAAACTACTATTTCTTGCGATTTTGCTTAATGCATCAGAACTAGCTAATTTGCGATCGGAAACGGCATTTTTTACCGATTCGCAATTTTGCCGGTCGCAAATTAGCTTGATGCATGTGGGCCAATACCTTTGAAAATAGAGGCCTATATGAACATATGAATTAAAGGCACAATAATGGGAAAAGCAACAAATTGTACAGTTATAACTTTAATGCAACGAAGCAATCAGCATTAGCCATGAATGATCTAGGGCCTCAGGCAGGTCCATAGTGGGAACCATGGAATAAAAATAAAGTGTAAATGCATGCCACAATAAAATCCCTGCTTGAGTGAGACAGATTTGTAGAGAGTTAACTCCCAGTATTTATCTCTCACCTGGATGCCAATACCAATATAACATCTGTAACTCATATTTAATGATTCAGATTATTGTGACACCATAAGCACACTGAGAGGCAGTGTATATCTTGTGGCATTCCTGAACCTTCAGGATTTAGAGCCTGATTTAGAGTTTGGTGGACGGGTTACTCCATTACAGTGACTACAATGAAGGATCCAGAGGCTTTGATCATTATAAACAATTGAGACCTAAAGAGGCTACCCTATCGGCCGAAGCATACCCCTCCTCCACTCTGCATATTCTTCTGCCCTACCTGACCCTTGAGTTCTCTAAACAGGTGACACAGATATAACATCATTACCACATGGACTCCTAATACAGATTCTGTAATCTCAGAGTCTATCTCATGTCAGAAGTAAGAATGCCAGGCTTATCCTCTTCAGGGCATGGACATAGGAGTCTTGGGCCCTTCCCAGATTTTGCATGACTAGAGACCTAGGTAGGGTTCAGCCACTGTTACATGATCATCAGCACAATGCATACATATACATTTCAACTCTCGTGGCACTCAGACATCTGCCAACAAATAGTCTCACCCTTCGCTCCCAGAAATGCCTGTAGGGTCATAATAAATGTATGCAAGTGTACATAGGGCTGCACTACTATTTAGAATGAACTGCTAGTAAACTTTAACTCTATATTAGTTCTTTTACCCAGGGAAGTGGATTAATGTGGGGATGACTTTGCAGGGATCAGTACATAAGAAGCTCAGATCCTGAATGTAAGTGCTGCCCCTAACGGGAGTATTGGGAACTTAGAATACTCTCGCAGTGTAAATGTAACTCTGGTGATGTCAGCCTAAATTGAGTGATGAAAAAGATTTAGATAGTACATCTTTATTCTTTCATTTTTTTGCCATTAAAGAAATGTCTGAATGCTACATTAAGTATACTGTTAAAGTTAGTAGAAGAACACGCCCAGCTTGAGCGACAGTTGAAAAGCAGGTATAAACAACCCTTGAAAGCTAAAACAAATCACCCTTATGAGGTGTGAGTAAATGCACAAACTGAAGTGAGTGTTTGACAATGTCGAATTTGGTGCATGGTAACCTATGGTACAGGAACAGTGACCGCCTGCATGTCTTGCCTTCAATGAAAACCTGCACTCTTCAAATACTCCTGAACGTTCTGCAAACTCAGGTGCAGGTACTACAGTGAATTGTTTCATTGTCTTAAGTTACTCAAAGCTGATAAAACAGCAGGTCTGATACAGCTTACATCAAATATCTATCTTAATAACCTCGATTGAGGGTCTAGCCTAATAATTCCTCCAACCACGGCTATAGAATTCAGACCAATGTAAACTTTGAGAGAAGGTTCGGTCGTATAGATTTTTAATGAAGGTGACAAGTAATATCCAGGAGTCCACATATTACTATAATATAGATACATTATTGAACTGCATTCCAAAGAGGTATCTGTTGTGTCTATAACCACTGATCTTTTCAAGAAGGCCCTAGTGCTAGGTGGAGTTAAGACCTAGTTTTGGAAGTACGTGTATGTCAAAGAAGGACATCTACATGTTGCCTTTGCAGGTCTGACAAAGACTTATTATTCTTTGACCAGGCCTTCTGAGGGCAACAATGGACAGACTCGAGAAGGATATTTGGCTTCTTCAGTTGGTCCTGATTGCCTACAGCAATACAACAATAGAGGGCTGCAATAGATGTGGATCAGTAGCCAGAAAAAAATGACATCTTTCAAAGGAATATGTAGTGCTGTGTTTTGAGCCCTGCCCGCTTTATATTGGATTTGTCGGAATTTAAGGAACACATCTTTCTCGGTTCAGGCAGACACCATTCAGAGCTGTGTATGATGACACAGCCATCCTCGGCCTCCTACCAGAGGTCTACAGAAGACTCTCCTCAGCTGAACATTTGGGATGCTCTCAGGAGATGGTCATGGCTGAATGCCCAAGAAGCATTGTCACTGGATTGTCAATGACCGGATCCAGAAAAGAAAGGAAAAGTTTGAAAACTGGTCTATTGATTGATCAAGACTACAGTTACCAGGACAACAGCAGCAAATAACCTGCCCAGGAAAGAAAACGCATATATACATCAACAACAGTAATAGAAGAAAATAAATAGGAAAGAAGGATTAATGTAGCAGAGGCCTAAGTGAGAGGGATATTTTCTTTGATAATGCATGAGCTGATGTGTTCTCTCTATCAGTCTTCACTTTACCCCGCTCTTTTTGTGGCTGTTCACCCGTTTCACATGGATCATTCTTTTCTCCGGGGCTATTCACTTAAATCGTGGGCCTCTGTCACCATATTTCACTTATTGCACTTACACAGTGCAGTGTCTCCTTGTGTGTGAGTGCATCATGAAACAAATGCCAGGATATCCCGTAGTGCCTGTGTCATTGACAATATACCTGTAAGTGGAAGAATCATCTGATAAAGTGTCATGTGCAGAAGTCACATTGCACTTGATACACATCTGCACACTCATGATGTCTATTTCCTGTCACTTCTGCCTGTCTACATGTCTCATCTCATTGCACACGTCTTCTTGTCACACATTGTATGTGCACGCATGTCATACAGTCGCAGAATGTTCATTGGCATGCACGTGTGTCACTCTTAGAATGGTAGTGGGGCATGTAAATTGAGATGAAATGTGTCTATCACTTTCTTCTTCAAAGAATTTAAAATATGAATCCCCTTTTGATGTTTATACTACATTTTCTGATATCAAATGCTTCCGTGGCCTCCTTTGAAGCCACCCTATTCCCTTTTTCATCTCATTTGTACTGCACTGTACAACATGTAGGACCCACTGTGAAGCCATTTATTTATTTATTTTTATTTTTATTTGAAAAGTTTTATAAAGCGCGAACATGACCCATACGGGTATCAGAGTGCTGTACAAAGTGGCATAAAAAGGAACAAATGAAGTAACTTAAAAACCACAAGGTCCAATGGAGGCACATACAAGGTCAAAGGGGGGGCACGGGGAGTCAGCCAATCTAGTGGGACCTGTAAAGTTTCAGCAGAGCAATAGATCAAAAGGACATGTGAGAAGAAACATAATACAATTTGAACAAAACGGTATATAAGAGTATCCGAACAGGAGACAGAAGTAGATTGAGATGATATGAATGAATGAATAAAGATATTTATAAAGCGCACAGCTACTCAGTAAGAGTGTCCCGGCGCTAAACAGGTCTCCCCATCAACCCAATTGCTGCCCCTCACAGCAGGAAATCATATTTACAATTGCTACAAGAGGATGGCGGATCAATGACAGAATAACCAAGTTTTAAGCAATTTCCTAAAAGTGGTTAGCTCGGTAAAAGTGGAAGAAATTTCCTCAGCATACGCAAGAGCCCAAAGCAAGTGCCTACAACTGACTGGACTTGGGCTCTCGTTGAAAGAGTATCGTCTATTATGATGCCCAGATTTTTTTCCATCTGTTGTGCAGAGAGAGGAGGTGACATATCTTCAGGCCACCAGCGTCTCAGGGCTAATGCTGTAGATGGTCATTCAGGAGTAGCCATTTGACATGTTTTTTTGAAAGAGGCAGTAAATTGGTTGGATCTGATCTCAGGAGGAAGAACGTTCCATATTCTTGGACCAAGACCATAAAAAGCACGATTGTAAGTTCTTTTCTTATTGAATTTGGGAGGTTTCAATAGTAGGGTGTTAGAGCTTCTTAAGTTCCAAATCGAGCCAGATAGCTCGATTTGGAACATTTGATTTATGTGGTAATGTGCTGCTTCCAACCTGATGGTGATGTCTCACAAAGCTAAATTTCATTGGAACCATTGTTCCTGAAATGTGCTTTACAGGAGATTCTGGTGAAATGAAACCCATTCGTTCAGTGGCGTAAGGAAACTTGAGGGGGCTCCCTGCAAAGTACATGGACGGGGGCCCCCATGCTCCGGGCCCAGTCAGATGCTCTCAGGCCAGAGGCTCGCTGCCCATGCACAGTGCCAGAGAGGGCCGCCTTGAGCTCAGGGCCCCCCCACACTGTGGGGCTGCTGTGACTATTGTTACGCCCCTGCATTCATTATTACGAGCCTATGCTCTAAGCAATTCTTTTACAGGTTTTGTTGAATTGACATTTCACTCAGGCCCTGATTACGAGTGGACATACGTTTTCTGACCCCTGTGCAAACTCGTTTGTGCAGGGGTCAGAATTTCGAGTTACGCAGCGTTTTACCACATCCGGTGATGAGCAAATGTAAAAGAATCCACATCGTTTGTTAAAATTCAGCAAGTCAAACCTGCCAGAATTTAACAGATCCTGATGAACTCCTGCACACAGGGCCTGCTTTAGAGCTGTTGGCGCCTGGTGCGACAATCATTTCTTACCCCCCCCCCCATGACCACCTCCTCGGATTCCCTCACAACCACCAGGCAAAAGTACCCCTCATTTCTCTGTAGCCCCTCTCTCACATACATTTAATTTGTTTTAAAGCACTGGTAAAGGCTGACTTTAGTCACTGTTCTATATTAGGGTTGTATCTTATGAACTGCGGTAACAAAAGGATCTCTGTAACAAAAGCAATAATCCCCTCAGCTATCCACATAAAATTCAGATCTGTGATCTGCACGGTACACGTTCTTTGCAGCAGGCATAATAACCCTCTGTGCTACTTCATGGCGAGTCAAAACTGCCCCTTGGCAAAATTCTGATCGCTCTCTCTAGCAGGAACATTAATCACAAGAGTTATTATGACATTTTCAATGCTGCCTGAAAACTGGACGCACAAGGAACTCTGCTGAAGGTGTTTTTAAATCATAAGTTATTATTAAGCGCAGCCCCCCAATTACCCCCCCCCCCGAGGTTAGCGCCCCCTCAGGTCAGCGCCCAGTGCGGCTGCACCAGTCGCACTGACCTAAAGCCAGCCCTGCCTGCACACTCTCTCAAAAAGAATCATAACTATCCACACACAGTACCTACTGCTGGTCACACACAGAACCCATCTGGGGGCTACATACATGACCATCTGTTGCTAATAGTTTGCACATGGAACTTTTTATTGCCCTCCACCCCTAATCTGCTTCTATTTACCCAAACTGTTATATACATGTAATTATGAATGCAAACCCTGATGGCGCTATTTATAAAATATAACGTGTGTAATTTAGGTGTGCACATTTGCTCCTATACTTTTGAGTAACTTTACTACTTTTGGCTATTTACAAAATCCATGAGTAAAGTTACTCAAAAGTGTAGACTTACACCTGAAAAGGGGATAGAGCCTCATTTAAAAGGGTAAGTTACTACCACAGTAGTAAGTTTAGCACCACACATGCCCATCACCTGGTAGTGCAACACCCTCCCAGGAAAAATAATTAAGGAAAGAACTTAAAAGTAAACCGCACAGGAAATAGTTAATTTAAATTAAATTATTTCCAATTGTTAAAATTATAAATAAATATAATTTAATCTAAATATATCTATAAAATAGGGCATATGTTTCATTAAATTATAAAATACTTTAATATCCTTTTTTGCTTTTAAAAATGAATGTGACAATACATTTTATTAAATGTAATTAAAGTACTTTCAATTACTATTATACATACATTTAAATAATTAGTAATGCACAATAGAAAGAACATTGTGTTTACTTTAGGTGGAAATTTATTTTTGAATTTAAACTTGAAACAATAATTTTAATTTAATTTTATATATTTTATATCATTTAATTTTTAAGTCAAAATGTAGTCAATAGTGCTGTATAATTTTTCTTTAGTTCTACGATTGAAAGAAATATAGAAAATTAATTTACATTCACATTTAATATAAAAATATTTTTACAAACTTTTTTCAAGTTGAAAAACCTTTTTTCCTTTTTTCTATACATTATCACGTGGAGATGTCGGTCACCAGAGAGGAGATCCGCCACGACTACCGAGAGCTCCATATGGTAAAGTAGAGGCAATTAAATCTTGGAAACAGTAAGAAACAGAAGGAATTTTAGGAAGAAGTGGGAATATCCATGGAATCTGTACCGCTAATAGAGACCGAACTGGAAACTAGAAACATCTGGGCCAGTATGGGACCACAAAGAGCATCTGCGCATGATTGTCCTGGATCTTTCTGAGAACTCTGGAAATAAGAGAAATCAGGATAAATGCATAGACAAGACCCTTCGGCCATTGGATGGCCATAACATCCACTTCTCAGTCTATGGGATATGGAACTAGGGACCAAAAATTTGGAAGAAGGGTATTCTCCCTTGAAGCAACCAGCCAAGGATGACTGAAACTGAGAGCTATCTCCTGAAACAGGCGAGGACTCAGACTCCGGCACACTGAAGAAGGAAACATCCAGCTCTGATGGTCCACATGCCTATCCTTCCTCTCAGGCAAATAAACTGCTATTAAACAGAGAATGCTGAACTTTGTTTACTGAGAAACTTCCTGAGCCAGAATCACCAAATCTTGGACTTGGGTGCCTCCTGGACCTGGCTACCTAATTGTCCATTCTCACCTGGACTGCCTGGTCCTTGATCAAAGGAGAGAAACGATTTGGGCCTGATAAATTTCTGTGAACGTCTTGCAACTGAAAGACCTCTGAACGTCTTCCAAGAAGAAACAATCCTGGATCGACTACTGTCCCAGCGTTGTAACCCTCCCCTTGCTGCTGGTATCTGTATTTTCCAGCACCGGCCACCTTTGCAGGGTGTGATGAATTCGGAAAGTTACAGGGACTAGACGTTTGCAAATCCCTGGAGAAAAGATTTCAATACGGTAGTGGGTGTTGCCAGGGGCGTAACATAGGCCCCCGCAGCCCCCGTGGTGCAGGGGGCCCCCGAACTGCAGGGGGCCCCCTCAGCACAGTACTCAGGCCTGAGAGCTCCGGATTAAATCCGGAGCATGGGCCCCTCCATGTACCTTGCAGGGGGCCCCTTCAACTTTCGTTACGCCACTGGGTGTTGCACTAGAAGCTGTAGATGTCTTTGGGACTTTGCAACCATGGTCAGAGAAGCAGCCATATGCCCTTGCACTCTTAACCCTACCCTGGCTGTCATCTCTGACTTGCCTAATAGATTTGCCAGATGAGATGTAACTCCAATTTACCCTCACACCCCTTGGGAAAATGTGAAGGTGAGCTGACACTGATGAACCCACTATTGCTGCAGTTACTCATACACAGTCAAAGGATACATCACGTAGAAATCCTTCTTGTGGTTCTGTCATAACAAATATTTGTGCAGTCACTACCTTGTGTACCTTCTGCTACTGACTGTAAGTCTCTGAGAAAGGTCTGAACTGCATAGATGAAGTAAGTATTGTCACAAATGGAAAAATTATAAGCAGAATATGATCTCTTTACTGTCATTTCCACCATGTCAGAAAGAGATGCCTCGTCAGAGATCATGGAGCCTTGCAAAGAAAGACCAGCCATTAACGCGTCTACTTTGACTACAGAAGGAAGGTATTCTCTAAAGCCGTTCAAAGGATATTGTTTGGCCAGAAATCTGGAGTACACAGGACAGTCAACATCCGTCTACTCTGATGAGCACTTTTTAAGTAGAAAAAAGCTCTATGGTTCCCTTTTCTGGTATTGTAAAAAGAAGTCCTCATCCCATTCTTTTACCAGTTCAGGGAAAGATAAATTGCCCCTAACATGTTGCAGCAGGTCTGTCAATTCACTTTCTTGGATCTATCGCTCTCTAATATCTTGATCATTCTTCTCATTAGCACTATAGTCATTGGCGGGTCCTGCCATCTGGGTTGTTTTGTGTTAGGAGACTCTTCTCTAGCTTTAAGGGTGGTTGCTACTACATTGCCTTTCATTTACTAAAGAAGAGGTACAGAGGAAAATCGAGAAGGAACCACAGCTGCCTCATCCCCTACATCAGACACAGGAGACAAAATTTCAGAAACTTGTGAATGTTTGTGTTTTCAGCATGCCTGCTGTGCTTCATTTCTGCCAAAGGTGTATTAATACAATAAAATTGTAGTTGTCTCAATTATATTCGAACATAAAAGAGTGAGAAACAAAAGGGTTTTAATAATTTAAAAAACGACTTCAGAAGTACTTGTATAGTCCTTATTCAGGGAATTACGCCTGTCCCATCTATGATCTAAAAACTCAAACAATTAAAGTGCAGGGTATCATAGACCACCAGTAAAAATTCAAAGGAGTGCAGTGCAGTAAAACATTGCAAATTATCACAGTGAGTAATTACATTAAAGTGAACCACACTAAAGAATAAAGAATATCAAACTTGCAAAAGCTGTTTGAATGTATGCTAGTTAAATCTGTATGCAATACCACTGGTACAAACCAGCACTGGTCTTCCAAAGCAGGGGCACAATAGAGTATTTGTAAGTTACATTTTGTTTGGAAATGTGCCCATTGCATTTCATAGCTGCTCCATTGGCATATGATAGTCATCCTCCTGTTAATAATGTTTGTTTTTTACATGCTTTAGTTATATTTTGCTACTTTTATAACTTACACTTTAGCTGAGAGAGCACGCCCTGTGATGTTGTTGGGATTGAAGGTCACATGGCACCATTTACCACGATGTCACCAGGGTCAACAGTCATATGATGTCACATCCTGTGGAATCATTAAGGTCATAGGGTATGTGATGTCACTTCTGCCACCCTTGCAGTGGCGGCTCGCAGAGGGAGTGCTGCGGGCAGTGAGGCGGGGCGGGGGAGGGACTAGGGTGGGGGGTAGTGGACTTCGACATACGGCGGAACGGAGTAAAGTAAGTAAATAAATAAATAAAACAATCTACCTTGCGCACGCTGCATCGCCGAGTTGGTGATGCAGCGCGCGCAAGGTAAATTGTTTTATTTATTTATTTACTTACTTTACTCCGTTCCGCCGTATGTCGGAGTCCACTACCCCCCCCACCCTGCCCCTCCCTGCCCACCGCCCCGCAGCACTCCCTCTGCGAGCCGCCACTGCACCCTTGGCATTTTAGTGAATTGACGCATGTGCACTTCCTGCGTTAAAAACTTTCCATAGTAACTCAAGTCTTGCGTAGCTCTAAACATTGTGCAATCACTGCAATCATGAGAATACCAGGTCTCAGATAGGAACCCATACTAGGAAACTCTTCTGCAAAGCAGATTGAAGCACCCATTTCCACCCACTCGAAGGAGAAAGACCAGACTGCTGGCTGCAAACAACGAGGTAAGGAGCTCAGGTAACACAGAAACAGGAACCACTAAGTCAAGCCTCTGATGCCATGCATATTAAATAGAAAGATACGGCTAAACCACAGCCGCCTGTACAGATATAATATTGAGAAAGAAAAACATTAATTTTACACTTATCAATACTGCTGGAAAGACAAGAGGTAGTTTGCACAGGAAGATCTCAATTGAGATGAGAGAGGCTAACTATTTAGGTTTACAATGATTTTGGTTTTGTTGGGATGGGTAAACCCTAGCTTAAGAACGAGGCAGACCTCACATTCAAAGGGCTGGGGCGAAGAAGAGACAAGGAAGTAAAGCTAGTGCTGTCAATGATTTAGCAAAACCGGAAGTATCAATGTTCATGGTCACTTCAGCATAGTGGAAAATTGATCCACTGCCAAGCAAAAAATAATAGGGAACACAATACTCTCTTGGACACGCAGTTTAGAAAACATTTGTACAAAGCCTCAGAGAACTGCCCAATTACTGCAGAAGAGTAGCAAACTAATGTATCCCTTTGCAAAAGTAGGAACTCACTGGCCAGACATTTTATAACATAAAACAGCTTACCTGAATCACAGGGAGCTGCAGAATGACCTGTCAAATTAATTTTAATTCGAAAGGTTGCAATTTCTGACCTCTAGTGATTGGCTGCAATCACAGGACTGGTGACCTACAAGGGACTGCAGACTGTGACCTACAAGGGACTGCAGACCACTCGAAAATGAACACAGATTCTAAAAAAATAAAAACAGCCCGTGTTCCTTAAAGGAACCAATGCTACTTTTTCCTTTTTAAAATCGATTTTGGAAAATATCAAGTCCCTTGGACCACTGCCTTCTCCTCCAAGGCTGCCAACATGAATTCCAAAGGGGGAGGGATCCTAATGGGACCGCATCCGCTTTGCGAATCAGTTACTACCCAAACTCAAGGGTCGGTAACTCATGAATGGTTTGCTACCTCAATTGTAGCCATAAGCCAGTGCTACAATCCTTTCCTACACCCTCCTATTTGGAATTCGGAAAGGATTGTAAAAGTCCTTTAGTGAGTTGGAAACAATTTTCTTTTTCATAAAAAGGCTTTTGTACATAAAAAGGTCTTTTGCTGTTGCAAACCGTGTGCATTTTGTGAATAGCAGGATTTGAGATTGCAAAAGAACTTTGGGCCAGATGTACGACCCTTCCAATTTGCGAGTCGCAAATTGCGTCGTTTTGTGACTTGCAAATTGAAATTTACAACAGTGTCTCAGACACTGTTTGCGATTCCTAATGGGGTTGCAAATTGCCTGCCTCATTAATATTCATGAGGCAGGTGCAAATGGCGACCCTATTGGGTATGGCTAGCACTCCCAGGGATGGTGGCCTGCTGGGGTCAGCAGACCACCATGTCTGTGACTGCTTTTTAAATAATGCAGTTTTTTTTTAAATGCAGCCCGTTTTCCTTAAAGGAAAACAGGATGCATTTAAAAAAGAAAAATGAAACGTTACTGTTTCATTTTTTAAGAGTAGGAGGTGCTCTGTGGGACCACTGCCTGCTCTTAAAAGATATTTTCGCTGCCAGTCACAAAGGAGAAGGGGTCCCGTGGGGACCCCTTCCCATTTGCGAGTGGCTTACCACCCATTTGAAATGGGTGGTAAACTGGGAGTGTTTTGCAGCCGCAAAACAATCTTACATTGTAGTGCGAGTCGCTATTAGGAAGGGACGCCCTTGGCACGCCCCTTCCTAATAGAAAGTCGCAAACCCTATTTTGCGAGTCGGTAATAGGTTACCGACTCGCAAAATAGGGTTTGTAAATAGGGCAGACCTATTTTGCGGTCGCAAATGGACCGATTTCCCGTTTACGACCACAAGAAACGGTCGTTCATCTGGGCCTTTGTACATCAGGCCCATTGCGCTATATTTCTGACCTCTCGTCTTGGCAGAAAGCAGAACTGCAGAAATCAAAGGACATTTACTGACAAACTGAAACATTGATGCCATCTGACATCTCTACAGCAATATATATCCTACAGCAAAGAAGTCTTCATGAAGCAAGTGGCCTCCTTCGCTACGGCACCGGCCTCATGAAACATAGCTAAGTACTTCTGTGCAAGCAACATCCTCAGCTGGCTCAAGCTGTGAAATCTTAAAATAGCTCAGTGGCAGATGCTGACCTACAATATTTGCTATATGTTTGTTTAGCAAAGGTCCAAATAAGTGATAGAAGAAAATGCCATCATATTCACTAGATTGTACCAGCATTCTTGCTTTGTGAAATTTGGCAATACATTTACAGTACTAAATTGCTATGCCTTAGTCCACGCCATACAAATTCCTTTTCCTAGAACCTTAAAAGGAACTGGCGACTTCTTGACACAGCCTACAATCCAGCGCACCTTCAAGTTACTTGTGATATTCGAGTAATCTGCACCTCTTTCTGCCTCACATACCTCAGATATGGATAGGGTGGAACACAAATACCTAAAAGGCAGTGTATTACCACAAAACAAACGTTTTTTCTTCACATTCACCACTTTCTAAAGGTGGAGTTAAGAATAATAAATCTGTACTTAAGTATGTGTATTTACCATGACAATATAGCACTAGTCGATGTTTTGAAGGTTCTATTGTTACAACTCAATATTTTGTACTTAGATGTTCTGACATACAGCCAAAAGAGAAATATTTTCACTTTTTCTTTCAGGCGAAGCCAATGTGAAAGACAATACAGTGAATAAACTGAATCATCACATTTCTACATGCAAATGGACATACATGATAATGTAGAATCCCTTCAATTGCAATGGCAGTAGAGGAGGGAAAGTCTAAGACCAACCATCTTTCATCAGTTTCCTCGAAGGAAGCAATGTGCTTTCCAGGCCAAAAAATGACCTTACTCCATGGATTTTGCTTCTGGGGTGAGGGAAACACAACACTGAACTTTCAGGATATCAGTGCTACTGTATAAAGATTTCATGGATCAAAGAGTAATGTTCTAGACAGTAAATGACGTAAGAGAAGAAGCCACCATGCACGTTATAAAGATCGACTGCACCCGATATCATAAGATAAGGTCAGGAGACGATGTTTGGGCATGATATGGTGATGGATATGAGCCTGGTAATGTAAGGATGAGGACACTCAAGAAAGGAGTGGTCAAGTGATGGTATTTGTGTCATCACCATGGAGTGCAGAATGAGGATACTGAATAAATGTATGTGTCCAGATGTACAACATGTGGGGGATGGGATAGGATTCAGGCCAACTGAATTATGGGCCTGATGTGGTAAACCTCATCAGCTCAAGGTGTCTGGAGAAGAGGTGTACAATACCCTAGGTGCAAAGGTGCTATTTGGCTGTAGAATGAAACATGTCTTCGGCATAGTGCTATGAGGAGGAGCGGGAAGACGTATAAGAATATTTGCCCAGAGATGTTTTCCTTAAAGAATTATAGGACTTGAAGTCCAGGTATTTTATCAGCCATAGCATAAAGATAGTCATTAAGGTATGTGGTATGGAGTCTTTATAGGTGGTCAGGCAAGGTAGCAGTATTTGCTCAGATGTTATAATAGACACCAAAATGTAAATGTAAGGATGTGATAGCTTATTAATGGCATACACCCAAATGGTGTAGCAATGACATGGACCAATCACACTCTAGTTACTTTTTACTTATTTACTCATGGTTGGTCATTGGGATATTAAACACGCCTTTGTTAACAATCGCAAAACTCCTAACTTTGGCATAAACGTGATAGCACTAAAGCAGTTTGAAAAACTCTAGTCCTTGATAGAATGTACACAAGACATAGAAGTGTTGTATACAGTGCTTGAAATGGAAAATTAGAAGTGCAGGTACTCTGCAGCAGAGTACCTGCTTGTTTCTGAGAAGTGCCGGGACTCTCCAATTAAAAGTATTACGTTGCTCTTGAAAAGTGCCAGTACTGTCCCTCTCTAAATAAAATAGTGCCGGTACTCCGTACCGGGCAGTACCGGCCCATTTAAAGCATTGGTTGTATATGAAATTCTGTAAATGTCTATTTGGTACATTCAGCAAGGAACTGTCTCTAATATTCTCACACATAAGAATAATCCTTGCTTTACAAGTGAAATGAAATTTGAGAAATTAAAATTGAGATATGCGAAATGCACCTGGAGAAGGTCATACAGTAATGAACCTCGTTCGAAATATAAAATCAGATGAGAGAGTTTAAAACTGTCGTATTTATTCCCAAATCATCATATTTTGGTGATATTATAAAAACGAATGCAAAAAGACCTAAAAAACCTTTTCAGGTTTTCTCTAGTCTTCATAATCTCGATTACCTCCTCCCATTGGTACTGAACTCGCAAACGTTTTGTGAGGATTTAGCAAGTCATTATATTAACAAAATGTAAATAATCCAGGAATTCATTAAGTGCCAACATCCTTGGTGTGAATTCTGACCCCTAGACATTGTGGCATTAGAGAGGACATGTGTAATTCATTCCCTGCCTCTACTAGATGAAAATCAGTCTGAAACTCTGCTTAATGAATTGAAATCTGGTTCCCCGGATTATATCTGTCCTTTTGCAAATTAAAAAAAAGTTATGTCTGGTCACTATTCCAGCAATCACTCAGATTGTAAATTTCTCTTTTAGTAACAGAGCTGTACCACATAACAGGAAAAATCGACCATCAAACGTTTGTTAAAAACAATCATCTAGACCCACTGGATGTATGTTATGTTATGTTATGTTATGTTATGTTATGTTATAAGGATTTTATAAAGCGCACGTACACCGGTTGGTTTCATGGTGCTGAGTCTAGAATTAGCCGAACCCAGTGGAAAGATTATTCATAGGCCTGCACAAACAGCCATGTCTTAAGACTTTTTCTGAAACGCAGAAGGTCAGTGCATGACCTGATCTCTAGAGGGAAAGAGTTCCACAATCTAGGGGCTAAGGAGGCAAACCTGCATCCCCCTTGTCGCTTTAGCTTAAAAGTGGAGGTTGTCAGTAGCTGGAGATGGGCTGAGCGTGAGGGAGTGTACCTTGATATGAGACTGTCTATAAATTTGGGGCTCCGACCATGCAGGGATTTAAAAATTAGGCATCCCGTTTTAAAGGCACAGCGTTGGGGAATGGGAAGCCAGTGTAGGTTTCTTAAAAGAGGGGTGGCAGATTGCCACCTGGGTTGCTGGTGAATCAGTCTGGCCGCTTGGTTCTGAACCATCTGTAGCCGCTTGGTTAGAAAAAGTGGCATACCCAGATGGACTGAGTTAGCATAGTCTGAATGTGACAGCACCGTGGCTATCACGACCTGTATCAGTGCCGCTTGTGTGAGTAATCGGCTGATCTTTCTGATCTTTCGCAGCTGGAAGAAGCAGGACGAGATCACCGAACCGACTTGCGATCTTAGTGACAGGTCATTATTTATAGTGACACCAAGGCTCTTGGCAGAGGAAGAGGGGGTGGGGGGGTCCGAGTTCCATAGGCCAGTAGTGTGGGCCCCAGAAATTGTGGCTGCCCCCCGTCAGAACTAATTCAGTCTTACCTGGATTGAGCTTTAAGTGGTTATGGTCCATCCAGTGACGGATGTGCAGCATAGTAGCCTGAAATTCAGAGACTGATTTAGGTGAGTTGTCGATGGTAAACATTAATTGTAAATCATCGGCATAGTTGAAGGTGGTCACTTTCCTTTCCTTCAGGGACTGAATCAGGGGGAGGAGGTAAAGATTAAACAAGTGGGGGGATAGCGAGGATCCCTGCGGGACCCCACATGTTGTTCTTATCTTGGGTGCTGTAAACTGGGCTATGCGGACTGACTGGGAACGATCTTCAAGAAAGGAGCTGATCCAGCTAAAGGCTAAGCCCTGGATGCCAGCCTCCCTGACACGGTCCGCCAGTATACCATGGTCGACCGTGTCAAAGGCGGCAGAGAGATCTAATAGCATCAGGGCCAGTGGGGTCCCTCTGTCAGCTTTGTCTCATAGTGTGTCCAAGAACGCCAATATCAACGTCTCCGTAGAGTGGGCGGGACGAAATCCCGCTTGGTGTGAGTCTAGATAGTTGGATTGTTCCATGAAGTTGGATAAGCACGTCACCACATGGGCCTCCAGTACCTTAGCCAGGTACGGGAGCAAAGAAATCGGGCGATAGTTTGCCAAACTCTGTGGGTCTGCTCCTGTTTTTTTAAGAAGGGGGATCACAATTGCTTCTTTGAAGGCTTTGGGAACGCGGCCCTGGGAAAGGGACTCATTCAAAAGAGCAAGGGCTGAGCTCGGGAGAACGGAGAGGGCATCTTTTAGGACATGTGGTGGACAGCAGTCTGTGGGGGATCCGGATTTTACTTTGGACAGCAGGTCCTGGAAGGCCTGGGTACTGGTGGCTGGGAAATTTTCAAGAGCGGACGGGTCCCTATGTGTAGCAGAAGGTGTCTCGTTGGAGATGTGTGTGGGAATACTGGCTTTAATAGTGGAAATCTTTTCAATAAAGTAGTTGTTCAGTGAGTCACAGAGTGCTTGCGTAGGTGTGGGTTTGATTAGGACTCTATCTGAGTTAGATAATTCATTAATGATTGAGAAGATTTCCTTCGATCTGTTATTAGAGTTTAAGATTCTGGAGGAGAAGTGAGCGGCTTTCGCCGTTAAAATAGCCTTTTTATTTTCTTTCCATGCTGCCAGGTAGAGGTGTTTCCCTTCTGGAGAGTAATTCTGTCTCCACTTCCTTTCCTGTTGGCGAAGTGCCAGTTTTTGTAGTTTTAGTTCGTGGGAGAACCATCTCTCTCATGTAGCAAACTATAGGCTTATTTCACTTCTTCCTACAGTTTCAAAGTACGCAGAAAAACATTTATGAAATTGCTTAGTTGCACACTAAGAAAAGCATGGGCTCCTAGACGATAATTAATGGGCTTTAGGTCAGAATTTGGACCCAGGCTGGTACTAAAGCTCCTTTGGTCTTGGAAATCAAAACACTAAGAGGTAAGAAAAAGGTGAGAAATGCGCAGAAAGAGGCAGAATAAAGGTCAGCAATGAGCTGAAAGAGGGAAAATAGAGGTCAGCAACAAGCAGAGAGAGGAAGAATAAAGGTGAGAAACCAGCAGAAAGAGCCAAAATAAAGGTCAGAAACGATCAGAAAGGGTGGTAGGGCCAACAACCCCTATTATTGCTGCGAGTAAGTCGCCCATAGCGGAATTGCTGAGACATCGTCGGAATCACCGCCCCCTTTCTCACCACTCTGCAAAGGGGCCTCCTGGCGCACTACTGGTTGGGGGATGAAGTCCCTTTGGATGCTGAGAGTATTTGGGGACCAAGAACCCCTATTGTTGTTACAAGTAACTCCCCCACAGGGGTGAGCGCACCAGTAAACTCTACTCTGCCGGCTGGTTGGTGGAGTTTTTGCTGAACTCCACGTTCCAAGTGGAGTGCGGAGTGGTAAAACTCCACCGGCAGAGCAGAGTTTACTGCCCACCACTAGTTACCATTCACAGACCCACTCAGAGATTCATGCACCCACTCACAGATCCACTCAGAGACTCACGCACCCACTCCCAGACCCACTCAAACACTTATGGACCCACTCGGAGACTCACACAACCACTCACAGACCCCCTCAGACATTCATGCACCCACTCACTCACCCTCTCAGACAGTCACACACCCACTAACCTACCTATACAGCGACTCACACACACACTCTTTAAGGTTACAAGTTACAGTTAGGAAAAAAATGTAAAAAGCTGTCGGCATTCACTGGAAAAACCAAAGGTTGCTGGGATGCTATAGTTAGGAAATAGAATTTAAAAAACGTAGAATTCACTGAAAAAAACAAAGGTTACAGCGACATTATAGTTAGGAAATAGGATGAGGTGGAGTGATATTGAGTGTAAGGGCACTGTGTGGCGTAGAGTAGCTGGGAGTGGAGTAGCATTGTGTGGCATGGAGTTGAGTGGCATTGTGTGGCGTGGAGTGGAGTAGTGCTGAGTAGGGTGGAGTGGAATTGAGTGGAGTGACATTATGTGGAGTGGAGTGGCATTGTGTGGTGAGGAGTGGAGTGGAATTGTGTGGAATACAATAGAGTGGAGTGACTTGTAGTGTGGAGTGGAATTGTGAGGCGTGGAGTAGCATTGTGTGGGGTGGAGTGGAATGGAGGGGAGTGGAGTTGAACTGAGTGGAGTAGAGTGGAATTGTATGGAGTGGAACTGAATTATGTGGAATTGATTGCAGTGACATTGTGTGGCGTGCAGTGAAGTGAAGTGGCACTGTGTGGCATGAAGTGAAGTAGAATGGCACTGTGTAGAGTGAAGTGAAATGTGTAGGGTGGAGTGGCATTGTTTGGTGTGCAGTGGAGTGGAGAGGCATTGTGTGGCATTGAGTGGAGTGGCACTGGGAGGCATTATGTGGCATTAAGTGCAATGGAGTGGCACTGTTTGGTGGAGGTGAAATTGTGTGGCATTCTGTGGTGTGACATGGAGGGGAGTGGAGTGGCCTTGTAAAGCACAGAGTGGAATTGTGTCGCATTGTATGGAGAGGAGTCAAGTGGAGTGGAATTGTGTGGAGTGAAGTGGAAATGTGTGGAGTGGAATTGGATGGCATTCATTGGAGTGGAATGGAGTGAACTGGAGAGGCGTTGTGTGGATTGGAGTGGAATTGTGTGGCACTGTGTGAAGTGGAGCAGAGTGGCATAGTGTGGAGTGGAGTGAAACTGTGTAGCATTGTGTGGCATGCAATGAAATGGAGTGGAATTGTGCGGCATTGTGTGGAGTGGACTAGCATGGAGTGGAGTTGCAATATTTTCTGTGAGTGGCATGGAGTGGAACTGTCTAGCATTGTGTGGTGTGGAGTGGAGTGGAGTAGAGTAGAGGCAAGTGGAGTAGACTTGCGCAGAGTGGAATTGTGTGGTATTGTGTGGCATGTAGTGGAATTGTATTGCACAGTGTGGTGTGGAGTAGAGTGGAATTAGGTTACGTTGTGTGTCATTGAGGGAAGTGGAGTGGAACTGTGTAGCATGGAGTGGCATGGAGTGGCATGGAGTGGAATGGAGTGAAGTGGTATTGTGTAGTGTGGCGTGGCATGGAGTGGAATGGTGTAGCATTGTGTGACGTGGAGTGGAGTGGAATTGTATGGCATTGTGAGGCAAGAATTGCAGTGGAGTGGAACTGTGTGGCATTGTGTGGAGTGGATTGGAACAGAGTTGCATTGTGTGGCATGGGGTGGAGTTGAATTGTGTGCCATTGTGTTGCTTGGAGTGGAGTGTAACTGAGTGGCACTGTCATCCAGGGGAGTTGAGTTGAATTATGTAGTGTGAAGTGGCATGGAGTGGAGTGGCATTGTGTGGTGTGGAGTGGACTGGAGCGAAGTCGCATTGTGTAACGTGGAGTGGATTTGTGTGGAGTGGAGTGGAATTGTGTGACACTATGGGGAGTGGAGTTGAATTGGGTGGCCTTGAGTGATGTGGAGTGGAGTGAAA
Source organism: Calotriton arnoldi (assembly GCA_963921515.1). Taxonomy (NCBI): domain Eukaryota; kingdom Metazoa; phylum Chordata; class Amphibia; order Caudata; family Salamandridae; genus Calotriton; species Calotriton arnoldi. The sequence continues at coordinate 461,527 of CAWUFW010002863.1, forward strand.
TTGTGTGGCAATGTGTGGGGTGGAGTGGAATTCCATGGTGTGGAGTTGAGTGGAATAGTGTGGCATTGTGTGGAGTGGAGTGGAATTGTGGCATTGCATGGTGTGGTGTGGAGTGGAATGGAGTGAAGTGGAGTGGAGTGGAATTTTGTAGCATTGTATAGCATGCACACAAATCTCTGTCACCCTCCCTCTCTCCTGTCTAAATTGTACTACTGCTGTCACATTTCACCAGAGCTGTTCATATGGTTACAAGCTTGCTGTGATGCTCCAGGCAAGCAGATCCATTGAGGTTTTTTTTCACGTTGCTCATTATTATTTTTCATTGTTTTGTTAGTTATGTACATTGTAAGCATTATTGTAGTATACGTCTTCGACATATCCTTCTGTAAATAGAGAGGCCCACCACAATATTTCAGTAAACAGTATTTCAAATGTGCGAGATACAGGTCAATATCAATAAATTCACAGTAAAGGATCAATGAGGGTAACAGAGCCAAAAGGGAAGGGCATTCAATGAAATATTATCAACAACCGACATGCTGTACTGTCAATTGGTGGAGCTGGCAATGGAGACCCTACAGGAAAGGGCAGAAGGACTAAATGACGCCTAGAAAATGTAGTCCAAAACCACAAACTAGAGCTATATTTTTTATAACCTTAACCCTACAAAATGCAAAAAGTAAAAAAAAAGAAGGTGTCTGTGTGGTTGAGGGAGCCACGGGAAAAACAGGCGGAGGTACCTCAGTAAGCCGCAGGCTCGAGGGGGAGGGGGGAAGAGGACAGACACCAAATCGTGTACCGCACATGGTTCCAGGGAGGGGATACGGGGGGGACATCACGAGGCTCAGAGCCACTCACACCATGATGGACTGTATCTGGGGACGAAGACCCCCCTCTCCTTCAGGGATGTCGCCTATCCGTTTTGGCCAACAGCTCGACCATGAATGTGTCCCAGGCGTGTAGTGCTGGCACCATCCCCTGTGCCGTAGGCAGTGATTTCCATACTGCTATCTCAGCAGACGCCCACTTATGTCAGTCCGTCAGCCACATTGATAACAATGGCACCACCACAGACTTCCAAGTCATGGGTTTTTGGAGCTTCAGGAGGACGAATGTCAGATCTATGAACCATACCATATACTTGTTCTTAAGAGTATGGAGTGTTAGTCCCAATAAGCACTGAAGCGGATCACACTGCAGGGGGCAACCCATCACCTTGGACAGTGTCTGGACAGCCTCCCCAGTAGTAAGCGATCACTGGGCAGTCCCAAACCATATGGTAGAAGTCTACTTCTGCAAATGGGCAGCGGGGACAGCCAGGGAAGACACTTGGAAAAATGGGGTGAAGGTACCCCGGGGTCAGGTATGCCTGGTGGACATTATTAAATTGTCTGTGTTTCAGGTGGGAATTTCAGAGGACACCCCACACTTGCTTCAGTGCCTGGCTCCAGTGTTTATCCATCAGTTCTCGACCAGTAGATTGAGCACATTTGTCTCGTAGAACCCAGAGCGTGTGTACACGAGGCTTTAACAGTCCACCGTACAGCAAAGTGAGTGCATGCCTGCCATAGCCATGTTACAGTAGCATCTGTAAGGCCAAGGATGCGGGTGGCGCAGCTCGGTCCAGCCCCTGCGTGACCCCAATAGCTTCTACTAATGCATTGTAGGTCAAGAACTGGCCTCGTGGATCTCATACCGATCCTGGAAAGACCTGAGGTGCTTGTGTTCTTAGAGATCCCTCCAAGGTGGCAACTCCCACATCCATCCATGCTCCTGCATCATGATGCAATCTCCCAAAACTCCAGAAGCACCCACAACAGAAAGAAAGGTGCATACAGAACCGGACTCCAGCGTGAGGTTACATATTGATCCCAGCAGGGCCTGGCCAGCCTGAGCAAGTGCCCTATCCTCCTCATTTTGCGTCAAAGGCCCATAAGCCACCCAAGGATATCTTGGCCACCCAGGTAACAGACAACGCAGGCCCGCTCTAATGTGGGACTCTGTCTGAGCCACTGCATTGGCCACTGTAGCTGTGCAGCAACGTAGTACAATTCATAGTGTGGTGCGTCTAATCCCCCCTTCTCTAGGGAGCAAACAACTTCTGTAACGCCACTCTTTTCTTCCCGGAGCCCCAGACTAAGGCGGTAAGAAACAAATTCAGGTCTTTGAAGAAGCGCTGGGGCAAGGACACAGGAGGGGCCAAGAAATGGTAGAGCAATCTAGGCAATACCAGCATTTTTGCAATCAACACCCTTCCCTTAGCGGAGAGAGGTAAGGAAGTCCAAAAGATCAGGGAGCCGCATGCTCCGAGCAGTGTCTTGTCCAGATTGCCATCCACCAGGTCACGATCGGCATGATAAACATTAACACCAAGGTAACAAGAAGTGGCAAAGTGTCACTTTAATCCAAAATGGTGGGGGCCCCCCCGTTCGGCAAATGGAATAACCTGAAGGGGGAAAAGGCAGTACTTAGACCAGTTCAGCCGCTAGCCTGGGGCCACACCAAAACCGCCCAAGGCCTCAATCACCACGGGCTGGTCCCAAAGGAAATCTTTGAGGAATATTAACATGTCATCCACTAGGTCAGATCACTCTGTACACACTACTGTGGTCCCTGTATTTGAAAGAGACTCGCCTGAGGCTCCAGGACCAGAGCAAAGAGGAGAGGGGAAAGCGGATATCCCTGGTGGGTGCCCCGACAGACCGGAAATGGCACCGAGATGTCTCTACCGGTGTGCACTCTGGCGACCGGATCCATATATTAAAGATCTAGCCACTGCCTAATCTCCGGGCCCAGATCCATATGCCGCAACACCTCCCAAAGGTAAGACCAGCTCAAAGAATCAAAGGCCTTCTCAATATCTAATGAGAGGGCCACGCCAGGGGGATCTTGGTAGACTATTTGTCCATAATGCGGAACAACCAGCGAAGGTTGAGGAAAGTGTCTCTCCCTGGGATAAAGGCTTTCTGGTCAGGGTGGACTAAATCAGCCACATGGGGCAGCAGTCGATTCACAATCATCTTCCCCAGGACCTAACAGTCCATGTTGAGTAACGACAGCAGCCGATATGAATGCTCCTCTAAGCGATCCCTATCAGGGAGCACCACAATAAGCACCTCACGCAGCAATGGTAGGAGGGCACCTGCCGACTTAGCCAACTGAAAGAGTCATAAGAGTTGAATAGCCAGCGTTGCATAGTATGCTGAAAAGAACTCCACAGGGAGTTCATCTGTCCCTGGGGCTTATTATGCAACATCTGGTCTCGAGCTAGCCATATCTTAGCAAGTGTCAGTGGGGCATCCAGGTCTTAGCGATGGAGAGGGTTGAGCCGAGGGATCAATAGGCTATCTACACAGTCTAAATGCGCGGGCTCCTCAACCCCCACATTTGTCTGGTAAAGGGCTCTGTAATAATCAAAGAAGGCTTTGTTAATGGCCATTCATGATGTAAGTACATCTTTGGTCAGAGACCTAATGGCCGTCAGCCGGGGTCGCTCGTTTTCAGAGAGCTACAACCATGCCAGGACCCATGCCACTTTATTACCCTCGGCATGCTGGTGAGCAGCATACTCTGCATATTCCAGTCGCCCTAGTCTGTTTAGTAGGGCACTATAGTCTGCCCTCAGTGTTGTAAGCGAGGCTCTCTGGTCCTCCCCCTCTCCTGAATTAATTTCAGCAGACCGGATGGCCGCCTCCATCATTGTCAACTCCCTTTGTAAAGTCAACTTCACACCATAGGTGGTTTTAATACAAAGGTCACGTAAGACCACTTTAAAGGCGTCCAACTCCACCCATAGATCAGTCGCAGTGTCTGTATTAAGTTCAAAGTATTGAATTACGTGTGTACTGACAGTCTCCTAAAACCCATTATCTAGGAGCGTGCGCATGGGTAGTTTCCACATGGGCATCGGGGTGCTACGCCTACCCCAACTCAAAGCAACCAGAAGAAGGCAATGATCTGATAATTCAGCAAATATTCAGAAGATCCAACAAAGGGAAGCATCTCAGGGTTACTCAACAGAAGATCAATCCTCGTGTGAAACTGATGGATCTGTGAGAAATAAGAATACTCTTGCACCAGGTGGTTCAGCGAGCGCCATATGTCCTGAAGTCTACCATGCCATAGCTAGTCTATTAGGGAGTGGACAATCCTGATCGCCTGTGCACTGTGAAGCAGAGGAGTGGGCCTGTCCATTTTTATGTCATGTATGCAGTTAAAATCTCCTCCCCAGAGGCTTGGAGCTTGTTGATCTTGAATTAGTGTCGGTGGGAGGGACTCCAGGAAGTGAGATTGGCCTTAGTTAGGCATGTAGAGCACCACCAAGGCAATTGGTGCACCATCCAGGTGACCCTCAATCACCACATATCGCCCTCTGGGTCCATCTTCTGACCCACTATATGCATAGCGACTGTGGGCGCCACCCAAATCAATACCCCTCTGGTAAACGCCAAATAGACAGTACCTGTCACCTGACCCCTCCGGGCAGTGCTGTAAGCGTGATAACACAACCAATGTCATGTGCATATCCTGTAGATAGGCAATCTGGATATGTCTGAGATATGAATACACCCAGTACCATCTTATAGGAGTCCTCATGACCCTCACATTCCAGGACAGAAAATTATAAACAGGAAGTGAATCAGTGCCCCTTGTCGCCATCATTGTAGTGTCTACATGTGCCCTCCACACCTCAAACCACCCATGGCCCCAGCCCTGTATCCCACCAGCAACCCATTTGCAACCACTCACAGACAAAAAAGTATAAGAAAACAAGAAAAACCATGAAAACGGTAGCTCCAACTCCCCTTCCCAGGTCAGAACAAAGACCAGCCCCTGACCAATAACAAAGCATCAAGAAAGGGAAAAAACCCACAAGTCAAACAACGGACACTAAGGTTGTGGGGCCAGTGGTTCCAGTTATAGAGAAGGTATGGAGGGCCTGGCCCATCCACCCTATGAAAGCTATGTGTGGATACCCACATGTCCTACAGGGTACGTACCCCGTACCCAAACAGTTATAACAAAGAAGCAAAGGGATACAGTATCGTTGCTCAGATCACCAGTTCAGCAGTCATTGTGGTGAGAGATGGTCGAGCTCGAAGGTCCGGGGGAATGTCCGTCACCATGCATGATTGGAAGAAAACTGACCGGGCAGGGGATCACCTGGTGTGGCTGTGACAGGATTCCAGTTCAGTCACCACCTGGCCTTCTCCCTGGCCACTTGTTCCTTCAATTGCTTGCTCCCTGGGAGGTAACTAAGCCGCCAACAGTAGTGGGGGCATTGCTGTCCCCCCCCCGGATCTGGCCGGTCTCCCAATGGCGGCACCACTCCCTTTGTCTACAGCCACTCCCAGGCTTCTGTTGGTGATGTGAAGAAATGGGTGGTGTCAGAGTCCCAGACCAGCAGTTTGGTGGGAAACATCAAGGACGTAACGTAGCCCCAATAGGTGGAGCTGATGCTTGGCCGGAATGAATGAGCTGCGCTGGGACTGTACGTCAGCTGTGTAGTCTGGATATATGTTCACAGGACTGTTTTCAACCTGCCAGAGGCCTCACGCATGCGTGTCCTGCAAGATGTAGTCTCTGTGCCATCACCGGACGTGGAGAGGACCCGAGCGGAGGCGGCCTGCCAGGCACCCTGTGTCCGTGTTCCACAGGGAAGAATGTCGATCTCCAACCATCTAATACTGTGTTGAGCAACCAGTCCTCGAGGAAAGGGTCCATGTTGGGGCCCTCTGCCCCCTCAGGGAGCCTCACAATACAAACGTTTTTGCACCACGATCTGCCATCTGCGTCGTTCGCTCTGTTATGCAGTAGACTCACCTCTGCCTGAAGAGCCTTCAGTTGTGACTGCATGTCTGTCATGGAAGGGAGCAGGCCCGCCATTGTGGATTCATTGGATTCCACTCTGTCACTCAGTTTGGCTTGATCTGCCCTCAGTAAACTCATCTCAACAGTTAGTTAATGAAGCTTAGGGTCTAGCTTGGCCTTAACGTCTCGGGTGGCCAACCGGAGCTCATTGAAACCTATACACTGTTGTGGGCCCATCAGCCCAATCTCGAGAGCTGCCATTATCTGGGGGGAAGCACCATGTGGTGTCCCCTCTCCAGTCCCCCTTTTAGACCTTGTTGTTTGACCATGCCGGCCCAAGCGGTGCTCAGCACAGGTAGGCAAAAAGGTGCCTGGGGTTGTGATCGAGCCCCCAATGCCAAGTTCCCAGCAGTGACCGCTGCAGTGACACCCTCGTTACCGGTACAGTGCTCTCCCAGGTTCCAGGCCAGAGAGAGGCCCACAATTGGGCAGCAGGGCAGGAGGAGCAAAGAGACCAGTGCAACTCCTGCAACTATAGCAATCTCCCACACCTTACCACCTGCAGCACCTCTTGTTGCAAAGAACACCTGGGCAATAGGGGCATCAACCGCTCCCCCACCAAGCTGTGTGCAGGGGCCTCCACTAGCCCAGCCAAGAGCCCACGTCAATCAGCATGATCCAAGGAAATCCATTTAAGCAGTCATTCAATGCAGGAGGCCCCTGCCACCATCCACAAACCCCTCTGCATTCTGCTGCACTGCGCAGCAGAGACACCAAAGAGGCCAATCTCACCTCCTACTCGCCAGAACCCACAGAACCCCGCAACAAGTACCTCCAGCACCACATCCTCAACCATGGCTGCGTGGTGCCCTCAAAGGAGGATGCACCTTGATGTAGTAAGAGCATGAATGACAGTATGAATGTACACTTGTGGAATACCTTTCCATCTCCCCACCTGAAAAGGTTGGATGATAGAAGCTGACTTGATGTGTGTTTCTATTTTTTCCAGCGTTTGACTACAGGGGTCTCTCCTTCACTCTCTTCCCATGGGGTGTGTAGGAAGCTTGACTAGGGTAAGGCTGTGAGCTGGTCTCACATTCATTTTTGCAAAATAAAACTGTGTGTGGTTCATGTTTGTAGTGACACGTGTTACACACAAATAGCCACTATATGTATAAGTGATGCATGTGGGGCAATCATTTTCTTTGACCGAATGTTTTGATGGCAATCTTTTTTTCATTATGTTTACAGATTTCAGGAAACACAAGGAGATGATGGACGGAGCGCTGAAACTTTTCAGACACTCACCCCCAGTCACGGATCTGGGTTGAATCCATCATCGTTCTTTAGCTCACTTTGCCACCCCAGTTCAGACACAGCTATATGCAAATCAGTCTTGACCCTGTGCCTCATGGGAACAGTCCAGACCGAACTGCCAAGCCATGTCTTCCCTGGACCGGAAACAAGCATCCTGGGACCGGTTTCGGGCTAACAGCCCTCATCAGCCAGGCTAGCTTGAATCCAGTGGCAAAGTGAGCAAGGGACCCACGTCTGGGCATTCGCTGCCAACTCAGAGCGAACAAAGCAAACACAAGGAGATGATGGACGGAGCGCTGAAACTTTTCAGACACTCACCCCCAGTCACGGATCTGGGTTGAATCCATCATCGTTCTTTAGCTCACTTTGCCACCCCAGTTCAGACACAGCTATATGCAAATCAGTCTTGACCCTGTGCCTCATGGGAACAGTCCAGACCGAACTGCCAAGCCATGTCTTCCCTGGACCGGAAACAAGCATCCTGGGACCGGTTTCGGGCTAACAGCCCTCATCAGCCAGGCTAGCTTGAATCCAGTGGCAAAGTGAGCAAGGGACCCAGGTCTGGGCATACCCTGCCAACTCAGGGCGAACAAAGCAAACACAAGGAGATGATGGACGGAGCACTGAAACGTTTCAGACACTCATCCCCAGTCACGGATCTGGGTTGAATCCATCATCGTTCTTTAGCTCACTTTGCCACCCCAGTTCAGACACAGCTAGATGCAAATCAGCCTTGACCCTGTGCCTCATGGGAACAGTCCAGACCGAACTGCCAAGCCATGCCTTCCCTGGACCGGAAACAAGCATCCTGGGACCGGTTTCGGGCTAACAGCCCTCATCAGCCAGGCTAGCTTGAATCCAGTGGCAAAGTGAGCAACGGACCCACGTCTGGGCATACCCTGCCAACTCAGGGTGAACAAAGCAAACACAAGTAGATGATGGACGGAGCGCTGAAACTTTTCAGACACTCACCCCCAGTCACGGATCTGGGTTGAATCCATCATCGTTCTTTAGCTCACTTTGCCACCCCAGTTCAGACACAGCTATATGCAAATCAGTCTTGACCCTGTGCCTCATGGAAACAGTCCAGACTGAACTGCCAAGCCATGTCTTCCCTGGACCGGAAACAAGCATCCTGGGACCGGTTTCGGGCTAACAGCCCTCATCAGCCAGGCTAGCTTGAATCCAGTGGCAAAGTGAGCAAGGGACCCACGTCTGGGCATACCCTGCCAACTCAGGGCGAACAAAGCAAACACAAGGAGATGATGGACGGAGCGCTGAAACTTTTCAGACACTCACCCCCGTCACGGATCTGTATTGAATCCATCATCGTTCTTTAGCTCACTTTGCCACCCCAGTTCAGACACAGCTATATGCAAATCAGTCTTGACCCAGTGCCTCATGGGAACAGTCCAGACCGAACTGCCAAGCCATGTCTTCCCTGGACCGGAAACAAGCATCCTGGGACCGGTTTCGGGCTAACAGCCCTCATCAGCCAGGCTAGCTTGAATCCAGTGGCAAAGTGAGCAAGGGACCCACGTCTGGGCATACCCTGCCAACTCAGGGCGAACAAAGCAAACACAAGGAGATGATGGACGGAGCGCTGAAACGTTTCAGACACTCACCCCCAGTCACGGATCTGGGTTGAATTCATCATCGTTCTTTAGCTCACTTTGCCACACCAGTTCAGCCACAGCTATATGCAAATCAGTCTTGACCCTGTGCCTCATGGGAACAGTCCAGACCGAACTGCCAAGCCATGTCTTCCCTGGACCGGAAACAAGCATCCTGGGACCGGTTTCGGGCTAACAGCCCTCATCAGCCAGGCTAGCTTCAATCCAGTGGCAAAGTGAGCAAGGGACCGACGTCTGGGCATACCCTGCCAACTCAAGGCGAACAAACCAAACACAAGGAGATGATGGACGGAGCGCTGAAACTTTTCAGACACTCACCCCCAGTCACAGATCTGGGTTGAATCCATCATCGTTCTTTAGCTCACTTTGCCACCCCAGTTCAGACACAGCTATATGCAAATCAGTCTTGACCCTGTGCCTCATGGGAACAGTCCAGACCGAACTGCCAAGCCATGCCTTCCCTGGACCGGAAACAAGCATCCTGGGACCGGTTTCGGGCTAACAGCCCTCATCAGCCAGGCTAGCTTGAATCCAGTGGCAAAGTGAGCAAGGGACCCACGTCTGGGCATACCCTGCCAACACAGGGCGAACAAAGCAAACACAAGGAGATGATGGACGGAGCGCTGAAACTTTTCAGACACTCACCCCCAGTCACGGATCTGGGTTGAATCCATGATCGTTCTTTAGCTCACTTTGCCACCCCAGTTCAGACACAGCTATATGCAAATCAGTCTTGACCCTGTGCCTCATGGAAACAGTCCAGACCGAACTGCCAAGCCATGTCTTCCCTGGACCGGAAACAAGCATCCTGGGACCGGTTTCGGGCTAACAGCCCTCATCAGCCAGGCTAGCTTGAATCCAGTGGCAAAGTGAGCAAGGGACCCACGTCTGGACATACCCTGCCAACTCAGGGCGAACAAAGCAAACACAAGGAGATGATGGACGGAGCGCTGAAACTTTTCAGACACTCACCCCCAGTCACGGATCTGGGTTGAATCCATCATCGTTCTTTAGCTCACTTTGCCACCCCAGTTCAGACACAGCTATATGCAAATCAGACTTGATCCTGTGCCTCATGGGAACAGTCCAGACCGAACTGCCAAGCCATGTCTTCCCTGGACCGGAAATAAGCATCCTTGGACCGGTTTCAGGCTAACAGCCCTCATCAGCCTGGCTAGCTTGAATCCAGTGGCAAAGTGAGCAAGGGACCCACGTCTGGGCATACCCTGCCAACTCAGTGCGAACAAAGCAAACACAAGGAGATGATGGACGGAGTGCTGAAACTTTTCAGACACTCACCCCTGTCATGGATCTGGGTTGAATCCATCATCGTTCTTTAGCTCACTTTGCCACCCCAGTTCAGACACAGCTATATGCAAATCAGTCTTGAGCCAGTGCCTCATGGGAACAGTCCACACCGAACTGCCAAGCCATGTCTTCTCTGGACCTGAAACAAGCATCCTGGGACCGTTTTCTGGCTAACAGCCCTCATCAGCCAGGCTAGCTTGAATCCAGTGGCAAAGTGAGCAAGGGACCCACGTCTGGGCATACCCTGCCAACTCAGGGCGAACAAAGCAAACACAAGGAGATGATGGACGGAGCGCTGAAACTTTTCAGACACCCACCCCGAGTCACGGATCTGGGTTGAATTCATCATCGTTCTTTAGCTCACTTTGCCACCCCAGTTCAGACACAGCTATATGCAAATCAGTCTTGACCCTGTGCCTCATGGGAACAGTCCAGACCGAACTGCCAAGCCATGTCTTCCCTAGACCGGAAACAAGCATCCTGGGACCGGTTTCGGGCTAACAGCCCTCATCAGCCAGGCTAGCTTCAATCTAGTGGCAAAGTGAGCAAGAGACCGACGACTGGGCATACCCTGTCAACTCAAGGCGAACAAAGCAAACACAAGGAGATGAAGGACGGAGCGCTGAAACTTTTCAGACACTCACCCCCAGTCACAGATCTGGGTTGAATCCATCATCGTTCTTTAGCTCACTTTGCCACCCCAGTTCAGACACAGCTATATGCAAATCAGTCTTGACCCTGTGCCTCATGGGAACAGTCCAGACCGAACTGCCAAGCCATGTCTTCGCTGGACCGGAAACAGGCATCCTGGGACCGGTTTCGGGCTAACAGCCCTCATCAGCCAGACTAGCTTGAATCCAGTGGCAAAGTGAGCAACGGACCCACGTCTGGGCATACCCTGCCAACTCAGGGCAGACAAAGCAAACACAAGGAGATGATGGACGGAGCGCTGAAACTTTTCAGACATTCGCCCCCAGTCACGGATCTGGGTTGAATCCATCATCGTTCTTTAGCTCACTTTGCCACCCCAGTTCAGACACAGCTAGATGCAAATCAGTCTTGACCCTGTGCCTCATGGGAACAGTCCAGACCGAACTGCCAAGCCATGTCTTCCCTGGACCAGAAACAAGCATCCTGGGACCGGTTTCGGGCTAACAGCCCTCATCAGCCAGGCTAGCTTGAATCCAGTGGCAAAGTGAGCAAGGGACCCACGTCTGGGCATACCCTGCCAACTCAGGGCAGACAAAGCAAGCACAAGGAGATGATGGACGGAACGCTGAAACTTTTCAGACACTTGCCCCCAATCACGGATCTGGGTTGAATCCATCATCGTTCTTTAGCTCACTTTGCCACCCCAGTTCAGACACAGCTATATGCAAATCAGTCTTGACCCTGTGCCTCATGGGAACAGTCCAGACCGAACTGCCAAGCCATGTCTTCCCTGGACCGGAAACAAGCATCCTGGGACCGGTTTCGGGCTAACAGCCCTCATCAGCCAGGCTAGCTTGAATCCAGTGGCAAAGTGAGCAAGGGACCCACGTCTGGGCATACCCTGCCAACTCAGGGCGAGCAAAGCAAACACAAGGAGATGATGGACGGAGCGCTGAAACTTTTCAGACACTCACCCCCAGTCACGGATCTGGGTTGAATCCATCATCGTTCTTTAGCTCACTTTGCCACCCCAGTTCAGACACAGCTATATGCAAATCAGTCTTGACCCTGTGCCTCATGGGAACAGTCCAGACCGAACTGCCAAGCCATGTCTTCCCTGGACCGGAAACATGCATCCTGGGACCGGTTTTGGGCTAACAGCCCTCATCAGCCAGGCTAGCTTGAATCCAGTGGCAAAGTGAGCAAGGGACCCACGTCTGGGCATACCCTGCCAACTCAGGGCGAACAAAGCAAACACAAGGAGATGATGGACGGAGCGCTGAATCTTTTCAGACACTCACCCCCCAGTCACGGATCTGGGTTGAATCCATCATCGTTCTTTAGCTCACTTTGCCACCCCAGTTCAGACACAGCTATATGCAAATCAGTCTTGACCCTGTACCTCATGGGAACAGTCCAGACCGAACTGCCAAGCCATGTCTTCCCTGGACCGGAAACAAGCATCCTGGGACCGGTTTCGGGCTAACAGCCCTCATCAGCCAGGCTAGCTTGAATCATTATGTTTACAGGTTTCAGGAAATCATCTCAGGTAGAGTGTGACACAGGTCAACCTACCCAGTGGTAAGTTCATACTAATATTTTGGTAAGATAGGAGCCCATTTTTTCATCTTTCTGTCCTGATGAATGTCGCTGACCCTTTGGGCCACTAAGGCAGAAACATGTCAACAACCTTAACCACTACGGTGATGGGGCAATGACTCCCCTTTTTCACCGTTCTTGTATTTTTAATATCATATAATTGCCTATTTGAATAAATGTATTTTGGCAATTATACTGATTTTTAGACTTTCACTCACTGTCACGGGCCCCCACTTAGTTTTAGAAGTGCCTCCCTGTCTCCAGGTGTAGGCCCGCTCTCTATGAAACCAACCAAGTTTTTAGAGAGCGAGGACTGCCAATGATGAAGCATGATACCAGGTGGTGTGTGAGGACAGTCCTTCACTTTTTGTGAGATGCCAGCACCTTCAATTAGTATCTTCTAAGTTTCGGTCATTTTAACTCAGAGCAGCTTCTTTTGTGTATTCATGTCTCAATAATGCCCTGGAAAAAACATACCTCCGGCAATCTGGAAAACTAAACCATCACAACAATAACATAGCTCTCATGACCTTCCCCATTGATGGGCCCCAAAATGTCCAGGGTGATGTCTTTCCACGGTCCACTAGGGTGCTTCTTGATCACCATCGGTTGGGACCTGGGCTTCAAGGCCTTCTCACTCAAAGCACATTTCATGCATTCTCTCACATGCAGATCCATTCCAGCCACCATTATGTTGAACATAGCCTTTCTTTGGTTTTCGAGATGCTTATATGACATTTATGTGCTTGATCCAGCAATTCTTCTCTTAATGTGACAGGAGGGACCAATCTGTTTCCCCTTAACAATATACCATTGCTGGAAGATAATTGATTTTACCCATCAGAAATCTTTACAATCCACACCACATTGTTATTTACGGTTCCAGCCATTACATGTAAGATTTATTACATTTTGTAATACTTCATCTCCTTTTACTGCTTCACGCCATCTCTCCTCAGAAATTATTTCATAGTCAACCTCACAGACAAACTCTGTGGGATCACCTGTTGCCGAATTCAGTATCATGTTCCACATTCGTCTCAGGCACTAATCTGGACAAAGTATCCGCAATCACATTTTCTGCCCCTGGAATCAAAGCTGCATTCCTGTAAACTCGCCACCCATTTTGAGATTCTAACAGAAATAGAGTCAATTCCTTTTGATTTGAAGACTTCACATGAGGGCTTGTGATCCGTATTCACTACAAATGTAGTGCCCAACAGAAAGTTCTTTAATTATTTGATTGCCCAATGACCAGTAAGGGCTTCCCTCTATATTATGGAATATCTACATTTGGCTCCTTTCAGGCTCCTTGAGATGAATACGATAGTCATTTCAGGGCCAAACCCACCTTGTTGCAAGACTGCCCCCAGTCCTGTGAGACTGGTTTCGGTGCTGATAATTGAGCTTTTGTTGGGATCAAAGTTTTTAAGCTTGGGGACCTGGGCTAGTCTACGTTTTAATCCATTTAACTCCCTCTCACACTCTATGTAAAATTAACTCCTTTCCCCAACAGATTTATCATGTTAGAGCTTACATCCACAACATTTTGAATGAACTTATCATAATATTCCACTATTCCTAGAAAAAGCATAAGTTCCTCCTTAGTAGTCGGAGAAGCCTTGTTTTGAATGGTGTTGACAAGCTCGACTTCAGAAATCACCCCTCGCCTGTTATGGTATGACCCAGGTAATCAGTAGTTTTTGTTCCAAACCTGCATTTTCCCAACTTTATGGTCAGCTCATGATCACTGAGCCAACCCAAAACCTGTCTGACTCTAGAATTATGTTCTGTCTCATCCTTTCCATGTACTAGTATGTTGTCCTGGTATACACAAACACCAGCCACCCCATGCAAAATCTTCTCCATTGCTCATTGGAAGATTGACGCTGCTGAGACAAGACCAAACGACAGTCTGACATACCTGAAAGTTCCAGATGGAGTTACAAACGCAGTGAGATCTTTGGATGTCTCATCTAACAGTATTTAATGATAGGCCAAAGTAAGGTCTGTAGTGCTAAAGACCTTCGCTCCTCCTATCCACTGTAACAACTCTGAGATATTGGGAAGAGGATATTTATCAATCAGCACACATTTGTTTAGTTGTCTGAGATCCACACACAACCTCAGACACCCATTCGGTTTTCTTGCTGCAACAACCCGAGCAAGCCATGCAGGCCCTTCTACCTCCACAATTATTCCTTGAGCTTTAAATTTCTTTGACTCAGCCCACATTTCTTCTCTTACAGTCATGATACTGCCTTGATTCTTCATAACCCCATTGCTTTTATACTCCCTCTTCACATCATTCTTAACAAACTCCTTTTTCTTACTCCCACACCCAACAGCATGTCCCTCTTTAGAGGAATCTTTCTTCATCACCTCCACACATTTCATGGAGTGCTCAATCTTTGTAGCAGTGAGCAACACCTCGTGAAGAGTGGGCTCATCTCTGAGCCACAGTTCATTTTGCACTTTCTCAATGTGACACCCCAACATAAACTGGTCCGTGATTCTTTCATCTAACAAAGACCCAAACTTACAGGAGGAAGATAAACATCTAAGTTCAGTTACATAGTTTTCTATTGACTCCCCCTCTTTTTGTACTCTTTTTCCAAAATAATAACATTCCAGAATGGTACTTACTTTAGGCAGATAATGTAAATCCAGTTTACGTATGCAGGTTTCGCACGTATTCAGATCAACCGACTCACTATCCTGAACATCAGTAAGGTGGTCAAATACTTCCTGTCCTTCCGATCCAAGACAGTGAAACAAAAGTGCTGTTCTCCTCTCCGCACTCAAAGAAGTGCCACACACCCTTGCACAGCACTCAAAAATCTTTTTCCATTTAGACCATTTGATGGGTAGATTTCTAGGGCTAGACAAGAAGAATGGAGGAGCTGTGACATTCTGCATTATATCCAAATATTAAGGACCTTATCGCCTGCCCTAAAACCCTTTAAATGCTGAGATAACAGTTTTAAGTTGAACACTAGGCACAAACTATGTAAGACAAAACCCAGCACGTCCTATAAGTCCAAAATACCCTTTGAAAAAAACAAAAATTCCACGAGAGAGTCAAATTCCTCAAGAGTAGTACTTGTTCCCTTAGAGATATGTGCAATAATGCACCTTAAATTGAGGTGAGTCTAGATCAAAATACCCAGTGTGAGAGAGAATCTTCATTTGTGAGACAAATTGCTCCAGAGCAGTATTTTCTCTTAAAAGGAAATATATATATGGGAATAAGGTCCCATTAAATGAGAGAAGGGGCGTTCTTATCACCGTGTAAACATAGGCACTGTATTCAGCATGCCTGTCGCCGTATGATGCTTACATCAAAATGACAAAATTACCAAAATGACTGTTGTTGGCATCCTGCAGAAGTACTCACTGTGGCGTGTACATCAGTAAGTGGCAGGTCTGACAGACACACCGCCTATCGCCATTCTGGACTTAGAGCTGATAAGCTCGAAGAGTATTCCAGGGTGAATGCCATGACAGAATATTAGGAGAGGCACAAATGCAGCGTGCCTATCGCTGTTGCAAAACTCGTAGCTGCTAACCAATGCGATGCAGGTGATCCCAATTCTTTCAGATGGCCACCTGACATACGCATACACAGCTGTCAGAGGGAGGTTGAGCTTGTTGCAGCCTGTGACAAGTTGTCGCGTTCGCACGTGATCTGTTTCAGCCCTCTTCAAGCACAAACACTTCTCTCTGGTTTCTGCCTCACGCAGGTGTCAGAGGCATCCTTGTGCACACTTGCGGCCGCACAGAAGCACCACAGAAAGACCACAAACATCTCATGCAGGTGACAGGACTTCACACGCACATCAAGAGCCGGGATAGAGCACAAAACTCTGATAAGTCCAGCATAGCGGCGCGCATTCCCAAGACAGGCAGAAAGAGCCACACATGGAATTAATAAAGTTGAGTGTTGCACGTTTAGATGTTGAGCTGTCCTTTCCTCTCCTCATTTTTCATCCTGTCGCCAGTGTTAAAGTTGGTCTCACAGAAAGATGTAGTTCGCCAGTAATGGAGGTGTAGAGATTTATTCAGTATCTTGTTATAGGAAGGACAATTCAACCATCCTCTTCAGTCTCGGGCATTGGTATAACATTTCAAACATCAACATTCCATAGGAATCCCACCATCACAATTCTATGCGATTCCATATTCTAAATGAGGTGGTGCCAGTTCTAGTTACCACATTAAGTCAACAAATTGAGTTTATACAATTTGAGAATAAACAAATTGGGTGTGGTGGGTGGGATAATATTAGTCTCTGTTGTCTTTAATGAAATCAAGATTCTCTCTGTATGCTAATCTGAGAATTGCCATTTTGTTACAAGACCAGAGGCTATCATTATGCATGTTTAAAGCACTCCAGCACCACACTGCTCACATGCTCCACCGGTTTTAGATACAATTTTGCAAAAGTCCTAGCATTAGACCAGTCTGCTGCCTATAAAATGTCATCGCACCCCTCGAGAAGTGAGCGCCAAATTTGGATAAATCAATTTCAGCTTGAGACATCACTACTCTTACCCACCATAAAATAGTGGCTGTTGATATTGCCTTATAGGGCTTATAGGGCTTCACATGCTCTAAATTCCAACATTCTTTGTTCATAAACTCTCA
This sequence comes from Calotriton arnoldi, assembly GCA_963921515.1. NCBI lineage: Eukaryota > Metazoa > Chordata > Amphibia > Caudata > Salamandridae > Calotriton > Calotriton arnoldi. The sequence goes on from CAWUFW010002863.1 coordinate 478,494, forward strand.
TGCAATTCACAACACACAATTTCTTGCAGTCTTTAAAAAAATAGAAAATGTTTTCAGACATGCTTTTGGTCCTTTCCAAATATCCAAACGGATTCCATCTAGGCAATAAAACCTATTAGATATCTTTAATGCCTTAACGTCTGAAACTCTTCTAAAAGAGATGAGACACAGCAAGGTAGCTAATTTCCATAATATTTGTCTCAATGAAAGATAGATTTTATCTAGCCAGGGGACGAAAAGGTCATAAACTAGATTGGCATTCCATAAAGAGACATAGCGAGCCCTAGGTGGCCATTTAAGCCTTATTGCTTTCATCACTGCCCTAGGTGGCCATTTAAGCCTTATTGCTTTCATCACTCTGTGGACCAAAGGATCACTGCAAATGGCAAAAGTATTCACCAAGAAATGTCCTACTGAGACACCTGATCTATAACAATTAACTGTTCTATAGGACAGACCTGAATTGAACAACTCAGCGAGATAGTTTGTCAATTCTACTGCCAGAACCTCCACGGAACCCAAATTCCTCTCCAAGCACCAACTACACCACTTTCTCCAAACTCCTCTGTAGCATTCCCTGGTACCTGGTGCCCATGACTCTTCCAATAGATTCTTAGCCTCTCCCGAAAGGCCAAGGTGTCTACCAGACACACTGAAATCCTCCAAACAAGAAGGTTCATGATCCCTTCTAGCACTAAAGGATGCTCCTCTCCTTCCTGTCCTTCTAAAAGGCCTAGGAACTGGGAATTTCTACTGCTTGTTCCATTCCCCCAGGGAACCAAACTTGAAAGGTCCAAAATGGAGTTACCAGAACAATGCTGTATTGTTCCCTTTGAACCTTTAACAACACTCTCTGAATCAGTGCAAACAGAGGGAACACGTAACAACACTATCCATCTCACCCCCACAAGTCTGCACAAATGCGTCCACTGCCAATGCTCTGGGGTCTGGTCTCCAACTGTAATGCTTTTTTAACCTGAAATGTCAATCTTGTGGAAACCAGATCTACCTGCAAGGGACTCCATAAGTCCTGAATCTTTTCGAAAAACACTGGATTCAGCTTCCAGTCGCTGGTATCCTTCAAATTCCTTGAGTTCCAATCTGCCCTCTGTTTCTGCCAACCTGGGATGAATTCTGCTTTCAAAAGAATTTTTGTTCCCAACAAAAATACCAAATTTCCCTGGCTAGGTCTACAAGTTGTTTTGACCTTGCTGCCCCTAAACGATTGATTTATGATACGGCTGTGAAGTTGTCCAATCGAATCAATACTACACTGTTTGCTAGAATAGTCTTGAAACTCATCAGAGCATTCAGACCTGCTAGCATCTCCAAACAATTTATGTGAAAAGATTTTTCCTTCCTGGACCATTTCCTTCCAGTTTCTATATCCTACAATTGTGCTCCCCAACCAAGGTAGCTGGCATCTGATTCTACAGTAAATTCTGGAACGTTTCTGAATATTGCCTTGCCGTTCGAGTTCTCCAGGTTGTTCAGCCACCACTCTACATCCTCTTGAGCCTCCTGGGACAGGTGAATTACATCTGCATACCACAGACCCTTCCTCAAGCCCAGGGATTTTAGTCTGTGGTGTGCCCTGTAATGGAGTAGATCCTGGTACATTGCCTGAATGGAGGATGACAAGAGTCCAACCACCCTTGCCAGATCCCGCAAAGTCACCACTTCCTTTACTAAGACATGCCCTACTTCTTTCTTTATTTTTGTCAATTTCTTCTGTTGGAGACATAACTGGGCCAGATTTGTATCTGCCTAAAACCCCAAACATTCCATATTTTGTGTAGGAGTCATGATAGATTTCTCTACATTGATAAACCATAAGGCCTCTAGGAGATCCTTTGTCCACCTCATGTGTTTCAGCAATCCTATTGATCTTGAGACATCACTAATATATCATCTAGATAGATTATTAAGCGCACTCCCCTCTCCCTCAAGAAAGCTACCACAGAGTGCAGGACCTTGGTGAAGGATCAAGGTGCTGAGGACAGACCAAAGGGAAGACAGGAGGATTGGTACGAAATACCTATCCATCTGAACAGTAAGTATTTCTGTGAACCTATGTTCATATGGATTGTGAAGTAGGCGTCTTTCAGATCTAAAATTCACTAGCCAGTCTTTCTCCTGTAAAACATCTCATAAAAGATGGATTCCTTCCACCTTGAAGTGCTTGTACACTACAAATGTGTTTAATTCCTTAACGTTTATTACAGGTCGCCAACCTTTATCTTTCTTCTTGACCAGGAAAACAGTGCTAACAAAACCCTTTTCCGAATCCATAACTTTCAAATTGCCATTTTCTCTATCATTTGGATAACTTCTGTATCTACCAATACCATCTGATCTTGGTCTAGAGATATCTCTCTTGGCTGAATCCTTTGGTAAGGAGTTTCCCAAAACTCTATCTTGAAAGCTTTTACAGTTTGTAAAACCCATTAATCTTTCGGTATGACTGACCAGTTTTGGAGGAAGAAATGTAACCTTCCACCAACCTTTGTTTGCAAAGAACCAAGCAGAAGATTGAAACTTACCTTGATCTCCTGATCCTTGAAATCTACCCCAGTTCCCACTGGAGCCAGGGTTCCGGCCTCCATGTGGGAAGAAGCCAATGTTGGAACGGAAGTTCCTTCCATAGCCCTGCAGTTCTTGATAGTAGTACTGGGACATTTGCGATCCTCGGCTAACAGTCTCCCTCCTGCCAGCCCTTCCAAAAACTCTTGCGTTAAACACGTGTTGCATACTGAATTGGGCTCTGCTAAAGGCAGTAAATGTGGACACATACATGCCCAGGGATTTTACTAAACTTTTGCCAAAAAGCATCCCATTCGGGTCACCTGGTGCTTCCTTGTTGGCTAGATCACCCAATTTAAGATTCATCCTCATGAGGATGGCCCTTCTCCTATCTGCTATTAGCCCGGCATTGGTGTTTCGAAACAGGCATAAAGCCCGTTGGCTTAACCCTCTCAGCAATTCCATGTCTACGGGCATGTCCTTGCAATTTGCCTCTTCAGCCATGTCTAAAATCCTGACTAACAGAACCAGACTGTCCAACAACTTGTCCTGGCACTGCTTAAGGCAGTGATACATGCCTTTCCTAGGGTCCTTTCCTGATTTGAAAAGTAATGTAATCAATTCAGAATTCAGGTTGGGGTAGTTCCTGATTTATTATCCAGGAATGGTCTTGGACATTTAGACCTCATAAGATTACGAGTCTCCTTATCAAGAGACTTTCGTATCCAAAACTTAATAAAGGTAGTCACAAGGTCCATTGGCCACTAATCTGAACCTCTTGGGTTCATAATGAGGTGGGGACTAAGCATATCCGCACCCGATGGGTCTTCAATGACCTTCGAGGTTGAAGGTTGCTCCAGGTCTTCAACGAGAAACTCAGTCTCCAAGGTCTCTTGTGGATCGAATACATATTCTTCTATTTGATCTAGATCATCCCCAAATATATTGTCATCAGTATTTGTATGGCAGGAGTATTTATCATCTTTTGTGCCATGAAGGCCACTCATTCTATCTGTGCCGCAACGGACACCCATCTTTATTGCGCCAACATGGTCGCTCCTGCTTGCTGTACCGCTATGGACACTATGGTATATTGTATCGCTAAGTCTACCCTGTCTCAAGTCTCTATCGACTCTGGACTCCTCCCTTTTCAGATGTATCGATTTTCTTTTAGACCTTACCCCCCCCCCCCCTTTTGGCAATTGTAGGAAAACCTCTACAGATAATGAGAAAAAATCCTCATCAGAGGGAGAATCTCTTTTCCTTTTGGCAAAAATGGCTTGTACTGCCACTTTAAAGGAAGATCTGAGTTTCCTTTCAAACATTTCTTGAATATATTCTCACAGAGGGCAGAGGAAGGGGACTCTGTGATGTTAAATCATCTGCCATAATATCAGAATTAAAGCCTCTTTCTTTGGAGTGAAAAACTCCTTAAAAGAGACAAATAAACCTTTTTGTCACTTCATATATATATATATATATATATATATATATATGACCCTGTTGAAGGCTACGGCTGAAACAATTTGGTCTCGTGTATGTCTGCACCCAATGGTGATATTTATTTAATAAACTAAAGGATTTAATGAATCCCAAGCTGTGCTGCTGTTTCCTTACCTCAACGTGAAAAGAGTTACATTTTTTGGGGTTGAAACAGAGACGAATTCTGGATATATATATATATATACATATATTTATTTATATAAGTTTTATATATCGCTTGCTAGACCCGAAGGTGTTAGAGTGCTTCACATGATCGTGATAGAATACAGTAAAATAGTCACGCAATGAACATATGAGGTAAGAGTTCGCTAGATAATGGTACACATCCAAGGTGATAGTAGAGTAACCAACAACTGGAGACACAATTCGAGAGGATCTCATATACAGCATAAGCAAATAAACAGCCGCTAAAGACAGTGGGTCTAGATCTGATTAGGCGATAATTAACCAACATTCCGTAAACTAGGAGTTAAAGTATTTGTTGAGGAGGAGAAGTTTTAGGTTTTTCTTGAAGTAAGGGAAGGAAGAGTTGCAACGAAGGTCACACGAAGTTCCATATGCTTGGAGCATTTCCAGAAAAAGAGTGCGACTTGGTAGCTGACTTTTTTTGATTGGCAGGTAGGAGCAGAAGTGCATTGGAGCTTCTCAATGATCTAGTACACCCTGCTTTTGACAGCTTGATTTATAGGTAGTTTGGTGTATGAGAGTGAAGGGCTTTGTGGATGATACAACCAGTCTTGTAGGTACATCTTCCTTCAATAGGAAGCCAGTTGAGGCTCTTGAGTGCAGGAGTGATGTGTTCAAACCATTTAACATCTGAGATGAGCCGGGCTGCCATGTTAAGAATTGTTCTCAGGGGGGTGAGGTGAGTTTTCGGCGTCCCAATTAGAATGGCGTTGCCATAGTCTAGTTTGGAGAGGACCAAAGATTGCACCACAGTCTTGAAATCATCGGCAGGAATAAATGGTTTCAGTTTCTTGATGCTTTTGAGTGAGTACAGCGCTCTTTTTGCTGTATTCTTAATGTGCTCTTTCATTGACATGTTGTCTAGGAAGAAGCCAAGGGATTTTGCGGAGTTGGATAGAGTAAGAGATCAATTTAAAGCATTAAGGTCATTGAGCCATTCGTGGGTTGGAAGGTGGTTACTTTTGGGGGAGAAAAGAATTACTTCTGTTTTGATGGGGTTTAGCTTTAAGTGATTAGCGTAAAACCAGGATTGTAACTTGTTCAGTGTGTCATTAAGATGTCGAATGTCACTGGGTGATTTGATTTTGTAGTAAATTTGAATGTCATGCGCATATAGGTGATACTTGATCCCTGCCTGTTTCAAGATGACCGTAAGGGATTCCATGAAGAGACTGAAAAGGGAGGGGGAAAGAACTGAGCCCTGAGGCACGCCGAGATTGATCCGAGTGGGTTTTGACAGGCATGATTTGATTTTGATTTGTTGCGAGCGGTGTTAAAGGAAGGAAGTGAACCATTTTAATACGGTGCCATTCATACCGAAATGCAACTTCAAAGATTCAAGAAGGGCTGGGTGATTAACAGTATCGAACACAGCTGATAGGTCAAATAGGATAAGTGGGCAAGCATCACCCTCGTCTAAGGATCTGTGAATGTCATCAGATATATTCAGCATGCCTGTTTCAGTACTGCAGCTTTTCCTAAACCCGGATTGGAAGGTGTCAAGGAGGGAGAACTTTCGTATATGATGATTAAGTTGTTGTAAAACACATTTTTCCATGGTCTTCGCAAGGAACGGGAGGTTGGAAATAGGTCTGAGGTTGTTGAGATCGTTAGGGTCAGCCCTGGGATTTTTGGGAATGGGAGTGATTTGTCCTAATCAGAGAGAGAATGGTACGCAGCCTGAGGTGAGAGATGTGTTGATGATTAGAGTCCAGAGCGGGGAGATGATGTGGTTGAGAATTTTCACCATCGAGGATGGGAGGGGATCCTTGGAGTGGGCCGATGGCTTTAGATTCATGATTATATTGAAGGCTTCCTTTTCAGATAAGGGTTTGAAGTCCGACCAGTTAGCGTTGTTTTTCAGTTTGGAGAGACTCAGGAAGCCGTTAGTTCCTTTTGTGGTCGTCAGGGTCAGCAATGGGGTCTGGAGGTGGATCTGCCGTGAGGGAAGGTGGGATGGTGAGGGTGGTAAGGACAGAGAGAGAGGAGAGGAGGTTTGTGAGAAGGATTGCTCAATTTTGGCGACTTTGTCAGCAAAAAAGCTAGCGATTTCTTCACATCATTCATTTGTGGCGATTATAACAAGGGGGGGTGATGACGTAGTTTGTTGTTTAACAATGTTAAAAAGGAAAAAGCTCCCTTGGTCTGTTTTTTGCACGGTCCAGTTGGTTGTGGAAGAAGGAGGCTTTTTCTCTAAAGATGTGTTTTTTGTATGACAGCCTTGTAGATCCAAGCAGAGCTAGGTGATTGGTTGAGGAATTTTGTCTCCATGTCCTTTCTGCTTGTCTGAGTTTTCTTCTTCTGCTGTTGAGATCAGAATTAAATCATGCTTTTGAAGATCTAGGTTGTTTTAGTTTAGGAGGGGCCATAAGATCGAGAACATCCGAGATCGATGAGTTGTAGTGTGAAGTGAGCTCTTCAGCAGTAGACGAGAGGGGGAGATGCTGTAGTTGATCACGAATCTTGGATTCAAGTTCAAGAATTAGGATTTGTTTGATGTTTCTAGTTAACTGTTTAGGTTTCTTAATAACATCAGGGAGGGATCTGGTAGGGGAATTGATATTGAAAAGAATTAGATGGTGGTCAGACCAGTCAATAGGTGAGATGGAGCTGACGGAGGTGAGGTCATTTTTAGTTATAATCGCATCAAGGGTGGAGCCTTTGATGTGAGTTGGTTCATTGCAGAGTTGATTTAGGTCGTTAATTTCCAGGAGGTTCGTGAGTAGTTGGGCTGAGGAGTCTTCTGTGTTGATCCAATGGGTGTTTAAATCGCCCATGAACACAGCCTTTGTGTCAGTTAAGGTGAACCGAGTAATAAGGTCTGAGAACTCTTCAGCAAAGAGGGCTCGTTCACCCGGAGGATGGTAGATGGCATGGAATTTGATAGGATGGGAACCTTTCTTTATAAGTTCCACCCCTAGGTATTCGAAGGGCGAGTATTCCGCCTTACTTAAAGTCGAGAGTTGTAATCCTATTTTGTGAATTATGGCTAGACCACCACCCGATCTTTTAGGTCTGTCCTGTCTAATGATAGTGTACCCGGGTGGGGTTAACAGGTCAATTATAGGGGTGGGGTTGTCAGTTTGCCAAGATTCCGTGAGGAAAGCAATATCTATTTTTTCCTTGAGAAAAGATTCAGCGATATCAGCAGTGTGCTTTGCTGCTGATCTACAGTTGAGGAGCATGCAGGAGAGAGGGCAAGGCTTATCCTTAGAAGAAGGAAGAGTTTGAATGGTGGTGAGTTGAGCAGGTGGTCTGGGTTCATTGATAGTTAAGGGCCATCTATTTTTGCTCATAATAACTGGGAGAGTGGAGGGGGTTTGGGGAGATCTACTCTAGGGCTTCGTAAGGTAGGATTCACTGAGAGCAGCGGCTTCCAGATCAGAAAGAGTGTGTTGGGCACGATGGGGTCTGTGGACCAGATGACTAAGAGGAGTGAAGGGCCAGGAGATATGTTTAGAGGTTGAGGAGGGTGAGCCAGTGAGTGGGGGTGCTTTAGAGCTCTCAGGGGTGCGATAGCTGGAAAGCTTAGCCTGTTGTGAGATGTCATGTCTAAGGTGAGCTATGCAAAAACAACAATTGATGGACAGAATGCAGAACAATGTCATACATTCACCCCAGTACACAGATCTGGGCCTAAATCCATCGTTTTTTTTGCTCACCATGCCATTCCAGTTTGGACCCAGCCATATGCAAATCAGTCTTGACCCTGCGCCCAATGGGAACAGTCCAGCCCGAACTGCCAGGCCAGGTCCTCCCTGGACTGGAAACAAGCATCCTGGGACCGGTTTCGGGCTTTCAGCCCTCATCAGCCAGGATAGCTTGACTTCAGTGGCATGGAGAGCCCGGGACCCACGTCTGGGCATACCCGTCCCACTCGGGGTGACAAATGCAAAAACAACAATTGATGGACAGAATGCAGAACAATGTCATACATTCACCCCACTACAGAGATCTGGGCCTAAATCCATTGTTTTTTTGCTCACCATGCCATTCCAGTTTGGACCCAGCCATATGCAAATCAGTCTTGACCCTGCGCTCAATTGGAACAGTCCAGCCCGAACTGCCAGGCCAGGTCCTCCCTGGACTGGAAACAAGCATCCTAGGACCGGTTTCGGGCTTTCAGCCCTCATCAGCCAGGATAGCTTGACTCCAGTGGCATGGAGAGCACGGGACCCACGTCTGGGCATACCCGTCCCACTCGGAGTGACAAATGCAAAAACAACAATTGATGGACAGAATGCAGAACAATGTCATACATTCACCCCAGTACAGAGATCTGGGCCTAAATCCATCGTTTTTTTGCTCACCATGCTATTCCAGTTTGGACCCAGCCATATGCAAATCAGTCTTGACCCTGCGCCCAATGGGAACAGTCCAGCCCGAACTGCCAGGCCAGGTCCTACCTGGACTGGAAACAAGCATCCTAGGACCGGTTTCGGGCTTTCAGCCCTCATCAGCCAGGATAGCTTGACTCCAGTGGCATGGAGAGCACGGGACCCACGTCTGAGCATACCCGTCCCACTCGGGTTGACAAATGAAAAAACAGCAAATGATGGTCAGAATGCAGAACAATGTCATACATTCAGCCCAGTACAGAGATCTGGGCCTAAATCCATCGTTTTTTTGCACACCATGCCATTCCAGTTTGGACCCAGCCATATGCAAATCAGTCTTGACCCTGCGCCCAATGGGAACAGTCCAGCCCGAACTGCCAGGCCAGGTCCTCCCTGGACTGGAAACAAACATCCTAGGACCGGTTTCAGGCTTTCAGCCCTCATCAGCCAGGATAGCTTGACTCCAGTGGCATGGAGAGCACGGGACCCACGTCTGGGCATACCCGTCCCACTCGGGGTGACAAATGCAACAATTGATGGACAGAATGCAGAACAATGTCATACATTCACCCCAGTACAGAGATCTGGGCCTAAATCCATCGTTTTTTTGCTCACCATGCCATTCCAGTTTGGACCCAGCCATATGCAAATCAGTCTTGACCCTGCGCCCAATGGGAACAGTCCAGCCCGAACTGCCAGGCCAGGTCCTCCCTGGACTGGAAACAAGCATCCTAGGACCGGTTTCGGGCTTTCAGGCACCATCAGCCAGGATAGCTTGACTCCAGTGGCATGGAGAGCACGGGACCCACGTCTGGGCATACCCGTCCCACTCGGGGTGACAAATGCAAAAACAAAAATTGATGGACAGAATGCAGAACAATGTCATACATTCACCCCAGTACAGAGATCTGGGCCTAAATCCATCGTTTTTTGCTCACCATGCCATTCCAGTTTGGACCCAGCCATATGCAAATCATTCTTGACCCTGTGCCCAATGGGAACAGTCCAGCCCGAACTGCCAGGCCAGGTCCTCCGTGGACTGGAAACAAGCATCCTAGGACCGGCTTCGGGCTTTCAGCCCTCATCAGCCAGGATAGCTTGACTCCAGTGGCATGGAGAGCACGGGACCCACGTCTGGGCATACCCGTCCCACTCGGGGTGACAAATGCAAAAACAACAATTGTTGGACAGAATGCAGAACAATGTCATACATTCACCCCAGTACAGAGATCTGGGCCTAAATCCATAGTTTTTTAGCTCACCTTGCCATTCCAGTTTGGATCCAGCCATATGCAAATCAGTCTTGACCCTGCGCCCAATGGGAACAGTCCAGCCCGAACTGCCAGGCCAGGTCCTCCCTGGACTGGAAACAAGCATCCTAGGACCGGTTTCGGGCTTTCAGCCCTCATCAGCCAGAATAGCTTGACTCCAGTGGCATGGAGAGCACGGGACCCACGACTGGGCATACCCGTCCCACTCGGGGTGACAAATGCAAAAACAACAATTGATGGACAGAATGCAGACCAATGTCATACATTCACCCCAGTACAGAGATCTGGGCCTAAATCCATCGTTTTTTGCTCACCATGCCATTCCAGTTTGGACCCAGCCATATGCAAATCAGTCTTGACCATGCGCCCAATGGGAACAGTACAGCCCGAACTGCCAGGCCAGGTCCTCCCTGGCCTGGAAACAAGCATCCTAGGACCGGTTTCGGGCTTTCAGCCCTCATCAGCCAGGATAGCTTGACTCCAGTGGCATGGAGAGCACGGGGCCCACGTCTGGGCATACCCGTCCCACTTGGGGTGACAAATGCAAAAACAACAATTGATGGACAGAATGCAGAACAATGTCATACATTCACCCCAGTACAGAGATCTGGGCCTAAATCCATCGTTTTTTTGCTCACCATGCCATTCCAGTTTGGACCCAGCCATATGCAAATCAGTCTTGACCCTGCGCCCAATGGGAACAGTCCAGCCCGAACTGCTAGGCCAGGTGAGCTATGTCATTTGCCAGGGAGTCAAGTTTATATTCCAAACGTGGCAAGATCTGAGTGAAAGTGATCTTGATACTTTCAGTGATGCACGAGGGAGGATGTAGTCAAGTCCTTGGAGAGAAGGAGCAGACCATGCTTTGCTATGTGTGAGTTCCTTGTCAATGGCACTAGGCTTGTGGCTAGCCCGTGGGGGTTGAATAGAGAAATCAATGGTAGGGAGGGGTGTGTCGGCTAAGGGTTTAGGTGTAGCAGGTCTTGTGATGAGGACCGAGTTGCTAGGTTTGAGGTGCCCCACGATGTGATTAGAAACCGAGAGATTGCTGTTTAGGGTGGGCAAAGATGACGACCCTCCGCAATACTTGCGCGTGATGTGTGTGTTGGGGAGAGAGAGGTAAGCAAGCTAGTCAGGTTACTGGGCTGGGGGTGAATTGGAGGCTGGAGGAAATTTGGGCGGTTCAGGGGAGCGAGTCAGAGGTATATATATATAGAGAGAAAGCTTCAGAAAAGGCTAAGAAATTGAGCAGAGAGAAAGTGTTATTTGAACCTTCAAAAACTGCGAAAAAGAAGAAATATAGAGAAGAGACAAAAACGCAGAGGTTTATAACAACTTATAATTCCAAGCATTGAGAAGTGAGATCAATTTTGAGGAAGCACTGGCACCTTATTAGAGGAGATCCTACCATAGGCCCCCAAGTGAAAAAATACACTCAGGAAGCCGTTAGTTCCTTTTGTGGTCGTTTGGTCAGCAATGGGGTCTGGAGGTGGATCTGCTGCGAGGGAAGGTGGGATGGTGAGGGTGGTAAGGACAGAGAGAGGAGAGGAGGTTTGTAAAAAGGATTGCTCAATTTTGGCGACTTTTTCAGCAAAAAAGCTAGCGATTTCTTCACATCATTCATTTGTGGCGATTATAACAAGGCGGGGTGATGACGTAGTTTGTTGTTTAACAATGTTAAAAAGGAAAAAGCTCCCTTGGTCTGTTTTTTGCACGGTCCAGTTGGTTGCGGAAGAAGGAGGCTTTTTCTCTAAACATTTGTTTTTTGTATGACAGCCTTGTAGATCCAAGCAGAGCTAGGTGATTGGTTGAGGTATTTTGTCTCCATGTCCTTTCTGCTTGTCTGAGTTTTCTTCTTTCGCTGTTGAGATCAGAATTAAATCATGCTTTTGAAGATCTAGGTTGTTTTAGTTTAGGAGGGGCCATAAGATCGAGAACATCCGAGATCGATGAGTTGTAGTGTGAAGTGAGCTCTTCAGCGGTAGACGAGAGGGGAGATGCTGTAGTTGATCACGAATCTTGGATTCAAGTTCAAGAATTACGATTTGTTTGATGTTTCTAGCTAACTGTTTAGGTTTCTTAATAACATCAGGGAGGGATCTGGTAGGGGAATTGATATTGAAAAGAATTAGATGGTGGTCAGACCAGTCAATAGGTGAGATGGAGCTGACGGAGGTGAGGTCATTTTTAGTTATAATCGCATCAAGGGTGGAGCCTTTGATGTGAGTTGGTTCATTGCAGAGTTGATTTAGGTCGTTAATTTCCAGGAGGTTCGTGAGCAGTTGGACTGAGGAGTCTTCGGTGTTGTTCCAATGGGTGTTTAAATCGCCCATGAACACAGCCTTCGTGTCAGTTAAGGTGAACCGAGTAATAAGGTCTGAGAACTCTTCAGCAAAGAGGGCTCGTTCACCCGGAGGATGGTAGATGGCATGGAATTTGATAGGATGGGAACCTTTGTTTATAAGTTCCACCCCTAGGTATTCGAAGGTCGTGTATTCCGCCTTACTTAAAGTCGAGAGTTGTAATCCTATTTTGTGATTTATGGCTAGACCACCATCTGATCTTTTAGGTCTGTCCTGTCTAATGATAGTGTACCCGGGTGGAGTTAACAGGTCAAGTATAGGGGTGGCGTGGTCATTTCACCAAGATTCCGTGAGGAAAGCAATATCTATTTTTTCCTTGAGAAAAGATTCAGCGATATCAGTAGTGTGCTTTGCTGCTGATCTACAGTTCAGGAGCATGTAGGAGAGAGGGCAAGGCTTATCCTTAGAAGAAGGAAGAGTTTGAATGGTGGTGAGTTGAGCTGGTGGTCTGGGTTCATTGATAGTTAAGGGCCTTCTATTTTTGCTCACAATAACTGGGATAGTGGAGGGGAATTGGGGAGATCTAGTCTGGGGCTTCGTAAGGTAGGATTCACTGAGAGCAGCGGCTTCCAGATCAGAAAGAGTGTGTTGGGCACGATGGGGTCTGTGGACCAGATGATTAAGAGGAGTGAAGGGCCAGGAGATATGTGTAGAGGTTGAGGAGGGTGAGCCAGTGAGTGGGGGTGCTTTAGAGCTCTCAGGGGTGCGATAGCTGGAAAGCTTAGCCTGTTGTGAGATGTCATGTCTAAGGTGAGCTATGCAAAAACAACAATTGATTGACAGAATGCAGAACAATGTCATACAGTCACCCCAGTACAGAGATCTGGGCCTAAATCCATCGTTTTTTTGCTCACCATGCCTTTCCAGTTTGGACCCAGCTATATGCAAATCAGTTTTGACCCTGCGCCCAATGGGAACAGTCCAGCCCGAACTGCCAGGCCAGGTCCTACCTGGACTGGAAACAAGCATCCTTGGACCGGTTTCGGGCTTTCAGCCCTCATCAGCCAGGATAGCTTGACTCCAGTGGCATGGAGAGCACGGGACCCACGTCTGGGCATACCCGTCCCACTCGGGGTGACAAATGTAAAAACAACAATTGATGGACAGAATGCAGAACAATGTCATACATTCACCCCAGTACAGAGATCTGGGCCTAAATCCATCGTTTTTTTGCTCACCATGCCATTCCAGTTTAGACCCAGCCATATGCAAATCAGTCTTGACCCTGCGCTCAATGGGAACAGTCCAGCCCGAACTGCCAGGCCAGGTCCTCCCTGGACTGGAAACAAGCATCCTAGGACCGGTTTCGGGCTTTCAGCCCTCATCAGCCAGGATAGCTTGACTTCAGTGGCATGGAGAGCACGGTACCCACGTCTGGGCATACCCGTCCCACTCGGGGTGACAAATGCAAAAACAACAATTGATGGACAGAATGCAGAACAATGTCATACATTCACCCCAGTACAGAGATCTGGGCCTAAATCCATTGTTTCTTTGCTCACCATGCCATTCCAGTTTGGACCCAGCCACATGCAAATCAGTCTTGACCCTGCGCCCAATGGGAACAGTCCAGCCCGAACTGCCAGGCCAGGTCCTCCCTGGACTGGAAACAAGCATCCTAGGACCGGTTTCGGGCTTTCAGGCACCATCAGCCAGGATAGCTTGACTCCAGTGGCATGGAGAGCACGGGACCCACGTCTGGGCATACCCGTCCCACTCGGGTGACAAATGCAAAAACAAAAATTGATGGACAGAATGCAGAACAATGTCATACATTCACCCCAGTACAGAGATCTGGGCCTAAATCCATCGTTTTTGCTCACCATGCCATTCCAGTTTGGACCCAGCCATATGCAAATCATTCTTGACCCTGTGCCCAATGGGAACAGTCCAGCCCGAACTGCCAGGCCAGGTCCTCCCTGGACTGGAAACAAGCATCCTAGGACCGGTTTCGGGCTTTCAGCCCTCATCAGCCAGGATAGCTTGACTCCAGTGGCATGGAGAGCACGGGACCCACGTCTGGGCATATCCATCCCACTCGGGGTGACAAATGCAAAAACAACAATTGATGGACAGAATGCAGAACAATGTCATACATTCACCCCAGTACAGAGATCTGGGCCTAAATCCATCGTTTTTTGCTCGCCATTCCAGTTTGGACTCAGCCATATGCAAATCAGTTTTGACCCTGCGCCCAATGGGAACAGTCCAGCCCGAACTGCCAGGCCAGGTCCTCCCTGGACTGGAAACAAGCATCCTAGGACTATATGGTCTCTCAAGGATTTTGACTTTCTATATGTTATCTCAGGGTATTTTTTCACTTGAGGGCCTATGGTAGGATCTCCTCTAATAAGGTGCCAGTGCTTCCTCAAAATTGATCTCACTTCTCAATGCTTGATATTATAAGTTGTTATAAACCTCTGCGTTTTTGTCTCTTCTCTATATTCCTTCTTTTTCGCAGTTGTCACTGATGTCACTGACCATGTCATGAGTGATGTAATATGTGACGTCATCAGCAGTGCATTGCGGGGGCGCGAGTTATAGTTAGCTGAACTAACTATAACGGGGGAATTTCACGGGTTTTGTACGAGTGAAATGTCCAACTAACTATAACTGTCCCTAAAACCTATGGTTTTTTCAGTGAATTTCAAAGGTTTTTTAAATGCTAATTTCTAACTATAACGTGTCTGAAACCTATGGTTTTTTCTGTGAATTTCAAAGGTTTTTTCAATGCTAATTTCTAACTATAACGTGCCTGAAACCTATGGTTTTTTCAGTGAATTTCAAAGGTTTTTTAAATGCTAATTTCTAACTATAACGCCCCTAAAACCTATGGTTTTTTCAGTGAATTTCAAAGGTTTTGTAAATGACAATTTTTAAATGTATTAATTGTTATATTTATTTTTTTGATACTGATTTACTACATTTTTTAAAACTATTTATTTTTAGATATTTTATTTATTAAATTACATTGTAATTACATTTATACATTACATTACAAAATATACTTTCTCAGAATGAATTACTTTAGTTTAAATAGTTTGCAAATAGGCAATAGAGTTTTAAGTACAGTAGTTACAGTTGTTGCAATGGGCAACACAATTTCAAACACAATGCAACATTGACCTCAATGTGAATTTCTAGTTAAATGCAATTAGTTTCTTTATGGATTACTTTTCTAACCACAGGACTGGATCCTAGATTCAGTCCTGGGACATCTCCTGTAAACAGTTGAGTAAAAGCGTTTTGGTTACAGTAGTGATTTTTAAGGAATATTATTGTATTTTAAAAAGTTGACACTTAGAAACTTTTTCACATAGAATCACCAATGTTATCCTATGGGAGGAAATTCACTTAGCAGGTAAGTAGTGTTATCGTTACTTTTTCTTACTCAGTGTTGGATCCTGGATCCAGCACTGGTGCATCTCCTGTAAACAGTTGAAAGAATGCGTTTAAGTCATACAGGCGATTTTTAAGGAATATTTGTAATTTGTGAAAATCGACACTTTGAAACTTTTCTGCTGAAAACCAGACAATGGATTCCTATGGAAGGAAATATAAGTTACTGGTAAGTACGGTTAGAATTACTTTTCAGGGTCAGTGCTGGGCTAAAAGATGCAGCACTGGGTTCTCTCCTGATAACAGGTGAGTAATCGGAATTCGTAGTTCGGTTGATTTTAGAGGAATATTATAAAGTTCCAAAACTCCACACTTAGAAGAATTTCCAAGTGAAACCAGTCAATGTTAGCCTAAGGAAGGAAATTCAAGTTGCTGGTAAGTACGGTTAAAATTACTTTTCAGGATCAGTAGTGGGCTGAAAGATGCAGCACTGAGGTCTCTCCTGATAACAGGTGAGTAAATCGGAATCCGTATTTCGGCTGATTTTAGAGGAATATTATAAAGTTCCAAATCTGCACACTTAGAAGAATTTCCAAGTGAAACCAGTCAATGTTAGCCTATGGAAGGAAATTCAAGTTACTGGTAAGTACGGTTAGAATTACTTTTCAGGACCAGTACTGGGCTGAAAGATGCAGCACTGAGGTCTCTCCTGATAACAGGTGAGTAAATCGGAATTTGTATTTCGGCTGATTTTAGAGGAATATTTGCACAATGGTGAAGGGAGGGGGCGGGGCCTGAGGTGACATCTGTGCAAACGCGCCCCGTGGCGCGTTTTAAGTTGGGGGATTAAGTCCCCTTGAATCATGAGGGTCCTGGGGCCAACTAGCCCACCAGGAACCTCCAGTATGCGCCAGGGGCTGCGTTGCAGAGACGTGTACAGAGGCCACACCCCTTTACACCTCTCTGCAACGCAGCTCTGTGGCGCTTTCTGGACATACGTGTTGGGCTAGTTGGCCACCAGGGACCCTCATGATTGAAGGGGATTTAGTTCCCCATCTTAAAACACGCCACGGGGCCTGTTTGCACACATGTCACCTGAAGCCCCGCCCCCTCCCTTCACCACTGTGCAAACGCGCCCCGTGGCGCGTTTTAAGTTGGGGGATTAAGAATAGAATGTCGCGGATTTCCTATGGAAAATAGGTCCTAACTATAACTATCTACTGGCGACCGCCAGTAGATAATATATATATATATATATTGGTCATGTGATCAAGGCCGAGTTTGGCCGAAACGCGTCATGGCAGCAATGGTGGCTCACTGAAAAATAAAGGAGAAACTTACACCAATTTGGGTTCGTCTTCCGTTTTGTTTCCGCTGTGAGGAACGTTGAGGCGGAGTGTGGCGATATATATATATATATATATATATATATATATATATATATATATATATATATATATGCATGTATGTATGTATATATATCTATATCAGGTTCAGGTGCCAGAAGAAATCGCTGTGGCGTTCATTCTGAAGTAAAGTCCAACCCTGGAAGAAGTGCTGCAAAGTACGAAACGCGTCGGAAAGGACTTGTATATTCCTCGAGGCAGTCTGCTGTTCCTGCTTGTATTTCTCCATTAAAGATGGCAAATTGAACTTACCTCTGTGGGCTCCCTCACTTGCAGGCAACTGTGGTTGGAATATATCTATATATATCAAAGCTTCAAGGTGCCCACAGGACAAGGACGCACTCTGCAGTAGTTCCCAAAGGCATTTATTCGGGTAAAGGACAACACCGCAACCCGATGTGATTACAGCCCTCAAGTCAAATGATGTCAGCCTGACGCGTTTCTGAGCCGCCGCTCGTCTTCAGAGGCTTTGACTGAGTTCGTTTTTGGACACTCCCACATAATTACACAATTAACGCCCTCAGATGGGCTGGTCGAATGAATTCCGCACACAATATCTTGTGGGACTTGCAGTACTTGTCCCAATCATCCCTAGATGGGTACACTTAATTAAGGCTGATTCCAATGCGAAGCCCTACCATGGGCCTCGGGGTGCGTGTAGTCCATAAATCCCTAACTGCTGCTCCACTGAAAGGCTCGGCACAATGCAAGGAGTATCAACAGTAAGAATCTCCACGAGCCCGCTGATCCAGTATAAGGTATTTATTTCGGCAGAGAAAGACGCGTTTTGACCACAGCCGTGGTCTTTGTCACATGACCTCTTCCGGGGTAATACACTTATTTAAAGATACATGCATCAACGTGTTCCTCGGATGATGCTTCCATAGACATAAAAGTCTGGGCTGGAGTAACTCACGTAATTGCGGCATCTGAGGAAGTTCAAACGAACGAAACGCGTCATGCCGAGTGATTTAATAAAGCGCTGCTTCCCTGAGAACCCGTGTGTGCTCGACTTCTGTGCTCACAGCAATAGGAGTGTGGTTTGGATGTTAAAAGGGTGCAGCTACTAGCACCTTGTGAGCGCCCACCTCGAAAGTGATTCGGCGGAATTGGTGGCAACGTGGTGACAATTTGAAAACTTTTCAAAAACGCCGAAACCCCGCTTACCTGGAGCAGTGTACTTTGCCATTGCGAGATGGACCACGACCTCGTGGGAGGCGGCTGCTCACTTGGGAAGTGCCTGCTGGTCCTGTTCCGGGATGGTAGCGGTGAGGTGAGGGATCGGGTGAGCTGCTGCCAGTAAAAGATCACGCCCGCAAGAGATCAAAGGCAAGCAAAGGGGAAAGGAGCAGACACCGCCCACTGGGGCAAGTACTTACGTTTTGGTGTCTGCTCCGCACGGACTTACACAGTGAAGTCCGAGCCAGGTTTTCCCTACAGCATTGGCCCGCAATGTTTCCAGCCAATTGCAGATGGACATTGTATTTTTAAGTGTGGGCTGGAGTAACTCACGTAATTGCGGCATCTGAGGAAGTTCAAACGAACGAAACGCGTCATGCCGAGTGATTTAATAAAGCGCTGCTTCCCTGAGAACCCGTGTGTGCTCGACTTCTGTGCTCACAGCAATAGGAGTGTGGTTTGCATGTTAAAAGGGTGCAACCACTAGCACCTTGTGAGCACACACCTCGAAAGTGATTCGGCGGAATTGGTGGCAACGTGGTGACAATTTGAAAACTTTTCAAAAACGCCGAAACCCCGCTTACCTGGAGCAGTGTACTTTGCCATTGCGAGATGGACCACGACCTCGTGGGAGGCGGCTGCTCACTTGGGAAGTGCCTGCTGGTCCTGTTCCGGGATGGTAGCGGTGAGGTGAGGGATCGGGTGAGCTGCTGCCAGTAAAAGATCACGCCCGCAAGAGATCAAAGGCAAGCAAAGGGGAAAGGAGCAGACACCGCCCACTGGGGCAAGTACTTACGTTTTGGTGTCTGCTCCGCACGGACTTACACGGCGAAGTCCGAGCCAGGTTTTCCCTACAGCATTGGCCCGCAATGTTTCCAGCCAATTGTAGATGGACATTGTATTTTTAAGTGTGGGCTGGAGTAACTCACGTAATTGCGGCATCTGAGGAAGTTCAAACGAACGAAATGCGTCATGCCGAGTGATTTAATAAAGCGCTGCTTCCCTGAGAACCTGTGTGTGCTCGACTTCTGTGCTCACAGCAATAGGAGTGTGGTTTGGATGTTAAAAGGGTGCAGCCACTAGCACCTTGTGAGCGCCCACCTCGAAAGTGATTCAGCGGAATTGGTGGCAACGTGGTGACAATTTGAAAACTTTTCAAAAACGCTGAAACCCCGCTTACCTGGAGCAGTGTATTTTGCCATTGCGAGATGGACCACGACCTCGTGGGAGGCGGCTGCTCACTTGGGAAGTGCCAGCTGGTCCTGTTCCGGGATGGTAGCGGTGAGGTGAGGGATCGGGTGAGCTGCTGCCAGTAAAAGATCACGCCCGCAAGAGATCAAAGGCAAGCAAAAGGGAAAGGAGCAGACACCGCCCACTGGGGCAAGTACTTACGTTTTGGTGTCTGCTCCGCACGGACTTACACTGTGAAGTCCAAGCTAGGTCTTCCCTACAGCATTGGCCCGCAATGTTTCCAGCCAATTGTAGATGGACATTGTATTTTTAAGTGTGGGCTGGAGTAACTCACGTAATTGCGGCATCTGAGGAAGTACAAACGAACGAAACGCGTCATGCCGAGTGATTTAATAAAGCGCTGCTTCCCTGAGAACCCGTGTGTGCTCGACTTCTGTGCTCACAGCAATAGGAGTGTGGTTTGGACATATATATATATATATATACATGTATGTATGTATGTATGTATATATATCTATATCAGGTTCAAGTGCCAGAAGAAATCACCATGGCGTTCATTCTGAAGTAAAGTCCAACCCTGGAAGAAGTGCTGCAAAGTACGAAACGCATCGGAAAGGACTTGTATATTCCTCGAGGCAGTCTGCTGTTCCTGCTTGTATTTCTCCATTAAAGATGGCAAATTGAACTTACCTCTGTGGGCTCCCTCACTTGCAGGCAACTGTGGTTGGAATATATCTATATCTATATATATATATATATCTATATATATATATATATAGATAGAGATATATATATATATATATATATATATATATATAATATATATATATATATATATATATATATATATATATATATATATATATATATATAAAATATATCAAAGCTTCAAGGTGCCCACAGGACAAGGACGCACTCTGCAGTAGTTCCCAAAGGCATTTATTCGGGTAAAGGACAACACCGCAACCCGATGTGATTACAGCCCTCAAGTCAAATGATGTCAGCCTGACGCGTTTCTGAGCCACCGCTCGTCTTCAGAGGCTTTGACTGAGTTCGTGTTTGGACACTCCCACATAATTACACAATTAACGCCCTCAGATGGGCTGGTCGAATGAATTCCGCACACAATATCTTGTGGGACTTGCAGTACGTGTCCCAATCATCCCTAGATGGGTACCCTTAATTAAGGCTGATTCCAATGCGAAGCCCTACCATGGGCCTCGGGGTGCGTGTAGTCCATAAATCCCTAACTGCTGCTCCACTGAAAGGCTCGGCACAATGCAAGGAGTATCAACAGTATGAATCTCCACGAGCCCGCTGATCCAGTATAAGGTATTTATTTCGGCAGAGAAAGACGCGTTTCGACCACAGCCGTGGCCTTTGTCACATGACCTCTTCCGGGGTAATACACTTATTTAAAGATACATGCATCAATGTGTTCCTCGGATGATGCTTCCATAGACATAAAAGAAAATATATACAAAGTTGCACATTTACAATTGATGTCCGTGAATAATCAACAGTTAGTTACAATGTGATTGTAATGCTCATTTTGGTGACTGTCTACTTCCCACAGAAAAAAATTAGTTATAAATGACACTACATCTGCCAAGTCGTATTGAGTGTGAGGCTTGCATAAAGTTTTTGCATTTCTTGCCAACTTTATCAAAGTGTTGTCATCTGTGATGTGGAAAAAGACATTATCACGTAACATATATATATTTCACTCGGACAACAATCCAGAAAAAGGATGTTATCGGCACTTAGGTAGGATTTTCAAAAATGATTTCTTCGGGAAACATAAAACTGCATCCATGTGTTCCGGCTACCTCCAAAGCCTTGTTCACGATGACAACAACACCATGTGATTGATTGTTTAAATGACTTGTGCAATCCTCAAAATAGCAAAAGGACTGCAAATAAAGTGACTGTGCATAGTATTTACCGTCAGCACCATCTTTAAGCATGTTATTTAAAATGGCATTTCATTTCATTTCCTAAAGTACATTTCTCATTCAACATAAAATGTATATAATAAAAGTGAATAATTAAAATATTCTACTCCATATATATTTTATGTGAAAGTTCTTCCTATTACTTGTACTGGATTAGAGTCCAGATCAATTTCCATTAACCATAATAAAGTGCTGATGTAAGGTTTTAATTTTTGGAAACAATCAAGAGATCTGGTCAGAGGCCTGGTGGCCCGATACGCTTGGATCCTGCCCCCGCCCTGGCCCTAGTGCCAAAAATCTAGGCATCATAGTTGACACCTCCCTTTCCTTGGGCCCACAAATAAATAGAACAGTTTCTACCTGTTTTGGGATTATAAGGACCCTCAGAAAGATCTCTCAATTTCTCTCCTTTTCCTCGCGGAAACAGGCAGTTGTGGCCCTTGTGTTGTCTAGATTAGACTACTGTAATGCCCTTTATGTGGGGATAAATAAGGGGCTTTTGCATCGACTTCAACTAGTGCAGAACGCTGCTGCCAGGCTGGTGATGGGCCTTCCCAAATATCACTCTGTCTCGGCCACTATCAGCAATCTGCACTGGCTTCTGCTGGGTCGGAGAATTGTATTCAAAGCCCTGTGCTTGGTACACAAGGCCTTCTACAATTTGGGGTCAGAAGGCATTAAAAAACTCTTTCGGAGATATGTCCCCGCGAAGCAGCTAAGATCTGCTAGCAAGAACCTTCTGATAGTCCCTAGGTTTACGAAAGCCAGATTGGGGGTAGGGCCTTCTCGCTGGCTGCGGCAAAACTTTGGAACTCCCTTCCTCTTTCAATCACGGCTCTGGAAACCCATTTTCTGTTCCGTAAGGCCTTGAAGACCTGGCTCTTCACTATTTCAAATTTGTAAGCCTTTTATTCATGGGCACCTCTGTATCCTGACCCCTTTCCGCAGTGCCTTGACGCCCCTGGGCTAAGTTCGCGCTTTACAAAGCTTATATTCATTCATTCTCTCTTTCATGGCTAGTGCCTGAGTTATACAGATGAATAGCACAATGCAAAACGGGAAAACAATAAACTATACTAAAGTGACCGTGCTTATTAAATTCATTCAGCATGATCTCTAATCATATATCTAGGATAACATTGATCATTGATATATTGATTTTGTATAGAAAGATATATTTAAGAAGAAAAGCTTTCCACTTCTTATACTATTTTATATGCTTAAATGATAGTATATACATTCTGTTAGACCTGGCATCCTTGGTGTGGGTCTCCCTTCCATTTTTTCGCTATGCCTCCACTGTTGTTGACATGTTTTTGCTGGTTTAGATGCTTTGGGCACTTTGCCACTGCTAATCAGTGCCAAAGTGCAAGTGCTCCCTATGGTAAATTAATGTGTGTATTAGTGACTCCATGTTTGGCCTATTTGATTCACTGTCAGACCCTAGTACAGTGCACTGTTTGTGCCCAGGGCCTGTGAATCAAATGCTGCTGGTGGGCTTGCAGCACTGGTTGTGCCACCCACAGGAGCAGCTTGTAAAATGTGTCTCAGGCCTGCCATTGCAGAGCCTGTGTGCAGTCTGGTACTGCCATGTCGACTTGGTAAGTGCACCCACTTACCAGTCCCCAAACCTTCCCTTTTCTGCATGTTAGTCACCCCTAAGGTAGGCCTGCGGGCAGGGTGCATTGTATGTAAGAGGTAGGACATGCCCTGGTGTGTGTGGCATGTCCTGATAGTGAATTACAGCCAATTTCGTTTTTCACTATTGCAAGGCTACCTGTCCCCATAGGCCAGAATGGGCAGTTTGATTATAACATCTTATAATCCTAACTGACCCAGGGAACATGGTAGAAAAACGAATTTAGTATGCCTGAACTCAGAATGATAAAATTCATCTTTTAGTGAAGTTGGTTTTAACATTCTGTGTTTGAAAATACCACTTTTAGAAAGTAGGTATTTTCTTGCCTAACCATCCAGCCTGCCTCTGCTAGCTTGTGTATTGTGTGTCTGGGTTTGTGAGTGACAGGGGCTGGGGGACTCCAGGAAGCAGGGTGAGTCAGCACTAGGCTCAATAGACCTATCTGCATGAGGAGTGGTGGGAGGAGTAGCACCTGGGCCTTAATAGGGCTGTGCCTGCCTTCCACAATGCTGGCTCCACCTCCTGTGGTGTGTCTGATGACCCTGGCCCACACTGACAAAGGAAGAAGTTGTGCACTGGCAGAATGCACCCAGAACTGATTTGGACTAGGTACAGGACCCTCTGCCTTCAGAGGACAAAAGATTTATGGGTATAAATACTGGGGCCCAGACCCCAAGATTTTAGATCACTTCTGGGAAACAAGAAGAACCTTTGCTGAGGAGAGGAACCAGAGAAACTGAAGGAGGAGACTATCCCTATGCTGTGTGCTGTTTGAGGGATTGGCCTGCAGTGGTTGCCTGATTGCCAAAGAAAGGAGAAAGGAACTTTGTGCCTACTTACATCATCTTGCAGAAAATCTCCAAGGGCTTGAAGATTGAGCTTGCCTCCTGCTGAAGTCTCAGGGATACAAGACTTCACCAACCAGCTCCCCTGAATTCCTTTGCTGGGAATTTGAAGTGCCTACTGTTGTGTTGGGCCTTCCGAGAGACTGCGTGTCGCTGGGAGCTGGAAGCGCGACTCACGAAGAAGAAGCGTGTCGCCGTCGCAGCAGTTGTCGTCGCATCGCCGAGAAAGCGTGCCGCCGCTGCCGCTGTCGCCATCGCATCACCGAAGCACCTTGCATCACCAGAGAAGAGTGTCGCCGTCGCAGCAGACGCCGGCGCATCATCGGAGAAGCGTGTCGCAGGGCCTGTAGCGGCTCAGAAGATTCACCGAGTCGCCGCACGGCCGTCGGGCGTGCACGCATCACCCCCTTCGTTGTCGCATCGAGAAGAAGACGCCATTTTGTTTCATTGCACCGGGTCATCATCGCATCGAGGCGCTGCTGGTCGCATCGCCACAGAAGCGCAGTAAGAAACCGACGCATCACCTCCCCACGCAGTGAAGAACCGAGGCATCACCTCCTCTCCGGTAAGGAACCGACGCATCACCATCCCCTACGCAGCAGTAGGGAACCGACGTATCACCTCCCCCGGAGCAAGGAACCGACGCATCACCGTTCTTGCGTGTAAGGAACCGACGCATCACCTTCCCTGCAACTCTTTTGTTTGTATCGCGTTACGCATCCAAAGGTACATTGAATGTAGCGTGTCGCATTTATCACCTGCATTTGAACTGAACTATTTTCTACCATTGACAGTCATATTTTTCAGTGTATTGTGGATTTTTGTCGTTTTGGGTCTTGTGTTAAGTCTATATAAAAATACTTATTTTTATAATACAACCTGTGTGGTGTCCATCTGTAGTGTTGTCACTGTGTTTCTGTATGTGTTCACAAATGCTTTACACACTGCCTCTGAGATAAGCCTGCCTGCTCGTGCCAAGCTACCAAGGGGGGTGAGCAGGGGTTATTTTAGTAGTGTATCCCCCTTACCCTGACTAGAAGCAAGGGTCCCTATTTGGACAAAGGTACCTACCTCTGCCAACTAGAGACCCCCAGTTCTAACATTGATGGTCAGCGGTGAGGATTCTGGACTTGCATTTGTGATTCATATACAGTGATTGGTGTACACTACTAGTGAGTGCAGACCAAACGCAATCACTTACATTTTGGTAGATTGTTTTTTCCTGGGATTTCTATTTTTGCCAAGAACTGCCAAGTTTAGTCACCATGAGCAAAACAGCATCCATTGCATCTGTGGATTTAGATTTTGTAGAAGAAAAGCTGGAAAGTTGCACTGTAAAACAGCTGAAATACCTCTGCAGAAAATTGAAAGTTGCTATGACCGGTCTCTCCAAGAAGGATGAGTTCCAAAAGGCGCTGAGGGCCTGGGTGGAAGCAAGGAGTACCCCTGAGCATGAGGAGGGGGCTGAGGATGTAGGAGGGCAGCTAGGTGGGCTATTGGGTCCAGGGGGGAGGAAAGCACCTTCCCCAGCAAGTACCAGTGTTTCTTCCAAAGGCCTGTCCCCAGGAGAGCTGGAGGACAGGGAGAGAAGTAGGGTGCATGAAATGGAGCTGACCAAGCTTAAGATGGGTGGGCAGTTAGAATTGGAAATTAAGAAATTGGCCCTAGAGGAAAAGAGGATGCAAATGGAGCATGAGAGAAGTTTGAGGGAGTTGGAGTTGAAAGCTAGGAGCTTAGAGATTACTCCCTCTGGTGGCAGCACACCGTCCATGCCTCTTGAAGCAAGGGTGTATATACCTAAAGATGTGGTGAAAGAGTTTTATAAAAATGATGACATTGGGCAATGGTTTAAAGCCTATGAGGTAGCTATGACCTCACACCGGGTCCCTGAGAAGGATTGGGGAGCGGGGTTGTGGGGTCGGTTCCTTAGTGAGGGGCGGGATACCTTATTAGACTTGCCCTCTGAAGTCCACAATTCTTATGGTCATATGAAAGAAGCATTGATGTCCAGGTATGGGTTGACTCCTGAACTGTATAGGCAGAGGTTCAGGAATTGCAAAAGGTTGGAGGGCAGTACCTGGGTAGAAAATGTGACTTTTTTTTTCAGAGCATTGGATGGTTGGGTGAAGGGTAGCAAAGTGAATGATTTTGAAGCGCTCTTTGATTTGAGTGCATGGGAGCACTTGTCAGGAAATTGTTTTCCAGAGCTACGCCAGCACCTTATTGATAGTAGGCTGACTAACCCTAGGAAGCTTGCTGAGGAGGCGGACCACTGGGTGAGCACCCGGGTCCACAAGGGTCACATGGGAGACTCCGCCAAAGGTGGGCAGGGTCCCCAGCAGAGGAGTGGGGGGACAAGGGTAAACAGAGGGAGTTCCAGAAAGGGCCCCAAAGTAATCCCCAAGGGAACCAAGGGAAGGTTTCTCAGCCTCCCCCTGAAAAGAAGCCAGGGGCCCCGACAGATAAGCCTGTTCACAGGGGGCCCAAGACTTGCTTTAAGTGTGGTCAAGTGGGCCACTGCTCCTGGGAGACTAGATGTCCCTTGTATGGAAAATCAGCACCCACTGGTGCACCACTCCGGCAGGTAGCTAGTGTAGCCCTGGGGGAGGAGATGGGTGCCCCAGGTGGGTGGGGTCCCGTAGCAATGTCCTTGGTCTGTTTAGGAGACAGTGAGATGGTCCCCAGGGCCCAACTGCCTGATAACACTAAGAAATACAGGCAGTGGTTGACCATCAATGGCCAAAGGGTGGAGGCTCTGAGAGACACCTGAACCAGTGTGACAGCTGTCAGTTGTCGGCTGGTGTCTGAAGAGCAGGTGATCCCCAATGCATTCTGCCCAGTAGTTGCCGCGGACAACTCAGAGAGCCACTGCAGAGTGGCTCAGGTTCCCTTTGAGTGGGGGGGGGGTCTCAGGTACCTTTCAAGTAGCTGTGAGGCCAGCCATGTCTGTAGACTGTCTGTTGGAAAACGATTTAGAAAGTTCACCTTGGGCAGAGGTGGAGAGAAGATCTCATCTAGAGATGTTGGGTCTGCCTGAGTGGGCGTGCGCGACCACTCGGTCTATGGCAGCCAGTAGAGGTGCTCAAGAGGACCTGGAGCCTGAGAGGGTGGCCCAGGTGCCTGCCTTGAAGAGAAGAGGCAGGGGGTGCGGGAAACCGGCCCCCGTAGTTCCCATGGTCCAGGAGGAAGCAGAACCTAAGGGGGATGCCCTGGAACCTACAGGGGAGCAAGTGGCCGAACTGGGGGACCTGCCTGAGCTGACCCATTGGCAGCAAGAAGGAGGACCCTCCAGGGAAGAGTTCTGTGAGGAGCAGAACAAGTGCTCTTCTCTTGTGGGTTTGCGGCAACAGGCCACAAACCAGGCAGCAGGTGATCAGTCTGGATCACAATCGATCTACTGGGAGAATGGTCTCCTGTATAGCGAGCCTAAGGTTGCTGAGCCTGGGTCAGCCTGGGTCAGCCCATGTGCTGGTGGTACCCCAGCGCTTCAGAGCCTTCCTACTGGGTTTGGCTCATGATGTGCCTTTAGCAGGACATCTGGGGCAGGGCAAGACCTTTGAAAGGCTTGTCACCCACTTTTATTGGCCCCAGATGCGCAAGAGTTCAGACACTCATTGCAGGACATGTCAGACTTGCCAGGCAAGTGGAAAAAGTGGGAGGAAGCACAAGGCTCCCCTCCAGCCATTCCCTGTGGTCAGCACCCCCTCTGAACGGGTGGGTATTGACATTTTGGGGCCACTGGACCCCAAGATAGCCATGGGCAACAGGTTCATCCTGGTCTTGGTGGACCATGCCACCCGGTACCTGGAAGCCATCCCTCTTCGGACAGTGACGCCCCCGTGGTGGGACGTGCACTGATGGGGATTTTCTTTCATGTGGGGTTCCCCAAGGAGGTGGTGAGTGACCGTGGTACAAACTTCATATCCAAGTATATGAAGTCCCTGTGGCAGGAGTGCAGTGTTACCTATAAGTTCACCACTCCTTACCACCCCCAAGGAAATGGGCTGGTTGAGAGATTCAACCGGACTCTGAAGGGCATGATTATGGGTCTGGAAGAACCCATGAGGCGTAAGTGGGACGTCCTCTTGCCATGCCTTCTCTTTGCTTACCGTGAGGTGCCACAGAAGTCCTTAGGGTTCAGTCCCTTTGAACTGCTCTATGGTCACCCGGTAAGAGGACCTCTGAGTTTGGTGAAAGAAGGCTGGGAGAAAGCTCCCAGTAAACCTCCCCAGAATGTATTTAGCTACATGCTGGCCTGTAGAAACCAAACTAGGCGATTCAGACAACTCGCTGAGGCGAATCTGGAAGCCAGCCAGGAGGAGATGAAACGATGGTATGATCAGAATGCCAATCTGATCGAGTTTCAGCCTGGACAGAAAGTGTGGGTCATGGCCCCCGTGGAGCCTTGCGCGCTCCAGGATAAGTGGACCGGACCATTTGAGGTGGTGGAGCGCAAGAGTGAGGTCACCTACCTGGTGGACTTGCGATCTCCCAGGAACCCTTTGCGAGTCCTACATGTCAACCGCCTAAAGCCCCATTTTGAGAGGTCCGAAGTGGGCATGCTCCTAGCAACAGATGATGGAATGGAAGAGGAGACAGAACCTCTTCCTGACCTCCTGTCTGCAACAGAGCAAGATGGGTCAGTGGAGGGTGTTTACCTCTCTAACTCCCTGACACCTGAGCAGCAGGAAGACTGTCGCCAACTGTTGGGACAGTTTCCTGACCTGTTTTCCCTGACTCCTAGTGTCACTGATTGGTGCGTCCATGATGTGGACACTGGGGACAGTCCTCCTGTCAAGCACAAGGCTTACAGAGTGACTGACAGGGTGAGAGCTTGCATCAATGAGGAGGTCTCCAAGATGTTTGCATTGGGGGTGATTGAGTCCTCTCACAGCCCTTGGGCCAGCCCAGTGGTCTTGGTCGCAAAGGCTGCCGCGCATGGTGCCACGCCCGAACTCCGGTTCTGTGTGGACTACCGAGGACTCAATTCAGTCACCAGGACTGACGCACACCACATCCCCAGAGCTGATGAGCTCCTTGATCGGTTAGGGGCTGCCCGGTACCTCAGCCCGTTTGACTTAACGTCTGGGTACTGGCAGATCGCCTTGACTGATGGGGTCAAAGAGAGGTCAGCATTCTCCACACCAGATGGGCACTACCAATTCCGGGTTATGCCCTTTGGGACGAAGAATGCCCCTGCCACCTTTCATAGGGTGGTCAACCAGGTGTTGGTTGAACTGGAAGATTTCAGTGCCGCCTACCTGGATGACATCGCAGTGTTCAGCGCCAGTTGGGAAGAACATCTGCGCCACCTCTGGAAAGTGTTGATGGCACTGCGGAGGGCAGGCCTCACGATCAGGGTTCCGTGGTGTACTTGGGACACCAGGTTGGGAGCGGCCAGGTGGCGCCCCTACAGCCCAAGATTGATACCATTCTGGCTTGGGAGCCCCCCAAGACCCAGAGAGAGGTGAGAGCCTTTTTAGGACTCATCGGGTATTACAGGAGATTTGTCAAGGGGTATGGCAGCATCGTTGCACCCTTGACAGAGCTGACTTCCAGGAAGCAGCCCAAGAGAGTGATTTGGACTGACACCTGTCAGAGAGCTTTTGACGCCTTGAAGACTGCCATGTGCACAGCCCCCGTGCTTCAGGCGCCCAACTTCTCAAAAGAATTTGTTGTTCAAACAGACGCTTCAGAGCATGGTGTAGGGGCTGTTCTGGCACAGTTAAATGAGGAGGGCCTAGACCAACCTGTAGCCTTCATCAGTAGAAAGTTACTTCCACGGGAACAGAGGTGGAGTGCTATTGAGCATGATGCATTTGCTGTGGTCTGGGCGCTGAAGAAGTTGAGACCATACCTGTTTGGGACTCACTTCCGGGTTCAGACAGACCACAGGCCCCTCAGATGGTTGATGCAGATAAGGGGTGAGAATCCAAAACTGTTGAGGTGGTCCATTTCTCTACAGGGGATGGACTTCACGGTGGAACACCGCCCTGGTACAGAACACGCCAATGCTGATGGTCTGTCCAGATTCTTCCGCCTTAGTGATGAGAACTCCCTAGAGGTAGGATAGTTCTCCCCACATTTCAGCTGGAGGGGGCACATGTTAGACCTGCCATCCTTGGCGTGGGTCTCCCTTCCATTTTTTCGCTATGCCTCCACTGTTGTTGACATGTTTTTGCTGGTTTAGATGTTTTGGGCACTTTGCCACTGCTAATCAGTGCCAAAGTGCAAGTGCTCCCTATGGTAAATTAATGTGTGGATTAGTGACTCCATGTTTGGCCTATTTTATTCACTGTCAGACCCTAGTACAGTGCACTGTTTGTGCCCAGGGCCTGTGAATCAAATGCTGCTGGTGGGCTTGCAGCACTGGTTGTGCCACCCACAGGAGCAGCTTGTAAAGTGTGTCTCAGGCCTGCCATTGCAGAGCCTGTGTGCAGTCTGGTACTGTCATGTCGACTTGGTAAGTGCACCCACTTACCAGTCCCCAAACCTTCCCTTTTCTGCATGTTAGTCACCCCTAAGGTAGGCCTGCGGGCAGGGTGCTATGTAAGAGGTAGGACATGCCCTGGTGTGTGTGGCATGTCCTGATAGTGAATTACAGCCAATTTTGTTTTTCACTATTGCAAGGCTACCTGTTACCAGAATGGGCAGTTTGATTATAACATCTTATAATCCTAACTTGACCCAGGGAACATGGTAGAAAGACGAATTTAGTATGCCTGAACTCAGAATTATAAAATACATCTTTTAGTGAAGTTGGTTTTAACATTCTGTGTTTGAAAATACCACTTTTAGAAAGTAGGTATTTTCTTGCCTAACCATCCAGCCTGCCTCTGCTAGCTTGTGTATTGTGTGTCTGGGTTTGTGAGTGACAGGGGCTGGGGGACTCCAGGAGGCAGGGTGAGTCAGCACTAGGCTGAATAGACCTATCTGCATGAGGAGTGGTAGGAGGAGTAGCACCTGGGCCTGAATAGGGCTGTGCCTGCCTTCCACAATGCTGGCTCCACCTCCTGTGGTGTGTCTGATGACCCTGGCCCACACTGACAAAGGAAGAAGTTGTGCACTGGCAGAATGCACCCAGAACTCGTTTGGACTAGGTACAGGACCCTCTGCCTTCAGAGGACAAAGGATTTATGGGTATAAATACTGGGGCCCAGACCCCAAGATTTTAGATCACTTCTGGGAAACAAGAAGAACCTTTGCTGAGGAGAGGAACCAGAGAAACTGAAGGAGGAGACTATCCCTATGCTGTGTGCTGTTTGCGGGATTGGCCTGCAGTGGTTGCCTGATTGCCAAAGAAAGGAGAAAGGAACTTTGTGCCTACTTTCATCATCTTGCAGAAAATCTCCAAGGGCTTGAACCAATCAATCAATCAATCAATCAATCAGTGGTTTATAGAGCGCGCTACTCACCTGTGAGCGGTGTCCCTAGGATGAGCCTGGCTGCGGCGTTCTGAATGGTTTGGAGCTTGTGTAGAAGAGTTTTGTTGATACCGGCGTAGAGGGCGTTGCCGTAGTCAAGTCTGCTGGTAATGAGTGCGTGGATGACGGTCTTTCTGCATTCGGGGGGGATCCATTTGACGGTCTTACGGAGGATGCGGAGGCAGTTGAAACTGGTGGAGGAGACGGCGATGATCTGGCGGTTCATGGAGAGGGAGGAGTCGAGGATTATGCCGAGGTTCCGAGCGTGGTCTGTCGGGGTGGGTGGGCTCCCGAGGGCGGAGGGCCACCAGGTGTTGTCCCAGGCGGAGGTGCAGGGTCCGAGGATGAGGACCTCGGTCTTCTCGGAGTTGAGCTTTAGGCAGCTGTCCTTCATCCAGGCTGCTACGTTTCTCATTCCTTCCTGGAAGCTGAGTCTGGTGCTTTCTGGGTTCTTGGTGAGGGCGAGGATGAGTTGGGTGTCGTCGGCGTAGGATACGATGCTAAGCCCGTGCTGTCTGACGATGGCGGCGATGGGGGCCATGTAGATGTTGAAGAGCGTTGGGCTTAGTGAAGATCCTTGGGGTACTCCGCAGACGATGTCCGTGGGGTCGGAGAGGAAGGGGGGGAGTCTGATCCTCTGGGTTCTGCCGGAGAGGAAGGATTGGATCCAGTCGAGGTCGGATCCCTGAATTCCTGCGTTGTGGAGTCTGGCGGCTAGTGTGCGATGTGAGACGGTGTCGAAGGCTGCGGAGAGGTCTAGGAGGATGAGGGCTGCGGTGTGTCCCTGGTCTAGCAGCATGCGGATGTCATCGGTGGCTGCGAGGAGGGCGGTCTCGGTGCTGTGGTTGCTGAGGAAGCCAGACTGGGAAGCGTCTGGGATGCCGTTTTCTTCGATGAAGGCGGTCAGCTGGGCGTTCACGAGTCTTTTGGTGACTTTGGCTGCGAAGGGGAGGAGAGACATGGGCCGGTAGTTCTTAAGGTCAGTTGGGTTGGCTTGAACATTGAGCTTGCCTCCTGCTGAAGTCTCAGGGATACAAGACTTCACCAACCAGCTCCCCTGAATTCCCTTGCTGGGAATTTGAAGTGCCTGCTGTTGTGTTGGGCCTTCTGAGAGACTGCGTGTCGCTGGGAGCTGGAAGCACGACTCACGAAGAAGAAGCGTGTCGCCGCCGCAGCAGTTGTCGTCGCATCGCCAAGAAAGCATGCCGCCGCTGCCGCCATCGCATCACCGAAGCGACTCGCATCACCGGAGAAGAGTGTCGCCGTCGCAGCAGATTCCAGTGCATCATCGGAGAAGCATGTCGCAGGGCCTGTCGCAGCTCAGAAGATTCACTGAGTCGCTGAACGGCCGTCGGGCGTGCACGCATCGCCCCCTTCGTTGTCGCATCGAGAAGAAGATGCCATTTTGCTTCATTGCACCGGGTCGTCATCGCATCGAGGCGCTGCTGGTCGCATCGCCACAGAAGCGCAGTAAGAAACCGACGCATCACCTCCCCACGCAGTGAAGAACCGACGCATCACCTCCTCTCCGGTAAGGAACCGACGCAACACCGTCCCCTACGCAGCAGTAGGGAACCGACGCATCACCTCCCCCGGAGCAAGGAACCGACGCATCACCGTTCTTGCGTGTAAGGAACCGACGCATCACCTTCCCTGCAACTCTTTTGTTTGTATCGCGTTACGCATCCAAAGGTACATTGAACGTAGAGTGTCGCATTTATCACCTGCATTTGAACTGAACTATTTTCTACTATTGACAGTCATATTTTTCATAGTGTATTGTGGATTTTTGTCATTTTGGGTCTTGTGTTAAGTCTATATAAAAATACTTATTTTTATAATACAACCTGTGTGGTGACCATCTGTAGTGTTGTCACTGTGTTTCTGTATGTGTTCACAAATGCTTTACACACTGCCCCTGAGATAAGAATGCCTGCTCGTGCCAAGCTACCAAGGGGGTGAGCAGGGGTTATTTTAGTAGTGTATCCCCCTTACCCTGACTAGAAGCAAGGGTCCCTATTTGGACAAAGGTACCTACCTCTGCCAACTAGAGACCCCCAGTTCTAACACATTCTATATAGCAATATTCAATTTATACATGATGTTTACAAAATCACAATTTAATTCATGAAATCCTTAATTGTATTCTGGTATATTATTACCATCAGGCTAGTGCCTATAATATAAAGTACTCAAGTGTTAATTACAAGTGTCAACAGGCGTCCTCATCCTAAAAAATAAGTATTTACCTAAAGTACTTCGGCTGCATATGATCCTTTCTAATTTTCATTTAAAATTCGGGATCCTCAAACTAAACAAATTTAGATATATCCTAGAAATCCATAGCTGCCTATATAAACCTAAGGGTACTAAATTTTCTGTTTATCATGTTTACATATACCTATAACACCCAAAAATATAGGCGCCTCCAATCTGATATATGTTATCCTTACACTTCCTCTTTTTTATTATGTATACACAGTACTGAAAGCATAAAAGCTCTATTAACCTATAATTACCATAATAAGTTTAAGCATTCTGCATTGTGAATTTATCAATCATATTTTTTAGGGAATGTAAGACGTCAGCCAGACTACCCATATATACTAAGTGATAAAGTGTCTATGTGCATCCCTTAAACAAAAAAAATCAAAGTCTATTAATAAAAACATGGTTATCTTTGTATGAAGAGGATACTAGAGAGCAAAACTAATAAAAGCAAGTATGTAATTCTTCATCCACATTGAAGCCATTAGGTTCCTTGCTATCTAATTCCAATATATAATATGTTTCCAGTTTCCTAAGTTCCTTTTCCCTATCCCCTCCTCTCTTATTTTTGGGGATTTGGGCAATACCACTGTATCTCAGGTACTCTGGATTTCTGTTGTGACTTTTTTCCAAGTGTTGTGCAATTGGGTAGCTTCGATCGTTGCTTATAATAGCATGTATGTGCTGTAGCACTCTTTTGTGTGACGGTAGTGTGGTACTCCCGACATACAATTTGTCACAAGAGCATTTAAGAATGTACACAACATAGCTGGATTTACTTGTTATATGTCCTCTTACTCTTATGGTCTTGTTGAAAGCTGTAGTTACTGTTGCCAGAGTTTCCCCATTTCTGCACGCCTTACACTTATTGCATTTACTGAACCCATCTCTAGGTGTCAAAAATGTTCTCCCTGTGTTCTGTGTAGTAAAATTGCTTTTCACCAGATAATCTTTTAATGATTTTGACTTACTGTAAGTGATTTGGGTTTTTGTTAGAAACTAGGGAGCCCATGATGGGATCCTGTTTCACCAAATGCCAGTGTCTACATAGAATTTCCCAAACTTTGGCATGTTCTGAATTATACATGGTGATAAATCTATGGGGATTTTTCTCTCTGGATCTTTTCTTCTTGTAAGTATTAGATGGTTCAAATAAAGCTAGTTCTCTGTTCATAGCTTTATCTTTTTTAGATGCTGCGTTCAATAAAGTGGTGGGATAACCTCTCTGGATAAAACGATCTTTCATTTCTTTTTCTAAATAATCTATATTCCTCAACTGTACTACAAGCTTTTCTGGCTAGATAGAATTCTCCAAAGGTAATACTTCTTATCAAAGGAGTAGGATGGGAGCTACACACATGGAGGATAGTATTTCCAGCTGTAGGCTTT
Source organism: Calotriton arnoldi (assembly GCA_963921515.1). Taxonomy (NCBI): domain Eukaryota; kingdom Metazoa; phylum Chordata; class Amphibia; order Caudata; family Salamandridae; genus Calotriton; species Calotriton arnoldi. The sequence continues at coordinate 513,312 of CAWUFW010002863.1, forward strand.
AAAAATATAGTTGTCTCCAATTTGCCTCCCTGAGCCCTCACTTCTATGTCCAGGATTTCCACCGAAGTAGTACTTATGTTCCCAGTAAATTTTAAATTCAATTCATTTAGATTCAAATCATGTATAAACTGCTCTGCTTGTGTCTCTGTGCCCTGCTACAGCACAAAGACATCACCTATGAATCTAAGTCACAATGTGACATTTTCTGTCCAATGTTCTAAGGTAGGCCTCCCGAGCACCTGCTCCTCCCACCAGCCCATATGCATATTCGCATAGCAGGGGGCGAAGCAGGTGCCCATAGCCGCCCCCTGTACTTGTAAAACAGCTCATCATTAAATACAAAAATATTCTTGGTAAGGCACCATTGCATCATTTCCAATAGCATTAGATTATGTAATGCAAATCCTATCGGTCTCATTCTCAAAAAATGCTGTACCACCCTTAGGTCATCCGGATGTCGAATACTTGTATATAAGGTGGATACATCAAGTGTCATCAAAAGCATATTAGACTCCCATTTAACATCATATATATGTTTTAAAAATCAGAAGAATCCTTAATAAATTATGGCAAAGTTGTAACGATGGGATTTAAAAAGTAGTCTATGTATTTTGACACGTTTTCAAATAGGCTGTTTTGGGCCGCTATTATTGGTCTACCTGGTGGACTGTGGCGATCTTTGTGAATTTTACGTAGCAAATAGAAGACAGGGAGCATAGGGTGATCTTGTTTCAAATACACAAATTCATACCAGCTTATAAATTCTTGTTCTTTCCAACTTATCAGTCTATCAGTAAATTGTTCCTTCACTTGGATGTATTCTTCCATTTGGATATGTTTATAGCATTGTTGGTTGTTAAGTTGTACCAAAGCTTCTTCCAGGTACAGTTCCTTGACCCACCGCACTATATTGCCTCCTTTATCAGACGGCTTCACTACCAAGTCAGCACAGTTGTTGATTTTCTTAATAGTAGAAAAGAGGGTTTTGTCTCTCCAGTTCAAGTTTTTATTTGCTTTCATGGATGTTATATACAATTGACGTAAATATTTTATTACATTTAATGAAAAAATATCCAAATTGTCTTTTGTTGTTTGGGGCACAAATCTTGATTTCGGTCAAAACGGGGTGATTCTATCTGAATTTTGTTTGTAATTTATTCTGTTCCAAACTTTTAGTGGTGACTTCTTCTAACACATCTTGATTATTTTCCTCCTGTAACTGCCACAGATCTTCCAAAGTTTCCAAGTCTGATACAATTAAGTTGGTATTTACATTTGTCTCCAACTCTATGGTTGTTTTTGGAGTGTTGTCCCTTTCTCTTATTTTATGTAGTTTCGTAAGTTTCAACTTTCTTGTAAACTTATAAAGATCAATTCTGCTTCGAGTATAGTTGTAATTTGTATTATGGCAATAGGACAATCCCAACTCCAAATTGTTTTTTGTCATCTTCTGTCAAATCTATTTTGCTCAAATTTACTACTGTTCGATTTTCTTTTATTTCTTGGACATCTGTTTCATATTCGAACGCGTTGATCTCACCATCAATAGCGATTTCCAAATTGCGATTTCCTGTGTATCGCAAATAGGAAATTGCTATTCCTAATGTATGAAACTTGTTTTTCCTTTTAATTAGCTATTCTTAGTTGGTCGCAAAGCAACAGATTTCTAATATTAATGAGGTAGATCGCAGTTTGCAACCCATTAGGAATTATAGCTATCACAGGGATGGTGGGCTGCTGAGGTAAGCAGACCACCATGTCTGTGATTGCTTTTAAATAAAGCTTTTTTTTTGTTTTGAAATCTAGCTCATTTCCTTGGATTTAAAAAAACCAAAAAAAGTCTAACCTCTAAAATGGGAAGGGGTCCTAATGGTGACTCCTTCCCATTTGCCAACGGATTGGAGGTTGTAAAATATTAATGTTTTGCATCAGGAATGCAGTTGCAAAACATTAATATATACCATTGCGATTCGATATTTGGAAAGGATGCCCTAAACATGCATCTTCCAAATACTGAATTGGAACTGGGTCGCAAACACAATTTGTGATTCGGTAACAAGTTACTGAATTGTAATTCGGTGTTTGTACATTTAAATAAGTATGTTTGCATGTTTGCTTTTGCAAACTGCCCGATTCTGCAAATCGGGCTGTTTGTGACTACAAAAATGCTGTGTACATCATGCCCAAAGTAACAGACTTTTACGCATGCCATCTAATTCTGTTCCTCTCCTAGACAGCTCCCACTTTGATATAGTAGTAATTATGTATTCCAATTCATTCGACCCTGTGCTCAGCCAACTGGCTCCGCTTCATATTATTCCATAGTTCTTTTTATCATCTATGGTTTGTGGAGTGAAAGCTACTGTGTTTAAATTACTCTGGATTTTTGCCTACATGCTGGTTCTGAGGTTCTCTTGTCCACCAATTTGCATGTCAATCACCTTTTCTACAAGGACTTGTAGTTCTTTGTGCAAGAATATGAGTATACAATGCTTAGTTGTTTGGCTGTCTGGGTTATAACAGACAGTGCTGCAGTGGAGATACAGGTTTCTCTTTAGCATGTTCAATTTATGGCTTAAATGTACAGTATTTTTGCATGCTCTTGTGCTATAAACATTGTTTTTTTCAAGCATACTGTTTTCATCTCAAAATGACGGGATAGACCATTTCAGGTGTGTTGATGGGGTTATCGGTATTAGGTCTGAAGTACACGTAACTATTCAGAAAAACAGAAGTTTGAAAGTTAAAGTTACAAAAAACAAGCATAAAAACAAAAGGGCTGAAAAAAATGACTGAAAAAAAGTTTTGAAATGGTTGAAGACATTTAAGAATGGTTTGTTTTGGTTTGTTCTGATTAAGGTTTTGCCGTTACCTAAAGTGTGATAGTAATAGTTAAGGTCATCGTCAAGGCATGGTTAATGGTGTGAATATGGGTTGTAGTTAGTGTAAAGGTGGGGGTTATTTTTAGAGAGAAAGTTATGAATAGTGGTACGGTAATGGTTAGGTTCAGGGTTATGGTTAGGTTTAGGGCTAGATTATGGTGAGGGTCAGGGTATGGTTAATGGTATGAATGAAGGTTACAGTTAGTGTAAAGATGAATGTTACGTTAGAGATAAAGTAATGCGTAGTGCTAGGGTAATGGTAGGGTTATGGCTAGGTTAAGAGCTAGGTTATGGTTAGCGACTGGGTTAGGATTAAAATTAGGGTTGGTATAGGCTAAGAGTTAACGGTGGATTTGGGTAAGTTACAGGGATAGGTAGAGATGAAGAGACTGCCTTAATATCAGGATTCTAGGGGTTATGGGTCAGGCTTGAGTATGCATCAGTATGGGGACCACTTGAGGGGTTGCATAAACTTTAAGGTGTTGGGTTTATTGTTAAAATACTTATAGTATGGGTTAGTGCATGTAAAAACAAACTTTATTTTTAAAGCAATCGAAAGAAAATTAAACATTGGGGTTTCTAACTGTCAACTAGAGATTGCATTAAATATCGAAGTTTAAGTTTCTCCCTTCACCTTGAAACCTTTGTCTTTTTTTCAATTTAATTTACAGACTTTCAACGTAGATTCGTGACCATGTGTTCATGGTGCTTTTGGATCAGTTTCGCGTTCATTCTAGATTAGGATGCAAGTGACACTTCGAAATTTGACACTGACGTAAACTGACCTAACTGGCTTTCAGCTTGCCTGAAAGGGTCGAATTAGATCAAAAAAGGCGAGACTATGAAAAAGAAATGCGCCCATTTCCACAAACCACGATTTACATCTTTTCAGGGCACACTTCTGCAGAGATTTCGTAAAAAATACATTTTAAAGCACACTGGACTTGCAGAAATAATATTGATCATTATGCAATAATAGTAACTAAATTTTCTGTTAACTATTCGGAAACGATGTACTTCAATGCCCATCAATATGTTCAATCAGTCCTAATTTAAACTAGCCGGTCTCAAATTGCTGGTTAAACCAACTACCGTTTAAAATATGTCTTGAAAATGTACATATTAAAACTCCAGGGACGCTACCAGTAACAAACAGGGAAGAAAAAAAATGTATACTGCAGTTGTTTACCATAGAGATCAGTATGATTGTTTTAATTTGATCCACTTTGTAGCGAACCTGCAGTCTTAAACAGGGGCATCCAATCTGTTTTAAAGTCAAATCCATCCTGTCTCTGCCTTAAGCAGCTTGTACTCATCATGTCACGTTCAACTTAAATGCTACCAATAATTATAGGATTCGCTCATCACTTTGACTGACGAATGAAATAGATCCACATATACACAAATACCTCTGAGGATATCATGCTTAATAAAAACACACTTTATTACCCCCACGAAGGCAGCAATGACGTTTGCATGCATTTTCTTGCACGTTTTCAGAAAAGAGTCTCGGGTTAAAATTCGCGCTGCAAGCGGATTAGAACTCCCCCGCTGCACGCGAGAGATAATTTCACTTGTAGCGCTAATACACCGAGCAGGCCCCGGCCGCGCGCTGGCTGGAGTGCACTCCACTGCACATCTTGGCTCGGCCAGGGATCGGAAACAGATGGCGCTCGCGGCTGGCTTCCCAGTTCCCACTCGGGCCCGCGCAGCGCCAGCCTGTGGTCGTCGGCTGGTTGCTGCTGGCACTGGGTGACTTGAACATGCTAGGACAGCGGCAAGAGAAATCAAGTGTCCCTCATTGAGCAGCGCACGCTAACGCCGAGCGACACGCCTGACATTCTATACCCCGCGTCTACTTAGAATACATTAACCTTTCGGTTTCCTTTAAAGTCTTCTTGGGCAGTGTGTGCGAATGTACTTCCTGGTTTTTAACAGCGTGGAGTGCGTAGGAACAGCAAAAGCAGAGTTGGCCCTTCTTTATTGTACCTAGTTATAAATGAAGATAGCACAATGGACAGCTAATTGCTGATTCTATAAAACGACGACTATGTATATATGCATGAATCAAGGCACAGAAAGTCGCGGGCGCTCTGTATTCTGTACTCGACGCTCTAAAGGGAATTTTTTTTTTTAATATATTTTTATTGAGCAGAGTAAAAAGCAGACATTTAATTAGAATTAGAAGGAATGGCTGATACAAATAGTCAAATTCATTCTTATATAATCATTTCCATTAAAGATTATTCAAACAACAAACATTATGACATTATTAAAAAACTGTACATAGATAATGGAGTGCATAGGTAATAAAGTGCAAATGCTAAAGTGCTAATTTTACCAAACTCCCTTTCGACTAGATTGTCTCCTAAAGTGCCTAATTATACTTCGATCTATTTCCTTATTTGATCTTGTATCGAATACATTACTAAAGTGCAGATGTGCTATCATGGATCATGGATTACTAAAAAAAAGTCAGCTAAGTAATTTTAGCTTTGGAGATCTTTTTCCATCTGATCAAAATATTTCCATATTGAGATAAATCTTTTTATAGCTCCCACCCTTTTCGCATAAGCTTCTTCGTACTTTTTTTACTCGACTCATTTTATTAAACCATTCTAGAAAAGTCGGTACTCGGGTTGTTTTCCAGTTCTGGAGGATCAGCGAGCATGCCACCAAGGAAGAGATTGATAGAAACATTTCCCCCCCTCTAGTTTGCAGCTGGATGTGGCTCCGTTTTAGTATACCAAAGAGTGCAACCTCAGGCTCGGGTTCTATCCTACTCGAGAGAGCACGGCTAAGTTCAACACAAATTTTCTCCCAAAATTGGCTAAGCCAGGGGCATAAAAAACAGACATGCAACCAGGAACCCTCTTCCATCTGTTGACAGCGAAAACATTTATTCTCCACCTCGGGATACATCTTGTGGAGTGCCTTAGGGGTGTAATAAGCCATCCAGCGATAAAAACCCCATTCTTTTAAAATTTGCCGCTCTCAATGCCTTGCTACCATATTGTGAAACAGTTAGCCATTCTCCATCTGAAAGTTCACAGCAAGCTTGTTGTTGTATCTTTTGAAGAAAATTGGTAACCAAGAGAGGCTCCCCCTGATTTCGAAGTAGTCGGTACCAATTCCCTATACCTCGCAGTTTTGTTCTAAAGAGAGTGGATAAAACCGTTGAGGTACCTAAATTGACTGGGGATAGAAATGTATCTAATAATGATCTAATCTGGAGGAAGCTAAAAAAGAGCCACCTGCACTGATTTCCACATCTAGCTTGAACCTCCTCCCAATTAATACATCTACCTCCTATTAGGAAGTGACCTAATTCCTTAAACCCCTTGTTTTCCCAGAGTTCTAGATGTCTATTCTGAATATGAAGGCCCAAACTTTTACATTCTATGAGCCGAAGATATTCATATCCAGAAGACTGAGCCTTTAAAGAATAACATTTCTCAAGTCTACTATAAAACATCTGGAGCGTCTTGTTTCTCGTTTTTTTGGAAGTTTTGATATTTTTATAAAAACAGGAAGTTGTGATCCAGCTTCCTGAACCATCTTATTCAGAAAAAAGCAATCTAAAGATCCCTTGCTATCAATTAATCGAACAATTATGTCCAAAAATGCTGCTTCATAGTAGGTACGGATATGTGGAAGTGAAAGCCCACCCCACCTAGTATCGAGTTGGAGTATAGATAATTTTAACCTTGGCGCTTTTTTATTCCAAATAAATTGTCGAATTTTTTTTCCAGTTCTTTAAAATATGTTGTATTTATTTTAATCGGAATGTTAGAAAAGAGAAAGATTAGTAAAGGTAGTATCGACATCTTAATGAGTGCGATACGACCAATTATAGTAAGGGGAGAAGTGACCATCGATCCAATAAATCCTTAATTTTTCTCAGCATAGCTTCGTAATTCAGCCTGAATAAATCTGCAAATTGATTTGAAACATAAATCCCCAGATATCGTATCGGCTCCAGAGAAAGAGCTTGTTGTTTTAAAATATCTGGGAGAAAGTTGCTACACACGTTTAAGGTCAGGACCTCGGTTTTTTTGTGATTAATTTTATATCCTCCAATTGCCTCGAACTCTGCGAATTCTCTTAAAGCTGTTTCAATATTTTGCCTTACTGGGTTTAGATACAGAATCACATCATCTGCAAATAATTTCAATTTTGCCATATCATCTATTGGAGTTTTAATCTCAATATTTTCCCGAATCCTAACCGCCAAGGGTTCTATAAAAAAAGTAAACAAGACTGGAGACAGAGGACACCACTGACGGGTTCCCCGTCTTATATCTACTGTACCTGCCAAATTGGAATTTAACCTGACCTGTGCCTGAGCCACTAGATATATATTCCGAAGCATAGTAATAATCTGTAAAGGAAAACCAAACCTTTCGAGACCATAAAATAAAGCAGCCCAATTTACCAAATCAAACGCCTTCTCTGCGTCGACCATCATTATCAGAGCAGGTGTTTGATTAGTATTAAAAAAATCAATCGCCTGAACCAAATAACCCGTGTTGGAAGACATTGACCTACCAGCTATAAATCCGGTTTGATCTGTATGTATCACATACTGGGCTACAGGAGTAATTCGATTAGCCCAAACTTTCATCAAGATCTTATAGTCAGAATTTAACAGACTGATTGGCCTGTATGAGCTAACGTCCCTGGGGTTTTTTCCCTTCTTTACAAAACTCACTATCGAAGACTCCTTAAAAGCTGGTGGAACATCGCCTCCCGCTTTAACATAATTAAACAGCTCCCGTAGGAATGGTACCAGCTCTTCCGAGAACGTCTTAAAAATTCCATCGGAAGGCCATCATTGCCACAGGCTCTACCTGCTGGCATCAATGCCAGGTCCGTAGAAATTTCTACCTCTGAGATATCTATCGTTAAGGTTTCTTTCTGCTCTGTGAGAATCTGGGGAGTCTAATTCCATGAAAATACTGTTGGATTGCTTGTTTTGGTATCTGATAATCGGTTGAGTATAATTCCCTATAATGATCTAAAAATATTTTGGCTATTGTATCTCTTTCAGTTATTAAAATCTGCGTCCCAGGTAGCATCACTTCATTAATTATCGCCGCTTCTTGTTTTACTCTGGTGGACCATGCTAACAGTTTTCCTATCATCTCACTTTTCTCATAAACTCTCTGCTGGTATGATCGCAAGCTGCTAATCTCTTCTATACTAAAGAACTGTCGCAATTCCTGCTTTGCCTTAGTCAGTTGCTCTCCCACTCTGTGACAACCCCTAGAGGATCTATTTACATTTAACAGGGCTGCATCAACTGCTTGCTGGAGTTCTGCTATTTGGCTCTTACGAACCCTAGTTTGCTCAGACATATAGGCTATCATTTCGCCGCGTATTGAGGCCTTAAAAGCCCCCCAGATTGAGAAAAGACTAGCAGTTCCCTTGTTTATCTGAAAAAACTCATTAATCCATTTCCACGTATTACTAATCCATTGTAATCCATAATAATTAATAAAAGTCTATCCATCTGCCAGCTGGATTTTTCCTTTCTTCCTAGCTCTAAATCAATTTCAATCTTTACCAGAGAGTGGTCTGAAAAGGAGTTTGCCCATATCTCGGCATTCAGACATATCAGAGAGCGCGATATTAAAAAAAAATCGATACGAGAAGCAGACTGGTATTGGCGAGAATAATAGGTATATTGCCTCTTTTCACTATGACCCCTGCGCCAAGGATCTACAAGTTGATAATCTTGCTTCATTACATCTATCACTTTTTTAATCCCTGGCTTCAACTGTTTCTTAGCCTTATTCGATGTATCCAATGCCAGATCTTGGACAAAATTGAAATCGCCACCTAAAATTATTGGACCCTCTGCCGTTCTAGCAATTTCATTAATCTTTTTAAAAGCTGCTGAATCATCTACAACTGATGCATAATAAATCACAAAATTCAACAAGTTACCATTCACCCTAACTACAACCCAAATCCATCTGCCATTTGGATCTCTATAGACCTGGATAATATCCCAATGTATCCCTTGTCCAAAATAGATGGCTACCCCCTTATTGCTGCCTGGGCAGATGCAAAGTAGGCCTTAGAGAAAGCTTTAGGAATATACAGCTTTGGTACATTTGTCTTAAGGTGGGTTTCCTGTAAAAACAAGATTTGTGGTGCAAATGACACCAACCATCTTATTAATCCACCATACTTTTGCTTATTAGTAATGCCATTAACATTGATTGAGATAATACGAGCTTTATAACTCATTGTGGCAGCTAATTCTTTGATCAAGAACGTTCACAGACATACATTTCCTTCCATTATATTTACATTTCAGACCTCTGCTCACTTTTCTGTTTGCTCCACCACCCTTCCCTAGTGCCCACACCCACCACACCGCCCTAGGTCGCTCCCTGTGACCAGACCCACCCCCCCCGGAGAACGAGGAATTGCCCACCCTACCCGTCTCCTCACCATCCAGGTGGTACTCCCTTTTGGGTGCCATGGAATTGCACCCTGCGTGATCGGTCCCTCCCCGATATAAATAACCGATTTTTTCCCCCCTTAACCAGATTTAATCTATGATCCATTCGATATCTCTTGTAAAAATTGCTGGGCTTCCTCAACATTGACAAACATGTGGAATTTTCCTTTTAGCAGGACTCTTAATTTCGACTGCTGTGCTATCGTGGTCTGTGCACCCTGGGCTTTGAATAAACAATTTCATAAACTCCTTTCGCCAACGCGCTGCTGCTGCGGACATATCGGAGAAAATGCGACAGCTAAGTCCTTCTTCGCTCGTGAATTTCTTAGTTTGAATAGCTTTAGTAAGTATTCGATCTTTTATACGAAAGTCAGCAAAGTTCACCAAGATTGTCCGTGGTAGTTTAGAATTAGGAAAAGGCTGAGGTGGTACTCTGTGGGCCCTTGTAATGGTGAGATCCCCTAGATATTCCGGGATAAAAAAATTCTTATAAATGTCTCAACCCATTGGATTGTTTGGGCTCCTTCACATCCCTCCGGGATGCCAACTATACGTAGATTAGACCGCCTGGAATGGTTTTCAAGCTCCTCCAGCTTGTTCTCTAATGAAGCCTTTTCTTCTCTAGCAGAGTTAGCTTGCTGCTGCATCATGTTCGTTTGGTCCTCTAGCTGGGAAATTCGACCCTCCGCTTCTTGCATTCTAAGCGGAAGGGCTCCAACTGCAGCTTCGATTTTTGTTAAGCGCTGGTAAGGAGATGCTATCTCGCTAGCTTGGGTGGCCTTCATCTCCCTTATCTCATCTAAAATGAGATTTAGCATACTCTTTATATCAAGTTGTATCCCTGTTGATGTTCAACTGTCTCTACTAGGGCTTTACCCGTTGTTTCTTGAAGCGTTACCTCTACATTTTGATCTTCATTTTCATTAAGAGTATCAGATCCCGACTGAAGCCGTATCTGCGATTGTGAGAAAATCTGTAGCAATGGCTGTGGCTGAGACTGAAGCTGCACCTGTGGCTGTTGCTGAGGCACAGGATGTAATTCCACTGGGATTCTGCTCTCCTTTTGGAGGGAGGGGGGAAGAATAACAGTTGACAAGCCACCCCGGCACAAGCTAGCCTGAGTATCCTGCAAAAAGAGCTGCAAACCTGGTGATGTTGCTGATGGAGTTAGTGATGTTGATACTATTTTAGACTTTAAGAACAATTGATACTCCTTTGTTAGTCCATCTTTGAGACCGCTGGTGCTGTCCTTTGTGTTGGCCTCTGTATGAGGAGGGGGGTCCTTCCCCCCCCCAAGCTTGTTGGATTGTCCAATTCACTTGCCTCGAAAACACCATCTCCTTCATAATCCTTTTCACCTTCGGCGATTGAAACCAGCCCATTGCTTTGAGGAACGGGGGTTTTTCCACCAGCCTTTTCCCATCAGACAGCTGACCTTGTGTCGCATTGATAGTAGCTTTATCAACACTTGCACCTCTGGACTCCGAGACATCCTCCTCCGAGCTTAGAGGACTTGGAAGCGCTGAGCTGCATCTTGATTTTAAACTACACTCAGCTCTTGCTGCTGCTGCTGCTGCTGCCTTTAGCTGGGCTGGGCTGTGCGCTGCTTTGTTTTCATATTAGGTGCAGTCTCCATATTTACACTCATATTGGGATTTTTAAGGTGTTTTCCCATTGCCTTGACTCTTAGAAGTCACCCCCTAGTGAACAGGCAGGAGGTGGTGAAGCAGATAAGAGATTTTGAATAATACATTTTTTTTAAAAACAACTGCTTCAATGCATTCAGACAGTCTTAGCCACCTAGTCCCTCATTTGTGCTTAAGTTCCAGCACTTACCAACAGAAGAGAGAAGCCAACAGCCAGCTATGCCACCAATGCCATGAATATTCACTCAGCTCCAGCTAGCGATAAAGATAAGTGAAAAGAGGGAAGAAAAAAAAAAGCCAAGCAGAGATTTTCACTCCAGGTATCTTGAGCCTTTCTTCCTTCTGGCTGCAGAACCACGGGTAAAACTGTTGCCCTGGATATTGGAGGGCTGGGCGTCTCAGCGAGAGCAGTGTTCGAATCGGGAAAGATAATCCCCTCTCTAAAACGCAGTAATTCCAACCGCGGTAGTTTTGAGTTTGTTAACTCGTCCGATGTAGCTGGAATAGCCGCCAAACGCCGAACTCCTACCGCCGAGACCACGATGAGCGAGGGGGGAGGGGCTGCAATCACGCTAGCGCCAGCAGAGCATGTGGGCTACGCCTGCCAACCGATGGACCGTACAGTTCAACCTCGCTCTAAAGGGAATTAGCAGCTCCTACACATTTAATTTGTCTAAGTAACTATTAAAAGCCAACTGGCAGAACTGCAAAGATCGTGTTCAATTCAATCGAAACTTTGGTAGCTAAAAATGTGATCGTTATTTTTGTGGTATTTGCATTTAATGGTGTTTTATGTATAGCTGTTACCCCCACCAGCACTTTTCTCCAATCCATCTATGGCAATAGAGTATTCAGGTGAGACAAGAAGGCCCAGAACTGTTTGAGAGGATCCATTTAAGCAAGTTTTGGTGAGGATCATAAGATCCGGGATCGCCACTTAATACTTGCAGCTGACATTTGCCATGTTTTAATCAGGGCTTTAAGTGGGATGAAAAAACAGGGGGTATCTCAAAGGGGCGTGGCCGATGTAATTGAAAGCATGTAAACTAAAAATCTGTGCTTAGCATAGTGTGTCACCCCACTGGTATTTTGCTACTTCTGTGATTGCATCCAGATATCTAATACAATAAGTAACATTACACCTACAAGAAGTCAGGGATATTGCCTTTGGCAATGGTTGTTAGTTCCATAACATAAATACGCTACAATTATGTCTTTGTTGTATATAATATTGAAAATGATTCCGGACTGAAATGATTAGACTGTGAAAGAACTATAAAGAGTCGCTTTGAAGTTACATCAAAGGCAGTGAAGGGTGGTACTGCTGCTGAGTAAATATCTATTTTTAACCCTGAGGAACAGGGCAAAAATGCAGAGCCCGGTAGGGACCCATCTCAGCACCTGGTTTTTAGAACTTCCGGAGCTGAGCACTAGCAGGACCTGGCCCACTTAAAGCCTTGCTTTTAATGTCAAAAGTTCAAATCCTTGCAATGCAGACCGGGCTGTCCTTTTTTTCTGAATCGGCAATTTGAAAGATGTTAAAATGGTTAATAATAATATATGATATTTAAAGCACTTAGAAGTGGCATCCGTGCAGTACAAAGTACAATGTATATTAAAAGTGATGATGATGATTATTATTGTTATCAGCAATAGTAGCAATAATAATAATAAGGCTACTGACAGCTCCCTTTGTGAGCTCTGCTGCCCCATGTAAATATCCCACAAACATCCTACATATGGGGAGTCATCAGACCCCAAAAACTTTCTGTATTGATAGAGGAAATACTGCGAGTCAAGAATTTATGTTAAATGATCTATGCTCAACCACAAAGGAGAGTGTTGGAGCTGAATTAATTGACCTTTACCCTTGACTAGACAAACAGACATGATGGTGATTTCATCTTGGTAAGGTGCAGATGGAGTTGTGCTGACCTGAGACAGGATCGACTGCATGGAGTAGGGCCATGGCGGTGGAAATGATGTTGCAAAGAGGTGAAATTGGGAACTGACATTGTAGTGCTGAGCCATGGGTCGGCTCCACGGTCCTAGCTGTGAAAGAAGACTCAAGCCCATGTACAAAATTCAAGTGTGGCCTGGAGGTGCTAGGCTAGAGTGAATCCCACACTGCGCCCAAATAGGCAGTCAGTGGACTGCCCAGAGCAGAATACTGTCTTACATTGCAGACACTGTGAGGACGCCGGGCCTGTGGGGGCTTCCCTCAGGAGACCTCATCTGAGGAGGCCAGCGGGACCGGCCCAACGATTGAACATCAGTTGTAAGCCAAGTGATTTGGGCCTACTGGTTTGGAGCCTTAGTACAAAAGTACTAAGCTGAAATGGAAAACACCACCTGACTGGAATCAGTGCAGGTACGTGGCTCTGCTGAAGTCTAGAACACAGGGCCCTGAAAGCACGATGGGTGCACCACATGAGAATAAAGAGACACAAGGGACCATTTGCTGCACTTGAATACTTGTTCTGGAGACTTCCATCTAATGTACTGAGACCAATATTTAGGTATAGAGTATATATCTGTGACACTGCAGCCCCCACTATTTATTTGGATTGAAAAAGACTTTGCTCTGCCATCTTGCCACAAACATGGTCTGTTGTCCTGGAAAGGGAGGAAGGGAGCAGAGGATTGTGCACATCGAACAATCTGGTGTGATTCGCCTCCTCTCAAAGTGACTCCTCAAGTGTTTAAATTAGGTCCCTACTTATGCATCTCCTGTGTTTCAATGGAAATCTGATTCATCTGTGTCTGCCTTCCTTGAGGTTATGGTTTCTCTTGACCAAACATGTTGACAATCATGGTGAGAGACAAATTGGGTAAACCAAGAAAGGCTAACAGGATTACACAAAACACGTCTGGGCATGGTGGCTGTCCAGGCGATAAATCAGCTGATGGACTGACAGAAAATACTCCCACCCAGGAATCTACCCTTTCTGACCTTATGGCGACTATTAGTAACCTTGCCTTGGGACACAAGATATACTCTGTCACAGTCAAGATGAATTTAACCAGAGAAGATTTCAGAAAAGTGTCAGAAAAGCTAAAGACAGGGTGTGGTTGACAAGCACACAGATGTTGTTTAGCTACAGAAGACCACAAAAACATTTGAAGCCAGGCTGGAGGATGCAGAGGGCCTCTACCACTGCAACGACCATTGCTTCATGGGTTTCTGTAATCAGCTGAGAGTCCTTTGGTCAACATATGTCTTGAGAAGTTGATACTTGAGACACTGTGTCATAGGAGCCTGTCAAAACTATTTTTCATTGAGTGTGCCTACAGAGCCCTTGTGCCCCTGCCAAAACAGAGTTCACTGCGAAGGGCTGTGATTGCTTCATTTTTGAGCTTTCGTGGAAAAGATGACATCTTGTGAAGTACATGCACACGACATGCAGATCTATCCATAGGCCCTAATAACGATGCCTGTCGGACGAGCGTCCAACCGGCATCGTTGCGGTAAAGGGACTGGCCGACAGGTAGTCGGCAGTCCCGACTACCTAATAAGGATCCGACTGCTGTGGAGGCGGTCGGAAGCATGCCGCTTTGCACTGAGGCTTGTGCTGCGGCCCAGAAAAGAGCCGCAGCACAAGCCCCAATGCCAAAAGGCATGCCTTTAAAAATCCCTGCACCCTGCGTCAGGCACCTCACCGTGCCTACCACATGGGGCATGGATGATTGTGGGGGCACCTGTGGTGCCCCCCTGGCCTCATAGCGGAGGCCGTGGAGGGATGGGCTCTGCTATGGGCCCCCAACGGCCATTTCTGACAGCCTTTTAATGGCGGTCGGACTACCATTGAAAGGCCGTCGGAAAGGGCCATTGTAATCTCTACAGCGGTGCCTGAGGAGCCACCGCCCTCATTGTAAGGATTCCAATCTGACTGCAGGGCCGACGGGCTCCACTGCGGTCTTTCTCTCAGACATGTAGTCCGACTGACCGCATAGTAATGCGGCAGTCTGACCACTGCTTTGGATGTGGGTGGGACCGACACAGGCGTGCCGTCGGTGTCGGTCTCACCGACATCCTAATGAGCCCCGAAGTCCTTACAATGAAAATTTTCCCAGACTATTTCAAGAGTGTCCAACAGCTGAGAATGACTTTTGAAGGTGTAATTCGCAAACTTCAAGGGTCCGATCTGCAATACAGGCTATCTTTCTGGTCAAAATAAGGATCATCAAGGATAGCAAATCAAATTTCTTCATATTAGCAGAGATATTGTCAGAATGGTTGGAAGGATGGGAAGAGACATAGTGCTCACGTAGTGCTACTGCAAATGAATCTGAAATTGAATCTCAAAATTCATAGCAGAACTCTATCCATGACAGCAACAGGGATACTGAATGGCACTCTGCAAGAAGAAGAACTATGATAGATGACGGCACTTTGTCAATGGTCCATTGGGAATCTGGACACATTGATTGTGGATCACTGACATAATATCACTGCTTACAATATCGAAACACAAAAATACCAGAAAATAAATATCAATAACAAAAATATCGACTTCCTACACTTAACTAGTCAAACCATAAATATTGAGAACACAAATATCGTTATTAAAAATATCGATTTTTACTTATATCGAAAACACAAATGTTGGAAAAAAATAATGCCACCTTTTAAATAAACATATAATACATCAAAAATATCGATTCATGCAATATCGACTGCAATAATATTGCCAAAATAATTGAATTATCATTAATAATTAGAAAAAAACACCTTTTACGAAAAACAATTATTTGAAATAAACCTACAATATTTTATACCTGCGTAAATGAACATAAATGACATCACCAAAATATTTACTAGTCGCCCAAATAAATTATATAACTAAAATCATGACAATACAACCCAAAAAATATATTAGCATTAACTACAAACATTATAAACATTTAGAGAACAACTTAAAATATTAAATATATATATATACGAGTGATCGTATGTAAACCGTCTGACAAAGGTGGGAACGTTGTACTCCTCACAGCAGAGTACTACTGTGGGGAGGCATTGAAACAACTACACGATGTTTCCAGTTACATACCGATCGAAATGAAAGAATATGAGAACAGCATCAAAGAATATCGATGTTTGATCTACAAATGGAAACAGAGAGGAATGCTGGGTGATGAAGAGTATACCTTTTCAAATTGTAAATATCCGCGCATTCCAACTTTCTATCATCTCCCTAAAGTACATAAGGACCATATGAATCCCCCCGGTCGTCCTATTGTTTCTTCGAAAGGGAGTTTGACTGAAAACATGTCCATTTTAATTGATCACTTTTTGTTTGACTTTGTTGTTGAATTAGTCTCCTATATTCAGGACACCAGACATTTTTTGAAGCAAATTGAGGGGGTGTCATGGGAGCCTGATTGCGTGATGATCACGTTGGACATCTCTAGTCTTTATACTAGCATCCATCAAGTAGATAGCTTGGAAGCCATTAGATATTTCCTTCATGGTCGCTCCTTGAAATACATGGAGCATAATGTGATGTTACTGGAATTTGTCAACTACTGTTTGAACAACAATATGTTTCTCTTCCAAGAGCAGCTATTTAAACAAATTCAAGGCATGGCTATGGGCACCTGCTTCGCCCCCAGTTACGCGAATCTTTTCGTGGGCTGGTGGGAGAAGCAGGTGGCCTGGTCGGATGCCAATGAACAGTGGACCAACAGATTGGTTAGTTGGAACCGATACATAGATGACTTATTTATCATCTATAGTGGAACAGAAGAATCAGCCATGGAATTTGTAAAACTGCTTAATATGAATGATTTAAATCTTAAATTTACTGGAGAAATCAGCAAGACATCAGTTAATTTTTTGGATTTGAATGTTTTTGTATCCAATGGGAAACTTTGTACCACCCTACACAGAAAGCCCACAGTGGGCAATTCTGTGCTGCACGCCAGCAGCTGTCATCTGGAGAAACTAAAGAACAGTATCCCCTATGGGGAACTGTTACGTATCAAAAGAAACTGTACACGTGAGTGTGATTTGATTTCCAGGCTGCAGCTGCTGACAGTGTAGCCAGATTCCAAGTGCGAGGCTATTCGGGGGAAACTTTATTGAATGCCAAGAAGAAAGTGGACACCAGGTTGCGAGAAGAACTGGTTAGTGGGGCATCCATTACGAGGAAGAAAAGATCTCTAGCCTCTGATACACAGCTAAGGGAATGCAGAATGATTACGGATTTCTCCAGTACTGCCAATGATATTAGAAAAACATTGAGGAAGAGTTGGCATATCCTAAAAGCAGATTCCATCTTAGGGGAGAATCTGTCTAAGGCTCCCCTTTTGACATTCAGGAAAGCTCGGTCATTAAAAGACCATTTGGTACAAAGCCACTATGTAAGAGAGAACAGACAATCATGCTTTCGCTTTTTAACACCTTCGCCGCGATCGGAATTCCGCCCAGATGCTGGACATTCCGATCGCAGGCGTGGTCGTGACGAGCTGAGCTCGTCATGCGCACACGCCCACCGCGCAGCATGACGAGCTGAGCTCGTCATGAGCATCGAAGGGGTTAAAAGGCTTTTTCCCTTGTGGGAGATGTAAGGCCTGTAAGCACAGTCAAAAGGTTTTGTCCTATGCTGTACCAGGGCTTAGGAATCCAAGATTGATTGAAAAATTTATGAATTGCAACACTAGCCACACGGTATACTGTTTAGTATGTCCGTGTGGACTACGGTACGTCGGCAGTACCATACATCCGACAAAAATAAGGATTCTGGAACATCTCAGAGCCATTGCCTCTAAGGATGTGAATTATCCGGTGGCCAGGCATTTCGAGAGTCACCACAATAGCAACAGGGATCTGTTATGCTATTTTTGCCTGGATCATGTTCCCAATGATATAAGAGGGGGGGGACAGAGAACTGAAGCTTAGAAGGCTGGAGTCAAGGTACATCTTAGATATGCAATCAAAAATGCCCTTTGGTTTGAACAGTGGGGCAGAGCTGGCAATCCATCTGTAGGTTTACAGGAGGAAGGCATTGTAGTTGTGGGATCTGGAGTAGGCTTGTACATTTGTATTTAGATATATGTATGATGAAATTTTGGTTACCATTTCATTTGTAGTGTGGAGGTAGGGGTGTGGTATTTAGCATTGTGTTACTTTTTATAAGTATTCATGTAGGACAGGCCCATTATGGGCATAATATCAAATTTGTCCAGAACATGCAGCTATCCACAAGATGTAAATTGATGTATATATGTGCATGCCCATTCAGGGCGAGATTTTGTCTTTGATTTAATGAATTTGAACAATGTGGATTCCAATGTTGTTCATAAGTTATCCATAAGATGTAAATAGATGTATATATGTGCATGCCCATTCAGGGCGAGATTTTGTCCTTGATTCAATGAATTTGAACAATGTGGATTCTAATGTTGTTTATAATTTTGCATGTTCAAAGATGGCCGAAATGGTTTTGTACTGAGGTCAGTCCTTTGTTGATTTTGACACCTTGAACCCGCCAATGAATTTGAATTATGTATTTAAATGGCGCTGTCTCGGGCTGCCGCTGCATATTGAAGAAGGCAGTCGCCGATAAGCGTCTTGTTTGTGTGTTTTCCCAATGAATTTAGGTTTAATGAGCTCCCGTGAGTGCTTGTACTTTGTGTACGAAGAAGCAGGTATATACACTTTAGTGTCCAGAAATGCAATCATTCACACTACCTTATATAGGAAAAAGACCGCAACCAACAGTGTCCTATACGGAACAAGTTTCCACCCGACCCCATTAAAAAACAGCATTCCATATGGAGAATTCACCAGGATGAAACGTAATTGCTCCAAAGAAGAAGATGCTGAGAATAAAATACAGGACACCATGGTACGATTGAAAGCAAGAGGATACAGCGAAAGAACTCTGAAAAAATGCAAACAAAAAATTGATCAGAAATCAAGAACAGAGATAATGATTCCCAAAATGAAAGAGAAGATATCAAATAAACAAACGGCACCAAGATTTGTAACCACATATAGCAAAGAGAGTGGAATAATTTTGAATAAAATCAAAAAATATTGGCATCTTATCTCTGGAGACCCAGATATTGGAAAAATCTTGGGAGAGAAACCGGCAGTTACATACAGAAAAACTAAGTTTTTAAAGACATGCTCGTCCCAAGTCATTTTCAAGATAAACCTAAAACCAACTGGTTAACAGATCAACAAAAGGGGTTTAAAAGTGCAATTCATGCAAGGCATGTAAAATCGGAAAAAATGCGAAGACATTTGAGGAAACTAATGGAAAAATAATGAATATTGATCAAAACATCACCTGTACCTCCCGTTTTGTAATCTACGTCATTGAGTGTGATTGTGGGATGAAATACAAAGGAAGCACGACATGCATGCTTAAAAAGCGTATTCTGGAGCACATACGTGCAGTTAAGAATAAAGACATGACATACGCTACAGCTAAGCATATGAATCAATGCCAGAATGGAGACTGGAAAAGATGTGCTACTATGGAATCCACATGATATCTGTTGATGAACGTGGAGGAGATCGAACAAAACAACTACGTCAGACAGAATCTCGCTACATCATTAGACTAAGAACTAAGGCCCCTAGAGGCATTAATAATGATGAGGAACTTTTGTACACTTGGAGTAAGAACCTTAATAATATGGACAATGTAATCACTGAATTGGATATTATACCTGTGATACCACTATGTAAGACAGTATACAATGATTGATACTATATCTAAAATACTGTACTGAAATACATAATATAGGAAAGCAACAATATCATAGCTCATAGACACCAAAATCAGTAAAGTGATTCATGACCATCAGGGTACGAGACCCAGTAATAGTAGTATAACATCATAATACACTGTGATATCGCATGCTTGAAGTATTAATAGTACAATAAGTATACATTGCAAAATGCAAAACCTGGCTAAAATGCAAGTCCGTCATTTTGTTTTTTTTAAAATTGTTAATAAAGTTTTGTATTGAAACACTACAATTCCCACAATGCCCCATTAAGGCTAAAAGTGGGTATAAATAAGTGTAATAGATGAAGGACTCACTAACCGTGAGAAAAGCCGTGAGGGGGCTGAAACGCGTTGGTTGAGGAAGTTGCAGAGAATAAATATTGGTTAAACTCAGTTCTGGAGTGCCGCGTTCTATGTTGTGAAAAAAAAAATATATATATATATATATATATATATATATACATATATATATATATATATATATATATATATTACCTACTGGCGGTCGCCAGTAGGTAGTTATAGTTAGGACCTATTTTCCATAGGAAATTCACAACATTCTATTTCCAATAACTTTGGCGCCGGTTGATGAATCTTCGCGAAATTTTCAAAACTCGTGGGGCGCTCCGGTCCACTCCTATACTGAAAGTCTCGGGATGATTCATCAAGTGGGGGCCGAGAAAAAAGGGGGGTCCCAAATCGTGTTTTCCCCATGCAATTTTCCATAGGAACCTTTAGTCGCAGCTACAGCCCGAACTGCTGAACGGAATTACACCAAATTTGGCAAAAAGGTAGCCCTTGGTTCAGAGTCGTGCCTTTTGGTTAAATGGTGTAAATCCGTTCAGTAGTTCCTGAGAAATTTGAAAAAGAAAACACATATATATCTGGACGGAGCCTAACCACACATGTCATCGTGAGATCTGATTGGCTGTCAGCACTTCATCCTGGAATTGCTGGCAGCCATCTTGGGACCAATATAAATTATAGTACCCCATTGAAATGCATTGTAGTGAATCGAAGATTTTGAGGGTTACCAAAAGGAGAACTATAAAGGGTGATAACAGACTTTAGTTACATTAGAATTCATTTGTTGATGGTACCATACTAATTTCAGGAATTGTGGTGTGTTCTAAGGTGATTTTACCCTGTGAAAAACCTTCTGCTGGGATATCATGAATCATGTTTGAGAGAAAACTATTTTCACATGCTTGTCCCATACAGTTTTGGAAGGTGCTCCAGAAGCTAAAATGAGAGCATATTTTCTGTAAATTCACATTATCGTTTCTCAGTCATGTGAGAATGAAGTCTGACATTCTCAGTAAAACATGTACATCCAACAAGGGCAGAGACTGTCACTTGATTCCTTTGTGTTCTACTGCAGCTTCCCAGAGTGTTCTAAAGAACAACTAGAGTGCTAACAGCCTTACTTATGACAAAAGTATGGCACACCTGAAGCCATCTTGATTGGAATAAACTGGTAACACTTAAAACATTTAATTTAAAAAGGAACAAAATGATGGGGTTCATTTTGTCATAGAAATTATGGTTAGTGCTGTAGAAAGAAAAATTAGGACATGTTTCAAGTGTGATCTCAAATATCTTCCTGTTATATTTCAACAGGAGCAGCCTGTCAGTTGATGCCTTTGTGCTCTACTGTAGCTTCCCAGAGTGTTCTAAAGAACAACTAGAGCGCTAACAGTCTTACTTATGACAAAATTATGGCACACCTGAAGCCATCTTGATTGGAATAAACTGGTAACTCTTAAAACATTTAATTTAAAAAGGAACAAAATGAGGGGGTTCATTTTGTCATAGAAATTATGGTTAGTGCTGTAGAAAGAAAAATTAGGACATGTTTTAAGTGAGATCTCAAATATCTTCCTGTTATATTTCAACAGGAGCAGCCTGTCAGTTGATGCCTTTGTGTTCTACTGCAGCTTCCCAGAGTGTTCTAAAGAACAACTAGAGAGCTAACAGTCTTACTTATGACAAAAGTATGGCACACCTGAAGCCATCTTGATTGGAATAAACTGGTAACACTTAAAACATTTAATTTAAAAAGGAACAAAATGAGGGGGTTCATTTTGCCATAGAAATTATGGTTAGTGCTGTAGAAAGAAAAATTAGGACATGTTTTAAGTGAGATCTCAAATATCTTCCTGTTATATTTCAACAGGAGCAGCCTGTCAGTTGATGCCTTTGTGTTCTACTGCAGCTTCCCAGAGTGTTCTAAAGAACAACTAGAGTGCTAACAGCCTTACTTATGACAAAAGTATGGCACACCTGAAGCCATCTTGATTGGAATAAACTGGTAACACTTAAAACATTTAATTTAAAAAGGAACAAAATGATGGGGTTCATTTTGTCATAAAAATTATGGTTAGTGCTGCAGAAAGAAAATTTAGGGCATGTTTTAAGTGAGATCTCAAATCCTCTTCTATTTCATTAGAAAATTCTGACATGCAGACTGAAACAATCACTTTCAATACCAGCAGTAGACTTCCAGTTAACTCCCTGGTGAGCAGTAGCTTTACTACAGTGATCTAATGAACAACTAGAGTGCTAACATTCTGAATTTATGGCAAATGTGTGACACATCTGAATGCCTTCTTGATGAAATCAAAGTAAAAAACTGAAAGCATTTCCTACTGAGGAGACTGCAGTAAATGACGAAATTAGGAAACTTCATAACAAATAAGTCTCCCAAGATGGCCACCAGAGAAACAAGAGCCCAAATGTAGCACAAATATCACCCAGATGTAGCCCACATATAGCCCAATGACAGAAGTGTGCAAAACACTTTTTATTTTTAGTTTTTCTGCAGTTTTATATAGTGCAAACTGGTCAGGTATTGGAGCGTTACATCTTACTTGGACCCCTTATTGCGTATTTTGCACGAAGTACATGAGATTGATCTTGCGAAACATTGAACTTTACGATTCCGTTAAACTGAAGTTGCTCTGAACCGGGCTTTGTAACACCCGTTGTTTCCTACTGGTTTTAATTAATTCTCACTGTATTGTATTAGGAAAGAGGATTTACTGTTTTTATGTACACTTTTATGATCTATGTTTCTAAATCAGATCAAATAAAGTTTAATGAATTCTATGGCAGGATGGAGGCGAGGATTATGCATATCTTTCCTCACTTTATTTGCATAGCAGTTCAAAGAAAACGTAACACAACAATCATTAAACAAAAGACTACACAACCCATGAACCATTAGGGACGTAGTCTCCAAGGCAACTATAGTCCAATCATATCACAGTCCATCGTATATAATATCGTGACGTCCCTTCCGCTTCCTCTTTCTTCACTGCTCGTCAGTTAAGTGCATTCCTTACATTCTTGGCTTAATCTGACGTTGTTGCTGTTTGTATAGCGGTTTCTTGTGCACGTTATTAGCATTATTGCCTTGGTATTGTTTCATATTCCCTGCACAGCAGGCTCTTGCCCGAGCGCGTTCTCCCCCTCGCAGTTTCTCCCGCTGTGTCCTCTGCGCGCGGTGAGATCCTGTCAGGTGCGTCTGGTCCGAGCGAGGCAGCTCCGTCGAGCGCTCCCGCTGGTCTTTACGCGCGTTTGGGAATCCGGTCACTCCTTTAGTGTCCGCTTGATTCCCGACCAACCCTCGCCTAATTTTGACACCGCTACGCAGTGATTTCCCTACACGGCCACGTTAGTGACCAGCGCCACCTGGTGGTGGTAATTGGTATTGTGCCTCAGTCTATTCTTATAACAGCTTCGGGGAAAGCCCAGCTGTTGGAGCACCGGCGAGGGGGCTGTCTTACGGATTTTAAGGGCATTTGTTCTGTGCTCACACCCTCTGCTATCACATGTCTTCTCCAGAAGACCATTTTTACTCCTCCTACCAGGAAGTGGAGGAGGAATGGCCCCCCAACTTCTCCCTCCAGCAGTGGACCAAGCCCTCTCTCTGGCTATTTCTAGGGCGCTGGCTCCTCTTATGGATCAGGTTGATAAGCTGGCGAAAAGCATCCCTCGGGTGTTCAGTGACCCAGATCTGGTGGTGGCGGGTTCAAGTAGCTCCCAGGTGGGGAATAAAAGGGCCGTTAAGCATAACGCGGGCACTTGGAAGGATTTGATAAACTTACGGAGACCTTCCTCAAGAGTGCGCGAACGCTAAAACATGCACCCTGCCGGGAGGAGGAGGGGCCCGGAGAAAATTGCGACACTGTCACCACTATTGTAGACCCCGACGGCGGGTTTCCCTTAGAGGGAGAGGGTGTATCGGAGGACGATTTCTCCACCGATGAGGATAAGGACTCGGGCGTCCCTGGCGTCCAGAGTCCCACTCCTCTCAGTCCCCGGTTGGGGACGGGGTCCACTCGGACATGTTCGAGCCTACCCAAATTTACCATCCTAGGTCGGCAGAGTGGACACCTGACGCCAAAGTGGCAGAGTATGTGGTGGGGAAAATCCATCAACCCCTTGAAAGGGAGGTCAGGAATAGGATGAGGGAGAATGCCCCAGGTCCTCACTGAAGGGGAAGGTGGCACACACGCCTGAAATTGATGAGAAACTATGTACCTTTTTCTCCAAGTATATGAGGGATCCCAAGAAAGGAATTAATAGGTCTTGGACGTGGTAGGGCCCTTGACCCAAATTATTCAATTGACGGAGCGTTCCAAAGAGTCAGGATCCCCTTTGTCCACGGATATTGTGGCTGGTTGGGCAAACTACCCTAAACCCTAAAACACTACCCCCTCCACTACCCAAACACCACTGCACTACCCTAAACCCTAAAACACTACCCCAGCACGACACCCTACACTACCCAAACATAACTGCACTACCCTAAACCCTAAAACACTACCACCAGCACGACTCCCTACACTACCCAAACACCACTGCACTACACTAAACCCTAAATATACCCCCAGCATGACCTCCCACACTACACAAACACCACTGCACTACCCTAAACCCTAAAACACTACCCCCAGCACGACCCCCTACACTACCCAAACACCACTGCACTACCCTAAACCCTAAAACACAAACCCCAGCAATGCCCCCCTACACTACCCAAACACCACTGCACTACCCTATACCCTAAAACACGACCCCCTACACTACACAAACACGACTGCACTACCCTAAACCCTAAAACACTACCCACAGCATGACCCCCTTCACTACACAAACACCACTGCACTGCCCTAAACCCTAAAACACTACCCCAGCACTACCCCCTACACTACCCAAACACCACTGCACTAACATAAACCCTAAAACACTACCTCAGCACAACCCCCTACACTACACAAACACCACTGCACTACCCTAAACCCTAAAACACTACCCCCAGCACGACTCCCTACACTACCCAAACACCACTGCATTACCCTAAACCATAAAACACTACCCCCAGCATGACCCCCTACACTACACAAACACCACTGCACTACCCTAAACCCTAAAACACTACCACCAGCATAACCCCCTACACTACTCAAACACCACTGCACTACCCTAAACCCTAAAACACTACCCCAGCACGACCCCCTACACTACCCATACACCACTGCACTACCCTAAACCCTAAAACACTACCCCCAGCACGACCCCCTACACTACTGCACTACCCTAAACCCTAAAACACTACCCCCAGCACGACCCCCTACACTACCCAAACACTACTGCACTACCCTAAACCCTAAAACACTACCCCCAGCATGACCCCCTACACCACCCAAACACCACTGCACTATCCTAAACCCTAGAAAAGAAACCCCCACCCCATGCCCAATCCCCCTTACCTCTCACTCCTCATGGTTCCTCTCTCCTCGTGGTTCCTGCTTCACGTCATCTCTGAGGGCGGTGCACGTCGTTGTGAGGAAACGGAACAGCCTCTGTTTCCTTACAACGACATGGATCGTCTACATGTTTTTAGAATGCATGGTCATTTACCATACATACCTTTACAACAAAATTCGTTGTAAAGGCATGCGTGGTAAATGACCATGCGTTCTAAAAAATGCGTAGTAATGACTTTGTGATGTACAACGCATGCGTGGTAATGCATGCGTTGTAATGGTATCGCAAAGTAAAAAGTCGTTGTAACGGCTGTTTACCGATCGAAGCTGGCCCCTGTTCTTCAGTGAGACATTTATTTGATTAATTAGGAGGAATGAATGTGGTTTTTTACCGAAAAGTGCATTCCCGGCTGTTGTATTGTGAAAGTGTCCGCGTGGCCTGGTTTCACTTCCGGTGAGAGAGTGGAAGAGTCTGTTTGGATCTAAAGGAGTTCTGTTGTTGGACGGGGCCGGCGCGACATGTCATCAGAAAACATAGCTAATGGAAAGCGTCCTCCCTGAAGTGTGGAGCAGTGCCATGAGAGGTCAACGAGTGTGCGTCCCACCGCAGTATGACCGTACCGCGTGACCCATGTGCCGCGTCTAGGGTACGGGAGGCAGAAGCGGCATCGCAGGTCGTCTTGAAGACCGTTGTAGCACTAATTCTACATTTTGGTACTAGGGCATTTTAACTTCGTTGTTCCTGCCAGATACAAAGAGAAGATCCTGTGTTATTCAGTGCCCTCGTTACCTTTTTTGTGGGTTGTGGTGCTTGTCACTTCGCTGCCCCGCCGGTGCACACGACTGGGAACCCCACCTCGGGTGCCATCTGCAGGGCCTCTGCCCTCGGATCACTGGTTTCGGTTTCTGGAGTGGCAACATAAACAGTTGCTCCCAAAGGACTAGCCTGAACACTTAGGTGAATATCCCCTGCACCAGCATTCCACGGAAATTCTTTCCTAGCTCTCCCACGTCAACGAGCACGGCTCCGCTCGCGACACCGTATGACGTCATCGGAGCCATAAGAGGACCTCGTCGGCGTGCTGACGTCAGTTCCACCCATTTTTTCCGTGCCACCGAGGCAAACAGGGGACCGAGACATTTTCACATGTATACATAGTATAATAAATATATATATATTCACTGAAAAACCATAGGTTTCAGGCACGTTATAGTTAGAAATTAGCATTTAAAAACCTTAGAAATTCACTGAAAAACCATAGGTTTCAGGCACGTTATAGTTAGAAATTAGCATTTAAAAAACCTTAGAAATTCACTGAAAAACCATAGGTTTCAGGGGCGTTATAGTTAGTTGGACATTTCACTCGTACAAAACCATAGAAATTCCCCCGTTATAGTTAGTTCAGCTAACTATAACTCGCGCGCCCGCAATGCACTGCTGATGACGTCACATATTACATCACTCATGACATGGTCAGTGACATCACTCATGACATCACTGATGACATCTCAAATGACATCACTGATGGCATCACTGATGACATCATCCAGTGAATGTGTATTTTTCTGAAAATTAAATATGTTTTATATATGTATATCTCAAGGTCGATGGAAGAATAAATGGGTATATAAGTGTCTAAATGGATGATTTTTTTTGTAAAATTGATTGTATAACTGACTAAGTGTATCTTAGTGAATACATGGGTTAGTGAGTAATGTTTAAATATGAAAATATCTGTATCAGTCTCTCACTTTGTGTATAAGTGGCTGCATGGGTTGGTGAGTAGCTACATGAGTGTCTATATGGGTTATTAGTTGGTTTTTTGAGTATCAGTATGAGTGTCTGAGTGTCTGTATGGTTCGGTGGGGGGTATTACTTAGTGCATAGATGCATGAATGAGTGACTCACTGTTTGTATGTGTTGAAGACAGCATGTGTGCAGGACTGTATAGGTGGATGAGTATGTGTATGGGTGTGTTAGTGAGTGAATGACTGTCTCATAGTGTCTTTATGAGTAACTACATATGTTTTAAACTAGTATATGTGAGTATTGGTGTATATAAGTGAGTATATGTGAGAGTGAGAGATTGGAAGAGTTCCTGTACAAATAAGTAGGTGTTTATATAAGTGATTGTTTAAGAGAGTAAGTATGTGTAAGTTTCTGTAGAAGTAAGTGTGGTAGTGTGTGTATAACTGTATATGCAAGTAAATGGATGTTTGATATTTTGTTTGCATGTGTGACTATGTGTGTGAGTAACTCTATGGATGAGTGGCGGTGTGTAACAGGATGTATAGGTGTATGAGTACATATGATGAGTGAGTACATGTATGAGTGACTGTATAGGGACTGTTGGTGAATGAGTGGATGTATGTGTAGATCTTGGAATTACTGAATAGGTGTGTTGTAACTGGTATTGGTATGTCCATTGTTTTGAAAATGTTAGTTTGTATTTTTGAGTGTGTGTATCAAAGGTTATATTAGGGTGAGAGGAGGTCTGCCACTCTATCACAAGGATGATGTCATCAGTGATGTCATCAGTGATGTCATTTGAGATGTCATCAGTGATGTCATGAGTGATGTCACTGACCATGTCATGAGTGATGTAATATGTGACGTCATCAGCAGTGCATTGCGGGCGCGACGAGTTATAGTTAGCTGAACTAACTATAACGGGGGAATTTCTATGGTTTTGTACGAGTGAAATGTCCAACTAACTATAACGCCCCTGAAACCTATGGTTTTTTCAGTGAATTTCTAAGGTTTTTTAAATGCTAATTTCTAACTATAACGTGCCTGAAACCTATGGTTTTTTCAGTGAATATATATATATATAAATATATATATATTACCTACTGGCGGTTGCCAGTAGGTAGTTATAGTTAGGACCTATTTTCCATAGGAAATTCACAACATCTATTTCAAATAACTTTGGCGCCGGTTGATGAATCTTCGCGAAATTTTCAAAACTCGTGGGGCGCTCCGGTCCGCTCCTATCCTGAAAGTCTCGGGGTGATTCATCAATTGGGGGCCGAGAAAAAAGAGGGGTCCCAAAACGTGTTTTCCCCATGCAATTTTCCATAGGAACCTTTAGTCGCAGCTACAGCCCGAACTGCTGAACGGAATTACACCAAATTTGGCAAAAAGGTAGCCCTTGGTTCAGAGTCGTGCCTTTTGGTTAAATGGTGTAAATCCGTTCAGTAGTTCCTGAGAAATTTGAAAAGAAAACACATATATATCTGGGCGGAGCCTAACCACACATGTCATCGTGAGATCTGATTGGCTGTCAGCACTTCATCCTGGAATTGCTGGCAGCCATCTTGGGACCAATATAAATGATAGTACCCCATTGAAATGCATTGTAGTGAATCGATGATTTTGAGGGTTACCAAAAGGAGAACTATAAAGGGTGATAACAGACTTTAGTTACATTAGAATTCATTTGTTGATGGTACCATACTAATTTCAGGAATTGTGGTGTGTTCTAAGGTGATTTTACCCTGTGAAACACCTTCTGCTGGGATATCATGAATCATGTTTGAGAGAAAACTATTTTCACATGCTTGTCCCATACAGTTTTGGAAGGTGCTCCAGAAGCTAAAATGAGAGCATATTTTCTGTAAATTCACATTATCTTTCTCAGTCATGTGAGAATGAAGTCTGACATTCTCAGTAAAACATGTACATCCAACAAGGGCAGAGACTGTCAGTTGATTCCTTTGTGTTCTACTGCAGCTTCCCAGAGTGTTCTAAAGAACAACTAGAGTGCTAACAGCCTTACTTATGACAAAAGTATGGCACACCTGAAGCCATCTTGATTGGAATAAACTGGTAACACTTAAAACATTTAATTTAAAAAGGAACAAAATGATGGGGTTCATTTTGTCATAGAAATTATGGTTAGTGCTGTAGAAAGAAAAATTAGGACATGTTTCAAGTGTGATCTCAAATATCTTCCTGTTATATTTCAACAGGAGCAGCCTGTCAGTTCATGCCTTTGTGTTCTACTGCAGCTTCCCAGAGTGTTCTAAAGAACAACTAGAGCGCTAACAGTCTTACTTATGACAAAATTATGGCACACCTGAAGCCATCTTGATTGGAATAAACTGGTAACTCTTAAAACATTTAATTTAAAAAGGAACAAAATGAGGGGGTTCATTTTGTCATTGAAATTATGGTTAGTGCTGTAGAAAGAAAAATTAGGACATGTTTTAAGTGAGATCTCAAATATCTTCCTGTTATATTTCAACAGGAGCAGCCTGTCAGTTGATGCCTTTGTGTTCTACTGCAGCTTCCCAGAGTGTTCTAAAGAACAACTAGAGATCTAACAGTCTTACTTATGACAAAAGTATGGCACACCTGAAGCCATCTTGATTGGAATAAACTGGTAACACTTAAAACATTTAATTTAAAAAGGAACAAAATGAGGGGGTTCATTTTGCCATAGAAATTATGGTTAGTGCTGCAGAAAGAAAATTTAGGGCATGTTTTAAGTGAGATCTCAAATCCTCTTCTATTTCATTAGACAATTCTGACATGCAGACTGAAACAATCACTTTCAATACCAGCAGTAGACTTCCAGTTAACTCCCTGGTGAGCAGTAGCTTTACTACAGTGATCTAATGAACAACTAGAGTGCTAACATTCTGAATTTATGGCAAATGTGTGACACATCTGAATGCCTTCTTGATGGAATCAAAGTAAAAACTGAAAGCATTTCCTACTGAGGAGACTGCAGTAAATGACGAAATTAGGAAACTTCATAACAAATAAGTCTCCCAAGATGGCCACCAGAGAAAAAAGAGCCCAAATGTAGCACAAATATCACCCAGATGTAGCCCACATATAGCCCAATGACAGAAGTGTGCAAAACACTTTTTATTTTTAGTTTTTCTGCAGTTTTATATAGTGCAAACTAGTCAGGTATTGGAGCGTTACATCTTACTTGGACCCCTTATTGCGTATTTTGCACGAAGTACATGAGATTGATCTTGCGAAACATTGAACTTTACGATTCTGTTAACCTGAAGTTGCTCTGAACCGGGCTTTGTAACACCCGTTGTTTACCTACTGGTTTTAATTAATTCTCACTGTATTGTATTAGGAAAGAGGATTTACTGTTTTTATGTACACTTTTATGATCTATGTTTCTAAATCAGATCAAATAAAGTTTAATGAATTCTATGGCAGGACGGAGGTGAGGATTATGCATATCTTTCCTCACTTTATTTGCATAGCAGTTCAAAGAAAACGTAACACAACAATCATTAAACAAAAGACTACACAACCCATGAACCATTAGGGGCGTAGTCTCCAAGGCAACTATAGTCCAATCATATCACAGTCCATCGTATATAATATCGTGACGTCCCTTCCGCTTCCTCTTTCTTCACTGCTCGTCAGTTAAGTGCATTCCTTACATTCTTGGCTTAATCTGACGTTGTTGCTGTTTGTATAGCGGTTTCTTGTGCACGTTATTAGCATTATTGCCTTGGTATTGTTTCATATTCCCTGCACAGCAGGCTCTTGCCCGAGCGCGTTCTCCCCTCGCAGTTTCTCCCGCTGTGTGCTCTGCGCGCGGTGAGATCCTGTCAGGCGCGTCTGGTCCGAGCGAGGCAGCTCCGTCGAGCGCTCCTGCTGGTCTTTACGCGCGTTTGGGAATCCGGTCACTCCTTTAGTGTCCGCTTGATTCCCGACCAACCCTCGCCTAATTTTGACTACCGCTACGCGGTGATTTCCCTACACGGCCACGTTAGTGACCAGCGCCACCTGGTGGTGGTAATTGGTATTGTGCCTCAGTCTATTCTTATAACAGCTTCGGGGAAAGCCCAGCTGTTGGAGCACCGGCGAGGGGGCTGTCTTATGGATTTTAAGGGCATTTGTTCTGTGCTCACACCCTCTGCTATCATGTCTTCTCCAGAAGACCATTTTTACTCCTCCTACCAGGAAGTGGAGGAGGAATGGCCCCCCAACTTCTCCCTCCAGCAGTGGACCAAGCCCTCTCTCTGGCTATTTCTAGGGCGCTGGCTCCTCTTAGGGATCAGGTTGATAAGCTGGCGAAAAGCATCCCTGGGGTGTTCAGTGACCCAGATCTGGTGGTGGCGGGTCCAAGTAGCTCCCAGGTGGGGAATAAAAGGGCCGTTAAGCATAACGCGGGGCACTTGGAAGGATTTGATAAACTTACGGAGACCTTCCTCAAGAGTGCGCGAACGCTAAAACATGCACCCTGCCGGGAGGAGGAGGGGCCCGGAGAAAATTGCGACACTGTCACCACTATTGTAGACCCCGACGGCGGGTTTCCCTTAGAGGGAGAGGGTGTATCGGAGGACGATTTCTCCTCCGATGAGGATAAGGACTCGGGCGTCCCTGGCGTCCAGAGTCCCACTCCTCTCAGTCCCCGGTTGGGGACGGGGTCCACTCGGACATGTTCGAGCCTACCCAAATTTACCATCCTAGGTCGGCAGAGTGGACACCTGACGCCAAAGTGGCAGAGTATGTGGTGGGGAAAATCCATCAACCCCTTGAAAGGGAGGTCAGGAATAGGATGAGGGGAGAATGCCCCAGGCCCTCACTGAAGGGGAAGGTGGCACACACGCCTGAAATTGATGAGAAACTATGTACCTTTTTCTCCAAGTATATGAGGGATCCCAAGAAAGGAATTGATAGGTCTTGGACGTGGTAGGGCCCTTGACCCAAATTATTCAATTGACGGAGCGTTCCAAAGAGTCAGGATCCCCTTTGTCCACGGATATTGTGGCTGGTTGGGCAAACTACCCTAAACCCTAAAACACTACCCCCTCCACTACCCAAACACCACTGCACTACCCTAAACCCTAAAACACTACCCCCAGCAAGACACCCTACACTCCCCAAACATAACTGCACTACCCTAAACCCTAAAACACTACCACCAGCACGACTCCCTACACTACCCAAACACCACTGCACTACACTAAACCCTAAATATACCCCCAGCATGACCTCCCACACTACACAAACACCACTGCACTACCCTAAACCCTAAAACACTACCCCCAGCACGACCCCCTACACTACCCAAACACCACTGCACTACCCTAAACCCTAAAACACTAACCCCAGCAATGACCCCCTACACTACCCAAACACCACTGCACTACCCTAAACCCTAAAACACGACCCCCTACACTACACAAACACGACTGCACTACCCTAAACCCTAAAACACTACCCACAGCATGACCCCCTTCACTACACAAACACCACTGCACTGCCCTAAACCCTAAAACACTACCCCAGCACTACCCCCTACACTACCCAAACACCACTGCACTAACATAAACCCTAAAACACTACCTCCAGCACAACCCCCTACACTACACAAACACCACTGCACTACCCTAAACCCAAAACAATACCCCCAGCACGACTCCCTACACTACCCAAACACCACTGCATTACCCTAAACCCTAAATCTATCCCCTGCATGACCCCCTACACTACACAAACACCACTGAACTACCCTAAACCCTAAAACACTACCCCCAGCATGACCCCCTACACTACACAAACACCACTGCACTACCCTAAACCCTAAAACACTACCACCAGCATGACCCCCTACACTACTCAAACACCACTGCACTACCCTAAACCCTAAAACACTACCCCAGCACGACCCCCTACACTACCCATACACCACTGCACTACCCTAAACCCTAAAACACTACCCCCAGCACGACCCCCTACACTACTGCACTACCCTAAACCCTAAAACACTACCCCCAGCACGACCCCCTACACTACCCAAACACTACTGCACTACCCTAAACCCTAAAACACTACCCCCAGCACGACCCCCTACACCACCCAAACACCACTGCACTACCCTAAACCCTAGAAAAGAAACCCCCACCCCATGCCCAATCCCCCTTACCTCTCACTCCTCATGGTTCCTCTCGCCTCGTGGTTCCTGCTTCACGTCATCTCTGAGGGGCGGTGCACGTCGTTGTGAGGAAACGGAACAGCCTCTGTTTCCTTACAACGACATGGATCGTCTACATGTTTTAGAACGCATGGTCATTTACCATACATACCTTTACAACAAAATTCGTTGTAAAGGCATGCGTGATAAATGACCATGCGTTCTAAAAAATGCGTAGTAATGACTTCGTGATGTACAACGCATGCGTGGTAATGCATGCGTTGTAATGGTATCGCAAAGTAAAAAGTCGTTGTAACGGCTGTTTACCGATCGAAGCTGGCCCCTGTTCTTCAGTGAGACATTTATTTGATTAATTAGGAGGAAGGAATGTGGTTTTTTTACCGAAAAGTGCATTCCCGGCTGTTGTATTGTGAAAGTGTCCGCGTGGCCTGGTTTCACTTCCGGTGAGAGAGTGGAAGAGTCTGTTTGGATCTAAAGGAGTTCTGTTGTTGGACGGGGCCGGCGCGACATGTCATCAGAAAACATAGCTAATGGAAAGCGTCCTCCCTGAAGTGTGGAGCAGTGCCATGAGAGGTCAACGAGTGTGCGTCCCACCGCAGTATGACCGTACCGCGTGACCCATGTGCCGCCTCCAGGGTACGGGAGGCAGAAGCAGCATCGCAGGTCGTCTTGAAGACCGTTGTAGCACTAATTCTACATTTTGGTACTAGGGCATTTTAACTTCGTTGTTCCTGCCAGATACAAAGAGAAGATCCTGTGTTATTCAGTGCCCTCATTACCTTTTTTGTGGGTTGTGGTGCTTGTCACTTCGCTGCCCCGCCGGTGCACACGACTGGGCACCCCACCTCGTGTGCCATCTGCAGGGCCTCTGCCCTCGGATCACTGGTTTCGGTTTCTGGAGTGGCAACATAAACAGTTGCTCCCAAAGGACTAGCCTGAACACTTAGGTGAATATCCCCTGCACCAGCATTCCACGGAAATTCTTTCCTAGCTCTCCCACGTCAACGAGCACGGCTCCGCTCGCGACACCGTATGACGTCATCGGAGCCATAAGAGGACCTCGTCGGCGTGCTGACGTCAGTTCCACCCATTTTTCCGTGCCACCGAGGCAAACAGGGGACCGAGACATTTTCACATGTATACATAGTATAATAAATATATATATATTCACTGAAAAAACCATAGGTTTCAGGCATGTTATAGTTAGAAATTAGCATTTAAAAACCTTAGAAATTCACTGAAAAAACCATAGGTTTCAGGCACGTTATAGTTAGAAATTAGCATTTAAAAAACGTTAGAAATTCACTGAAAAAACCATAGGTTTCAGGGGCGTTATAGTTAGTTGGACATTTCACTCGTACAAAACCATAGAAATTCCCCCGTTATAGTTAGTTCAGCTAACTATAACTCGTGCGCCCGCAATGCACTGCTGATGATGTCACATATTACATCACTCATGACATGGTCAGTGACATCACTCATGACATCACTGATGACATCTCAAATGACATCACTGATGGCATCACTGATGACATCATCCAGTGAATGTGTATTTTTCTGAAAATTAAATATGTTTTATATATGTATATCTCAAGGTCGATGGAAGAATAAATGGGTATATAAGTGTCTAAATGGATGATTTTTTTTTGTAAAATTGATTGTATAACTGACTAAGTGTATCTTAGTGAATACATGGGTTAGTGAGTAATGTTTAAATATGAAAATATCTGTATCAGTCTCTCACTTTGTGTATAAGTGGCTGCATGGGTTGGTGAGTAGCTACATGAGTGTCTATATGGGTTATTAGTTGGTTTTTTGAGTATCAGTATGAGTGTCTGAGTGTCTGTATGGTTCGGTGGGGGGTATTACTTAGTGCATAGATGCATGAATGAGTGACTCACTGTTTGTATGTGTTGAAGACAGCATGTGTGCAGGACTGTATAGGTGGATGAGTATGTGTATGGGTGTGTTAGTGAGTGAATGACTGTCTCAATAGTGTCTTTATGAGTAACTACATATGTTTTAAACTAGTATATGTGAGTATTGGTGTATATAAGTGAGTATATGTGAGAGTGAGAGATTGGAAGAGTTCCTGTACAAATAAGTAGGTGTTTCTATAAGTGATTGTTTAAGAGAGTAAGTATGTGTAAGTTTCTGTAGAAGTAAGTGTGGTAGTGTGTGTATAACTGTATATGCAAGTAAATGGATGTTTGATATTTTGTTTGCATGTGTGACTATGTGTGTGAGTAACTCTATGGATGAGTGGCGGTGTGTAACAGGATGTATAGGTGTATGAGTACATATGATGAGTGAGTACATGTATGAGTGACTGTATAGGGACTGTTGGTGAATGAGTGGATGTATGTGTAGATCTTGGAATTACTGAATAGGTGTGTTGTAACTGGTATTGGTATGTCCATTGTTTTGAAAATGTTAGTTTGTATTTTTGAGTGTGTGTATCAAAGGTTATATTAGGGTGAGAGGAGGTCTGCCACTCTATCACAAGGATGATGTCATCAGTGATGTCATTTGAGATGTCATCAGTGATGTCATGAGTGATGTCACTGACCATGTCATGAGTGATGTAATATGTGACGTCATCAGCAGTGCATTGTGGGCGCGCGAGTTATAGTTAGCTGAACTAACTATAACGGGGGAATTTCTATGGTTTTGTACGAGTGAAATGTCCAACTAACTATAACGCCCCTGAAACCTATGGTTTTTTCAGTGAATTTCTAAGGTTTTTTAAATGCTAATTTCTAACTATAACGTGCCTGAAACCTATGGTTTTTTCAGTGAATATATATATATAAAAATATATATATATTACCTACTGGCGGTTGCCAGTAGGTAGTTATAGTTAGGACCTATTTTCCATAGGAAATTCACAACATTCTATTTCAAATAACTTTGGCGCCGGTTGATGAATCTTCGCAAAATTTTCAAAACTCGTGGGGTGCTCCGGTCCGCTCCTATCCTGAAAGTCTCGGGGTGATTCATCAATTGGGGGCCGAGAAAAAAGGGGGGTCCCAAAACGTGTTTTCCCCATGCAATTTTCCATAGGAACCTTTAGTCTCAGCTACAGCCCGAACTGCTGAACGGAATTACACCAAATTTGGCAAAAAGGTAGCCCTTGGTTCAGAGTCGTGCCTTTTGGTTAAATGGTGTAAATCCGTTCAGTATTTCCTGAGAAATTTGAAAAAGAAAATACATATATATCTGGGCGGAGCCTAACCACACATGTCATCGTCAGATCTGATTGGCTGTCAGCACTTCATCCTGGAATTGCTGGCAGCCATCTTGGGACCAATATAAATGATAGTACCCCATTGAAATGCATTGTAGTGAATCGAAGATTTTGAGGGTTACCAAAAGGAGAACTATAAAGGGTGATAACAGACTTTAGTTACATTAGAATTCATTTGTTGATGGTACCATACTAATTTCAGGAATTGTGGTGTGTTCTAAGGTGATTTTACCCTGTGAAACACCTTCTGCTGGGATATCATGAATCATGTTTGAGAGAAAACTATTTTCACATGCTTGTCCCATACAGTTTTGGAAGGTGCTCCAGAAGCTAAAATGAGAGCATATTTTCTGTAAATTCACATTATCTTTCTCAGTCATGTGAGAATGAAGTCTGACACTCTCAGTAAAACATGTACATCCAACAAGGGCAGAGACTGTCAGTTGATTCCTTTGTGTTCTACTGCAGCTTCCCAGAGTGTTCTAAAGAACAACTAGAGTGCTAACAGCCTTACTTATGACAAAAGTATGGCACACCAGAAGCCATCTTGATTGGAATAAACTGGTAACACTTAAAACATTTAATTTAAAAAGGAACAAAATGATGGGGTTCATTTTGTCATAGAAATTATGGTTAGTGCTGTAGAAAGAAAAATTAGGACATGTTTCAAGTGTGATCTCAAATATCTTCCTGTCATATTTCAACAGGAGCAGCCTGTCAGTTCATGCCTTTGTGTTCTACTGCAGCTTCCCAGAGTGTTCTAAAGAACAACTAGAGCGCTAACAGTCTTACTTATGACAAAATTATGGCACACCTGAAGCCATCTTGATTGGAATAAACTGGTAACTCTTAAAACATTTAATTTAAAAAGGAACAAAATGAGGGGGTTCATTTTGTCATTGAAATTATGGTTAGTGCTGTAGAAAGAAAAATTAGGACATGTTTTAAGTGAGATCTCAAATATCTTCCTGTTATATTTCAACAGGAGCAGCCTGTCAGTTGATGCCTTTGTGTTCTACTGCAGCTTCCCAGAGTGTTCTAAAGAACAACTAGAGATCTAACAGTCTTACTTATGACAAAAGTATGGCACACCTGAAGCCATCTTGATTGGAATAAACTGGTAACACTTAAAACATTTAATTTAAAAAGGAACAAAATGAGGGGGTTCATTTTGCCATGGAAATTATGGTTAGTGCTGTAGAAAGAAAAATTAGGACATGTTTTAAGTGAGTTCTCAAATATCTTCCTGTTATATTTCAACAGGGGCAGCCTGTCAGTTGATGCCTTTGTGTTCTACTGCAGCTTCCCAGAGTGTTCTAAAGAACAACTAGAGTGCTAACAGCCTTACTTATGACAAAAGTATGGCACACCTGAAGCCATCTTGATTGGAATAAACTGGTAACACTTAAAACATTTAATTTAAAAAGGAACAAAATGATGGGGTTCATTTTGTCATAGAAATTATGGTTAGTGCTGTAGAAAGAAAAATTAGGACATGTTTCAAGTGTGATCTCAAATATCTTCCTGTTATATTTCAACAGGAGCAGCCTGTCAGTTGATGCCTTTGTGTTCTACTGCAGCTTCCCAGAGTGTTCTAAAGACCAACTAGAGCGCTAACAGTCTTACTTATGACAAAATTATGGCACACCTGAAGCCATCTTGATTGGAATAAACTGGTAACTCTTAAAACATTTAATTTAAAAAGGAACAAAATGAGGGGGTTCATTTTGTCATAGAAATTATGGTTAGTGCTGTAGAAAGAAAAATTAGGACATGTTTTAAGTGAGATCTCAAATATCTTCCTGTTATATTTCAACAGGAGCAGCCTGTCAGTTGATGCCTTTGTGTTCTACTGCAGCTTCCCAGAGTGTTCTAAAGAACAACTAGAGCGCTAACAGTCTTACTTATGACAAAAGTATGGCACACCAGAAGCCATCTTGATTGAAATAAACTGGTAACACTTAAAACATTTAATTTAAAAAGGAACAAAATGAGGGGGTTCATTTTGCCATAGAAATTATGGTTAGTGCTGCAGAAAGAAAATTTAGGGCATGTTTTAAGTGAGATCTCAAATCCTCTTCTATTTCATTAGAAAATTCTGACATGCAGACTGAAACAATCACTTTCAATACCAGCAGTAGACTTCCAGTTAACTCCCTGGTGAGCAGTAGCTTTACTACAGTGATCTAATGAACAACTAGAGTGCTAACATTCTGAATTTATGGCAAATGTGTGACACATCTGAATGCCTTCTTGATGGAATCAAAGTAAAAACTGAAAGCATTTCCTACTGAGGAGACTGCAGTAAATGACGAAATTAGGAAACTTCATAA
This sequence comes from Calotriton arnoldi, assembly GCA_963921515.1. Taxonomy (NCBI): domain Eukaryota; kingdom Metazoa; phylum Chordata; class Amphibia; order Caudata; family Salamandridae; genus Calotriton; species Calotriton arnoldi. The sequence continues at coordinate 552,335 of CAWUFW010002863.1, forward strand.
CAAATAAGTCTCCCAAGATGGCCACCAGAGAAAAAGAGCCCAAATGTAGCACAAATATCACCCAGATGTAGCCCACATATAGCCCAATGACAGAAGTGTGCAAAACACTTTTTATTTTTAGTTTTTCTGCAGTTTTATATAGTGCAAACTGGTCAGGTATTGGAGCGTTACATCTTACTTGGACCCCTTATTGCGTATTTTGCACGAAGTACATGAGATTGATCTTGCAAAACATTGAACTTTACGATTCTGTTAACCTGAAGTTGCTCTGAACCGGGCTTTGTAACACCCGTTTTTACCTACTGGTTTTAATTAATTCTCACTGTATTGTATTAGGAAAGAGGAATTACTGTTTTTATGTACACTTTTATGATCTATGTTTCTAAATCAGATCAAATAAAGTTTAATTAATTCTATGGCAGGACAGAGGCGAGGATTATGCATATCTTTCCTCACTTTATTTGCATAGCAGTTCAAAGAAGACGTAACACAACAATCATTAAACAAAAGACTACACAACCCATGAACCATTAGGGGGTAGTCTCCAAGGCAACTATAGTCCAATCATATCACAGTCCATCGTATATAATATCGTGACGTCCCTTCAGCTTCCTCTTCTTCACTGCTCGTCAGTTAAGTGCATTCCTTACATTCTTGGCTTAATCTGACGTTGTTGCTGTTTGTATAGTGGTTTCTTGTGCACGTTATTAGCATTATTGCCTTGGTATTGTTTCATATTCCCTGCGCAGCAGGCTCTTGCCCGAGTGCGTTCTCCCCCTCGCAGTTTCTCCCGATGTGTGCTCTGCGTGTGGTGAGATCCTGTCAGGCGCGTCTGGTCCGAGCGAGGCAGCTCCGTCGAGCGCTCCCGCTGGTCTTTACGCGCGTTTTGGAATCCGGTCACTCCTTTAGTGTCCGCTTAATTCCCGACCAACCCTCGCCGAATTTTGACACCGCCACACGGTGATTTCCCCACACGGCCACGTTAGTGACCAGCGCCACCTAGTGGTGGTAATTGGTATTGCGCCTCAGTCTATTCTTATAATAGCTTCGGGGAAAGCCCAGCTGTTGGAGCACCGGCGAGGGGCCTGTCTTAAGGATTTTAAGGGCATTTGTTCTGTGCTCACACCCTCTGCTATCATGTCTTCTCCAGAAGACCATTTTTACTCCTCCTACCAGGAAGTGGAGGAGGAATGGCCCCCAACTTCTCCCTCCAGCAGTGGACCAAGCCCTCTCTCTGGCTATTTCTAGGGCGCTGGCTCCTCTTAGGGATCAGGTTGATAAGCTGGCGAAAAGCATCCCTGGGGTGTTCAGTGACCCAGATCTGGTGGTGGCGGGTCCAAGTAGCTCCCAGATGGGGAATAAAAGGGCCGTTAAGATTAACGCGGGGCACTTGGAAGGATTTGATAAACTTACGGAGACCTTCCTCAAGAGTGCGCGAACGCTAAAACATGCACCCTGCCGGGAGGAGGAGGGGCCCGGAGAAAATTGCGGCACTGTCACCACTATTGTAGACCCCGACGGCGGGTTTCCCTTAGAGGGAGAGGGTGTATCGGAGGACGATTTCTCCTCCGATGAGGATAAGGACTCGGGGCGTCCCTGGCGTCCAGAGTCCCACTCCTCTCAGTCCCCGGTTGGGGACGGGGTCCACTCGGACATGTTCGAGCCTACCCAAATTTACCATCCTAGGTCGGCAGAGTGGACACCTGACGCCAAAGTGGCAGAGTATGTGGTGGGGAAAATCCATCAACCCCTTGAAAGGGATGTCAGGAATAGGATGAGGGGAGAATGCCCGAGGCCCTCACTGAAGGGGAAGGTGGCACACACGCCTGAAATTGATGAGAAACTATGTACCTTTTTCTCCAAGTATATGAGGGATCCCAAGAAAGGAATTAATAGGTCTTGGACGTGGTAGGGCCCTTGACCCAAATTATTCAATTGACGGAGCGTTCCAAAGAGTCAGGATCCCCTTTGTCCACGGATATTGTGGCTGGTTGGGCGCACTACCCTAAACCCTAAAACACTACCCCCTCCACTACCCAAACACCACTGCACTACCCTAAACCCTAAAACACTACCCCCAGCACGACACCCTACACTACCCAAACACCACTGCACTACCCTAAACCCTAAAACACGACCCCCTACACTACACAAACACAACTGCACTACCCTAAACCCTAAAACACTACCCACAGCATGGCCCCTTCACTACACAAACACCACTGCACTGCCCTAAACCCTAAAACACTACCCCAGCACTACCCCCTACACTACCCAAACACCACTGCACTAACATAAACCCTAAAACACTACCCCCAGCACAACCCCCTACACTACACAAACACCACTGCACTACCCTAAACCCTAAAACACTACCCCCAGCATGACTCCCTACACTACCCAAACACCACTGCACTACCCTAAACCCTAAATCTACCCCAGCATGACCCCCTACACTACCCAAACACCACTGCACTACCCTAAACCATAAAGCACTACCCCCAGCATGAACCCCTACACTACACAAACACCACTGCACTACCCTAATCCCTAAAACACTACCACCAGCATGACCCCCTACACTACTCAAACACCACTGCACTACCCTAAACCCTAAAACACTACCCCAGCACGACCCCCTACACTACCCATACACCACTGCACTACCCTAAAACCTAAAACACTACCCCCAGCACGACCCCCTACACTACTGCACTACCCTAAACCCTAAAACACTACCCCCAGCACGACCCCCTACACTACCCAAACACCACTGCACTGCCCTAAACCCTAAAACACTACCCCCAGCACGACTCCCTACACCACCCAAACACCACTGCACTACCCTAAACCCTAGAAAAGAAACCCCCACCCCATGCCCAATCCCCCTTACCTCTCACTCCTCATGGTTCCTCTCTCCTCGTGGTTCCTGCTTCACGTCATCTCTGAGGGGCGGTGCACGTCGTTGTGAGGAAACGGAACAGCCTCTGTTTCCTTACAACGACATGGATCGTCTACATGTTTTTAGAACGCATGGTCATTTACCATACATACCTTTACAACAAAATTCGTTGTAAAGGCATGCGTGGTAAATGACCATGCGTTCTAAAAAATGCGTAGTAATGACTTCGTGATGTACAACGCATGCGTGGTAATGCATGCGTTGTAATGGTATCGCAAAGTAAAAAGTCGTTGTAACGGCTGTTTACCAATCGAAGCTGGCCCCTATTCTTCAGTGAGACGTTTATTTGATTAATTAGGAGGAAGGAATGTGGTTTTTTACCGAAAAGTGCATTCCCGGCTGTTGTATTGTGAAATTGTCCACGTGGCCTGGTTTCACTTCCGGTGAGAGAGTGGAAGAGTCTGTTTGGATCTAAAGGAGTTCTGTTGTTGGACGGGGCCGGCGCGACATGTCATCAGAAAACATAGCTAATGGAAAGCGTCCTCCCTGAGAGGTCAACGAGTGTGCGTCCCACCGCAGTATGACCGTACCGCGTGACCCATGTGCCGCCTCCAGGGTACGGGAGGCAGAAGCGGCATCGCAGGTCCTCTTGAAGACCGTTGTAGCACTAATTCTACATTTTGGTACTAGGGCATTTTAACTTCGTTGTTCCTGCCAGATACAAAGAGAAGATCCTGTGTTATTCAGTGCCCTCGTTACCTTTTTTGTGGGTTGTGGTGCTTGTCACTTTGCTGCCCCGCCGGTGCACACGACTAGGCACCCCACCTCGTGTGCCATCTGCAGGGCCTCTGCCCTCAGATCACTGGTTTCGGTTTCTGGAGTGGCAACATAAACAGTTGCTCCCAAAGGACTAGCCTGAACACTTAGGTGAATATCCCCTGCACCAGCATTCCACGGAAATTCTTTCCTAGCTCTCCCACGTCAACGAGCACGGCTCCGCTCGCGACACCGTATGACGTCATCGGAGCCATAAGAGGACCTCGTCGGCGTGCTGACGTCAGTTCCACCCATTTTTTCCATGCCACCGAGGCAAACAGGGGACCGAGACATTTTCACATGTATACATAGTATAATAAATATATATATATTCACTGAAAAAACCATAGGTTTCGGGCACGTTATAGTTAGAAATTAGCATTTAAAAAACCTTAGAAATTCACTGAAAAAACCATAGGTTTCAGGGGCGTTATAGTTAGTTGAACATTTCACTCGTACAAAACCATAGAAATTCACCCGTTATAGTTAGTTCAGCTAACTATAACTTGCGCGCCCGCAATGCACTGCTGATGACGTCACATATTACATCACTCATGACATGGTCAGTGACATCACTCATGACATCACTGATGACATCTCAAATGACATCACTGATGACATCACTGATGACATCATCCAGTGAATGTGTGTTTTTCTGAAATTTAAATATGTTTTATATATGTATATCTCAAGGTCGATGGAAGAATAAATGGGTATATAAGTGTCTAAATGGATGATTTTTTTGTAAAATTGATTGTATAACTGACTAAGTGTATCTTAGTGAATACATGGGTTAGTGAGTAATGTTTAAATATGAAAATATCTGTATCAGTCTCTCACTTTGTGTATAAGTGGCTGCATGGGTTGGTGAGTAGCTACATGAGTGTCTATATGGGTTATTAGTTGGTTTTTTGAGTATCAGTATGAGTGTCTGAGTGTCTGTATGGTTCGGTGGGGGGTATTACTTAGTGCATAGATGCATGAATGAGTGACTCACTGTTTGTATGTGTTGAAGACAGCATGTGTGCAGGACTGTATAGGTGGATGAGTATGTGTATGGGTGTGTTAGTGAGTAAATGACTGTCTCAACAGTGTCTTCATGAGTAACTACATATGTTTTAAACTAGTATATGTGAGTATTGGTGTATATAAGTGAGTATATGTGAGAGTGAGAGATTGGAAGAGTTCCTGTACAAATAGGTAGGTGTTTCTATAAGTGATTGTTTAAGAGAGTAAGTATGTGTAAGTTTCTGTAGAAGTAAGTGTGGTAGTGTGTGTATAACTGTATATGCAAGTAAATGGATGTTGATACTTTGTTTGCATGTGTGACTATGTGTGTGAGTAACTCTATGGATGAGTTGCGGTGTGTAACAGGATGTATAGGTGTATGAGTACATATGATGAGTGAGTACATGTATGAGTGACTGTATAGGGACTGTTGGTGAATGAGTGGATGTGTGTGTAGAGCTTGGAATTACTGAATAGGTGTGTTGTAACTGGTATTGGTATGTCCATTGTTTTGAAAATGTTAGTTTGTATTTTTGAGTGTGTGTATCAAAGGTTATATTAGGGTGAGAGGAGGTCTGCCACTCTATCACAAGGATGATGTCATCAGTGATGTCATCAGTGATGTCATTTGAGATGTCATCAGTGATGTCATGAGTGATGTCACTGACCATGTCATGAGTGATGTAATATGTGACGTCATCAGCAGTGCATTGCGGGCGCGCGAGTTATAGTTAGCTGAACTAACGATAACGGGGGAATTTCTATGGTTTTGTACGAGTGAAATGTCCAACTAACTATAACGCCCCTGAAACCTATGGTTTTTTCTGTGAATATACACAAAACTATCAAACTATATATCAAATTATAAATAAAACCTAGATTAGCATTTACCATAGAAGGACATAACTGATAAAAAAAATTCAAACTAAAACTAAACCAACCAATAAAATCAAAGTATAAACGTTAACCAACAAAATTAGACAAACAATTGCAGCTGTTTTCCTTGTGAATTTTGACGCACCTGAAGGTACTTTGTGTAAAATCACCGCATCCATAGAGTTCTACGGATAGATTTGCTTGAAACCTTTAACCCCTTAAGTGCTTCTGTCAGCCAACGGCCATCGCGAGCACTACCTCGGTAGTGCTGCGCACGTCCGTTGGCCGACGCGGCCCCGCCCGCTTAATAGAACGTTCCACACTGGCGCGGAATGTTCGAAGCAGTTAAGCAGTTAAAAAGTCAAATTTTGAGTTCTGTATGTTGGATTTTTGTCATTTTAGTCTTCTTTGGTTTAGAAAAAGATACTTTATTTTTTTTAACTGGTGTGATGTCCATTTGTACTGTTTTCACTGTGTTGCTGTGTGTGTTATGTACAATTGCTTTACACATTGTCTCTGAGATAGGCCTGACTGCTCGTGCCAAGCTACCAACGGAGTTAACAGGGGTAATCTTGGGTGTGTAATCCCCTTATCCTGACTAGCTAGAAGGAAGGGTCCCTGTTTGGACAGGGTGCATAGCACTGCCAACTAGATTAGAAATAGATATATTTCTAACATATACTATTACACTACTTTCAATTACATTGACAGAGACAGCAAAATGCATAACCTTGCAGAAAGGAAAGCACTTACTAAATCACATAAGCTACACAGAGCCATGAAAGAATATCAAAAGAAAATATAAATTGGAAATGTACCAAATATTATTCTAATGCATGCTATGGGAGGGCATCTTCAAAAGATGATGCTGTAATTCATGTAAGAGAGCACAATCACCCCTCAAATGTGACAAAAATAGAAGTAAGGTAGATATTGCAGGATATGAGCGAGACAAGCACTAGCTCGCTGTAACCCCCACCCAAAATCCTTAAAGATATACTGCCTAAAGTCCCTGAACACATCTCAGTCCAAATACCACCTATACCCACTTTAAAACATTTCATTGCATGAACTAAAAAAGCCACCAGTGATACTCCTCCTGCCACTAGAAGGTACCTGAACATTTAATAATGACACATAATGAGGAAACTTTCCTTTTACATAATAACCTAAACAATGAGAAACAAATCCTAATATTCTCTACAGCAAATAAGTTACTTAAAAGAAGACATTGTCGAACCTTGATGATGGATGGGACCTTCAAAATGTGCCCCAAACCATTCACTTAGATATACACCATACATGGTGAATATCAAAACACAAATATCCCTTTTATATATGCCCTACTACCAAATAAACAAAGCAGCACTTACTACAACCTCTTAAACCACATTAAACATAAAACAGAAAACTACTACCCCCAAAAAATAATCATAGACTTTGAGCAAGCCATAATCCAAACCATTTTAAAAATGTTCCCCACACAGCCATATAAGGCTATTGCTATCATTTTAATCAAAGTGTATGGAGACAACTCCAACAATCTGCGCTAAGTGTAGGATATTCTACAAACAGTCAATTTGCCTTTGAAATTAAAAAAATGATAGCACTAGCCTTTGTCACTGTCACAGAGATGGCTAACCACTACAATTTACTAATAGAAAACCCTAATACATAAAATGATTCCTGAGACAATAACCTTAAAGTGCATTCTTTGAGTAGGAGTTATCTATACTAGTGTGCTTCTAATACTTTGGCTTGTATAGATAAAGTCATGTGACAGGAGTTAGGATCGATGTCCAGTGTATATTAGATCAAGGAGGACTTGGATTAGGACAGTCCGTACAGTCTTGGGTGTGAGACACATTAAAGTTGCTCTTCGAATCCTCCAGATAGATACCAGCCTCTTTATAGTTTTTGGTCCTAGCTGCTATTTATATTCAGTTTGACTTCAAAGGAAGAGATTGGGTCTGTCATTATGACTTTCAAACTAATCACTTGTAAGTACTTTTTAACTGATTACTAATTTCCTGGTGTGAGCTTTCTGTTACATTTTGAAGTGGAGCTTATTAGTATGGAGTGCATTTCTAAAGAAAATATCTAATTTGAGAGCGCAGTTTATCCTATTGATAAACCTAATGAACTATCTGTTTTTATGTGGGGTATTTTGTTCTTAGCTCTTGTTGTGTAATGATAAATATAATATATATTTTTTATTAAAAAATATATTTTATTACATCAGTTTCAGAAATTAAATAAAAATCCAGTGTTAAAGAGGACTGAGATAATACAATGATATATAAATTATTTAAACAACAAAATGTACGGCCACCAACTAAAAACAAACTCAATCCATCACATAGAATAGTTACAACACATAAACCACACAATTCCGACTTACAATCACATAATATTTACATAAACAATAAAATATAACATTTCCCACCCAAAAGAAGCAAAATACATAAGACTCACTGTTGTATAGCTGCAGATCTTCCTCTGTATCCATGTAGTCAAAAATAGTAATCCACCCAAAACAAAAATAATATTATCCAAAAAGCCCACTAAAAATGCAAAAATAAAACGAATCCAATAAATATCCCTTGAAGCAATCCAAAGTATCTAGAAACCATTAAAAAAAACTGAAAAAGTGTTTAAAAAGAAACGTTCCAGGAAACCTGAAAAAATGAAATCACAGTAAAAAGCATTCATTTATTATGAACCACAATTAATTTCCTTTAAAAAAGAACAGAAAATACAAATGTCCATAGGACACAGTTGTAGAATAAAACCTGTATACTAAATAACAAAACCCACCAGTAAAACACAATACATTCCCAAAAATACATATACATCACACTTATTCATCAAAATGTAAGTAACATAACACAATGTAACATAACATAATGATACATTACTAAAAGAGTGTACGAAAACTCAAAACTATAAACTGGTAAAGCTACTTGTTGGAAAGTGGATTATTAGTAGGGGCAAATGTATATCTGCCACTGGCAATAAGGCCACTAACACATGATAGGTCTCAGCATAGGTCTTAGAAAATTATTCCCATGCTCAACCCTTGGTAGCTTGGCTGCGAGCAGGCAGACTTAACTTCATCACAGGTATGTAAAGCATTTAAAAACACCAATTCAGTAAATAATTAAGACACAATGCACAATAAAAATCCAACACCAATTTATAAAAATAGGAAATATTTTTATCTTTAAAATGACACCAAAACAACAAAAATCCAATGTAGGGAACCGGAGATATGAATTTGTAAAGATTTATCACTTTATAGCACTTAGAAACCTATAGCACCATGTTGGTATATCTGGTCGCGATAGACTGGCTCAAAGTCAAAGTTTCAGGCCGACAGCGATGGAGCCCTGAGCGGCTACCAGTCGCGGTAGGTCCCGGTCACAGTTTATACCTTCGGACTTAGAAATTTTTCTGGAGCTTTTTCTCGTGGGGTCCCTCGATGCTCTTCACCAGGCCGGATTCGGTGAGGGTTCGCCGGCCTCGGATTTCTTCTACTCTCGGTCAAACTCTGGAAGTCGGACCTACGCAGCTTTCAGCGGGACGAACCTTGATGGCTTGGCCGACTCGCGGTTGAAGGCAGGCGGCTTGGCTGACCAGGTTGAGTCGGTCCCCTTATGGAGCTTTTTTCCAAAGTTGCTCCAAAGTTCTCCAACCTCCTGGAACTTCTTCCTGAAGTTCCCCGAAGGGTCCCAAAGTGTCTCAAACTCACTCCAAGGGTCTGGAAGCTCCAAGATGGTCCTTGAAAGGTGAGGACTTCAGTTCCCACAATCCACTTGGACAAAACTCTTACAAATCCACCGGTAGTTTTCCAGGTTGAGGATTCTTGGCGGTGATGATCCAGGTGAGCTCTGTTAACCTGTAGCTTGCAGGGAGTCCACTCTTTACTCTTTTTCACGGCAAGGTAGTCCACAGGGCTGTAGTTCCAGATGGTGCAGTCCTCAGAGAGCAGGCCTTAGAAATTGCACATCAAACTTCTCAGCATGGCACAACGTCTTGCTTTCTTAAGTTTCAAGCAACAGATCTGAGAGACTCTGCCCCTCTCAGATACTTATTCCAAGTGTTCTGAGTCAAGCAAGAGGTCACTCCTGACCAATGGGGGCAGGGTAACTCCCCAAGGTTATGACCACATCCTGTAGAGTGTGGCATTATTTTGTCCCAGAGTGCACCAAATCCTCCAAATTCATAATGGCTGATTTTCCAGCAGAGAGTTAAGAGCTGGCTATACACACCCCTAGGATGGCTAATTTCCATAGACTCTCCCCCTTGCATCTGCTCATTCCTTCCTTAATCCTAGCTCTGGCTTGGGGTCAAAAGAGTAGAGTGGTAACTGACACTGAGGCCTTCCCCTTTCCTTTGAAGACCATGGTTTACAACTCCTCCCCCTGCTCTGGCATTCCTGTGTAGCAGCACACTGCCCTCCCAGCAGAGCTGGTTAACCCTAGGGGCTCTTTGTCACCTCTTCAAAGCAGCCTGGCTAATCCACTTAACTCTGACCAATCAGGACAGACCACTGGAAGGCTGAATCTGGACCTACAAACAAGAAGGTCTTATAACTTCTTGTCGGTACATTTTAGGAGAAATTCAACAATATCATATTGTTGGATTTATCACTACCATTCTGGGAAGTCTTTGAATGGAAGTTCTATCATTCTCCTATCAGGAGTTATCAGTTATTAACCTCTTGCCATGTTAACCTATGTGGCATGGGATTTGCAATGGGCAAAATGACTTAGGCCATTTTTCCAGCACCAGGCCTTATAAAAACATATTTTACAAATACTCCGCCTATATCTACAAGACCCCCACCCCATGGAACAACTAGGGGAGACTTTAGGGGTTCTGAATCTATAGAAATATTGCAGATCCTCCCTCCACAGTGCTCCTAGCATCAAAGTCGAATTAGGGCAGCACTTGATCAAAATGTGGGGAGTGAAATGTGAAATTTCACTTAACCCAGGGCATATAAAACTCATTTTATAAGGGTCCACCTTATAAATACCTGACCCCCCACCCCTGGGACACCTAGGGGAGACCCTGGGGGTTCCTAATATGCCAACACATTTTAGGTTATCCATTTTTAAGTGCCCCAAACACCAAAGTCAAGTTTGGGCACAATTTACTTTTTAAAAGCAGTCATGGAACCCAGGGCTGCTTTTAAACTGACCTCAGGCTTCAGCAGTGCACACATGCAAGTGCAGAAAAGGCTGCTGGCCTCTAAACTGCCATGCCCTACTATATACTAGGGACTGATAAGTAGTTTCAATCCCCCGCCCTATTATGTACTAGGGTCTTATAGGGTAGGTCATGCCAATCACAGGGGGATCCCAACCCATAGTGTACCCTATTATATGTAGGTATTTTCACTGTATTCTAAATGTGTCTCTTTCAGCATAGCACTGGCCCTGGGCCTGGTTAGGCAGAGTCCAGGGTCAGTCAGAGTCAGTTACCACCAGTACCAGTCAGCAAAACGTTTGGGGGTGCCCAGAGCACAGGATGACTTTGCAACATAGCCCCCCCCCAAACAAAAGGTGAAGGGTTACTAACCTACACCCTGGTAGTCCTCATCAGCTAAGTGGGAAAACATGGAAAGTCCATCTGCATTTGCATGGGCAACCCCAGGTCTGTGTTCCACCTGTAGGGAAATGGACCACCTTAACAGCTTGGGATTCTCCCCTCTCATCTGCATGAGCCATCTGAGAGGCCTGTGGTCAGTTTGAACACGAAAGTGAGTCCCAAACAAATATGGTCTCAACTTTTTCAGGGACCAAACCACAGCAAAAACCTCTCTCTCAATGGCACTCCACCTCTGCTCTCTGGGAAGAAGTCTCCTGCTAATAAAGGCAACTGGCTGATCAAGGCCCTCTTCATTTAGCTGTGATAACACTGCCCCAATCCCTTTCACTGAAGCATCTGTCTGAACTGCAATTTATTTTGTGTAATCAGGGGCCAGCAGCACTGGTGCTGAACACATAGCAGCTTTCAGAGTGTCAAAAGCCTTCTGACACTCTGGGGTCCAATCCACCTTTTTGGGCCTCTTCTTAGAAGTGAGTTTTGTTAGGGGCCCCTCAATGGTCCATAATTTTGAACAAACCTTCTATAATACCCTGTCAGTCCAAGGAATACCCTGACCTGAGTCTGGGTAACAGGAGCTGTCCAATCCAAAATAGTTTGGATTTTAGCTTGGAGAGGCTGTACATAGCCCCCACCTACCAGGTGGCCCAGGTACACCACAGAACTCTGCCCTATTTGGCACTTACTTGCCTTAATAGTCAGGCCTGCCTGCTGCATGGCCTGAAGCACTTCCCTTAGGTGGCTTAAGTGATCCCCCCAGGTAGAACTGTATACAGGTATATCATCCAGATAAGCTGCACTGAACTGTTCCAACCCAGACAAGACCCTGTTCACCAACCTTTGGAAGGTGGCAGGTGCATTCTTTAAGCCAAAGGGCATTACCTTGAACTGATAATGTCCCTCTGGTGTGGAAAATGCTGACCTCTCCTTTGCTCCATCAGTGAGGGCAATCTGCCAGTAACCTGAAGCCAAATCAAAAGTACTCAGGTACTTAGCAGCCCCCAACCTGTCAATGAGCTCATCAGCTCTAGGTATAGGGTGAGCGTCAGTCTTTGTGACTGCATTCAATCCTCTGTAGTCCACACAGAACCTTAACTCCTTGGGTCCCCCCTGAGGATTAGGTGAAGGTACCAGCACCACTGGACTGGCCCATGGACTCTCAGACGGTTCAATTACCCCCAATTCCAGCATCTTAGCAACCTCAGCTTTAATGCTGGCTCTGACATGGTCAGACAACCTGTACAGTTTATTTTTGACAGGTAGGCTGTCACCAGTGTCAATGTGGTGCACACACCACTCAGTGATGCCTTAGGTCAAAGAGAACAGGCCAGCAAACTGCTCCAGCACTTGCTTACAGTCTCTGTGCTGCTGGTCTGTCAACTTGGGAGAGAGTGTGGGATCTGAAAAAATAATAAGAAATAATACCACAGATACAACTCTCTGTCAAAACAGAAGATAGCAGAATTTATTGGGGACCAACAAACAATGCAAATATACGTGCAGCACGGAGACAGACAGCAGAGCCGCTGAGTGTCCAAAGATGTGACGTTTCTGACAGCTTTTATAGGCACAAACCACAAAAGGATGCAGCATCATAATGTACGTAACACAAATGAAGCATGGGCTACTTGACCAATTAGCAAAGGCCTAGGCTGCGCTATACCATTTATGGTCCGAAATATACTGTTGCTGACCACGGGTCTGTAGTAGGCAGCTTCTGGGACTATCCACTGTAATGTAAGATATCAGACTAGGTACTGTGTCATGAAACAATTTGCATTTCAGTAGCACGTACCAGAAATGTTTCTAATCATGATATGCTGAAATACTTCTGCCGAAGCTCGCTTGTTCCTCTATTCCCGTAGCTTTCTTGAGCAAGCCTTGCGTTACAAAAGCAGTTCTACTGAAGCTTAATGAGAAGTACCAAACATCTTGTGCGGCGATGCTTATGTCAACTTAACAGGGCCTGAAGCTTCAAGCATTTAGTATCATTAAAGAAAATGGCTTCCATAAGAGTACAACCCCCTCCACTGACCCATCTTGCACATTAGTGGAGAGGAGGTCGGGCACAGGCTCAGTTTCCTCCTCCACACCCTCATCAGTGACCAGTAACATGGTCATGTCTGCCCTGTCATGGTGGGGTTTCAATCTATTCACATGCAGGACCCTATGAGGGTTCCTGGGGGTGCCAAGGTCAACCAAATAGGTAACCTCACCCTTCTTTTCTAAGATTGGATATGGCCCACTCAACTTGTCATGGAGTATACTCAGGCATAGTAGCCTTCTGATCATACCAGTGCTTCATGAGCTCCTGGCTGGCCTCCAGTTTCCTATTTGCCTTGTACATGTACTCTGCCATTGTAGATCTCAGGCCTAGCACATAGTCAAGCACATTGTCCTTTGCTTCTTTAAGAGGCGTCTCTAAAGACTCTCTCAGCAGGCTCAATGGCCCCCTCACAGGGTGTCTAAACAACAACTCAAAGAGACTGAAACCAACCCCTTTCTGTGGCACCTGCCTGTAGGCAAACAGTAAGCATGGGAGGAGAACATCCCATCTCCTCCTGAGTTTCTCTGACAACCCATTTATCATGCCTTTCAGGGTTTTGTTGAATCTCTCAACAAGACCATTTGCTTGTGGGTGATAGGGGGTGGTGAACTTGTAGTTCACATCACACTCATCCCACATAGCAGTCAGATAGCTGGACAGGAAGTTCGTGCCCCTATCTGATACCACCTATTTTGGAAACCTCACTCTGGTGAACACACCAAGCAGTGCTCTAGCCACTGCAGGAGCATCAATGGTTCTAAGAGGGATTGCTTCAGGGTACCTAGTGGCATGGTCCACTACCACTAAGATATACCTATTCCCTGATGCAGTAGGTGGGTCCAGGGGACCAACAATGTCCATCCCCACCCTTTCAAAAGGAACCCCAACCACTGGCAGTGGTATTAGGGGAGCCTTTGTCTTGCCCCCTGCCTTGCCACTGGCCTGACAGGTGACACAGGAGCTGCAAAACTCCTTTACCTTTTCAGACATTTGAGGCCAGTAGAAATGGTTCACCAACCGGTTGCATGTCTTTGTCTGTCCCAAATGTCTTACCAAGGTGATATCATGACCCAAAGTCAGGATGAACTCTCTGTACTTCTGGGGCACCGGCACCACCAATCTCCTGGTGGCCCCCTCCTTGAGGTTTCTGGCTTCAGTATAAAGCAGTCCATCTTCCCAGTAGATTCTATGAAACCCAGTGTCATCCTCCTCCTCTTGCTTAGAGGCAATCCGCCTCAAGCTCTCAAGGGTGGGACAGTCTTTCTGTCCCTTACTGAACTCCTCTCTGGAGGGTCAATCAATCAATCATATCATTTGTAAAGCGCACTACTCACCCGTGAGGGTCTCAAGGCGCTGGGGTGGGGAATGCTGCTACTGCTCGAAAAGCCAGGTCTTGAGGAGTTTTCTGAAGGTCAGCAGGTCTTGGGTCTGCTGTAGGTGGATGGGGAGGGTGTTCCAGGTCTTGGCGGCGAGGTGGGAGAACGATCTGCCACCGGAGGTCGCTCTTCGGAAGCGGGGGACAGTGGCGAGGGTGAGGTCGGCGTAGCGGAGCTGGCGGGTGGGGGTGTAGAAGCTGAGTCGTCTGTTGAGGTACGTTGGTCCGGTGTTGTGGAGTGCCTTGTGTGCGTGGGTGAGGAGTTTGAAGGTTATCCTCTTGTTGACCGGGAGCCAGTGCAGGTCTCTCAGGTGGGGTGTGATGTGGCTGCGGCGAGGGATGTCGAGGATCAGGCGTGCAGAGGCGTTCTGGATGCGTTGGAGCCATCTCAGGAGTTTGGCCGAGGCTCCTGAGTAGAGGGCGTTTCCGTAGTCCAACCTGCTGCTGACGAGGGCCTGGGTGACCGTTCTTCTCGTTTCAGTGGGGATCCACTTGTAGATCCTGCGGAGGGTGTTGAAGCAGGCGGAGGAGATGGCGTTGACCTGTTTAGTCATGGAGAGGGTGGAGTCGAGGATGACCCCTAGGTTGCGTGCGTGGTTGGTGGTTGTTGGGGCGGTTCCCAGTGCGGTCGGCCACCAGGAGTCATCCCAGGCCGAAGGGGTGGATCCGAGGATGAGGACCTCCGTCTTGTCCGAGTTCAGCTTCAGTCGGCTGTTCCTCATCCATTCAGCGACGGCCTTCATTCCTTCATGAAGGTTGGTTTTGGCGGTGTGAGGGTCCTTGGTGAGGGAGAGGATCAGCTGGGTGTCATCGGCGTAGGAGATGATGTTGAGGTCGTGCCGACGGGCGACGTGGGCGAGCGGTGCCATGTAGATGTTAAACAGAGTTGGGCTGAGGGAAGAGCCCTGGGGTACGCCGCAGATGATCTCGGTGGCTTCGGAGCGGAAGGGGGAAGGCGGACGCTCTGTGTTCTGGCGGAGAGGAAGGAGGTGGTCCAGTCCAGGGCCTTCTCTTGGATCCCGGCGTTGTGGGGGCGTGTTCGTAGTGTGTGGTGGCAGACCGTGTCGAAGGCGGCTGACAGGTCCAGGAGGATGAGGGCCGCCGTTTCTCCGTTGTCCAGCAGGGTCTTGATGTCATCGGTGGCGGCGATGAGGGCAGTCTCGGTGCTGTGGTTGCTGCGGAACCCGGACTGGGAAGGGTCCAGGATGTTGTTCTCCTCGAGGTAGCGGGTCAGTTGTTTGTTGACGGTCTTCTCGATGACCTTTGCCGGGAACGGGAGCAGGGAGATGGGCCGGAAGTTCTTGAGGTCCTTGGGGTCCGCCTTGGGTTTCTTGAGTAAGGCGTTGATCTCGGCGTGCTTCCAGCTCTGCGGGAAGGTTGCTGTCTCGAAGGAGGTGTTGATGACTTTCTGGAGATGGGGTGCGATGGCTGTGCTGGCTTTGTTGAAGATGTGGTGTGGGCATGGGTCTGACGGAGATCCGGAGTGGATGGTGTTCATGATCTTGATGGTGTCGTTGATGTTGGTCCAGGAGAGCAGGCGGTTGGTGCGGATGGTGGTCGTGGGGGCGGAGGTCTCAGTGGTTGTCGGGGCGGTCGTGGCGTTGAAGCTGTCGTGGATGTCTGCGATCTTGCGGTGGAAGAATGTGGCCAGCGAGTCGCACAGGTCTTGCGAGGGTGGGACGTCGTTGGTGTGGGAGCTGGGGTTGGAGAGTTCCTTCACGGTGTTGAAGAGCTCTTTGCTGTTGTGCACGTTGTTGTCTAGGCAGTCTTTGAAGGAGGCCCTTTTGGCGGATCTGATGAGGTGATGGTGTCTGCGGGTGGCGTTCTTGTGGGCTGCGTGGCTGTCCGGTGTTCGTTCACGGAGCCAGATCTTCTCCAGCTTTCGGCAGGTTTGCTTGGAGGCCCGGAGGTCTTCAGTGAACCAGCTGGCTTTCTTGTTGGTGTGACTGTTGGAGGGTTTCTTGATCAGGGCAAGGGTGTTGGCGCAGTCGTTGATCCACTGTCTGAGGTTGCGGGCGGCGGTGTCGGGGTCGGTGGGGTCGGCGGGTGGGCTCTGGGCGAGGGTGGTGGTTAGCTGGTCTTCGGTGACTTTGCTCCAGCAGCGGTGGGGCATCTGTTGGGTGCGGTGGTGCATGGTGGGATTCTTGAAGGTGAAGTGGATGCAGCGATGGTTGGTCCAGTGGAGTTCGGTGGTGTGGTTGAAGGAGACGTGGGGGCTTGCGGAGAAGATGGGGTCAAGCGTGTGACCGGCGGAGTGGGTGGGTGTTGTGACGAGTTGTCTGAGTCCGAGGTTGGCTAGGTTCTCGATTAGGGTGGTGGAGTTGGTGTTGTTGTTGTTCTCGAGGTGGAAGTTCAGGTCCCCGAGGAGGATGTAGTCCGTGGAGGCAAGGGCGTGTGTGCTGACGAAGTCGGCGATGGAGTCGCTGAACTGTGGTCGGGGTCCGGGGGGTCTGTAGACGAGGGTTCCTCTGAGGGTGGTTTGGGATCAGTGTGGATCTGGAAGTGCAGGTGTTCGGCAGTGCTGAGGGTGTCGTCGGTGTTGGTCGAGACTCTGAGAGTGTTCCTGTGGACGATGGCGATTCCTCCTCCTGCTCCGTTGGTGCGGTCCCTGCGGGTGATCTTGTAGCCTTCCGGGACGGCTATGGCTATGTCGGGTGCCGAGGCGGGGTTCAGCCAGGTCTCCGTCAGGAAGGCGACGTCTGGGGAGGTTGAGTCGAGTAGGTCCCAGAGTTCAACGGTGTGTTTGCGGGTGGAGCGGGTGTTGAGAAGGATGCATCTGAGGTGGTTGGGTTCTTTCCTGGTCGGCGGCATGGTGGGGCAGATGCTTGTGAAGCTGCAGTTCCGGCAGGTGAAAGCTCCGTGGGTGCGCTTCGGGGCGGCCAGGAAGCAGGTGTATCATCGTCCGGTGTTGAGTGTGTGGAGGGATCTGGCATCGTAGCGGTGTTGGGCGTCATGGCGTTCGCGGGGTCCAGGGGTCCTGGCGCTGGGCGCGGTCCAGGCGCGGACGGGCGCAGACGGGCTTGCCTTAGGAGCGCCTTTGGCGCGCCAGCGGCGCGCCCGCTACGCGCCCGCTGCGTGGCCTCCATATGAGGGGATGTGGGAGGGAGGAGCAGCTGGGAGGCGGGAGCGGGGCGGCGAATGGGATTGCAGGGGGCGGGGCCGCAGGGACGCAGCGGCGGGAAAACGGGCGGGGCCACGGGAGAACTGGGCACGGGAAGGAAAAACAAGTTTAGGCAAGAAAACAAGTACACGCACAGAGGAATAAAAACAAGTCTGGGCAAGAAAGCAAGTTAGGCACAGGGGATAAAAACAAGTTTGGGCAAGAAAGCAAGTTAGGCACAGGGGGATAAAAACAAGTCTGGGCAAGAAAGCAAGTTAGGCACAGGGGGATAAAAACAAGTCTGGGCAAGAAAGCAAGTTAGGCACAGGGGGATAAAAACAAGTCTGAGCAAGAAAGCAAGTTAGGCACAGGGGGATAAAAACAAGTCTGGGCAAGAAAGCAAGTTAGGCACAGGGGAATAAAAACAAGTCTGGGCAAGAAAGCAAGTTAGGCACAGGGGGAAAAAAACAAGTCTGGGCAAGAAAGCAAGTTAGGCACAGGGGGGAAAAAACAAGTCTGGGCAAGAAAGCAAGTTAGGCACAGGGTAAAAGTACAGGATTAGGCAAAAAAATGCAGCCAGAGCCGTGCAGCAGCGTGGGGAGCGACCTGCCTGCTCCTGTAAGTTCTGCCAAATCTGACAGCTCTGGCAGGGATGGAGTCCCTCCCTCAGAGGCTAGATCCTCCCCATCAGGGTAAGATTCTTCCTGCACCTCTGGAGTTCCCTGGGCTGGCTCACCAGGCCCAGTACCCTTGTCCTTGGATGCTTGGCCCTTTTTTCTAGAGTCCAAGTGTCCAGCCCCTCCCTTCTGGCTAGTCTGTGACCTAGTCACAGCACATACCCACTCAGGGAGCTCCAATATTTTCATATGGAGTCCTCTCTCCACCTCTGACCACTCAGAGGCTTCAAGATCATTGCCCAGTAAACACTGGACTGGGAGCACCTTTGACCCAGTTACCTTCATAGGGCCTGTCACACCTCCCCATTCCAAATCCCCCACAGCCATACGATGGAGTTTGGTAGTGCTGTCTGCATAAGTTACCTGGTGAAACTCACCAGGTAACAACCTCTCTGGAGGCACCAGCTCATCCAGGACCATAGTTACACTAGACCCAGTGTCTCTGATAGCCTCAACCTCAGTCCCATTCACTTTAGGCCTCTGTCTGTACTTGTCCATGTTTGGAGGTAAGGCAGCAAGGGTTGCAATATTCACCCCACCCAGGGACACTAAGGTTGCTTCCACCACCTGACTACCCCTTTCTGGGACACCACTCTCCACCCCTACACTTACACTGGCAATCCCTGTGGATGGCCCCTTAGGGGGGAGCTTCTTGGTGCAGAGAGCATCTCCCTGTTTGTGCCCTGGCTGGTTACAGTCAAAGCA
This sequence comes from Calotriton arnoldi, assembly GCA_963921515.1. Taxonomy (NCBI): domain Eukaryota; kingdom Metazoa; phylum Chordata; class Amphibia; order Caudata; family Salamandridae; genus Calotriton; species Calotriton arnoldi. Next base: position 571,454 of record CAWUFW010002863.1, read on the forward strand.
CTTACCCACCTTTGAGGGATTAAAGAACCTACCATTCTTTCCATGATCCCCCCTCCCTTTGAATTTGGGTTGGCTCGGGCCCCCCCTCCTTGTTCAGGTTTATGTGGGTCTTTGGAGGACTCCTTCTGTTTTTGACCTTCTTTCCCTTGGGCTTTCCCTTGGGGAGGGACCTGTCCTCCTTTCTTCTGGTCACTCACCTGGTGCTGGATGGAAACCCAGGTTCTCACCCACTCATCAGCTGCTTCCCCCAGCTCTCTGGGGTCTGTCAGCTTAAGGTCCACTAGATACTGGCGTAACTTCTCTTCTACACAATGAGTCAAAATATGTTCTTTCAAAAACAAATTATACAATCCCTCATATGTGTCAATAGTGTTACCAACAATCCAGCCTTCCAGTGCCTTCACTGAAACGTCCACAAAGTCTACCCAAGACTTCAAACTCAATTTCTGGGTGCCTCTAAACTTTACCCTGTACTGCTCTGGAGTCAGACCAAATCTCTTGACTAAGCATGCCTTCATCTGCTGGTATGATTCTGCATCCTCTCCCTTCAGGGTCAGAAGCCTATCCCTCCCAGCTACTGGAATCAACTCCCACAGGAGTGCACCGCAATACTTAGAGTGGACCCTACTCATTCTAAAGGCCCTCTCAAAAGCTGCTAGCCATTTGTCAATGTCATCCCCCTCAGTGTACTTGGGCACTATACCCTTGGGAAGTTTATGATCAAATGCACCACCCCTAGACATTTCAAAATCTTCATCATTGTCACTGCCACCATTTCTTTTCGATGCCTCTTCCCTCTTCCCTCTCCCATCTCTTCTCAGCCAATTCCAGTTTCCTCTGCTCCAAAGCTATCAAAGCTAATTGAGCCTCAAGCTGTCTCTCTGCCAGGGACAGTGGTGGTTCCTGAGTAAGGGACCCTTCCCCACTCCCACCATCGGGAATCATATGGCTAACACTAGAAAAAAAGGAAGAGGCATCATCCTCACCCCCGTCTGGGGTGAGGTTGGGGGGCTCACCCTCCATCCCCCCGTGAGTCTCCTCAGCTACCCCAGCCCAGGCCGTTAGGGACTTAAGCAACCCTGTCTTCTTAATCTTGTTGGAAGCAGGCAGCCCCCTGAGCCTACACTGTACCCTAAGATCACCCACTGCGTACTGGGACAGTTTAGCCAGGTCCAGCTCCATGGTTCCCTAGTTTTGGGTCACAATATCTAGGCACAACAGACTTAGAACAATTTGGAAAAATTAAAACAATGGATTAAAAACAGTTTAGTCCAAATTCCAAAAATCAAACTCAAAAGTTTTGTTCTAAGGCAATTTAGAGGATTTTTACAATCTTAATTCACTTTACTGAAAGGTGTACTCTTTAAACGCAAGTCCTCATCCACACCGCTGAGCACCAAATGTTGGAAACTGGATTATTAGTAGGGGCAAATGTATATCTGCCACTGGCAATAAGGCCACAAACACATGATAGGACTCAGCATAGGTCTTAGAAAATTATTCAAATGCTCAACCCTTGGTAGCTTGGCTGCGAGCAGGCAGGCTTAACTTCAAAGACAGGTATGTAAAGCATTTAAAAACACCAATTCAGTAAATAATTAAGACACAATGCACAATAAAAATCCAACACCAATAATTTATGAAAATAGGAAATATTTGTATCTTTAAAATGACACCAAAACGACAAAAATCCAATGTAGGGAACCGGAGATATGAATTTTTAAAGATTTATCACTTTATAGCACTTAGAAACCTATAGCACCATGTTGCGATATCTGGTCGCGATAGACCGGCTCAAAGTCAAAGTTTCAGGCCGACCGCAATGGAGCCCTGAGCGGCTACCCCTCGCGGTAGATCCTGGTCACAGTTTTTACCTTCGGACTTAGAAACTTTTCAGGAGCTTTTTCTCGTGGGGTCCCTCGATGCTCTTCACCAGGCCGGATTCGGTGAGGGTTCGCCGGCCTCGGATTTCTTCTACTCCCGGTCAAACTCTGGAAGTCAGACCTACGGAGCTTTCAGCGGGACGAACCTGGATGGCTTGGCTGACTCGAGGTTGAAGGCAGGCGGCTTGGCTGACCAGGTTGAGTCGGTCCTCTTATGGAGCTTTTTCCAAAGTTGCTCCAAAGTTCTCCAAACTTCTGGAACTTCTTCCTGAAGTTCCCCAAAGGGTCCCAAAGTGTCTCAAACTCACTCCAAGGGTCTAGAAGCTCCAAGATGGTCCTTGAAAGTTGAGGACTTCAGTTCCCACAATCCACTTGGACAAAATCCTTACAAATCTACTGGTAGTTTTCCAGATTGAGGATTCTTGGTGGTGATGATCCAGGTGAGCTCTGTTAACCTGTAGCTTGCAGGGAGTCCACTCTTTACTCTTTTTCACAGAAAGGTAATCCACAGGGCTGTAGTTCCAGATGGTGCAGTGTCGTGTAGTTCCTATATTACCCATACAGGATCTGCGCGTTCGGATAACATAAACTGTAGGACTGGTGGCAGACTGACTCTGAGCACCCCCACCAAGAATGTTAGCCTTTCTGTTTTAGCTAGCTCACAGTGCCATTAGAATCTCCTCTTATCGGGGAGAGAATAGTTTCTGGCAACCTCAGAACATGACAACCCTGATCCCCCAGGATCGTGGAAACAATATACTACTTTTCGCTCAGTCACTCGTGCTCACTTATTCGGTCTCAGAGAGTTACACAGAAGAAACAGTCGGGCGTGTTACAATAAGAATTTATTGCACAGTTGTTCTTCTAGTGTAAAATAGATGTGCTGCAACAACCGTTAGACAGTAGCAGATATATATGATTAGCAGTACAGTGAAAATAAAAGGATAGTACAGTTCTACCATCTTGCAATAATCATGAATACATACATGAATATAAAATGCCTGATAAAAATGCGCGTACTCCTACGATGCCTGTCTAGATGTACCTAAGTGTACCTAGCATGTAAGTAGGTGTAAAGCCAAGAATCCCTCTAGGATTTAGTCTAACCCCATTACCTGAAGTGAGAGAGTGTGGGACCCCATCCTGGCCTCGAGTTGGACACCCTGCGAGGGATGTGTTAGACCACTGTCAGCTGGAGTGTCTGCATGCAGGAGCCGCAGCGTCTGTGGTAAGTGTGTTGGCCTGGAAGTCTCGGTTCCCTCCGCTAACCCTAGCAAGATGTGCTGTATTTATACAAAAAGTATCTAGGGTTTCTTTGTCCCTTGTTTCTTGTATTAGCCATTGTTGGATTTGAGGATGACGTATGGGATGAACCTTGTATGTAGAAATTATGCAGGTGGTGTAGCCCCTGCCTGGTTTCCAAGAACCCTCATGAATATTCATTCATACTGTATGTGACCATTGATGAAGTTATAGGACACTATTGTTCAGGGAAAACCCTCCTTCTGCGCCCAGGACTAGAACTAGGTAAAGGTTCAATCCTAAAGGCTCGTTACTGTGTAGTATAAGGGAGATAATGTAGGTGAAGGTGTATGATATTACCCGGGCCTATATTAGGGTACCTATATGAAACATAACACCCACTCCTCTTCCGAACAGTCAACAATGATAAAAATGCTAGCAAACTACTGGTTTTACTAGGTAGCAGCGCATAAAACTAACAGTGAGCTTCATAAAATATTGTCATTAAAACCATTTAAAAACAGTCTAATCGGGGGGCGAAAGAAATTATTTTCGAAAGCTAGTATTGGAAATGTCACTTTAAGCCAAAGTCCTAGTTGAGTTCGTTTATGGAAGCCGAACCACTACAAGCGTAAGAAGGCTATGCTTTTCCAGCGAAAGTGTCAATTTGAGGAAGTGTTCCAAATTTAGCTGAGGCTTGAAATCAAAAAAGGAAAAAATTCTGAATTCTTTCCCAGCACACAATGAGCCAATTGTAGAATAAGTGTCCTGGCTGGGAGACGCAACATCGTCGTTGCTTGCCGCTGCAGAGGACGGTCCCTGTAACACCTCGTAGAGTACGTCAATGGAGCACAGATGATATTCAGAACTGCCAATAGCTGGTGCAGAGGCAGCTGGTGCTGTAGTCGATACCTGAGTGCTAGTGGAAGAGCTAATGCTTAACCCAGTTGTAGTAAAAGGCACCTGCGGGTTCTCGAGGAATGCAGCCATCAGTATAGGAATACGCTGGGGACATTGCCGAGCATGGGGCTGCACGGGCTCCAGCCTGGTATTCAAGTCCGTAGGCGTGTCCGTTGCAAGTGTCAGACAGAGATCCAACACGCATTCTTCTCCGTAGAACAGGCATCGAAGAACAGGTAAGATGCAATCCATCCAGACTGGTCTAAACGATAGGAACCAAGAGGCGCTCAGCTCCCGTAGGCGAGGTGTGCTCAGATGTTGTACCATGCGCTCACGATATTTGCGCTCCAGGAGTGCTTTAGCCATCTCGTTGGTGATTGGGCCGTCCGTTGCATATGACAATCAGGATACCTGCTATTGAGAGCAGGATCAGCGGAAGACCTCCAAAAACGCTTCCCAATACGGAGTGTATAAAATTTGGAATAACTCCGAGGATTGTCTGAAAGGTGCTTAGAAATCCTGACCCTATGGTCCTAAATAGATGTACAATAACACTCGTATCAGACATATTAAAGATACGACCCACCATTTCTGTGAAATGAAAGGGGCAGTTTGTACGTATAAGTGCCTGTATCTCAGTCGAGGCCCTTGCGATTTGAAGGTCAAAGGTCTCTCGAGCTGAGGTTAAGGGTACGGTTTGCTGTAAAAGCATGGCTTTCAGTCTGCTCAAAGTATCAAACTGGATAAAGGAAACATTCAACGAAGGCCATAACAGCGCCTCCCTGACTGTATTTACTGGGGGAAACAATACGTGCATACAGCAAGTAACCCTGGAGTTCACAGTGACCAGATAGGCAATGCCCGGAAGCATCCCACAGCAACCTTGATCGTTCAGCATTAAGTAACTCCCATTCGAGAGTAGCCTGAATACCGGAGTAATCACGGCCGCTGGAGTCCCTTTCATGTGGCAGGACAAGTTCGCTACTGAACCATTACAAGCTCCGTGAGGGAAATATCCTGGCACATGAGAGAACCGCTTAAAGCGTTCTTGCAGTTTGTACCGCTTAGAAACACTTCTCGATCCCCACTCCGGCATCGAAATCTGTACGGTAATTCCCAAGATGCCTTAATGTATTCCTTACCCAATTTTTCATATTTGCCTGCCTGCCTTTGCTCAAGGCAATATTGAAACTGAAATGTAGTGACCGGCAGAGTTATGTGGCCATGGATTAGCCATTCCGTTGATGGTGATTCCGCTACCGTAAATGGTAATCTATCCAGCTTTTCAATGCGCAACATTGTATATTTTGCTCCCCTTTGTGCCATTTCTACCTGTTTATCTGTTAGATTATATTCAGAAAACAGAGACGTACTGTTGATAAAACCCCAAGGCACATAGCTTTCACGCAAAGATTGCAGTGTCCAGCTTAACAGCATAATAGAACGTAACTGAGATTGCCCGTGTTCCAGTATGTCTATTGCAGAAGATACAATGTTGCCTAAGTAATAGATCCTGGAGGTCAAAGTTGTTAACCCATTATCCACTACTGCTAATGCCTTTTCTAAGTTAATACAGTCTATTTCCCATATTCTCTCTGCGGCCTCTTGTTGGGATATTTTCCAATTTTCATTGTAGGCAGCATAAATGCCAGCATATATGAAACGTTTCTGACTGGGTTTCCTGGGACCTAATAAAAAATCCCTAAGATCCATATCTTGTGTGAGTAAGGATAAGTGTTGTTTCACTTCTGTGAGTGTTGAGGTCTCTAGCCAATTAAGGCACAACTTCCCAACACTGTAGGATGTCACTACCCCTGGGTGTTCTCTTTGTACATAGCGGGGTCTGGCCTATGGATACTGAACCCTTCTGTTATACCCCAGAATCTTTTCTGACATGTGTTCGTGTCTAAGGGCCAAACCACCCTTTTCCTCCAATTAGGGTGTGATCTATTGTACTATAAAATGTCATCCACTGTTGCCCCTTCTTGTGAAGTTGAATTTTGCCACCCCTCCATCTGTGATGGTGTTGGAAACCAAGGTGTGTTCAGGACCTTGTTTTTGGCTAGTCCAAGACAGGACGTCTGTTGCACAGTGTCATTTAGAAATATCATCTGCTGTGCAATGAGGCACGCTCTAAATAGCGCCTCTGTTCCCTGGACTTGCCAGTCTCTAGAACCCCAGACTGATTTTAAGTCTATTGTGTCCTTCCACAGGTCAAAACCCTGTTCAGACAATTGGGTGATAAAGGAAGCAGAGTATATCTGTTTGGTGTTTGTCAACATAATTTTCAGTGCTGATGTCGGTGGAACCTTGTAATAATACGAGGTCGGGTCAGTGGTGTTAAACCCTGAAAAATATGAAAACTTCTGTGCAAATGTATGCAAACTACCTTTTGGTGGTGTAGGGCAATGTTCCCACTGGTGGTACTCAAAACATTTCTAGGTGATATAGATTTGTGCAAGAAATGATGACCATAATGTTGGTAACAGTACCAAGTGTCATAGTCTGAAGTACCTTCTAACATTTCAGTGTTCGGAAATGCAGCAGTTTTCTCTAAATCAGACAACATATCATTAACAGTTTCAGAGTCCCAATCATCAGAAAATGTACTGGAGGTAATGATATCACTCAATGAAATTTTAAATACATGAGAAATTTTTAAAAGTTCAGTAGGACCATATATATCGAAATCAACCTTGTCCCAAACTATACCGTCCGGTATAGGAACTGCTGTAATGTTCACTGATGACAAGTCTCTTTGTTCACGATGTGAGGACTGATGTGGTTTCAGAATCAGATTTACTGTTTCGGCTGCAGGTCTTTGTTGAAGGTATCGTCCATTAATAAACATACTAAAAGTTATAACTAAGCCTAGCCACAAAAGAAATAACAGTATCCCAGTAATTACCCAGAGTTCTACCCAAGGCGATACCAGGTAAGTCTTTTTGAGAAAGTTCAGAATGTCCGTAATCTAGTGCTTGCATGTTTGTTGGGCTGGCGTCGTTTCTGGTTCACTTGGATCCAAGGAAAACGTATCAAAGTTCATGAAGTAGCCAGAAGCAGTTCGATCAATTGTAGGGATTGCATCGGCATTCGTTGGAATCGTAGTTTGCTCTCGTCGAGGCACATTGACGTAAACATCAGTATTTGGTCTTATTGCAACTTGTGCGTTATTTTGTATTTGATTTTGAAGTTGAACTTCGGGTTCAAGGGGAACGAGTTCCATAGCATTGTTGCATAGTCCTTCATTCCGTACAGAAGGCTCTTCGAACATGATGAGTCTTTCTGTTTGAACTTCTTGGATTGTAGCTGGAGGAGGGCGTCTGCCACAGCAGAGTCCACGAGGCCTACTGTTCAGTATCGGCCACATAGTGTGGTTTGATTGAGACAAATCGTTTCTCCTTTTTCCCGGCAAGAGGCGGCAAAAGTACAGTTCTTGTTCCTTGAACTGCTAGGACAGGTACAGGCTTTCTGTATGATGGTCCGAATTCTTTTTTGTCCGCTATTTTCTCTCTGACCAGATCCCCGACTTTTGGGATCCAGACAGGTCTTGCCGTGACTGCCTTGACTTCCCCAAAGGCGGTCTGTTTCAGGAGGACGTTACTTTGTTGTGTCCTGGATTCATTTAGATCCTGCAAAACAGCCAAACGACGGCGCCAGGGGCCAGGACCCCTATTTCTTTCTTAAACTGTAGAAAGATGTACACCTCCGATGAGCTATTGGCTCTGAGATGTATGGGGGGTAGTGCATGTCTTCACTCCATGAGGGCGGATGGCGTCCGGAGAGACTGCGAGCATTGTGGCTATCGGGTGACACCTGGTGTAGTACCTAGGGGAAAAAGGGAAGCGTCAAGAACTGCTAGTACCCTTTTGCATTGTCTCTCTCTTAACTGTAGGTCGCTAAGTAGACACAGCTCTGAAGTCTACAATCTTCTCACTGACTTAAAACCAGATGGACTTTTCCTGGTTGAATGATGCATCCGCTCCAGATATTTTGGATGCTTTACCAGAAGGCTATGCGATTCTTAGGGTGGATAGGGCTGGCCAGAGGGGGGGGGGCCTTGCGGTGATCTTCAGGAGAGATCTTCAGCTTAAATTAGATAAACTGCAACTGTCTAGCTGCGAAGCAGCATTTTTTAATTTAACTATCACTAGCTCCAGATCTGTTTCTGGGCTCCTCATCTATAGACCTCCCGGCTCGGGGAGAATTTTTATTGATGAGCTTTTGGAAATACTACCACAATATGCCCTTCGTCACTCTAACTTTTTTTAGTCGGAGATTTTAATCTGTATCTTGAAGACAATGGCTGTAAAGAATCGGCTGAGTTCGTATCAGGTCTTCAGGCACTCGGCCTTACTCAATTGATACATTCCCCTACTCATAATAAAGGCCATACGTTAGACAATATCTTCACTAATTGCACAGAGTCAGCTGCTCTCCCACCCCTCCCCGTAGCCTGGTCAGACCACTTTTTATTGTTTTTTAATATACCGATATTAGGTCCGACCTTTTACTTGCAGGGCAGGGGCTGTAAACCTATAATGGTTCGGAAATGGTCTGCTCTTACCCAGGCTGCCTTTGAAGATGCTCTGGTGAGTTGTCCTCCTGATTTAGGGGACAACAGCCAGGTAGCTGATAACTCTATTTTTAGCTGGATGACGAAGGCGGTTGACTCCCTGATACCGCTCAAACAATGTAAAAATGCCCGTACTTCCGGTTCGGCGAAGTGGTTTTCGGAAGAGTTGGCACTAATGAAAACCAGATGTAAGCATCTTGAGCGCCAGTGGAGGAAGAACTATCAGGATGTAAATAAACAGGAATATCTTGATGCCTTGAAGCTCTACCATCGCCATATTAAGAGAGTACGGAGGGAATATTATACAGGGCAAATCGAGTTAACCAAACATTCTTCTAAAACCATTTTTCAGGTAGTGAAACAATTGTCCTCTTTAGAACGAGTGACTGTTGCACTCCCTGCCTCTACGGAGTATTGTGATAAGGTCGTCAATTATTTTATTGATAAGATCGACCGGATATCTGCCTCCTTCCCAGATAGTAGTAGGAGCTATGTGCCTGTGTCTAATACGGAGGCACCTGTGACCGAGGATAAGTTTATCCTCTGCCCTCTGGTGGAAAATGAGGTTTTGGGGCTGATGGAGGCTGTGAAATCGGGATCACCTTTGGACCCGATCCCCCCTAAATTTCTTCAATTAGGGAAAAATATAATTGCCCCTGTTCTTACCTCACTTATGAACCTGTCCTTCAGCACTGGTCTGGTTCCTAGCAGATGGAAACACGCTATGGTGGTTCCACTGCTGAAGAAACCATCACTGGACCCCGCTATCCCTGAAAACTTAAGACCTATATCTCTTCTTCCTTATGTGGCAAAAATTGCAGAGAAACATCTAAATAACCAACTGTCGAAGTTTTTAGAAGAGAGGCAGGTTCTTCATGACACCCAGGCCGGTTTTAGGCCTATGCATGGCACAGAGTCTGCTCTTCTTCTAGCAGCTGAAGTGTTGAGGATTGCTGCCGATGAAGGTAGAACTACTGCTCTGGTTTTGTTGGACTTGAGTGCCGCGTTCGACACGGTGTCCCATGGCCTCCTGCTGGAGAGGCTAGGAGAGGTCGGGTTCGGAGGTGTCACGTGGATGTGGTTGAAGAACTTTTTGGAAAATAGAACTTTTCAGGTGCTGCAACATCCATTCAAGTCCAGAGTTTGTCCTTTAAACCAGGGGGTGCCGCAGGGATCTGCGCTAAGCCCCACTCTATTCAATATATATATGCGCCCGCTGGCAGATATTGTGTTGAGACATGGAATCAAGTTGGTATCCTATGCTGACGACACTCAGCTAATTGTGACCCTAGAACAACAAGAATCAGGAAGGGCTGCTGATTTCAAAACATGTCTGAGGGAGCTTATGGACTGGATGAGACTGAGTTGCCTCCAGCTGAATGCAGCGAAGACAGAGGTGTTGGTTGTGGGAAAACAGCCCTCTTTCTGGTCACAGCATTGGTGGCCTGAGGAACTGGGACTTTGCCCGGTGCCGAAAGCTAAGGTGAAAAATTTGGGGGTGTGGTTCGACGAAGCACTTTCCTTTACTCAGCAAATTTCTGCTGTGGCCGGAACCTGCTATGGCATCCTGAAAATGCTGCGGAAGATTCTGGACCTTCTCCCTCTGGATGCTAAAAGAACTATTGTACAGGCTGTGGTCACATCTCGTCTTGACTACTGCAATGTTCTTTATCTAGGGGTGACCGCTAAAAATCTGAACATCTTGCAGAAGGTCCAAAATGCCGCAGCTAGGCTTATCCTGAATATTCCCAGGAGGGCCCCGGTAGGAGAAGCTTTAAAAAAACTTCACTGGCTCCCAATACAGGCTAGAGTTACATTTAAGGCTCTCTGTATCAGCCACAGGATCCTTAGGAAAAAAAGGCCGCGCTTTCTGACTCCCCTTCTGACGGTTTACCAACCTTCTCGGAATTTGAGATCTCTTGGCAGTATGAGAATGACTGTGCCTAAGGTGCGGAGGGCCAGGGTGGGTGGAAGATCTTTTGGTTTCCTGGCAGCTAAGGCCTGGAATAAGCTTCCTGTGGACTTGAGGACATCTGAGTCAGAACCTTGGTTCCGTAAGAAATTGAAAACCTGGCTCTTCCGTGACTTAGGGGGCGGTCGCTAACCACTCAGCTGCCTTTCCTTGCTTAGAGGCTATGTAGGTAGTCGATTAGTGTGGTATGGGTTTGGGGTTTCCAGTTGTCCTAGCGCGGGGACACTCCGTTGGGAGTAACCATTGCGCTTTACAAACTTCCTAATAATAATAATAATATCAAATGGTTTTTCATCCGCCACTGCGCCTTCACAATCAAGATCAGGTGCCCACATTCTTCTCCCAAATAGGACCTCGTAAGGAGTGACACCCCTTGAGACCTTCTTGGCTGGTTATTGAGAGCTTGCTGTACCCCATATATGTGATTGACCCAACTACCGCCCTTGCCTAATACCCTAGCTGTTAAAAATTGCTCTAGGTCCCGGTTCTTTCTCTCCACAACCGAATTTCCCTCAGGATGGTACGGAGAGGAGTACCGCAATGCTACGCCCATACTTTCCATTGCCTCTTTGTAAGCCTGAGAGCTAAACGCCGAGCCATGGTCAGGATGTAACGTGCCAACTGCGTATGTCCCTATAAAGACTCGCAAATCTTTGATAACAGTTCGAGCATCAGCCGAGCGCTGAGGCCATACCCATAGGAATCTTGAGCATGAATCCACTGCAACCATGATATACTTGTAGGCCCCATCTGATTGTAAAGAGCGGCAGTGGTCCAGATACACACAAGCGAGAGGTTTGTCTGATTTTAATAACGGTGCCTGTGCCGGGCGTGTTATGGTTGAGCCTTTCATCTGCTGGCAGATGTCACATTTCAAGACATAGGTGCCGATTCCGATTCGGCCCGGAAATCTCTCCGACCGAGTCGGATTCGGAGAGAATTCTGACCGAACCGGACTCTAGCAGTCCGACCGAACGAGTACGATGCGGACGCATGCTATCGGACTCGATTCGGTCGGACTCCCATTGAAGTCAATGGGAGCCGGTCGTACGACGCGTACACGGGCTCCCATTGACTCAATGGGTGCGTCGCAAACATGGGCGCCCCCTACAGCGGGTACGCGTCGGTGCGACTCGTGCCATACATGCATGTGTAGGGGGGACCCATGGGTCCCCCCTGTGTGCGACTCGCGCGGCTACGCGTACAGGGGGGTCCAACACGGACCCCCGAAGTCCGGCTCCGACTGCTCTTTCGAGCCGGACGGCGCGAGTCGGTCGGACTGTTCGAGGCGCGCATCGTACTTGCCCGGTCGGGGAACGTCTCCATTGCGTGGTGCGAGTCGAGTCCGTACGAGTCGGTCGGAGCGGTTCGGAGCCGGGAACGAGTCGGTCGGGGATTTCGCGTACGCTCGCATCGTACTTGCTCGCGCGGACGGGTGTTCGAATCGGTCAGAAACAGGGCGTCCGAATTGGATCCGGTAAAGCCGAATCCGATTCGGTGCCCTACCAGCCAAGATCGGAATCGGCCCCATAGTCTTTAGTTTGCTTTGTTAGACCTGGCCACCAGTAGCGCTGTTTCAACAATGAAATAGTCACTGTAACGCCTGTATGCACAGACCCCAAACCCTTGTTTGCCGCAATAATCAAACCTTGCCTACGATCCATATTTGGTATTACTGTGTCCCCACTCCAGGAATCTGAGCATATGGAATGTTGTTTGCATCTAACTTGTAGGAGTACTTGAGTGGAAATTTCTTTGGTACTGCTGAGCTGCCTTTGCGTGAAGCAATGACAGCAACCATAATCTCACCGTCTATCCTCGTGTTTGAACGAGTGATTGCAGCTACGGAAGCTCTGCGTACAGCCCCCTTCGCGGCTTCATCAGCCAATAAATTCCCTTCAACGTGAACGCCATCATGTTGATGACTCAGTGTAAGAATCACGTGAGCCCGTGGTAGTTCGTTTCTCAACTCAACTACCTGTTCCCTTAGCATTTTATGCTTAATTGTGCCACCTATTGCGACTTTGAACCCGTTTAGTTCCCAATGATATAAATATTCATTGTATGATTGCACACAGTAAAAAGAATCACACACTATAAGTGTGGGGAATTCATGATCCGTATTCACCAGTGCCAGTATCAGTGCTTTTAACTCTGCCAACTGAGCCGTGAAGTCTCCTAGAGACTGCGTTTTGGTGCAATTTGGGTGGAACTTTCCATCCCTCATGCGACCTTTAACGAAAGACCATGCTGCGCTGTATTGTTGCTTACTCCCTACGGCTGGTTGAGCAGATCCATCAGTGTAAATAATATATTCATACTGATCTAGAGGCAAGATTTCTTTCGGCAGAGGGTATTCTTGTTCGTATTGCAGAAATGCTTGTGTTTTTAGACTTGGATGAAATCTGTATTCAACATCCGTTGCAGTTAGAGAATTAGCCCATTGTATCCATCTCGGATGTAAGGCTTTTGCATTTGGAATGCTAGCCTTTGTAACAGCTTCTAAAGCTGGTACTGGGGTCACGACAATTATGCGCTTTCCCTGAGCCAGTGCTCTTTCTCTTGCTACAGCGGTCTGAACTGCTGTCAGCATTATTTCTGTTGAAGTGAAACGCATTTCTCCGTTTGTGTACAGGTGTGATTTGTAAGCGATTGGTACTGTTTCGCCTTCATTGAAGGTTAAGTAGGTGTACCCGCATTCACCCGCTATTACACGGATCACTAAGTTGCTTACATTTACCCGCGTCTGTAAGTGTTTGAAGCTATCATGTCTTCTTGTAGTGAATGTAGGATGTTTGTGTGTTCCTGTGTCCATTGTCTAACTGAAAAGTCAGGTTTTATTAAGCCGTAGAAAGGTTTTACTCTTTCCGCGTAATCCAAAATGTATGTTCTGCCGAAATTTAGGAATCCCAGTATTGATTGTAAAAAAAAATATGATTTTGGAGGTTGGAGCAGCGCACATTTTTCTAAAAAGTTAGCTGCCAGACTTTTTCCTTCACTTGAAAGCTCATAGCCTAAAAACAGGACATTGAGGTGGGCGATTTCTGATTTTTTTAAATTAAATTTGTAGCCCTCAGAGGCGAATCCCATAATTATGGTGCTCACCCTGGTCAAGTGCCTTTTTAAGTCATCGTACGTCAGATAAATATCATCCACATAGGACAATGCTTCCTCATCAAAATTTTGGAGTAACTCAGTTACTCTTGCTGAAAATAACCCCGGGCTATTCTTATACCCTTGGGTGAGACGACAAAATTGTCTCTGACACCCCAACGCTGAGAATGCGGTCAAATACCTGCTCTCAGGCGCTATATTTTGGCAGAAAAATCCATTTGAGTTATCAAGTGTAGTTTTGTATTTTTCCCGCACAATGTTATTCATTAATGCGGCACTGTGTGCATTTTGGACAGCGAACGTCTTAGTGCAAGTGTTTAAATGTCTGTAATCTAAAACTAGACGATATGTATTGTCAGGTTTCATGACAGGAAACAAAGGATTGTTCATTGGTGAGGTTCATGTTTCAATGACCCCTTGATATTCAAGTTGATCTAAGATCTCCCTGACCTGTTTTTTAGCTTCTTTCTTTATTGGATATTGTCTCTGTGCATTTGGTGAAACTTTTAACGGGATCACGTGGTGGGTTGAATCCTCATCCCATCCGGCATGATTTTTGTATAGTGCTGGAGCTAGGGCAACTGCCCACTCCTGTGCATATGTGTGTTTTAAATGAATGGGAACGAGGTCGGAGAAGGCTGGAAAAATTACCGTTTCTCCCCTAGGGCACTCCATAACCAATGCTGGCGGCTAATCTTGTTCAGCTAATAGGATGTCATAACCAGATGACAGATTCTTCCAAAAGAGACCTTTAACTTTCCTGGGCTTGTCCCCCTCCATTCGGAGTGTTATTTCATATAACTTATGTGGGACGCTTACCCTCGTATCTGGTGTTTCCACCGTGATGTAATCATTCAAGTCCGCTGTCACCAGAAATTCCATCAGGTTCTGGCGAGCTATTGTTACTTCTGCCGCATTGTCTAGCATCGTCTGAGCCCATTCCCCGTTAAGAAGTTGTGTCCTCGGAATTCTGGGCATGTCTGATCTTCAGGCCTGCAACTTTTTTCTTCTTAAACTGAGGTTTTGATTTTGGCTTTTCTTCTTTTTTGGAAGTATAGTCTTGAGCGTGCTGTTTGTCTCTGGACTTTGTACGCTCTTCCTTGTGTTCTGACCATCCTTCCCTCTCGGAATTCTTTGTTGAACCCTGAAAGGAACGAGAGGAACGTGTATCAGTATCCTGATACCTGTCAGGTTTCCTAATATTATCCCTATTCCTGAGATTATACCTCCTTTCGGAGGGCTCCTGTGGAGGAGATCTGCCTCAGGATTGAGATCTGTATCCTTTAAAGTTATGTTGTTTTTTATTATCCCATTTCTTTTTAGAAGAAGCAGGTGTCTGCTTGGTAGTGTCCTTTTCAGAACTGCACATCAGTTGTGGTTTTAAAGCTTTTCCACCTAAACTGTCTCTACCTAATTCTGCGTATGCAGTTTCAATTATTTTAGGTAGTTCGTGTTGTTGATCTAATGGACTGAACTCCCTTAGGCGTTAGCGGATTGCCACTGAAGCTGCTTCCCCTTTAATATTAGCTAGTATTATGGCTGATACCTGGTCATAGTTACCTAGTAACTTCATCCCTAAGTTTAGGGCAGGCTCTGCTCCATACTCGTTTTGTATTTGTCTTAATACATCTGGTACTACTGCTAATGAAGGAATACCATGAGTTCTGGTATAAATGGCAGCAAAAACTGTACCCCAAGTGGTACAATCTTCTACTTATGGTGTTATCCCCATGGGCAAGCAAATTGTTAGCATTCTGTGTTTTTCATACGGGGTAGTATTCTGGAATACTGCCTCGAGCTGAGTTATTTTCTGAGCTACCCAGAATGGCATTTGTTCACGTTTCGTGGGCATTTTACCCATTACCGCGTGTAATGTTTGTGGTGTAATTTTAGTCGCTGTACCCTGAGAATGAGTACCATTTGTTGCAACTGTTGCAGGTTGGACTGTGAAAGTCCTCATGACGAATTGTGACAAGTTTCTGTAGATTTTAATTAAATCCTTGTGTTGTATGAGTAAGTCTGCCTGTGGCATTGTATCAATGTGGTGTGGTGTGTAAGCCGCTAATATCGGCCACGTTGCCCCCTCTCCTCCGAGCGGGCCTAATCTTACTCTACTTCTTATGTGGGGTAGGGCACCTTTAAACCAGTATAAATGTTCCTGGTATGTGAGTGGAACCTATATGTCCTCGAATGGACCATATTCCACTGGTGCATCTCCTTCTGTATAGTAGTGAAATGTCTGTGTTCTTGCATCTGCTGATGGGAATGTAACCCACGAATAAAATACCTCTGTTTTATTTGATTCGTGTGCCTCAATCACGAAAACTACTTAACCACCCCTAGCTGATAAACCATTTCCTAATAGTTTCAGGGTGATTGTATGTCTGAATTTGGTGCAATTTGTATTGCGTCTGCATCTTCTTCTCCTGAAAGGTGTAGATCTACTACCGGGTTATCTCCTGTCTCAGTCATTTTTGTAAAGAAGAAGTTTGTTCAAGGGAACTAAGATAAAGGTTTTAAATGCACAATTTTTAGGAACGCTGTGTCCCTCAAGCTTGATTAACCAACAGCCAATAAATAGGATTTTTCGCCTACTCAGCTGTGGCGGAATTTGTGGCCACCCACTCCAGACGTCTCTGGTGTTTGTGAGTAGGGGTCTCTGAGAATAGCATGACTGAACTACTCAGATTCCACTGTTAAATAAGTACCCAACCAACGTTGGCGACGCCATGTCGTGTAGTTCCTATATTACCCATACAGGATCTGCGCGTTCGGGTAACATAAACTGTAGGACTGGTGGCAGACTGACTCTGAGCACCCCCACCGAGAATGTTAGCCTTTCTGTTTTAGCTAGCTCACAGTGCCACTAGAATCTCCTCTTATCAGGGAGAGAATAGTTTCTGGCAACCTCAGAACATGACAACCCTGATCCCCCAGGATCGTGGAAACAATATACTACTTTTCGCTCAGTCACTCGTGCTCACTTATTCGGTCTCAGAGAGTTACACAGAAGAAACAGTCGGGCGTGTTACAATAAGAATTTATTGCACAGTTGTTCTTCTAGTGTAAAATAGATGTGCTGCAACAACCGTTAGACAGTAGCAGATATATATGATTAGCAGTACAGTGAAAATAAAAGGATAGTACAGTTCTACCATCTTGCAATAATCATGAATACATACATGAATATAAAATGCCTGATAAAAATGCGTGTACTCCTACGATGCCTGTCTAGATGTACCTAAGTATACCTAGCATGTAAGTAGGTGTGAAGCCAAGAATCCCTCTAGGATTTAGTCTAACCCCATTACCTGAAGTGAGAGAGTGTGGGACCTCGTCCTGGTCTCGAGTTGGACACCCAGCGAGGGATGTGTTAGACCACTGTCAGCTGGAGCGTCTGCATGCAGGAGCCTCAGCGTCTCTGGTCAGTGTGTCGGCCTGGAAGTCTCGGTTCCCTCCACTAATCCTAGCAAGATGTGCTGTATTTATACAAAAAGTATCTAGGGTTTCTTTGTCCCTTGTTTCTTGTATTAGCCATTGTTGGATTTGAGGATGATGTATGGGATGAACCTTGTACGTAGATATTATGCAGGTGGTGTAGCCCCTGCCTGGTTTCCAAGAACCCTCATGAATATTCATTCATACTGTATGAGTCCATTGATGAAGTTATAGGACGCTATTGTTCAGGGAAAACCCTCCTTCTGCGCCCAGGACTAGAACTAGGTAAAGGTTCAATCCTAAAGGCTCGTTACTGTGTAGTATAAGGGAGATAATGTAGGTGAAGGTGTATGATATTACCCGGGCCTATATTAGGGTACCTATATGAAACATAACAGCAGTCCTCAGAGGGCAGGCCTTAGAAATTGCACATCAAACTTCTCAGCATGGCACAACATCTTGCTTTCTTAAGTTTCAAGCAGCAGATCTGAGAGACTCTGCCCCTCTCAGATACTTATTCCAAGTTCTCTGGGTCAAGCAGGAGGTCACTCCTGACCAATGGGGGCAGGGTAACTCCCCAAGGTTATGACCACATCCTGTAGAGTGTGGCATTATTTTGTCCCAGAGTGCACCAAATCCTCCAAATTCATAATGGCTGATTTTCCAGCAGAGAGTTAAGAGCTGGCTAAACACACCCCTAGGATGGCTAATTTCCATAGACTCTTCCCCTTGCATCTGCTCATTCCTTCCTTAATCCTAGCTCTGGCTTGGGGTCAAAAAAGTAGAGTGGTAACTGACACTGAGGCCTTCCCCTTTCCTCTGAAAACCATGGTTTACGACTCCTCCCCCTGCTCTGGCATTCCTGTGTAGCAGCACACTGCCCTCCCAGCAGGGCTGGTTAATCCCAGGGGCTCTTTATCACCTCTTCAAAGCAGCCTGGCTAATCCACTTAACTCTGACCAATCAGGACCGACCACTGGAAGGCTGAATCTGGACCTACAAACAAGAAAGTCTTATAACTTCTTGTCTGTACATTTTAGGAGAAATTCAACAATATCATATTGTTGGATTTATCACTACCATTCTGGGAAGTCTTTGAATGGAAGTTCTATCATTCTCCTATCAGGAGATATTAGTTATTAACCTCTTGCCATGTTAACCTATGTAGCATGGGATTTGCAATGGGCAAAATGACTTGGGCCATTTTTCCAGCACCAGGCCTTATAAAAACATATTTTACAAGTACTCCGCCTTTATCTACAGGACCCCCACCCCATGGAACAACTAGGGAAGACTTTAGGGGTTCTGAATCTGTAGAAATATTGCAGATCCTCCCTCCACAGTGCTCCTAGCATCAAAGTCAAATTAGGGCAGCACTTGATCACAATGTGGGGAGTGAAAGGTGAAATTCCACTTAACCCAGGGCATATAAACTCATTTTATAAGGGTCCACCTTATAAATACCTGACCCCCCACCCCTGGGACACCTAGGGGAGACCCTGGGGGTTCCTAATATGCCACAACATTGTAGGTTATCCATTTTTAAGTGCCCCAAACACCAAAGTCAAGTTTGGGCACAATTTACTTTTTAAAAGCAGTCATGGAACCCAGGGCTGCTTTTAAACTGACCTCAGGCTTCAGCAGTGCACACATGCAAGTGCAGAAAAGGCTGCTGGCCTCTAAACTGCCATGCCCAACTATATACTAGGGACTGATAGGTAGTTTCAATCCCCCCGCCCTATTATGTACTAGGGTCTTATAGGGTAGGTCATGCCAATCACAGTGGTACCCCAACCCATAGTGTACCCTAGTGTATGTAGGTGTTTTCACTGTATTCTAAATGTGTCTCTTTGGGGGGCGTGGCCAAGATGGCGGCGGAGTAGCACCGTTTCCTTGGGGCTCCGCTTGCCGAGGCCGATTTAAAGCATCCTTTGGCAGTATCGAGACCCGGGAGTGGGCTAAAAACGGCCCCGTGCTGTGCTGCGGACAGAGAGCTCGGCAGGCTGGTGAGCGAGCCCCGCCTTTGGTGGTAACCGGCTATGGCGTCCTGGACGCGGAGACTGGCAGCGTGAACTGTGACAGTGGGGGATCGCCCCGGGAGACCCGACGCTAGCGGAGCCGACCCCTGTGGCTGCGGATCCAGCCGCACCGGGAGCTGGAGGTGACCAACTTGTAACGAGGAGTGAAGCGGCGCGGGCGGTGACTCCGAGGGGCCCGGTGACTCCGAGAGGCCCGCTGCCTCCGGCGAACTGCGAGAGGGCCTGTGACCGGAGACCCTGCGGTGGCCATCTTACGTGCGGCCTGAAATCGGGGCCGGGTGCCACTGGCGCGGCCCTCCCCTGAAGGGACTACTCGGCTGATATTGGCGGCGGCACCCCCCTGGCTCTGAGGGGCTGGATTACGCTGGATTGAGGCAGTGGCTGGCGAGCAGGATCTGGACCGAGGGACGGCGCCACGCGGTGCGGCCTGCATTGGGTGAGGGCACGGCCGGATCCGCAAGAAGCAGCAAGGGCCCAGCGACGGAGCGCGAGAGTGGAGAGGGCCGGCGCCGCGACTTCAGGGGAACCGGAGTGATCAGCGGGAGGCGGAGGCCCTACACGGCACAGACTGGTGACGGCCCCCAGCTTAGCTCATCAGTAGCGCGGCTCTGGGGCCGGTCAACATACACACCCAAACTTGGGGAGAAGGCCCAGACCCATCCTCCGACGTCTCCCTCGAGGGCAGTGGGGCCCTACTTAAGACTCCACCTGGGGTGATCTGGGCCTTGAGAACAGGCCCTCGTCCGTCTCTCTGCTGCTGGGGGCCCGACGGGGATACGGCAGCTCCGATTTGCTGGTCCGCCGGGGGGATCGGCGGGGGGCTGGCGACTGAGTACTGGAGCCACTTGACAGCAGGTACACCCACCCTACGGCTGGAGGTGCCTCGCTCTGTGGAGGTAGCAGTCGTTGGACTTGGGAGCTTGTGGTGTGGCCTCGCAGGCGGTGTGGAGAGGCAGTTTACCGGCTGCGGCTGGGCCCTGATCTTGTCTCAACAACCACATCACAGGGTCTCAACGACCCTTAGCGGAGCACGGCCTGACGTCTGAGTGAGAGCTCCGTGTGCGGAGGCCTAGTTTGAGTCTTGCTTGTACCCCCTGATGCCGCTGGCGGAGCACCTACCCCTGCGCCTGGAGTTGCGAAGCCCTGGGCTATGACCACAACGAGCCAAGAGAGACACTATGAGCAAGGATCCATCCATTAAAGACCTCATCCAGAAAACGGGCGGGAAAAAGTCTGGCGAACCAGGGAGAGACCCAGAGGTCGGCCACGCTGCTGAGCCAGAAACGAAAGAATTCATGGAACAGCTCTTCAGCTCCCTCCGAGATGATTTCGCTAGCCTACGTCAAGAAATGACCTCCGATGTCAGGCAGATCCGGACCGAACTCAGCGAAATTGGGGATAGAGTGGACACTCTGGAACGCAACGGGGACAGACGTGAGGAAGAGCTTACACTTCAGGCCCGGGAGCTTATCGACCAACGCGAACGGAACGACGAACTGTACCTAAAGCTGGAAGACCTAGAAAATCGCTCGAGGCGCTCCAATATTCGAATCAAGGGCGTGCCACTCCTGGCAGATGGTGGCAAACTGGAAGAATGGGTTCTTCGCCTCTTTAAGCACATGGCTCCAGAGCTGCGAGACAAGGAGGTCACGTTAGACCGCACACATCGGGCTGGGCAGCCCGCCTCAGGCCCCGGCCAGCCACAGGACATCCTGACCTGCCTGCACTCCTACCGGCAGAAGGAGATCATCATGGCTGCCACGCGAGATCGCTCGATGGTGGAATTCGAAGGCCTTCAAGTGGGGGTCTTCCAGGATCTTTCGCCCCTCACCCTGCAGCGGCGCAGGGAACTGCGTTCAGTCACCTCTCTCCTTCGTGAGCAGGGGATTCGATACCGATGGGGGCACCCATTCCACCTGACAGTCGTCTGGAACAATGAAACGCATGGGGTGCGGTCTGTGCATGAGGCAAAGGCCATACTTGGTGACGCTCTGACGGTGCCGGAGGGTTCGGAGGCAACGGCGGGAGGTCCTCCGACTGGGAAGCTGCCGAGAGCGGGCAGGAGGCGGGGCCCCAGGAGAGGCGCCCAGACAAAGCCTTCGGAGGAGGAACTTCAGCGGGAAAGGAGTGCCCTGCTCAGTCAGCTGCAGAGCCAGGAGTGCCCTGGGGACTGAGACTGCCGAGAGTTCTTGGTGGTTGTTGTCCTGAGTCCTGATGCTATCACGAAGGGTCCGAGACCAGTGTCTTGTGCCATCGGCTTTGGTGGGGGAGCCCCACCCTCTGGATGGTGATGTCCGACTGCCAGACACATGGACCCCTGCACGATGGTGCGATCTGTTCCTGTTGGAAGACGTCATTGATGTCTTTTCGTGATCTTCATGTTTTTCCTCTGCTGTTTTCTTCTATCTTTCTTTTCTTGCTTTCCTTCTCCACCCTCGAGAGATCTGCAGCTCCTCCACGGTCAGGTAGGGAACACCTTCGACTCTGGTGGCCAGGCGTGGTCGTTGTGCTTGGGGAGGACGGGAACACCTGGGGGGGAGGTTATGGCGGTTGGGCTCATTGGGGGTGCACTGCATGCGCGTCCTCCCGGCGCCTCTCCATCTCTGGTGCGCTAGATGTTTTGCCAGATGCCCTGGATCTACCCACATACATACACAGAGGGACAACCCCACCAGACTGGATGGCACAGCACAGCGCTGCGAGGGGAGGCGGGGGTACTTAGCTGGGGGCCCGGTGGTGGGGTGCGGGAGGGGGGAGCGGGGTCCCAATCACCCTTGGTTTTTCTTTGTTCCAGGCTGGTGTGGTGCACACCTGTTCCTTCTCATACTGACCCATGACCCATCTTAAGGTTGTCATCATGAGCTTCAATGTGCGGGGCCTTAATTCACCGGCAAAGCGGCGAGCGCTTCTTACCTTGTTTAGAGATGCTAAGTGCGATATCTGCCTCCTACAGGAGACTCACCTCGTGCGGGCGGACTGGCGGCGACTTCGATCCAAATGGTTCGATAGACAGTATTTCTCATCCGGACAGGGGAAGAAGGCAGGGGTGGCGATCCTCCTGGCCACGCATTTCCAGGGGACCGTAGTTGGGAATTACACGGAGGTCGCTGGGCGCCTTCTTGCTTTGCGGGTGTTAATGGGAGAGCGGGTGCACACGATAGCCTGGGTCTACAGTCCTAACGAGCACCAGGAGGCTTTTTTACACGATACGCTGAACTTACTCATGGAGTCCCATGATGAGGACTTAGTAATCGGGGGCAACTTCAACTTAGTCCCGGCAGCGGACCTGGACAGGTCGACACTTAGGGTGGGACACACGGGCTCAATCTCCGACACGACACTCCAGCGGTTGAAAGAAGCTGGCCTAACAGATGCCTGGCGCCACCGTTTCCCTTCCGCACGGGAGTACACCTTCTTTTCAGCGGCTCACCAAACGTATGCTCGCATCGACCTTTTCTGGACTTCGCCCAGGGTCACGGCATCGACCGATGATGTCTCTATTGGGGTAGCGGCTCTCTCAGACCATTCTCCTGTCGTCTTAACGCTGGCTCTCCGGGGCGGCTCCCCGGGGCGGCATTCATGGCGTTTAAATCGCACCTTACTCACGTACGATGCTAATGTCACCGAACTACGGGGCGCTATTAACACATACTTGGAATTGAATGACGTGGGTGCGGTCGCGGTGGACACGCTATGGGATGCTCTGAAGGCAGTCATCCGCGGGCATTGTATCGCTATAGTGGCGAGCCGCAACAAGGACCGTAGAGAGAAGAGGGGGGAACTGGAGGCTCAAATCCGGGAACTGGAGGGGGTTCACCGTCGTACTGGGGCGGTTCAGACACGGAGACTACTTACGCAAGCGAGGAAGCAACTGCGGGCGCTGGACCTCAACCGCGCCGAATACGCCTGGCTCCGCACCAAACAGCGCTACTACGAGGGAGGGAACAAGGCCGGGAGACTCTTGTCTCATGTTCTTCGGGCTGAAACGGCGACACGCCGGGTCATGGAACTTATGAATGTCCGGGGCGGGACTTTGCGGGCGGACGGGGACATTGCGTCTGAATTTGAGGCCTTCTATAAGGCGTTATACTCAGCCAAAAGCCTGGATCCCATTGCGGTGGAGGAGTACGCGTACGCGGCGCCAGTGACTCCGCTGCTGGACTCCATCGCGACCAATTTGGAGGCGGACATCCGCCCTGAGGAAGTCTTACGGGCTATTCAGGGACTCTCGGTTGGCAAGGCTCCTGGGGAGGACGGCTTCCCGGTCGATTTTTATAAAGGTTTTGCGTCTGACCTCGCTCCTCTCCTGGCGCGCCTATTCAACACTTTCAGCACCACTGGGAGACTAACCCCGTCGATGTCCATGGCAGAAGTTGTGGTCATACCCAAGCCGGGGAAGGACCCTCGGGAGTGCGCCTCATACCGCCCCATCTCGCTGCTCAACGTGAACCTGAAGATTTTTACCAGCATTTTGGCGGCTCGACTCGCCCCGCATATGCAAGGTCTGGTGGACCCGGACCAGTCGGGGTTCATTCCAGATCGCAACTGTGGGGATGGGACTCGGCGACTGTGCCACTTATTAGATAAGACGCAGCGCACCCAGATCCCGGCGATACTCTTATCGGTGGACGCCAAGAAGGCATTCGATCGGGTCCACTGGCCATACTTACAACAGGTCCTATGCCGGTTCGGACTCGGGGAACGGTTCCGGTGATGGGTGAATTGCGTTTACCAAGGGCCGCAAGCCCACATTCGGGTCAATGGGGTGGTCTCCCAGTCCGTCCAGATCGGGCGCGGCACGAGGCAGGGGTGTCCACTCTCCCCTCTCCTTTTTGTGCTCTACATGGAGCCATTCACCGAAAGAATCCGCCGACTCTCGCGGTCACCGGGATCCGGATGGGGGACAGGGAACATAACATTTCGTTATACGTGGATGACGTACTCCTTTCCCTATCCAAGCCGTTGTCATCTCTTCCCCCCCCTGCTGGCGGAGGTTGCCGCCTTTAGTGCCACGTCGGGATTCAAAATTAACTTGAAGAAAACCCAGGCGTTGAGCCTCACGATCCCGGCAGCTGACCGACTTCAGCTGTCGCAGCTCTTCCCATTCTCTTGGGCTGTCAGTGACATCACGTATCTGGGGCTCCGGGTTTTCTCGACTACCGCAAAGACGGCCCAGGTGAACTACTCGGACACGCTGGCTAAGGCCCGTAAGGAACTCAATAACTGGAAGAAACATGCCCTTTCCTGGCTGGGCAAGATAGCCGACGTTAAAATGACGATCCTACCGCGTCTGCTTTACATAATGCAGACGCTCCCCTTATGCCCGCCACCCTCGATACTGGTCCAAATGCAACAACTAATTAACAGCTTCATTTGGGGAGGGAAGAAGCCACGCATGCCTCGACATCTCACATATTTGCGTCAGGAGGACGGAGGCCTTGGTGTCCCCCATCTGGGCCGCTACTATGAAGCGGCGCAACTGCGCTGGATGGTGGAATGGTATCAACTAGAGTCTGAAAAGCACTGGTGCTTTATGGACAGGGGCGTGGCGGGAATCCACATCTGGAAGGTCCCCTGGCTCCCTCGGCGATATCGCCCACCGGGCACGTACCTATCTCCGGTCTTGCGCGCCACCATGAAGGTATGGGATAAGGTGCAGGAGAAATGTCAGCTATCTACGGCTATATCACCCCTGACCCCCTTCATTGGGAACCCGGACTTCCCTCCGGCTCTCACAGGGAACGCCTACTTGAAATGGCAAGAAGCAAACTGTAAACGTATTGGCGACCTTTTTGACGTACAGGGAATTATGGACTTCCCCCAACTTGTGGCTCACTACGGGATCCCCAAGGAGGCATACTGGCAGTACTTAGCGCTGCGCCACTGGGTCACGCAGCCCCAGGTCCGTCCGCATGCAGGTCGGCTCCTTACAAAATTCGAGATCTGGTACATTACCCGCACTTCGAACAAGCGTCTCCTGTCAGACATTTATAACTTTCTCAACAAGGTTAAAAACCCAACTAAGTCCCCAGCACAGCGTAGGTGGGAATCGGAGTTGGATCAGGAATTTTCACCAAAAGAGTGGGCGGACATTATACACAGGGCCCGGGCATCATTGTGCAGCACTTCAGGGAAGGAGATGCTCCTAAAAATTGCGCACTATTGGTATTATACCCTGGCACGTGTTGCTAAGTGGAGGCCTCGCAGCAGCGATCTTTGTTGGCGCAATTGCGGTCAGGTGTGCACTTTGTCTCATATTCTTTGGCACTGCCCCAAGATACAGTCATTCTGGGATTCCATCTTGCCCTTAGTTGACCACATATATCAGACAGAACTCCCTAGATTCCCCAGCTATATCTTGTTGGGACTTCCTAACCCCCTCACATATCCTCTCCGTTCCTGTAGGGGTAGGGCAATCACTTTGGCACTGGGGGCAGCCAAGCAGGTCCTCCTGGCGAAATGGGGTACGGATGTCGTCCCAACCAAACTAGACTGGCTGCACAGGCTGTGTGAGGTGGTCGGGATGGAACGGATCACTGCTGGGATCAACCGCACGTTGCCTAAGTTTGATAGGACTTGGAGGTCCACTGTGGAGTACCTTTCCTCCGAGTTCGTTGAGCTTACTTGCCCCCGCTACCTCAGGATCCTGCGGTTCCCCGCGCCCCCCCTCCCACGGCCCCACCCTCTTCTCCAAAGCGAGCTCAGCCCTAAAATCCCTACCAGGCCTTACCTCGAGAAATGGGTGGATTTCTGTCCCTTCTCTCTCCAACTGATCTCATTCTCCTCTTTGCTTTACTCTACTTTTCTTGGACTCTCTCCTTTGTCTTTTGCGTTCGTTTCAATCTGTGTTCGACACAATAAAATTTTAATGTGACGGCAAAGTTCCCCGCCGGCCAGTGGTTGTAGGTGGGTGTATTGTTATTGGTTGCAACAATATCCAATAAAACGATTTAAACCATAAATGTGTCTCTTTCAGCATAGCACTGGCCCTGGGCCTGGTTAGGCAGAGCACAGGGTCAGTCAGAGTCAGTTACCACCAGTACCAGTCAGCAAACAGTTGTGGGGTGCCCAGGGCACAGGATGACTTTGCAACACTACTACTAATAATACATCAAAATATACAACAAACCCACAAACAACACCATAACTAACTTCTAGAGCTCCCTCTAAACCCGCCCCCACCTTCAAAACCCTTAAAAAAATCCATCCTTTGAAAAGGACTTACTTGTTCCGAATAACCTTACCATGACCTGGTTCTGGGAAAATAGACTGAAAATAACACAAATAGACTACAAAATAGAAGGTATCAGTAAAAAAGATGGCCACTAAATGAAACAAAAAAAACTATCTTGCCATAGAAATTACTGGAAAATGATGTAAAAATCTTGAACAATGTATGAAGAAATTGTGAATTATAAATTAAATAATAGTTTAAAATATAAACAATTATTTAATATATACTGAAAAAACATATGATAAAATGATAAGGCAAATATGTATATAAAACAATTTAAGAAATTTTACAAAAAGGGTTAAACAATGGAAAAAAGGGGAAAATGTACAACCTACAATAGTATTTAAATATAATTTACATTTTTTATTTAATAATAAAACATCATTTAAAATGTGCTATTTACTTAACTATAGAAATGTTTATTTTTAAGTTGAAATATATATATATATTTTAAAAATGTAAAAATATACAATAAATAAACTTTGAAAACATATATAAAATTAGAAAACTGTTTTACATGTCTTTATTCTATTGAAAAATGTAATTAATGATATTATTGCTTACAAACATACAACTATTTTTGTATTATATTTCTTATCACCAACAATACTAATGAAATAACACACAAACTATTTCTATATACCTACATATACAATTAAAACAAAGGATTTCAGGCTAAAATTAAAAAACCACACTTCAACACTAACCATTCTTAAGAAACAATTGGACACTAAAGGGGTGAAATGTACTATTCCCACTCCAATCCAAACAAATTCGGGGACAGTGTTAGACAAAGGGGTGACATTTACTATTCCTACTCTAATCTAAACCAATTTGGGGAAGGTGTTGGACACTAAAAGGGTGTCATTTACTATTGCCACTCCAACCTATACTGATTTAGGGAAGGTGTTGGACACTAAAAGGGTAGCATTTACTATTACCACTTCAATCTATACCAATTTGAAAAAGGTGTTGGACACTAAAGGGGTGAAAAATACTATTTCGACTCCAATCTATACCAATTTGAAGCAGGTGTTTGGACACTAAAAATACTATTCCCACTTCAATTTAAACCAATCTGAGGAGAGTTTTGGACAATAAAAGGGTGTAATTTACCTTTCCCACTGAAACCTATATCTATTTGTGGAAGGTGTTGGACACTAAAAGGGTGAAGTTTACTGCTTTCACTCCAATCTAACCATATTGGGGGAGGTATTGGACACTAAAGGGGTGAAATTTATTATTCCCACTCCAATCTAACCATATTGTGGGAAAGTGTTAGACACTAAAGGGGTGACATTTACAATTCCCACTCCAATATAAGCCTATTTGAAGAATTACTAATTCCACAACAATCTAAAACATTTTACACAAAGTAATACAAATTAAACATTTTAAATACACAATCAATACTCCATAATCAAACAGAAATTTAAATATAAAATAAACAAAAATGTTATCTAAAGACACACTAACCAAAACTACAAACGTATATATTATTATTCGAACATTAACATATCAAAAAATATTTCAATGACTATAAATAATTAATATATTTTTTTTAAATATTTACAACCATTCCTAAACCTTAAAAAATAAAATAAAATAATAACACAAAATTAACAATCTTAAAATAAAAATAAAAACCAAATTTTAAATGAAAAACATTAAAAATGTATTTTTAATATAAAATTATAATTTTAAAACAAAGAAAAATTCTAATATTTGTATTATTTAAATGTGTTCTTTATTGGCCTTACTTTTCAACTAAAATGCATCAATGGCCCGTCCACCTTTATTTGATGCATCTTTCCAACTATTTTACATAATAGACTCACAGGGAAGCAGCACCTTTCCATAATTTATAACTCCTCAGCCTGGCTAAACCTGGGGTGGATGTCTCATTGAATGTAGCTCTATACAATACTTTAAAGCAACAGAACTATTTATTTATGCTGCCTTTTCTATCTACGCGCAGTTGGTCACTTAGATCATATTTTCTCCTATACTAATGACCAGATGTGACTTTTTTCACCGCAGTTACGTTCTTCCATACTACTAAGTTACTACAATCTATCATTTTCCACATATTGGGCCTTATTACGACTTTGGCGGTCCTCAAGCAGTGCCACCACCGTGCCGTCTGCTGGAGGACCACCATGGCCGTGGTGTGCACGCCTGCCAGATTACGATTGTAATCCATGGTGGGGGGGCCAGTGCAGGGGCGGTCTGACAGCGGTGGTCTGTTAGGCTCATGGGAGAGCCTAACATGAAGACTGCTGCTATAAGAGGTCTGACTGCATGTTCCTACATGGTGTGGCATGCATGCCACACCCTGCAGGAACTGGGTATGAAAATCCAGGGGGGCACAATGTTTGCGCCCCTGCATGCACCCCAGACCCAGGAGCGGCATAGTTGCCTCTCTGCCACCCTTTTCATGGTGGGCTCACTGCAATGAAAGGGGCAGTGGAAAGCCAACTCACAATATGTTGGGCGGTGCCGCAGTTGCACCGCTAGCATATTGTATCTCCTGACTGCTGTGCGACTGCCACAGGATCCTGCATCCCTGGTGGACACATCGGTCCCAATCACCTAGAGATGGGGGCCGTGTGGCGGTTTGCCGCAAAATGTATAAACAAGCAGTAAAGATGCGGAAACGCCAATTGCAATTGAAGGCTTGGGAGGATCTAGAAGAGGCCTCAGAGCTAAAGGATTCCATCCGTTTCTGGAGGGTTATTAATAATCCATGTTTCAAAGATTCGAATAACCCAAGCGTAAGTCATAACATCTTACCAGAGCGATGGCAGGCCCATTTTGAGGGACTGTACAATCAGCCCCACAGGGAGGATGAAACACAGGCACTAACCATTCTCCAGAGAACGGACCCCATTACCTTCACTTTGGATGAGGTGAGATCAGGCATTGATGGTCTTTCGCGGAACAAAGCTCCAGGACCAGATGGGATCCCACCTGACCTCTTTTGAAGTAACCCAGAGGTATGGGCACCCCTCCTAGTGAGGGTTCTAAATGCGGCAGTTGCCTCAGAAATGCCCTCATCATGGTCCACGGCCACCATTGTCCCAATATTTAAGAAAGGAGATAGGGATAGTACACATTGTTATCGCCCGATATCCCTCATCGATGTGACAGTGAAGGTCCTGGGTCGGGTGGTATTAAATAGGTTGGCATATTGGGCAGAGACCAATCGAATAATAACGGACGTGCAAAATGGGTTCCGCCCTGGCAAATCCACGTCAGACCAATGCCTGAAACTCTATCTCGTTATTGCTAAGTACACCATAGCCAAGTCAGGGTCACTCTATTTAGCCTTTATGGACCTCACCGCAGCTTTTGATCGAGTAAATCGCCGCAAACTTTGGAATCTTATGGAAGAGCTGGGGGTGGACCAAGCATTAATTAACATCCTAATGGTACTACACATGAACACCACTGCTGCTGTAAGATACACGCACGATGGGAAGATCACAGATCATTTTAAATGCTCGAGCGGGGTTAGACAGGGCTGCATATTAGCGCCATTCCTGTTTACATTATATATCAACGGCCTTGATTCTGCCCTGACCACACTACAAGCAGATACCCCGAGGATAGGCTCACATCCGGTTCCTGTCTTGCTTTACGCGGACGATGCGGTTCTCCTTGCCCGCACACCAATGGGCTTGCAGCATTTATTAGATGGGTTTGTGGCATTTATGAACAAGATGGATCTGTCACCAAACCTATCAAAATCCTATATAATGGAAGTGGGGAAGAAGTGCAGGAAGTCTAATAGCTATACAGTAGGCTCACATACTCTAGGTAAAGTACCGGCCTTTTCATATTTAGGTATTTTATTTGATGATAAATTGAGTTTTAAACATTTACTAGAGGATAAGTGCCTGGGTCTGACAAGGTCCACTGGAGCAATTGCAAGCTTTGCCCATAGATTAGGCAAATGGTCACTTGGGACAATTTTAAAGTTATACAACTCTTTCTGTTGCTCCAAAGTTTTATATGGTAGCGAGGTTTGGGGATTCATGATGACCAACAAGCTACAAAGTGAAGAAGACGGCTATTTTAGACGCCTGCTGAAAGCCCCTCATAGCACCCCCGCGTTTATCGTCCATGAGGATTTGGGGTCGAAGTACATCTCAGATTTGGTGGCTGTGAAACCCCTATTGTGCTGGGCGAACATTTGGTCCAACGAGGAGGCAGGTTTTAATAGGCTGGTAATCCAGGACTGTCTCTCCTTGGACCACGCGTTAAAAATTCCTTGGCTGAAATATGTAAAGGACACCCTCACTACATTAGGCCGATCAGATCTGTTTCTAAATGGTGATAAGGTGGGAGCACGAGAAAAAGATTTTATTAAAGATCTGTTTTTTAAATACGTCATCACAAAGGGAGGAAAGGGAGCTGAAAAAACCCACGGTGAGAGAGCATACCTTAGTAGTGTCGGTACAAGGCATGGAACCTTATTTATCCCTTATATCCAGTCCACATGACAGATTTTTATTTACACGTTTTAGGCTGAATCTATTTCACCATCTATTGGCTGTACCTGCTGGTTTTACGGCATATATAGAACAAAAAGGTCCCTGCGGCTGCGACAATAGGTCTCCACAGGATACCTTACACTTTGTTCTACTATGCCCGTACTATTCATACCCGAGAAGAGTGTTTCTTAAGGGGCTTTTAAGGAAACTAAGATTTAAACAGGCACGTGTTGCTTTGTTGTTTTTAAAACTGTCCTCAGATGTTTTTACGCTCTTTTGTGTCTCAAACTTTTTAAGATCAGCCCTAAAGTTAAGAACTACTAGGGGTACATAAAGGCCTACGACTCCCTGTTAACCGCTGTATTTTGCACATAGTTTCTTTTGGCTCCTTTATGAGTTTATCAGTCAAAGAAGGACAACAGTACTGTAAAGATTTTGCACAGTCTTTTCTTTTTTTCTTTTTACGTCTCACTGACTGTTTTTATGAATACTATCTCATTGCTATGCTCCTGATAATGTCTCTTTTATGGTAATATTTTTATATGCTGAATAAAGATTATTATTATTATTATTATTACATCGGTCCTGTGGTGGTCAGGGGGCACGCAGTGTGATGGTGGTTTGACCGCCACCGCGAGTATGGTGGTGCTATGAAGCACCATACTCGTAATAAAGCCCTTAGACTTTATTGTCTGTACTTTACATTTTCAGCAAACGGTGAACTCCTTACTTTTCTAACCCTTATGTCTCTCTGAGATCTACCTTTGGCATTTGTAGTTGCATACTACTCTCTGAGGTTTCCTTCATCCAACTGTATTATATGTAGAGCTCCTGGTTTTATGGCATTTAATTTTTTAACACTTCCGTCTATATTTATCCATATTTATTTTTTGGCTATCTTATCAGTATTTATACATATTTATTTTGTGTTCTGTCACTCAATGAAGTTGTAAAATTGTATATTTCCACATTTATTCAACTAATAAACGTGCACTCATACTTTGATGCCTGTCGTGTTTTAGCAAATTAAACTGCCAAATATTACACAACAATACACCCACAGGTAAATATTAGCATTATACTACAAATGGATGTTGACATATTTTGGTATTTAAGGAAATCTCATCCTGTTTTTTAACTCCCCATGCCATCTACCTGCTCAGCCCTGGAATTGATGAAAGACAGTATGGAAAGTCACTCAAAAGAAGCTCATTTTTCTGTATTTTTCCATTAAAAAAAATAAATACAGGCACAAAACAAGCTGTTTTTGGTCTGTATTTAACTGTAAAAATCAGTAAAAACAGAAAACTGGGCCTCCGCAAGAAGCCACTAGCCCTGGAATGGGATACTCTAATGGAAGCGTTTACAAACGTGGACCGACCAGTCCCTTGAGAAAGACTGCTTTTGTCCTCACTAACCCACCCAGCAACACAATGGGCCCTACACCCGATAGCCATGATAGACATGTAAACATAAAAACATGCATCGAAGCAACAGGACACTCTGGGGCCGATTCCGATCTCGGTCGGAGGCGCACCCAATACCATTCGGTCGGGAAAAAAGCCATGCGAATGCCTGTTTCCCGACCGATCCGCACATTATTCCGAACGAGCAAGTACGATGCACACAACAGCATAGAATCCGGCCGAGTCGTACTCACCCAATCCAGGTCCTGTTCTCCGACCGAGGCGAATCCGGAAACGCCGAATCGAGTCGCACGGAAGGGAAAATGCAGCCCCGTCCGGCCGGACAAGTACGATGCGCTTTCCGTACGCGCCGAACCCGTCGCTACGTCCGGCACGTCAAAGCTTCCGGGAGAGGCGCACATAAGCTCCGATTCGCGCCACAACACGATCCACGGCTACGAGGTGAACACGCCAGCGACGAGGACGAGGCGAAGCAACGAGAAAGACGAACGAAACGAACCAACCATGAATCCCTTCGTTCCGATCCTACCAATATTCTACATTTACTACCGGAACAGGCACGGACGCGTACGGCGCAGAAGGTAAGTCAGACACCAACCACAAAAACATACAACACGTACACGACACATCACACACACACAGAGGGATGCAGAATTTACTTACACCAGCAACAGCAGCACCATAGGGGTGGGATGCCCATCACCAATGCCACATATGCACACAGGGGCCTGGATGCGCACCACCACTACCACCCCTACCCAGGGGGGGCTGGATGCCTACCACTACTACCACCCTTACCCAGGGGGGGCTGGATGCCTACCAC
This sequence comes from Calotriton arnoldi, assembly GCA_963921515.1. NCBI lineage: Eukaryota > Metazoa > Chordata > Amphibia > Caudata > Salamandridae > Calotriton > Calotriton arnoldi. Next base: position 604,598 of record CAWUFW010002863.1, read on the forward strand.
TACTACCACCCTTACCCAGGGGGGGCTGGATGCCTACCACTACTACCACCCTTAGCCAGGGGGCTGGATGCCTACCACTACTACCACCCTTACCCGGGGGCTGGATGCCCACCACTATTACCACCCTTACCCAGGGGGCTGGATGCCCACCACTACTACCACCCTTACCCAGGGGGTGCCAGATGCCTACCACTACTACCACCCTTAGCCAGGGGGGGCTGGATGCCTACCACTACTACCACCCTTAGCCAGGGGGGGCTGGATGCCTACCACTACTACCACCCTTACCCAGGGGGGGCTGGATGCCCACCACTACTACCACCCTTACCCAGGGGGGGCTGGATGCCCACCACTACTACCACCCTTCCCCAGGGGGGCTGGATGCCCACCACTACTACCACCCTTACCCAGGGGGTGCCAGATGCCTACCACTACTACCACCCTTAGCCAGGGGGGGCTGGATGCCTACCACTACTACCACCCTTAGCCAGGGGGGTTGGATGCCTACCACTACTACCACCCTTAGCCATGGGGGTGCCAGATGCCCACCACTACTACCACCCTTACCCAGGGGGGCTGGATGCCTACCACTACTACCACCCTTACCCAGGGGGCTGGATGCCTACCACTAACAACATCTCCACTCACAGGATGGCTAATACATGTCGCAACAAGCACACACCAACATAAAGAATGCAACATTAAGACATCCCCCAACACCATGACAAGCGTGTGTAGACTGTGTCAAATGCCTACGACACAGAACATGATCATCAACATACAATGTGACACCCTATCACATGTGCCACACATAAATGTGTGTGGCCCCCACAATGCAAGCAGGCCATGACCATTGTGGCAATGGGGTCCAAACCCCCATCATCACAGTGCCCAAAATGTAAGTGTGGGGTCCTGAGCTGAAGCACATCTTGACCATTGTGGCAATGGGGTCCAAACCCCCATCATCACAGTGACCAAAATGTAAGTGTGGGGTCCTGAGCTGAAGCACATCTTGACCATTGTGGCAATGGGGTCCAAATCCCCATCATCACAGTGCCCAAAATGTAAGTGTGGGGTCCTGAGCTGAAGCACATCTTGACCATTGTGGCAATGGGGTCCAAACCCCCATCATCACAGTGACCAAAATGTAAGTGTGAACAAAGTAGAAGCTGCAACTGGCAAACTGCATGGACAAATCCTGGTCACAGAACAACAAACACAACTGTGGCAAAGTAGTGCAGGTGTCCCATTGCAACATAGATTTGGGGGAGGCAAACAGTGCAGTGCAAATAAGACATACCTCTGGCCAGCTGCATACAAACATCACCCATGGTGTCTGACACCGTCAACATACATCAATGACACAATGACAGAAGTGACCATCACAATGCAGACCCACATATTTGCACCAATGGACACACCAATGCAGATACCCTGTGTAGACTGCAGATGGCAGGTGAACAGATACCATACCATGGCAGCAATGGGACACATAAACAATGATCATTGTGCTGACTGATGACCTAGGAGTCCCAGGGACAGCAGGGCAAACACACCAAACAACATACAGATAATGGCACACCATGAATATGCCAATGCAGTGGCGCTGATGCACAAACACAAACAGGCAGACACACACTGCACATCAAACACAACAGGTGAGGGGGGGGGACCAGTGTCCCCAGGCAACCACACAACACATGAGGAGGCCTGAAGACCAAACACACAGATGTGCATACAGTGCCACACAAAGGTAATTCAGGGATCCAATTCCCCTATGTGGGCAATCAGGCATTGTCAGATGAGAGGGAGCACAAATCACACATGTCACACAAGCATGTAGGAACAGCAACCCACACAGTAAGACACCGAGGCACCACAGCACCACCCCCAGGGCCCACACAATGTGGTGACCCTGGGCTGCATTACAATACCACTGTGATGACAAAGCCAGATGTCGTTCACACTGTGAACCACAGTCATGTATCCTGAGCAAAGAATCACCAGCACACCCACACAAGCACAAATCAATCAGCATGGCCAGTAAGCCAAGGCCAACATGGAGGCAGGGGTCTTGCCGGGCAACAACTCTCATCTGCACACACTCAACACCACACCCCTCGACCTCCAACAATGTGCAGCAGTGAAGCACACATGCACAGGTGACATTGCGCATGCACCCATGACAATCCCAGGGGGGTGGGTGGGAAGCAAGGTGCAGAAACACAGCACACATGGCCACTCAACAAGACTCCTAAATGTCTGACACACTGCACACTACGCCGTACATGGACATGACGGCAACACCACACCAACCAATGGGATCCCAGCCACAGTCACACACCAATGAAGAAGCCAAGGTCACCCACAAAGAACACACATGGACAACTACCAACATTGCAGCCCTGACCCTGAGGAGTGCCAGCAGTCACACACACAACGTGTCACAAACAATGAAAGCTAACACAAACCGGAAATCACATTACAGGAGTAAACAACAAGTGCTAAGGGGAATCCTAACTGTGACCCATCAGCGCCTGCCCACAAACTCAGCCCTGACAGCAAACACACCTATGGGTGACACCCTGATGACCAGTAATGTGCCATGCACCCACATCACAGAGAACCCAGGGAGTAGACTTTGGGGGAACATAGCTCAACTCAGCAAGCATCACAAACAGGAACATCACTAGGCAAAATGGAAGTGAACACACAGACATGCTCATACAACACACACCTTAGGCGCAGGCAATGTCACAGGAGCACACACTGCCATGAGGGGACTCCACTCCTGTGTGAGGAAAGCTGTGCCATATGTCGCATCAGTAGGGCTCCATCATGTCAGCACAACACTTTGTCACACAGTAAACAATTAGCACCAAATCAAGGCTCCCATCACATCAGCCTGGTCATGGGAGTGTCAACGAAATCATCAGCACAGATCCAACACACATGTACAGCAAGTTGCACTGACAACACAGATGAGTCCTTCCCCATTGATGCCCAAACCTGCATGTCCACTGGAGATGGCCACACGGTCAGGGAAGTAGACGAATTGAACAATGGCAAGCACTACAGATGTGCAGGGATGGAAGCCACAGATGTGACATTGCTAATGTAACTAGGAAATTCCATTGCCAAATATTGTAAACATGACACCCACAGATGCTGTTAAGGATGACATGGATACACCACAGGATAGGACACTGTCCCTCTGGACCACATGGGGCCCTGCCCAGTGACACTTCATTGTCATGAGACCAAAGATCATCATCCCTGCTGCAAGGGCATGGTCAGCATCATCAACATCATGTACATCAGAAGTAATAGCATTAGAGAACAGAAAGTTGCTTTATTCAGCATATGTGTGTCCAAAAACTCAGAGAACAGTAATGCTCCAACAAAGGCCAATGGCCAGTCCATCAAGTAAGTCAATACAGGGTGACAGTGGCAGATGTCACCCTACGCATGCCTGCACTGCACAAAACCAGGGACAATCCACTAGGAGGGGAAACCGGGGGGCAGGCCAGGCACCGCAGGGACAGGATCAGGGCTCACCAGGAGGAGGCAGGGAAGGGGTGGTGGGTGCTGGAGAGCCACTGACAACTGCAGTGGAGGTGTCTGACATGGTGTGTGCCGGCACAACTGGGGGCATGGCTCAGATGGTGTGTGTGCTGGCACGACTGCAGTGGACCGTGCAGATGGAGTGGACAGGTCCGCCACTGCAGTGCCCAAGTCAGACAGGGTGGTAGTGGACTCCACTGCAGTGCCTACCTCCAGGGGAGGAGAATGGGGAACAGGCAAGGTGGGCTGGACAGAGGGGGAGGACACCCTCACCACATCAGTGGCACAGACAAGCGCAGCGGGGGGTGTGGTGCCGGGAGAGCAAGTGGCAGGGGGAGAAGGCCTGATCCTCTTGGGGATGGTATATCTGTGGGTGGGGGAACCTGGGGCAGGGTGTGGTGGGGGCACCTGTGGAGTGGGGGCCTGAGGGATGGAGGAAGGAGACCTGGTGCCTGAGCTGCAGGGCGGCGGCGGGGTCTTGCTCTTACGACTCCGGGGGGACTTGCGGGTGGGGGCCTCAGTCTGTCTGCACCTGGGGGAGGGTGTCCAGGGGCGAGGGGCACTCTGCTCCGTGTGGGTGGGCTTCCTCTTCCCCCTGGATGCTGGAGCAGCTGGATCGTAGGGGATGAGGCCGAGGTCACAGAGGAAGAGCCGCTGTGACTTTGGGGTTGCAGGTGAGGCAAGGGAGGGTGCTTTGGAGGGAGAGGCAACTGAGGACTGCGCAGTGCTTGTGGATGCGTGTGTGTGTTCCAGGGCCCCATCCCCTGTGAGTCTGGTTTCAGTCCCCTGACTGTGCGTGCGTGTGCATTTTGTTTGTGGCGTGTGTGTCTGTGTGCTGGACGTGTGTGTGCTGGTGTGTGCCTGTGCCGGTGTGTGTGTGCTTGGGACGGGTAAGGTGCTGGGGAGTGTGGATGGAGCAGAGGCAGGAGGGGTGAGGGACTGTCTGAGGAGGGACACTGCTGCCGTCAGGGAGGAGTCCATGGACCTATTGCCCCTCTGTAGGTCAGACATGCCCGATGAGATGCCCTCCATGAACGACACCAGCTGAGTCAACAGAGCGGTGTGTGCATGGAGGACACTCAGCATGGCTGTCTGCCCTACATGGAGCTGGCGAAGGAGGTACACAGACTCCTCACTCAGGGCAGCAGGGGACACAGGGGCAGGGGGTGCGGTGCCTGGCCCGAAGGAGACACGCTCCCGAACATGGGAGCCTCCACGGACCTGGGGAATGGGAGCCGATGGGAGGGCGGTGGTGGTGCTGGTGGTGGCGGGGACAGCAACACTAGCTGGGGTGTGGTGGCTGCTGACACCCGCCTCCATAAGGGAGTCATCCTCCGAGCCGCTGTGGTCCTCAGCTGAGGTGGATGCTGCTGAGGACTCCTCGGTGTGGCTCCCCTCACCCTCCGTGCCACTGGGTCCCTCCAACCACTCCTCGGCTGCTGACCCAGTCTGGCTCTCCGGCTCCTCCTGGTCCGTGGAGCTGTCCCCTTCTGTGGCCGTGGATGTATCTGCAATCAATGGGGAAACAGACAGACATCAGTCACCTGCACCAAACGCACACACCACTGTGAGCACAGCACATTACAGAGCAAGCCCTGGCATCATTAGTTGAACATTGCTAAAAGTGCCCTAACTGAACAGGAGAAGCCAATTGTCAGTCTGATGCCAACCATGGCACTCACATCCCACATGGCCTTGCACCCATCTGTCTGGTGTCTGTTGGATAGCAACACCCCAGTGTGGACACATGCACCACCTACACAGTAGTTGGACAGTGCAGAGGACACGGTGTAGCATGTGGACATGCACACATCACAACTCTTGCCACTGAGTCAGTACAGGTTTCCGGATGAAAGGGATGCCCAGAGTCAAATAGGAAATGCATGTGATGCATACCAGCGACAGACACCATGATGCACCCATGTCCTGATAGCCATCGCCACAATGGTGTGCATGTAGCACATGTCACTCCCCTGCAGGATCACCAATAAGTAGACACATGCCATGGCAGAGGCATGACTGCTAAGTCATACATCACTGTCTCAGTGATGTATGACTTGGCAGCCAGACAACAACACTCTGCACTGTGTCACAATAGTAGGTCATGGGGAATGCAAGTCCTGGAGCTGCACAAGTGCACATGTACATCCCCCACACAACACATCATCTGAACCCTCATCTGTCCAGGTCATACCAATTGGACATATGGGAGACCTGTGACACTACCCTCTGAACCTGAGCCCCTCACAATCTGCTGTGAATGGGAAACAGCTGCCTGAACTTCACATTCGCATACCCCAGTCTGCACGGGCAGCTGATCAAACACCTATGTGACACACAAGTATCGTCTCCTATGGTCACATCTCCAGTGGCATGCTGAGCCCCAACCGAGAAACACCCCAGCAGTCCTGGCAACAAATCCACAGCACACTGACACAGAGGCAGACACCTGAGGGGTCAAATCACTGCGCACAACGTGTCAGCTGATACACGGGAGTGGGAGTACAGGTGTATTGGATGGGCTGGAGTAGGCATGACTGTCCTGCCCCACATGAATGAGGGATGAGCCCTGGACAGTGGATAGCTGGCTATGTATGTGTGACACACGTAATCTGCACACTCCTGGGGCCCAAACATTGTTCCCACCCGCTGCATGGGTGTGTGCCAGATACCCCAGGCACATGTGGTGGCTCAGCTCAGCAAGTGGACCGCATATCAAAGCAACACACAGATTACATGTCCGAACACAGGCATTGTGTGAACAATGGACCCACCCATGATGCCCACAACAGAGTTAGGGAAACAGATGCTGTCCCCCACCTTGAGTGAAGCAAACTGCAAGGACACAGTCCCAAGTGACACAATTCCCTGACTGTAAGGGCCACACCTGGGTATCAGATTAGGAGTGGGCAGTGCACAATAGAGGGACATGGCTCCTGGACAACATGACTGCTTTACTGTGGCAGTTTAACCAGGCCAGAGGAGGGCACATAGCATGTAATACAGAGTTCACAGTGCAGTCTTTGACTCACCCCCTCCTTGCTGCTGTCTGGCCTTCAGCTGCCCATCCAGGTCTGGAAACACCACCGCCAGGATCTGGAGCATGTGGGGGTCAGGGTCCGTGTTCCGCCCCTCCTGCGAGGAGGCGACAGCTTCAGCTGGACCCGTGCAATCCTCCGGGTCCAGCCCCGAAGGTCCTGCCACCTCTTCTGGCAGTTGCGGATCCGGCGCTTGTAGACCCCCACGGACCGGACAGCCCGGACGATGTCCTTCCAGATCTCCTGCTTCCGATGGGCATTAACCTGTGAGGATGACAAAGTGAAAAGGCCATTACTACACATGCAACATATCCGTGCATGACACAGTTGTATATACATGTCTCAATCACAGGGGCACATGATGTACACAGGCAGTGCAACGCTGCCCATGGACAGTTTGCCAGAAGTCACTACATGGTATCATTGCATGGGAAGTAAAACCTTGTTCAAATGCACTGTCACTGCACCATACCTGTCCAGTGCATGTCACTACACACTATGGGGGGTGACAACTACTCAGTGAGCCTGCTAGCCAGTGGCGTGCAGACTTTCAGCCTTGCTAGTCAGACAAAATGCACATTCAGAAAGGCAGTGCACAGAACACTCACCTGCTCCCCTGGTGTCCCATACAGCTTGCTGTACTGTGGAAGTAGGCTGTCCAGCAGGGCCTGGTTCTCCTCAAGGCTGAAGGCTGGGGCTCTCTCCACAGTACGTGCCATTGCAGGGTCCAGAGGGGGCAGAGACAGCAGCAGTGCAGTGGCAGATGTCGTCCTGGAGCATGTAGTGCAGGCAAGTGAGCTCTCAGGGGTACAGCCAGCAATATATGTGTGCTGCAGAGGCAGATACTGTCCCATGTGTCCAAAGTGATAGGTCCAAGTCGTTTGCATCTTCTGAATCTGGCCAATCCATGGAATAGCAGCACCAATACACGCCCACAGCATCCTTCAAATCTTCAACTCCATGACATACATGATTTTGCAACATTGTTGTGGGTGACCAACTGAATTTACAGCAACCAACTCGTTCGAATTTTGAAAACGCGTCCGTTGCCAGGCTAGGCCATTGACAATGGGTGCGCACCGATCGGTCCATTGCTGTTCAACGCGTACAGGGGTACAACGCGTACCCGCACACATTGAATGCAATGGGCCGGCCGGGGGCACCGATCGGTCCATTGCTGTTCAACGCGTACAGGGGTACAACGTGACCCGCACACATTGAATGCAATGGGCCGGCCGGGGGCACCGATCGGTCCATTGCTGTTCAACGCGTACAGGGGTACAACGCGTACCCGCACACATTGAATGCAATGGGCCGGCCGGGTGCACCGATCGGTCCATTGCTGTTCAACGCGTACAGGGGTACAACGCGTACCCGCACACATTGAATGCAATGGGCCGGCCGGGGGCACCGATCGGTCCATTGCTGTTCAACGCGTACAGGGGTACAACGCGTACCCGCACACATTGAATGCAATGGGCCGGCCGGGGGCACCGATCGGTCCATTGCTGTTCAACGCGTACAGGGGTACAACGCGTACCCGCACACATTGAATGCAATGGGCCGGCCGGGTGCACCGATCGGTCCATTGCTGTTCAACGCATCCCTGTACAAGTGACTGGCATATGTCACCATGCTTGTCTCAGATGAACATATGCCAGCCACAAATAGCTCCCAGGGAGTGAGGGGCACACCTACAACACCACAGCCTGTCCAAACTGTATCATAAGGCATGTAAGGCTGCATTTCCTATTGTGTGTATGTTGGTGTACATGTTGTCCTGTGGGTGTCACCTGGGGGCAGCCACCCCCAGGCTGTGCACATGTTCATGGGGACAGGATCCTGGGTGTTACGTGTACATGACCACTGTGATGTGCAACTGTTCATATCTGAGCATGTGCCATGCTCACATTTCACGGTGGTGTATGTGTATGTCATGTCACATACCCCGTGAGTCCCATGTGGGACGGTATGTTTGAGCCAGGGTGACCTAGTGGCACAATAGTGATGGTCCTCCACAGTCTGTGTGCATGTAGTGTTTACAATGTCTCTGATTTCATGTGCACAATGGGAGACAGTCTCCACATCCACGTTGTTTGTGCATGGACTTTGATGTTGTGCGTGTGTGTGTCACAGACGTCCATGTCTGTCCTGCAGAGGCAAGTGGAACCACTACCTGTGGGGGTCATGGTTGTTTTGCTGTGGTGTATACATGATACTCCATGTAATGCCAGTGTCCATGTGGCAATACAGGGTCCCTGGGAATGTACCTGTCGTTGAGCTGTAATGCCTGGGGCACATCTGTCCTCACATGTCACTGTGGGGGTGATTGTAACATGGCAGCAGGAGATGGGAACTGTGACACGGCCTCATGATATCCAATGGGCCAACCTGGGACTAATTGATGCCACTTGTTGAACCGTGATGACAGATGTTGGCCATGTATGTACCATACATGTCCTTACGGAACTGCACACTTCATGTAGTTGTGCCTCATAATGATGTATGATGTGATATTGAGTGTGTTCAATGCCGCATATGTGGGGTGACTGACAATCTTGCTTTCTTCTCCTCTGCACTGCAGGGCTCCTGCTGTCCATAGACCATTCCCAGACCTGGCAACGATGGTGGAACGGGACAGCATCCGACGGTACCGCTTCACCAGGCAGCTGATTGAGGATTTGGCAGTGCAGTTGGCCCCACATTTGCAGCCTGGCCGGCCGTATCCTACAGCGCTGACCCCCAAGGTGAAGGTGATGGCAGCCCTACACTTCTTTGCCACCGGTACCTTTCAACACACTGTGGCGACTGCTGGTGGGATGTCACAGACCATGTTCAGCCGTGTGCTCCGCGATGTTTTGGAGGCAATGTTGCTATACCTGAACCGGTACATCTATTTCCCTAGACTGCAACGACTCACTGACGTGAAGAGTGACTTCTATGCCCTGGGGAGGATGCCGCATGTCATTGGCTCCATTGATGGGACACATGTGGCTTTGGTACCACCTCAGGCACATGAACAGGCCTACCGTAACCGCAAACACTACCACTCGGTCAATGCACTGGTGGTGTGTCTTGCAGACATGACCATCACACACGTGTGTGCCCGTTTCCCTGGTTCAGCACACGATGCCTTTGTGATGAGGAGTAGTCGCATCCCCAGGATGATGTCACAGATGCAGAACCAGCGTGCCTGGCTTGTCGGTGTGTACTGACTTTGTGCCATTGTGTGTGATCTGATCTGTAGTATTCCGCCCACTTTTCCAAGTCAGCTAATGTGCACTTGTCTGTCCGTAGGTGACTCGGGATACCCCAACATGACGTGGTTGCTGACACCCCTCAGGAACCCTGTGACACCAGCCCAGATGCGCTACAATGAGGCACATGGTCGGACCAGGAGAGTGATTGAGCGGACATTTGGTCTCCTGAAGAGCCGCTTCCGCTGCCTCAACAAGACAGGAGGGTCCCTCCCATATGCCCCAGCGAAGGTGTGCAAGATTATCATCGTCTGCTGCATGCTCCACAACCTGGCAGTGCGGAAGGAGTTGCCTCTCATCCAGGATGACAATGACCAACATCCGCCACCTGTGGAGGATCCTGGCCTGGACCACGATGCCAGTGATGATGATGATGATGGTGATGTCCGCACACAGCTCATCACCAACTTCTTTAGCTGAATGTGAGTATCCTGAGGTGTCATGTCAATGATGTGAGTTAGCATGATATGTGTAGGTGGTGCTCTGGTGCTGTTAGAGTGTGTCCATGGGCTACTTGACTGGATGTGTGTAGCGATGTGTGCTTACAGGTAGTCTGTACTCCCCAACAGTGTTGACATGCTAACTTGGTTCTGGGTGGGTATCTTGTAACATGTATTGTACATGAGTTTTGCTGTTCTGTCCTGTTCTCCATTGCTTTTGACTGTGTGTCATTTCTGTCCTTCACAGGGTACTTTCAGATTCGTTTGGTCAACTGTGTCCACCGACGACGTGATTGTACTTCCAGGGTGGTAGCTGTTGTGTCCCTACAGGTGATGTGCGCCACACCCATGGACTTCCTTCCTTCTACAGTTGTTGACTGTGTGCCTGCTGCCAGGTGGGATTACCTTGCATCTGTAGTGGTTACGACATGTTGCAACTGTGTAATAAACCTGTGCTTCACTTTGTGATGTGCGTTGTCTGTTGTCACACATTTGACTGCCATTTGCTTACTGCACCTGTGGGCTACTTGACTACAACTGGGAATAGGTGTGGTGTCTGTGCATTGCACCGTCTTTCCTGGCAACATCAGTGTAGGCAATGAGTCAGATGGCCTAGGTGTGTATGTGTTGTGTAGCCCTGGTGGTGTGTCTCCCTCATATGTGTCACGTTGCCATTACTCACATGCCTGTGTTGTACTTGCTGTTGCAGTTCGCATACACAGTGTAATTTTGCAGATCATCATCCCCATGACAGCACCCACGTTGGAATCACAACAGAGGCAAGTATGGTGTATTAGTGTGTTTATTGTGATCCATTTGTGTGAATAGTGCACAGGATGGTTAGTGCTGTACATTTATATTGCAATCAGAAGTTCCTAGATGAATTGAAAGTCCTGGTAGACAAAATCCCCAGTATCGGGGCCACAGTTGTCTGAGACATTGGTCCAACTTGTACTCCCCATGTCATGTGTGGGAGTTGTGTTGCCGTCAACAGGGTGAACAGTTTGCGCACAAAGATGATCATCCAGAACAGGTTCAGGCTTCCTGGGGGTTGCACATGGCCATCAGCCTCTCACTTGCCCTTCCTCGGACGACCCCTCTTCTTTGGGGGGGCCCCTCAAGTGCAGGCTGCTGCGGTGCAGGGGACTCTCCGCCAGAGTCATCCTCCCTCCCTGTGGCAGTTGCAGTTGTTCCGGCACCAGATGTTGTTGGCACACAGGGAGGTGTAGACTGGTTGCTGGTCATCTGGCGGAGGCATTGTAATATGTCCCTATGCACCGCCGTCATCTCTTGCAGTGTGTCCCACTTGGACTCCACGCGGGACATGTGTGAGTCCAAGCGGGCATGATGGGCAGCCTGCTGCTCTTTCATGTCCCTGAGGAGCCCCACTACCTGGCTGAGGTCTCCGGTGCTGGACTGGTACGCATCGGCTATGCGTGCCAGTTGTGGGTCATCATGCACACCAGACACCTCTGCAAGCAGCGACCTCTGTCTCCCACCCCTCCCACCACCCCTGCCGACATGTGCAGTGCGTGCAGTGGCACGCACAGATGACCCTGGTCCCCCTTGGGGGTTGGTGGTGGTGGTGGTGTCCATGGCCCCACGTTGGTCCAGGGTCCCTGTGCTGGTGGTGCTCCTTGTTCTGTCCATGTCGGCAGGGATGGTATTTGTGGTGACAGTCGTTGGAGGGGTGGGTGCAGGGGTGCAGCTGGTGGTCCTGCTGGTGCTGCAGCTGGTGGTCCTGCTGGTGCTGCATGATGACTTGCACCGGAGGTGCCAGGTTGGTCTTCTTCATCCGAGGAGGGCAGAGGCTGTTCGACACCAGTGAGCTCCGTATCCTCTTGAGCCTGGGACTGGGACTCCTCAGCGTCTGCTGCTGTGTCCCCATCATCACCTGTTTTTGGGAGACACACACAATGTATGTTATGTTTCTGCAGGCATCAATGGTTGACACACCTGACAGTTGTGACTGTGCCTCTGGGTGTGGGCCTGTACATTGCATTGTCCTAAGTTGTCACAGTCAGGGGTTGATATTGGTGTAGCACATTGTCCTGCATTATTTGGGCATTTCTATGTATTTGGTGGGGTGTGAACATGGTCTGCATTGGTTGTATTTGGTTGACAGCCGGCCCTCCTTCCCACCCAGCCAGTCAGTTATCCCACCATGGACTGTGCTTGCATTGCAGGGAGTGAAAGTTGTCTTTCAAGATGTCAGTCAGTGGTGTCCTGCTGTTGGTTGTTGCACAGTTGCCAGCGGGGCCTTGTGCTCCCCACAGCAGTGGCCAGTGTCAGCCATCTTGTGAGTCCTTTTCCACTCCCTGTGATGTGAGCATGGTTATGAGTGGTGTTGATGGGCCAGTTGTGAGGCTGAGCAATATCTGTGCCTACTACTCCCATCATGCTATTGCCTCCACCCCCCTTCCCAGCATGCCCATCCTTCCTTCCTTTTGACTCTGCTTCCCTGTGGGGTGGGCTGCCTGTGCTGACAGGATGGCTGGGAGTGTTGTCCTGGCAGTTGTTTGGCTAAAAGTCCCAAGAGTGTCCCTGTGCTTCACACAAAATAACCCAGGGTGGTGGTTCTTTGTGGGATCTTGAGTTAGTATGTGAGGCATTGCATTCTCCCAGGTGGGTTATGTGGAGTTTGTGTTGAGGGGGTGTGTGAGGGGAGGTGCTTGTGACTATGGTCAGTGCTGTGAGTCCTCCTTCCCACCCAGCCAGATATCCCACCATGGAACGTGCTTCCATTGCAGGGAGTACAAGTTGTCTCTCAGGATGTCAGTCAGTGGTGTCCTGCTGTTGGTTGTTGCACAGTTGCCAGCAGGGCCTTGTGCTCCCCACAGCAGTACCCAGTGTCAGCCATCTTGTGAGTCCTTTTCCACTCCCTGTGATGTGCGCATGGTTCATGGTGGTGTTGATGGGACAGTTGTGGGGGTGAGCAATATCTGTGACTATGACTCCCATGATGCTATTGGCTACACTGACTTGCCCAGCATACACAGAATTCCTTTCTTTCAGTGGTCTTCACTGTGTGTTGGTGTTGTAGTGGTGGCTACATGTCTGGATGTGTTTGTTAGTTATATTTGTGCCACTGCCTAGCTGTAGTTGTAGTTGTGTTTGTACATGTGATGACACGGTTAAATGTAACTTTGAGATGGCATGTGTTGTGTTTATCTGACTGACATACACATTTTGGGATGATTCTGTTCTGGTTGCTGTGTAATTGCTAAGAGTGCATGGTTTGACTCTCCCCTTGACAGTGATGTGTGTGTGTATTGTGGCAGAATATTGTGTACATTTGTTGTGTACTCACCAGGCTCTGGGATGTTTTCTAGTCCATAGACGCTCACTGGCGGTAGGATGGCCCGCACCTTCTCCTCCCAGGGCCTGAGGTATACTGGCTTGGCAGGAGGGCCACTGCCGGTGTGTTTGCTCAGGAGGTAGTCCTTCTTCAGCAGGTCCCGTACCCTCCTGCGCACGTCATACCACCTGTTCTGGATGTCAGTCTTTGTGCGCAGACATGGTGATTGTGCGTTCACCCTGTTGATGATCCTCTCCCACATCTTTGTTTCCTGGGCGATGGGTGTCTGTTGGACCAGTGCGCCAAACAGCTGTGGCTCTACCCTGAGGATCTCGTCTACCATGACTTCCAATTCACTATCTAGGAACTTGTGATTCTTCTTTGGGGGCATGGTGATGGGTGGTGATGGTGAGTGATGTGTTTGTTGGTGTGCAGGTGAAGGTGTGTGAGTGTGTGTTTTGCTGGGTGTATGTGAGGTGGCTATTTGTTGGTGTGCTGATGGTGTGTGGCTTGTGTGAGGGATGAGCTGTGGGTGTGTGGTTGCTGTCTGTTGAGTGCTGGCAGGTGAATAGGATTTGCAAAGGATCATGGTTGGGATTTGTGTCCTTTATATGGGTGGAGTTGTGGGTGTGTCTTTGTTCTCTGTCCCCACCCCCCAGTATTTATTGGCTTTGTAATTGCTTGTTTGGCCTTTTTTTGTGTATTTTCCCTTAGTACTTTCTGTGCATGTTGGAAACGTTCTTGTGACCGAGTCGGACCCTGCAGTTGTCTCGTACGGTCTTCTCCGTTTCGTTCACGCTGTGTTTGTGCTATTTTCTATGCTGCGTACGCGTCGGTCGCGGTGTTTTTTGTTACTTCGGCTCGCAGTTTTGTATGCGTGTCGGTCGTACGGCTTGTCCTCCGTACGACTCGGTCGTGGTTTTCGCGCCTTGCATCGTACTTGGCGGTTTGGAGTTCGCGGGTACGTTTCGGTCGGATTTGTTCCGGGTGCGTGTCGGTCGGTTCGATTCGCGTGTTTTTCCGGCCGGATTGCTGTTTTCCGTGCGGCTCGGTCGTTCGGCTTGGGTTCCGTACGTGTCGGTCGGATTTTGCACGCTTTGCATCGTACTTGGCGGGTCGGGCGCCACAGGTACGTGTCGGTCGGAATTAATACCGGCTCCGAGTCGGTCGGTGCTTTTTCCGGCCCGAATCGGAATCGACCCCTCTTCTGTTTCCCACATGCATCTCCTTTTAATCACCTGGGAACCCAATCCCTGCCATTCACCGAGGTCACAATAAAACAAAAAAAGAGGCAAACCCGCACACTATCCATAAGATAAAAATGCAGTCAACCTCAGTCCATATACACTGTAGGAACATGTAAGACCACCAGTGGATCAGAGAGTTGGGAGGAGGGAATCAAGGGGAGTTTTGGCATTATTAACATTTCCTTAAAACTCACCTGTATGTTGCAGATACAATGCAAAATAGCATAATGTAACATGTATAGTTCCTCCTTTACTTCCAAACACAGATAAGGTATGCATGACAGTAACAGTTGTACTCCCATTACGTTAAATGTCTGTTCAAAATGCTAAGCAAGCCCACAGAGCAGGGTTGCTTAAACATTATACGTCAACTGTAACAATGCAATAAACTAAATGCATTTGAGAAATGCCAATAAAGTTTGTTTTAAAAAAAAAGAAAAAAAGAAAACTGGGAGCCTTAATTATATGGTTCATGGGAAAATTAAGGACACTTAACCTTGTTGGTATCCAAGCTACTTTTTCATTTTCAGACTTAGGGGCCGATTCGGATCTCGGCCGGTAGGGCACCGAATCGGATTCGGCTTTACCGGATCCGATTCGGACGCCCTGTTTCCGACCGATTCGAACACCCGTCCGCGCGAGCAAGTACGATGCGAGCGTACGCGAAATCCCCGACCGACTCGTTCCCGGCTCCGAACCGCTCCGACCGACTCGTACGGACTCGTCTCGCACCACGCAATGGAGACGTACCCCGACCGGGCAAGTACGATGCGCGCCTCGAACAGTTCGACCGATTCGCGCCGTCTGGCTCGAAAGAGCAGTCGGAGCCGGACTTCGGGGGTCCGTGTCGGACCCCACTGTACGCGTAGCTGCGCGAGTCACACACAGGGGGGACCCATGGGTCCCCCCTACACATGCATGTACGGCGCGAGTCGCACCGACGCGTACCCGCTGTAGGGGGCGCCCTTGTTCGCGACGCACCCATTGAGTCAATGGGAGCCCGTGTACGCGTCGTACGACCGGCTCCCATTGACTTCAATGGGAGTCCGACCGAATCGAGTCCGATGGCATGCGTCCGCATCGTACTCGTTCGGTCGGACTGCTAGAGTCCGGTTCGGTCGGAAATCTCTCCGAATCCGAATCGGTCGGAGAGATTTCCAACCCGAATCGGAATCGGCCCCTAATAATGTATTCCACTGCTCAGAAATCATACATCCCCTGTAACGATTTCAAAAGCTTCAACGCCGGGTAAAACACCATTGGGATCAAACAAAAGACCTAAAAAGGATATTCCCTCTCCAGTTAAATCAACCCCTATTACCATGGAAATCATCCTTGAGGAAATTATCGCTTTAAAGCCCTTCATGGAACAAACTAATAACACTCTACAGCGTTTGGATGATAAATGGTGTTCTTTAGGCTTGCGAGTTTCAAGGGTGGAACAAAGGATTCATAAATTGCAAGACACCTCTTCACATATTACGCATTTGGAATCAGAAATCTTAACACTCCAAAAATATACAGAGGACCTTGAAAATCGTAACTGGTGGAATGATCTCCAAATTTACGGTTTTCCTGATGGATCAGACGGTTCTGATGCAATTGCTTACTTTCAATCCTTCCTTCCAAAGCATCTTGATATACCTTCTTCCACTCATTTCAACATCCAAAGGGCACATAGACTTGGCCCGAGAGTTTCATCCAAACCGAGAGGGTTATACTTTTCTTCTTGCAATAAACAGATCTCCTAAAAATATTACCTGCCGTTAAATCCAGGAAGCAAATAATTTGGTCAGGTTGTAAACTTTACTTCTCCCAGGAAGTAGCAAAAGTCACAGCAGATCGTTGGAAGCAATTTCTAGATATGTGACCCGCCCTGAGAACCTTGAACACCAGATTTGGTCTTCTTCACTTTTGCTTATTTAAAGTAACTTATAAGGATAAAACGATCACATATGACGATCCTGCAGTTCTTCGACAATTCCTCCATCAGCATAGAGGAGAAGCAATGGAGACTTCAAGAACTACATGAATGTTTCATTTGTCATACATGTCTTCCTCCATAATAACTTCTTATTTTTACTGTGTTTCAACTGTTGTATGCCATGAATTGTTCATCTTAATTATTATATACCATTTTACTAATTACCTTTTTTCCATACACAGGTTTATGTCATCCATCCTACTTCCCTGAGACCCCATTTCATATGATTCATGCTTCATATCCTTGCTCCCCTGCTCATCTTTTGGAGTGAAGATTTTGTCATCATCATCCTCTGGTGCCATCTTCCCCTCTCATTTTTTCTCGTATTCATAGGTATGTTTCTCAGTCGTCATTTGTATGACTTGTACTGTCTCCTTTTTCTCTTTTTTATGCTTCTTCTTTTCAAGGCCAATTTTTTCCTCTTACCCTGCTTTCCTTTCTCCCCTTTATCATCCTCAATCAATCAATCAATCAATCATGTCACTTATAAAGCGCACTACATACCCGCGAGGGTCTCAAGGCGCTGGGGGAAGAGGGGGGTGGTGCTGCTACTGATCGAAGAGCCAGGTCTTGAGGAGTCTTCTGAAGGCCAGTAGGTCTTGGGTCTGTCGGAGGTTGGTGGGGAGGGTGTTCCAGGTCTTGGCGGCGAGGTGGGAGAAGGATCTGCCGCCGGCTGTCGTTTTCCGGATGCGGGGGACTGTGGCGAGGGCGAGGCTGGTCGAGCGGAGCTGGCGGGTGGGGGTGTAGAAGCTGAGTCGTCTGTTGAGGTAGGCTGGTCCGGAGTTGTGGAGTGCTTTGTGTGCGTGGGTGAGGAGCTTGAAGGTTATCCTCTTGTTGACAGGGAGCCAGTGCAGGTCTCTCAGGTGGGGTGTGATGTGGCTGCGTCGGGGGATGTCGAGGATAAGACGTGCAGAGGCGTTCTGGATGCGTTGCAGCCGTCTCAGGAGCTTAGCCGTCGTTCCTGCGTAGAGGGCGTTTCCGTAGTCCAGCCTGCTGGTGACGAGGGCCTGGGTGACTGTTTTTCTTGTTTCGGTGGGGATCCACTTGAAGATCCTGCGGAGCATTCGGAGGATGTTGAAGCAGGATGAGGAAACGGCGTTGACCTGCTTAGTCATGGAGAGGGTGGGGTCGAGGATGACCCCTAGGTTGCGTACGTGGTCGGTGGGTGGCGGGGCTGTTCCCAGTGATGTTGGCCACCAGGAGTCGTCCCAGGCTGAAGGGTTGGAACCAAGGATGAGGACCTCCGTCTTGTCCGAGTTCAGCTTCAGGCGGCTGGTCCTCATCCATTCGGCGACGGCCTTCATTCCTTCGTGGAGGTGGGCTTTGTCGGTGTGAGGGTCTTTGGTGAGGGAGAGGATCAGCTGGGTGTCGTCGGCGTAGGAGATGATGTTGAGGTTGTGCTGTCGGGCGACGTGGGCGAGGGTGCCATGTAGATGTTGAACAGCGTTGGGCTGAGGGAGGAGCCTTGGGGTACGCCGCAGATGATCTTGGTGGCCTTGGATCGGAAGGGGCGAGGCGGACGCTTTGTGTTCTGCCGGAAAGGAAGGATGTGGTCCAGTCCAGGGCCTTCTCTTGGATCCCGGCGTCGTGAAGGCGTGTTCGTAGTGTGTGGTGGCAGACCGTGTCGAAGGCGGCTGATAGGTCCAGGAGGATGAGGGCTGCTGTTTCTCCGTTGTCTAGCAGGGTCCTGATGTCATCGGTGGTGGCGATGAGGGCGGTTTCGGTGCTGTGGTTGCTGCGGAAGCCGGACTGGGAAGGGTCCAGGATGTTGTTCTCCTCGAGGTAGCGGGTCAGTTGTTTGTTGACGATTTTCTCGGTGACCTTCGCGGGGAACGGGAGCAGAGAGATGGGTCGGAAGTTCTTGAGGTCCTTGGGGTCTGCCTTGGGTTTCTTGAGTAAGGCGCTGATCTCGGCGTGCTTCCAGCTTTCCGGGAAGGTTGCTGTCTCGAAGGAGATGTTGATTATTTTCCGGAGATGGGGCGCGATGGCTGTACTGGCTTTGTTGAAGATGTGGTGAGGGCACGGGTCTAGCGGTGAACCGGAGTGGATGGTGTTCATGATCTCGCTGGTGTCCTCGTCGTTGATGTTGGTCCAGGAGAGCAGGCGGTTGGTGGTTGTGGGGGCAGTGATCTCGGTGGTTGCCGGGGCGGTCGTGGTGTTGAAGCTGTCGTGGATGTCGGCGATTTTGCGGTGGAAGGAGGTGGCCAGTGAGTCGCACAGGTCTTGCGACGGCTGGATGTCGTTGGTGTTGGAGCTGGGGTTGGAGAGTTCCTTCACGATGTTGAAGAGCTCTTTGCTGTTGTGTGCGTTGTTGTCTAGGCGGTCTTTGAGTGAGGCCCTTTTGGCGGATCTGATGAGGTGATGGTGATTGCGGGTGGCGCTCTTGTGGGCGGCGTAGCTGTCCGCTGTCCGTTCGTGGAGCCAGATCTTCTCCAGTTTTCTGCATGTTCGTTTGGAGGCCTGGAGGTCTTCGGTGAACCAGGTGGCTTTCTTGCTGGTGTGGCTGTTGGGCGGATTCTTGAGCGGGGCGAGGGTGTTGGCGCAGTCGTCGATCCACTGTCTGAGGTTGTGGGCGGCGGTGTCGGAGGGTTCGGCGGGTGGGCTCAGGGCGAGGGTTGTGGTTAGCTGGTCTTCCGTGACTCTGCTCCAGCAGCGGCGAGGCATTTGTTCGGTGCGGTGGTGCGTGGTGGGCTTCCTGTAGGTGAAGTGGATGCAGTGGTGGTCAGTCCAGTGGGGTTCGGAGGTGTGGTTGAAGGAGACGTGTGGGCTTGCGGAAAAGATGGAGTCTAGCGTGTGGCCGGCGGCGTGGGTGGGTGTAGTCACGAGCTGTCTGAGTCCGAGGGTGGCGAGGTTGTCGATCAGGGTGGTGGAGTTGGTGTCCTTGTTGTTCTCGAGGTGGAAGTTCAGGTCCCCGAGGAGGATGTAGTCCGTGGAGGCGATGGCGTGTGTGCTGACGAAGTCAGCGATGGAATCGCTGAACTGTGGTCGGGGTCCGGGGGGTCTGTAGATGAGGGTTCCTCTGAGGGTGGTGTTGGGATCGGTGTGGATCTGGAAGTGCATGTGTTCGGCAGTGCTGAGGGTGTCGTCGGTGTTGGTTGAGACTCTGAGGGTGTTCCTGTGGACGATGGCGATGCCTCCTCCGACTCCGTTGGTGCGGTCCCTGCGGGTGATCTTGTATCCGTCCGGGATGGCAATGGCGATGTCGGGGGCTGAAGCGGGATTCAGCCAGGTCTCCGTCAGGAATGCGACGTCTGGGGAGGTTGAGTCGAGAAGGTCCCAGAGTTCGATGGCGTGTTTGCGGGCGGAGCGGGTGTTGAGGAGGATGCATCTGAGGTAGTTGGGTTCTTTCCTGGGCGGTGGTTTGGCGGGGCGGGTGCTGGCGAAGCTGCAGTTCCGGCAGGTGAAGGGCCCTTCGGTGCGCTTCGAGGTGGCCTGGTAGCAGGCGTGATCTTTTCCGGGGTTGAGTGCGTGGAGGGTGCTGGCGTCGTATCGGCGTCTGTTGATGTGGCGGGCGCGGGGGATGCCCGGACCAGGGGGTCTGGCGCTGGGCGCGGCCACGGCGCGGACGGGCTGCGAAGCGGCCGCCATAAATGGGGAGGTGGGAGGGAGGAGCAGGGAATGGGGCAGCGAATGGGCAGTGAGGGGGCGGGGCCGCAGGGGCGCAGCGGCGGGATACAGGCACAGAAAGGAAAAAACGATCACACTCAGGGGCAGCAAGGGGGCACAGAAAGGAAAAAACGATCACAATCAGGGGCAGCAAGGGGGCACAGAAAGGAAAAAACGATCACAATCAGGGGCAGCAAGGGGGCAAAGAAAGGAAAAAACGAGCACAATCAGGGGCAGCAAGGGGGCACAGAAAGGAAAAAACGAGCACAATCAGGGGCAGCAAGGGGGCACAGAAAGGAAAAAATGATCACAATCAGGGGCAGCAAGGGGGCACAGAAAGGAAAAAACGATCACAATCAGGGGCAGCAAGGGGGCACAGAAAGGAAAAACGATCACAATCAGGGGCAGCAAGGGGGCACAGAAAGGAAAAAGCGAGCACAATCAGGGGCAGCAAGGGGGCACAGGAAGGAAAAACGAGCACAATCAGGGGCAGCAAGGGGGCACAGAAAGGAAAAAACGAGCACAATCAGGGGCAGAGGCAGGGCACACAGACGGAGCTGTGTGGTGGGGGAGCGACCTACCAGTCAAGGTCAGGGTTCGCTCTCTTCACCACGCAGCGGCCGCCATAAATGGGGAGGTGGGAGGGAGGAGCAGGGAATGGGGCAGCGAATGGGCAGTGAGGGGCGGGGCCGCAGGGCGCAGCGGCGGGAAACAGGCACAGAAAGGAAAAACGATCACAATCAGGGGCAGCAAGGGGGCACAGAAAGGAAAAAACGAGCACAATCAGGGGCAGCAAGGGGGCACAGAAAGGAAAAAACGATCACAATCAGGGGCAGCAAGGGGGCACAGGAAGGAAAAAGCGAGCACAATCAGGGGCAGCAAGGGGGCACAGAAAGGAAAAAACGAGCACAATCAGGGGCAGCAGCAGGGCACACAGACGGAGCTGTGTGGTGGGGGAGCGACCTACCAGTCAAGGTCAGGGGTCGCTCTCTTCACCACGCAGCGGCCGCCATAAATGGGGAGGTGGGAGGGAGGAGCAGGGAATGGGGCAGCGAATGGGCAGTGAGGGGCGGGGCCGCAGGGGCGCTGCGGCGGGAAACAGGCACAGAAAGGAAAAACGATCACAATCAGGGGCAGCAAGGGGGCACAGAAAGGAAAAAACGATCACAATCAGGGGCAGCAAGGGGGCACAGAAAGGAAAAACACGATCACAATCAGGGGCAGCAAGGGGGCACAGAAAGGAAAAACGATCACAATCAGGGGCAGCAAGGGGGCACAGAAAGGAAAAACGATCACAATCAGGGGCAGCAAGGGGGCACAGGAAGGAAAAAACGAGCACAATCAGGGGCAGCAAGGGGGCACAGAAAGGAAAAAACGAGCACAATCAGGGGCAGCAGCAGGGCACACAGACGGAGCTGTGTGGTGGGGGAGCGACCTACCAGTCAAGGTCAGGGGTCGCTCTCTTCACCACGCAGCGGCCGCCATAAATGGGGAGGTGGGAGGGAGGAGCAGGGAATGGGGCAGCGAATGGCCAGTGAGGGGCGGGGCCGCAGGGCGCAGCGGCGGGAAACAGGCACAGAAAGGAAAAAACGATCACAATCAGGGGCAGCAAGGGGGCACAGAAAGGAAAAAAACGAGCACAATCAGGGGCAGCAAGGGGGCACAGAAAGGAAAAAAACGATCACAATCAGGGGCAGCAAGGGGGCACAGGAAGGAAAAAACGAGCACAATCAGGGGCAGCAAGGGGGCACAGAAAGGAAAAAACAAGCACAATCAGGGGCAGCAGCAGGGCACACAGACGGAGCTGTGTGGTGGGGGAGCGACCTACCAGTCAAGGTCAGGGGTCGCTCTCTTCACCACGCAGCGGCCGCCATAAATGGGGAGGTGGGAGGGAGGAGCAGGGAATGGGGCAGCGAATGGGCAGTGAGGGGCGGGGCCGCAGGGCGCAGCGGCGGGAAACAGGCACAGAAAGGAAAAAGCGATCACAATCAGGGGCAGCAAGGGGCACAGAAAGGAAAAAACGATCACAATCAGGGGCAGCAAGGGGGCACAGAAAGGAAAAAACGATCA
This sequence comes from Calotriton arnoldi, assembly GCA_963921515.1. Lineage (NCBI taxonomy): Eukaryota > Metazoa > Chordata > Amphibia > Caudata > Salamandridae > Calotriton > Calotriton arnoldi. The sequence continues at coordinate 627,102 of CAWUFW010002863.1, forward strand.
CAATCAAGGGCAGCAAGGGGGCACAGAAAGGAAAAAACGAGCACAATCAGGGGCAGCAAGGGGGCACAGAAAGGAAAAAACGATCACAATCAGGGGCAGCAAGGGGGCACAGAAAGGAAAAAACGATCACAATCAGGGGCAGCAAGGGGGCACAGAAAGGAAAAAAACGATCACAATCAGGGGCAGCAAGGGGGCACAGAAAGGAAAAAACGAGCACAATCAGGGGCAGCAAGGGGGCACAGAAAGGAAAAAACGATCACAATCAGGGGCAGCAAGGGGGCACAGAAAGGAAAAAACGATCACAATCAGGGGCAGCAAGGGGGCACAGAAAGGAAAAAACGAGCACAATCAGGGGCGGCAAGGGGGCACAGGAAGGAAAAAACGAGCACAATCAGGGGCAGCAAGGGGGCACAGAAAGGAAAAAACGAGCACAATCAGGGGCAGCAGCAGGGCACACAGATGGAGCTGTGTGGTGGGGGAGCGACCTACCAGTCAAGGTCAGGGGTCGCTCTCTTCACCACGCAGCGGCCGCCATAAATGGGGAGGTGGGAGGGAGGAGCAGGGAATGGGGCAGCGAATGGGCAGTGAGGGGCGGGGCCGCAGGGCGCAGCGGCGGGAAACAGGCACAGAAAGGAAAAACGATCACAATCAGGGGCAGCAAGGGGGCACAGAAAGGAAAAAACGATCACAATCAGGGGCAGCAAGGGGGCACAGAAAGGAAAAAACGATCACAATCAGGGGCAGCAAGGGGGCACAGAAAGGAAAAAACGATCACAATCAGGGGCAGCAAGGGGGCACAGAAAGGAAAAAACGATCACAATCAGGGGCAGCAAGGGGGCACAGAAAGGAAAAAAACGATCACAATCAGGGGCAGCAAGGGGCACAGGAAGGAAAAAACGAGCACAATCAGGGGCAGCAAGGGGGCACAGAAAGGAAAAAACGAGCACAATCAGGGGCAGCAGCAGGGCACACAGACGGAGCTGTGTGGTGGGGGAGCGACCTACCAGTCAAGGTCAGGGGTCACTCACAACATTTTTAACTCTCTTTTACTATCTTCCTCAAACCAATTTCTATTTTTTCCAATGTTCCAACTACTGTTTATCTACATGTCTCAATTTACCTTTTTTCATTTATTAATGTAGACATACAAATTGTTCACTTTCTCATTACATTCCGAGCTACCTCAAGGAATGTTAAGGGCTTAGGCAACCCTATTAAAAGACAGAGGGTTGTATGCCATTTAGTCAAGCTTAGAACAGATATAGCATTACTTCAAGAGTTGCATTTGTCTGAATTGGAGGTTAACAAATTGAAAAACTGTTGGGTTGGTAATGTATTTGTCTAGCCTGCAATGGTGAAGAAAAATCGTGTACTTATTCTCTGTCATAATAAGTTAAAAATATCTATTACTAGTCAAGAGCATGACTTAGAAGGCAGATGGATCATAGTCAAGTTGTTCATTGATAATGTATCTGTTACAATTTTTAATGTTTATGTTTATGTCTCAGTAGGCAATATTTTTGGGAATACTATTTCTGTCAAATTGCACCACAATAATGATGATTAGATTATTTTAGGAGGTGACTGTAATCAGGTTATGGATCTTATCTTAGATAGGATGGGAGTAATGCATATCGTTATATGCAGACGACATGTTGCAAAATTTGACAAGAGTGACTTTGACAATCCACATACTAAGAGATATGTTCCATATTTTCTGCGAGGTCTCCGGGTTTACCATAAACTGGGATAACTCCCTAATATTCCCAGTGGGAGACTAAGGCCAGAGAGAGGCACTTGCCCTGCCATTGAGGGTGGAATTGAATAGATTTAAAAACTTTGGGATATGTATTACTAGAGACCTGGAGTCACACTGCAAGGTGAACCTGGCCCCCCTCTAAATTAGACTAGACCGAGATGTTAAGCATTTGCAGTCGCTGCCACTCTCCTTGCTGGGTAAGATGACAATGTTTAAAATGCTGGCACCTCCCAGATTTCTCTACGTGCTGCAGTATTTGCCACATTGGATCCTGGATTCTTTCTTTGCAAGGATGGACACACTAGTGCATCTACTGTTGTGGGCAGAGGGTCAGCCTAGGGTGGCACTACGGGTCCTTCAAAGATCCAAATATGAGGATGGAATAGCTCTGCCAAATATTAGGAAATACTATGAGGTGGCACAAATGAGCGTGGTTAATCATTGGGCAAACGTGGACTGAGAGGACCTGGTGCTTCGCTATTATAGTCTGGGAATGGACGAGAAGAGTTACGTACTCACACTCTAAGCACAGATACACACTGTCTCAGAGGATGTGGGCAGGAGGGCAACTTTTAACATATGATCTGGAGTTGTCCCAACATTAAGGGTTTCTGGGAACCTGTGTGTTGAAGGAATGAGGCAGCAATGGGCATACACCTCGACCTCCAACCCAGGCTCACAATATTGGGAATTTGGGGACAGACCGACCCCACCTGGTATCAGAAAAGTTTGGAAATCCTGGGCTGCATGATAGCAAATGAAGACATCACTCAGAAATGGGGCTCGGGGAGTCCCCCCAGTACAAAACCTGGGTGTCAGTAATGGAACACTGCAGACTTATGAAGAGGGACTTATACCGGGGAAGAGGATGTCAAAAGAAATTTGAGAAAATGTGGTGGGTTGGAACGTTGGGACCACCTAGACCCGCAGAGGAAAAAGGTTGACCCGGGGAAATGTGAAAAAGTGGATAATGCGAAGTGGCGCTGCAAACTTGATTCTGTATCTTGTAGACAGGGACACTGTGAACAGTGGTGGAGAGGGGATCTGTTGCATTGTGCTGGTTCTTTTGTGTGTCTTGTATAAACTTAATGAAAACACTTCAAAAAGAATCTGAGTAATCTTTCATTCTTATTAATTGCTATATTTTCATATTTTTTATAGTGTTCGTTCTACCTCCTTAATGTTTTCTCTTCACCATTATGTACTGCTGTTTAATCCTTTAATAAACTTAAACTTAAAGAAAAGCTTTTATATAAAAACAAGTTCTAATTACTTTGCATTATTAAAATAAATTGTTATATCTTTAAAATTTTTACATTTTTTACAATTTAAATATTTTTTAATATTTAAATTTTTTAAATGTAATATGATTAATATATATTTTCATTAATTATAAATTAAGATACATTAAAAATATTAATGTAACAAAGTAAATTTAAAAATGGTAAAATATTAATTTGTATGGCATTAAAATAATTAATATAAAATATACATTTAAATATACACTTTTTAAAATCTCCCTACCATCGTCCCCTAAAAACCCAATATCCTGCTACTAAAAAAATAAATGAAACCATTATTTATAAACATTAATACAACTGAAAAAAAATTTCAACAATTTCATAACTAATAGATTATCTTACTAAAAACACAAATAAAAAACAAAATGAACATGGAGGGCCTGATTCACAGAACTAACTTACGTCAAAACGTAAACGTAAACGTAAAGTTAGTACTTTTTAGGTATTCACAGAATACACTTACTCATTTTGGTATTCACAGAATGAACTTACTCATTTCGGTATTCACAGAAGTTAGTAGTCCTAACTTTAGGACTACTAACTTCTGTGAATACCGAAATGAGTAAGTTCATTCTGTGAATACCAAAATGAGTAAGTGTATTCTGTGAATACCTAAAAGTACTAACTTACGTTTACGTTTTTGACGTAAGTTAGTTCTGTGAATCAGGCCATAGAATCAAACACATTATAGTAAATTACATACAAATTAACACTTACAAACAATATTACATGCAACAATATTTTCTATATCGATATTTTTTACAATTTTAAAACACTATCTTTACCTTCAATATTCATGTTAACTATATTTTTGAAATTACGATATTCTTGACCCAATATTTTTGTGTCACAATATTTTTTCAGAAATTTTGTCCAAACACTGTAGTTATAAATCTCCAAATTTACGACTGTGTGAACGCACATGAGGATTCATAGGTAGCAATAAGTAAGAAACCTGGAGTATGGACTTATTCCATGCTCTTTTTAAGTTCCCCCTCGGTTCTTTGGAAAGATGCTGGTGCTGGCACTGTCTTTTACATGGGCTGCCATACCTGGGAGGTCCTCTATAAACAGGAGAATTGACAGATCCTGCTATTGTTACTTGCTATTGTTAATTCTATTTTTAAGTTTGGTGAGTGTGACATACTGGTCCCAAGCTTTCTATGGACACGAGTGAAATTTTACTGTTCCTTTTACATGTAACTCTCAGCTTCTGGGGTAGGGTTATTTAGTTTAATTTTTGGAGGTATGTTTCATATGTAAGGGTTACAGCAACCATTCCTGTAAGTGTAGCGATGTGGTGGTTGGACACAACTTGCTTTATAAACGGGAGACTGAGGAAAGGGCCCTCTTCTTTTAGAACTATAAAGCAATAATGGCAGGTAGAATGCAAAAAATGGTATGTGGCTTGAGTAATTATACAAAATGCTACGGGTATTATAGTGGCATTCTTTCACGAAACACACCTACACTACCTGAAACACAGGAAAATGGCCAAGAAGTGAAGGGGTGACTTGTGATACTCCTCATATTCAACACTCTCTAGAGTAGTTGCAATATGGATATCCAGTGGGATGTCCTTCAAGATGCTATCTGTTACTCCAAGGACAGATATATACTGATCATGGCATCCTTGATGGACAGGACCTATGTCTTCTCAATATGCATGCTCCCAATGTACTGGATATGTCATCCATCATCAAGTTGTTAGACGTGACAGCTGCCTAGGTTGCCCCCATGATTTGGGCTGAAGATTTTAATACAACAATGGGCAGTATTCTAGTTAGATTTCCACATAGGTCTTGCATTGCCTCTCCCCTTGCCAAACAACTATAAGGCATGCTAGGTAATTTAGGTCTTCTTGATATGAGGAGATTATAACATCCCCAGAGACAGATGCACTCCTTCTACTCCTCCCCCACAGCAGAATAGACTATATATTTATCAGTGGGTAAGAGTCTGAAGGCTGTACCAATTTCCACTGTTTAGGGAGGATTACATGTGACCATTTTTCCTCGCTGTCTTTTGTAGTCTTGATATGGTTGTAGACCCAAGATTCCTCTATGGAAACACAGAGTGAAAACTCCATTGGATGCAAAACAGAATATTTTGAGAACTATTGAGGCACTGCATCCGATAGCATAGTGGAGTTGGAGGTGATAATAGTGGTTTTTGGGGCACTGGTATCAGGAAAACCTATGAGGCTTAGACAAAAATTGAAGGTAGACACTGCAGCTACTGGGAAACAATTGATGTGCTTAAGCATAACGTTGCACTCAAGCCTGAGCTGAAACATGAATTGTCAGGCAATAGCTGTAGAAATGGGGAGTTCTATATATTCCACAATAGATTTTCCTGTGTATCCTGTAGTTCAAAACTCCATAGAGAAGGTGACAGATTGGGAAAAATGCAAGAATGCTTACTGACAAAGGAAACATTGAGGTAATCCATTATATGTATCATATATCAGGAGCATACATGGCAGTTAACATAACAGGCAATTAATACTGATTTCAAAACCTATTTGTAAAGATTGTATTCACCCTGTGAACGACCAGACACCTCACTATTGTGTTCTATAGGGCGTGTCTACACAGACTGACCTGGGACCAAAAATTGGCCTTAGATGAAGCTTTGTCTAAGAATGAGTTGGTGTTATTTTGGGAGCCCTGGCAAAGGGGAAGACTTTGGGAGTGAGTGGATGTCAGAAAGCACTAACCGTGTGGTCTAGATCCAAGGGGATTGACAAATGTTTCCACACTTCTCTGAATCCATAGCCAACCATCCACAAAATAAGTTGGTTAGCCGCAGACCCAGGTGAAGGGGAATGGGATAAGAGAGAAAACAGAGACCCTGGATATTGAATTCGGGTTTGGCATTCAGCTGGACACAGCCTTCAATTGGATAAGCACTGATATCTAAGAAATAACAAGAGATCTTTTAGTCGTATCACACTTGCAGAAGCATCTAAGATCGTCTATCACACTTGATATACATTCAGAATATCTCTGTGTTTCCAATTCTCTAACTTTTGGTGGAGCTCTGAGTTTTTGCAAAACTAAAAACGCAAATATTATCTCTAAAACAGATACCATGAATTTAGAATTATTGTGATTCTCTCACTATAAATAACTACCCTCTGTCTTATTAGAATATGTTCCCTGACTCGAAAATACATTCACGGTACAAGTTAATGAAGTGCAATGTAGCAAACACACATTAGGAATATAAGGTTTACCTACAAGCAATCACTTCCCCAACCTACAGGGCTATTGTAATACAGTACATGCATCAAGAGACAATATATATAAAGTCTTTAAAGTGATCTGATCCTTCTCATTCCTCAAGTTGAATACCACGGTGTGCAAAAAAATCCAAGTTTATACTCCTTAAAGATAGCTCTTGAAACAATAAATAGAGTATATCTCCATGTACAGGAACGGACTCCTAAAAGTACTACTCTGCAATCAGTTCAGACATCTGTTGATTCTAAAAGATGATCTCAAAACAGTCTTTAAAGGTTTTCTTAACTGTGGCAACAGGGTCCTGGCTCAGAAACTATGGATCTCGATTGCACAGGTAAGAGTGGTGGGGAGATGGGATGGGGAGGGGCGGGGCAGGATGGGGGGTGGTGGAAGTTGACAGACGACGAGATAAGTAATATTAAATAAATGAAACCACTTAATTTGCCCTCGCCGCTTTTATTTATTTATTTATTTATTTAATATTACTTATCCCGTCGTCTGCCTACTTCCACCACCCCCCACCCCGCCGCTCAACCGTTCTTACCTGTGCAAGCCGCTACTGCTCCCTTATGCCTCCACTCCTGTATGCCCTGATAATTAAGCCTCTGCCCAGCATGCTGAGGCTCCACATGGAGTGATGTAACGCACACAGTGTGACTATATGTGCATGACATGTTGGTATATCTTAGAAACTAAACACAGTCAGTTCCACACATGCTAGAAATCATGAATGAGGATGCAACTGTTTCTGAATTCAGCACTAATTGGTTCAAATCCATTTGGGACACCTGCTCTCCATAATGTAGGTCTCTCATAGCAGACAGACATATTTAGGTATGCGACTGTCACGTGACTGTGATACTTCAATGCAATTAAACATAAGCAAATCAATATCAGGCATATGTGACTTAATTGCATTTTGTTCAAGGTTGCCCTTTTCCATGATTGGCAGAGGGGCATTGATAAATATGGTAGTGTTGCCCCCAGTGCCTATATGTGTTTCAGTCAGTGTTTAATATGTGCTGGGTTTTGCCGGTGAGCAGAACTAACACTTACATTTAATCATTGGCACTTATTTTATGAGAATACACCACAGGGGCGATTACTTTTTAGCATAACGCAAGCAATTCAGTGTATTAAAAAATATTGAAACTCACATGACCAGACTATTCCTGCACCTTGGGGTGACTTGCAATTGTCCGAAATGTCACACTTGTTCAAGTATGATGGCTAGTAGGTAATACTGGCACTGCCTTTTGGCAGTATTGGATGGTGCCGGCTGCAGTGGAATACTTGCGGCCCTGGCACCTATATTTTTACAATTTAAGCACTGGTGAGAATTCTCCTAGTTTCCAAGAAAATTATTTTGGAAATCGAATAGCTTACAATATTTCTTGATCTGGGTGGGCATGTGACCTACGGTTAAATTGAGTACACTGAAATTACACTATAAAAGGGGTAGATTATGTGTACATGAGTAGAGTGTTACTACCTGGCATTCCAATTGCAATATCTTCCTGAAGAGTTAAGTGAAGGACAGATTAGGGAACGCAGTCTATTGGAAAGAAGTTATGTCAACATAGAATATACCTTGTCCAAATGGGAACTCCCAAGGAAAGGAAAGAAGGAATTCTTGTCACTAATGCAGAGGAGGAATGGGGACCCGTTATCAAAACTGTACAAAGCACTGCTTAGAGATGGATTCGCCCAGGTCTTGCTGATTAAACATATATGTGAGAGAGGTTGTCAGAAGGGATACATATAATGCAAATGTTAGCCTTACAGTTTTTAAATATGTGCATAGGACATACCTTGCTCCTGTCATCTTCTTGAATTACCCTACACACATAAGGCAAAGTTCAGGGTGTGGTATAGATGGGGATGATCTATGTCATATGGTATGGAAATGTAGAGTGCAGAAGAGTTTCTGGCATAAGATGGTGGTGCACCTGCGAAAGGCCAAAGGTACTACGATAAAAGTAGGTCTTTCAAACTTTGTTCTGGGATTACAATCAAGCCCAATGGAAAAAATGTATGTGTTGCTGTGCCACAACATTAAGCCACTAGCTTGCAAAATTATGCATTGCAATAAACTGTTTGCAAAAAAGGATTCCATATATGAATCGTGGTGAAAAGACCTATGCGAATGGAAAGCGCTGTCTATGGGCCTTATTTTGATAGTGGGTGGTCAAACCACCGCCTGTTATCACGGCAGTCAGGAGACTGCCCGACAAGCAGGCGACAGTCCGACCGCCCAACTATGATAGTACCGCCGTGCTGGCAGTCGGAAAGTGCTCTTTAACGCGGCGGCTTATGCTGCAGCCCAGGAAAAGGGCCACAGCACAAGCCACAGTGTTAATGAGCACTTTGTGCGTGGGGACACTACATGTGGCCCACGAGGGACGGGGCCCTGTTTGGGGCCCCCAAAGTCCCTTTCCGTAAACCTTTTCATGGCAGTTCGACCGCCATGAAAAAGCTGTCGGAAAGGGACATCGTAATCCCGACAGCGGTGCCTGCCTCAGCACCACCGCCATTCAAGGGATAGGATTCTGACCGCCTCCCCGAAGGAATCGTAGATCCTGTCGTATGCGGTGGTCTTCCCCACCGATGGTTTCTGTACGACTGCCTGCATCATAATGCGGCGGTCAGACCGAAGGGCTCTCTGTCGGTGGGACCGCCACCGATGGCTTGTCAGTGGCAGTCCCACCGACATCAAAATCAGCCCTATGTTTATGGTCCGAATTGAGCCAAATTGATCATAAAATTGCAAAACCACAATTCTGAATGAAGAGAATTATTCGAAAATGTAATGACCAACAGAGGACATAAACAGTTTCTGGCATGTCTTCCTTGATACGGCTTCCAATTTGTATCTATAAATTGCATCATACTTAATCCACAAGCTCACGACACCAGTAATATAATTTTTGTTTTTTTGGTTCCCAAAACAATAAAGTAGTCTTAAAATTCTTAAAAACATATTATTATTATTATTATGATTATTAACGTAACATTATTATTATTATTATTGTTGTTGTTATTAATAATATTGTTATTATTATTATTAGTTGTGGCGGCAGGCACGAAGGCGTAAGCCCGGAATACACGGACGGGACCCTGAAAACCGGGTCGATACGCCAGGAGTAGCGAGTCGCCACAAAATGGGGGCCCCCAGCTCCGCGATCGCGGAGCTGTGCAAAATCTATGGCGGAGCCCTGGAGGGACCTGAAAGCAACTGAAAGCGGCCCCGGGCTCGACCCCACTGCTGTTCCCAGGTGAGGAGTAGCTCTGGGGTGCTGGTCGAGCGCCGAGAGCGGCCGGCGCCCTTCCATCAGGCGCGAAAGGGAACTTGAGCACGCGGGATGGATCCCGATTGAGCGTGAGGACACAGGCCCCTTAAGCAAGCGCCCCCACCCCCCGCTGCCCCAGAACAGAATATATTAGCGCTACGGGCAGTGAGGACTTTGCGGAGGGGGAGGCAGCGAACAATGGGAGAGCTGACTGCCGGGGGACCCGGTAGGCATAGCGGGGGCCCCGGGTGAGCACTACACCTGAGGAACACGGGAGTCGACCTGCGCGCCCTCACATCGCCAGGAATCTACACGGTGCAGCAGCCCGGAGCCTGCTGGGCGGAGGCTGGTACCCGGCAGGCCGGCGAAGTGAAGGCACAAGTGGCAATACTCCGCCGGAGTCGGGGCCACCCAAGGTGCCTGGGTCAGGTCCTGGGCAATGCTGCCGCGGGGGAAGGAAGCTAAGCAACCCTGAAGTCTGCAGCCCCCCAAGGGGGGTGGAGGCAGGAAGAGGCCCAGAGCCCGCCGAGTAAAGCGCCAGAACCAGGCCCGCGGCGGTTATTCAAACAAGTTCACAGAGAGGCGTGAGGTAGGCCCCGGGGTGCGCAATTAACCGTGGCCGAATCTGCAGTTGGTGGGCCCTGCGGAGAAGCGCTCTCTTATCACCCAGCGGCGACTGGGCACTGTGACTACCGGAGGCCCTGTGGAGGGGAACTGAAGAGTAGGGGCACCAGAGACGGCCTTAAACGTTGGTGCTGAGGCCTAGACGCCATTATAGAACCGCCGGCCCTAATACCTGAAGAGGCATACCTGCTGGCTGCCAGCCCAGAGCCGACCGGGAGGAGCTGCACGGAGGCGACGCAGGGAAGAGACAGCAAGATGGTACCGGCGCAAAATGGCAGCCACATGCGACACAAGCAGGAAGGTGAGAAAAGTCTCCCTGTGAAAGCAGGAACAGAAAGAGCGCCGATCTGGGGTCAAATTTGATGCAGCATGAGCCCTGCGCCTGGAGGCAGCTGACCATATCGCAGAGGAGCCGGCACGAACCGAGAGGTGGAGATAGCAATTAGAGCTAAGGTCTGAGGACTCTGCAGGGAAGACGTTCCTTTTTCACCTGCCCAGTAAAGGTCAAGGAGACAATTTCCAGGCGCAGTAAACAGCGGAATTCACACCAGAAGGTGACACAAGACACCCGCATTGACAGGGGCAGGGGCCTGGCGAGACACGGCGACCTCCAGGGGCAACGCTGTGACCAGAAACTTGGAAGATTGACCTCCACGCGCTATCAAAGCAGCCAAAGCAAAAGTACGGCACCCCAACAGGAGAGCACCTGGGTACCCCTGCGCTGAGGCCCGGAGGCTCCTGGACAGTAAATGCAAGTCACATGCGACCTGCAAGGACATTACAAGAGCGCCACCGAAATCTGAACCAAAAAACTGAGAACAAGGCAGTAATCCGCTTTCCACTGGCCGGCAGCCTCTGGGATCGGTAGTTCTTCGGCCCTTCTGTGAAGGAGGCGACTGGTCGGAAGCTGAAAAGAACCTGCAAACACAGCGGAGCCCCGGAGCGACGGAAATATGGGGAGACAACACCAAACTAATGGCTCACAGGCAACGGCCCCGGCGCCTCAGCAGCTCCTGACTGACCTAGACCAAACTCAAACATCGGATGCTACCATGCCACAAGCGAGGTCCGACAAATTAGACAGAGTGCTGGCAGCAATAGAGCACTCCCGTATCACAATGGAGGACAGATTTGGGGCCCTGTCCTCGGACCTTGGTTTATTACGCGACGACCACCGAAAGTTGGCCGACAGAGTAACAGAGGGAGAAAAAACCCTGACCAGCCTTCAACCGCTAACTAAGGCACATCAGGACAAAATACAGAGCCTCCAGGCCCGGGTGACCATGTTGGAGGAGAAGACAGACGATTTGGAGGGGCGATCCCGCCGCAGCAACATCCGAGTGATAAACCTGCCGGAAGGAGTAGAAGGTTCTCATCCTGAAAGGTACATCGAGACTTGGATCAAATCATTCACCCAGGATGCTGAACTCACACCTTTCTTCTCAGTGGAAAGGGCCCACAGAGTCCTGGCTCGGCGCCCACCCCCCACCGGGATGCCTCCACGACCGCTGCTCCTGAAACTGCTTCATTTCAGAGACAGAGACGCTGTGCTGAGAGCGGCCAGGTAACACGGCCCGCTCCAAGTCGAAGATAAGCGGGTGATGATCTTTCCTGATTACTCTAAAGCAGTGCAACAGCAAAGGGCCACTTTCATAGAAGCAAAGAAAATGCTCCGTCAAAAAGGAATACAATATTCGCTGTTGTTTCCAGCCCGTCTTCGAATCATAAACGATGGAGGCACCAAATTCTTTACGGATCCAAAGGCAGTATTTGAGTGGCAGAGACCAATATCCCGGGCGGCTCGCAGTGGGAGACAGTCTGCAGCTCGAGGAGATCGAGGGTCGGGGGCCCGGGGAAATCGGGAGCACAAGAAGCAAGAACAGAAAGGACGCAGCCCAGCTGCGGGCCTCCCTAATCTCGAAGAAAAAATAGCAGAATGCAGGAGGGCTATCCAGGCAGCAGCTAAATTGGACATAGCCACAACAGCATGAGACAGAGAGGATGGCCCACATATCTTCTTGTCTAAGCAGAGACACTAGTATTTCCCGAGAAGACTCGATAACCCCACCATTGGTGACCCCCCAGACGGCGGACACATTGATCTGAATGAGCCGGCCACTTAAAACTGGCCCTCTTTTCCCCCCTCGTGGCACACACACATGTTACCTGCGCGGCAGTGTCAATCCCAGTGGCAAGCACATCGATTTGAAATGTTTAGCCGCTTAAGATCAACTTTCCTTCCTCCCTGTATGCCACACATACACGCCGCATACACAGCAACGTCCACCAATACCTCGGCATTGAACGCCGCTGCCAGTAATTGCCTTGAAACACGCTAAACCCATGACCGATACATACAGCAAAATGGGCCGCGCAAGGCCACGGCCTAAGACAATCCAGCAAAGTACACCCCCCACAATACATTAGAATGCAGTTAAACCATACAGTTTGGACGTATCACCAGTTCTGATAGGTCCGCAATGTTGGAACCTGGTTCCTCACGATTAGTTGTTGCATCTCCCAGTTGCCTTAAACCTTTACGAACACAATCACACCCGGGGCGGGCGCCTCAATATGTCGGATCAGCATGTGGGATGGGAGGGGACAAAAACAGGACGCAACACCTTCCATGCCTATTCTCCTGGCTTCCTAGAACTAAAAGGAAACAATGTCAAGCACAACAGATATTAGCTTCCTGACCTTAAACGTCAGGGGCATGCACACAGCAAGAAAGCGGTCTGCAGTGTACTCATACGCGAAGCGGCAAAAGGCGCAGATCATGCTGTTGCAAGAATCGCACCTCACCTCAAAAGAACTAGACCGATTACAGAAGCGCTGGCGGGGTATTTTCTGTGCCACCACCTACTCTGCGTTTGCCCGGGGGGCAATGATATGGCTTAGACCCGGGGTTCCGTTTAAAGAAACACGTAGGATAGTGGACAGAGAAGGGAGATACGCATTCCTAGAGAGGCTGTTAGATGGGCGACCTCTGTTAATAGGCAGCATCTACGCCCCAAACACGGACCAAGGGCAATTCTGGGACTCACTGTCGACAGTTCTTCCACAATTCACGCATGCGCCATGGGTGCTGGGGGGTGACTATAATTGTGTACTAGACCTGAAACTAAATTGCTCACACCCCCTGAGCTTGGGATCCCCCGCGCAAGCGCACGCAGAACTATTTCGCCTATGGATGCAACATTGGGCTGTGGCGGATGCATGGCGAACCCAAACCCCGACCACTAAACTACACTCCTACCACTCAGTACCCCACAACCTGCGCGTGCGACTTGATCGGTTTTTATGTTCGCTGGAAATATTGCCTATGACCCAGTATACAGATTATCTGGGGAGAGTAATCTCAGCTCACAATGCACATCTGTTAACTCTCTAATGGAGACCGCCTCACCCACCAGTTCCAACTTGGAAACTGCAACGCGAGTGTCTAGAGGACCCGGTATTTCGCCACGATCACGAGACTAGCATCACAGAATACTTTGAGGACAACACAAACACAGCATCCAACAGATTGTTATAGTGGGATGCTTTTAAAGTTGTGATGCGAGGAGCCTGTATCAGACAAATAACTGGAGTGCGCAGGGCACTTGATAGAAGTTTCGAAAAGGCAGAACTCAGATTAGCATTGCTGACTAAAGCAGAAAATGCAAATACAGCAACCCACACACAAGTCGCGGAGGCGGAAATAGAGTATGAGGAGGCTTGGCGGACCTGCGGCGATACAATTTTAAATTATACGCAGCTAAAAGACACAAGGAGGGAAACAGATCAGGCACACTTCTGGCCTGGTTGGCCCGCCAGCATCAAGAAATCCGCCCAATTACCGAAATTAGGGACTCCTTAGGCGGAATCGTGACAGCCCAGTCTGACATTTTGCGGCTCTTCCGCGATTACTACGCAACGCTCTATCGGTGCCCCACACGAGACAGCCGGGATGCACTTGCCCGATTCTTAGACCGCCTTACAATGCCCCAAATTCCGAGCGAGGACGGAGACCCTCCTGGAAGAAGAAATTATGCAGTCCAACATGAAGCAGGCGGTCTGCGCACTGGCCCGAAATAAAGCCCCGGGGATGGACGGTTTACCCCTAGAATATTATCACACTTTCATTACTCAATTGGCGCCACGATTGATCGCTATGTATGCGGCAGCCCTGGAGGGGGGGGGACTACCAAGTTTGCTGCGGGAATCTCTAATAGTTTCAATCCCGAAACCTGACCGGGACCTGACACACCTAGCCTCGTACAGACCAATCACGCTACTCTCCACCGACTGCAAAATCCTGGGCAAGATCTTGGCGGATCGGTTGGGCCCTCTGCTTCCGCCACTCATACACCAAGACCAGAATGGATTTGTGCCGGGCAGAAATACGTCCCAGAATATTCGCAGGCTCTTTCAGGTTCAGGATTGGGCCAGAGAGCACTACCCCAGGGCGGCCTGCCTGATCCTGGACCTTGAAAAGGCGTTTGATACCCTAACATGGCCATACCTCTTTGAGACACTGAAGCGAATGGGAATAGGCCCCACTTTCAGGGTGTACATAAAACTATTATACATGAAAATCACCTCCAGAATACAGCTGGGTAAATATGTCTCCTCATCCTTCCCAGTAGAGAGAGGCACCAGGCAGGGGTGCCCCCTCTACCCCCTCCTATTCACCGTGGCTATGGAACCCTTAGCGATTAGATTACGGTGGGAGGGGGATGCATGGGGCAGCCCAATTGCAGGAACCACCCATATTGTGTCAATGTACGCGGACGACCTACTACTTTACGTGAGGGATATAGAGTCCGATCTCAGCCCCATAGGAGACATTCTCTCAGACTTTGCAGCCACAACGGGGCTTAAAATCAATTGGGTGAAATCTGTCATATACCCCCTAAACCCTCATCTTCCCTCGCGGTAGTTAAGATTTGGGGCCTCTCGCATAACATGGAGCACTGGTGCTCCAAGATACCTCGGTATCAGGCTTTATCACTCACTGGCTGACCTCTTTGAGGGCAATCACCGCCGAGCCCTGCTGGGAGCCAGGACACGGGTAAACTTCTGGAAGGCATTGCCCTTGGCACCCATCGGCAAAATTGCATTAGCCAAGATGATCCTAGTACCGCAATTTCTTTACTATTTTGCCAACACTCCTGTTATCCCCTGTGCTACTTTTTTCACGAACTAGACACTCTACTGGGTTCCCTCATATGGGGCGACAAACGTCGCAGAGTCGCACTCTCAAAACTGCAGCTCCCATTGAACCAGGGAGGATTGGGGGCGCCGTCCTTTGAGGCCTACTTTTATGCAGCGCAGTGGATCTCTAGATGGACGGCGGGACGCCACTTAGCAGAGACGGCCACGGACGAGGGGCCCATGTCAACACACGCCGTTTGTCGCCTGCTGCTCCCAGGCACGCAGCCCAGAGCATCGCACTCGATCCAGGTAAAGGTGGCATGGGCATGCATGCTGCGAATACATCGCATTCCCAGCAATACCCTGTTATACACCCTTCTGTACCAGCTAGCTGGCCTGCCCAAAAAGGAAGGGTTTTACACTGCCTGCACAATACAAACCTGAACGGATCACAACATTCTAGAAGTTGGATCTCTGTTCGAGGAGGGGCAACTGTTGCCGTTCAATCGCCTTTCGGATGAGACAGGCCTCCCCCAGGACAATTCTTACTACACAGACAATTAATACTCAGCAGTTTCACTGAAGGGGAACCAGCGACGCACCCAGTACTACATGCAATCCTCCACATGGGACCGGGGAGGCACTTAATCACATGGCTTTATAAAGTGATTCGGGATCTCACTGCCACTACACTAGCCCCGCTGCGACTGAAATGGGAGGAGAAGATAGGTCGCCCATTCCATGACAAGGAATGGGAATGGGTTTTAGAGTACCCGAAGAAGGTATCTAGAAATGCCCGCTTCAAAAACATACAATTTTCCATACTGCACCGCGCTTACCTCATCCCAGCAAGGCTCCAGCACTTTTACCCAGATGCACAGTTGGTATGCCCGAGGTGCCAATCTGCAGACGCAACATTTGTACACATGTTCTGGTCATGCCCCACACTATGGCCCTATTGGCAGACTATCCACGGGACACCGCAGGAAATAACAGGACTCAAAGACATCGACACATGGGAAGCCAGTGGGTTGGGGCTCTTTCGTAAGCATAAAACTCTCAAGGTCCAAGCACGCTTTGCCTCCCTAGCTCTTCTATTGGCAACAAGGGGGATCGCTATACACTGGAGAACCCCAAGCGGCCCCCCTTAGCAGCCTGGGTGGGAGCAGTCAAGAAATGGGGCTCAGCGGAGGAGGACACAATTAGGAGGGAGGAGGCATAAGGGACACGTAAAAGACACATCTCCATGGAATGGTCCATGCTACTGCATCAGTTCTGCCAGCATAGGGCTGACACACAGCAACCGGCGCTACCCTCGAGCGCACCTGAGGGCTTCAACCATGCCACACAACCCGGGCCCTCTCTTGGCGCAAGAGACGGCGAGCCACAACAGCCCCAAGAGCCGTGACCAGACAATACCCCCCCAGAACGGAACACTGAGGAGACACAACAACACTTTGGCTGAACAGCATTCCCAATGGCTTACTCGTCCATGGCAGAGCCCCTGATCCCATCCCCTGCCTATGAAAACACACGACGAAGTAGATTCCTTTGTCCCTAAAGGATAAAGCAGACAAACCAGGTCGCCCGACCGAATTCCCCAAGTTTTAATCACCAGTTAGGCACACATGCCGGTTGATTCTTCCCTTTAACAAACCAACTTTATATCCCATGACACACCATCCTGTTAGGCAAACATTGAAACTTATCAAGACCCACTCAGTGCCGCAAGATATGTATGATCCAATTACAGTTCCCTTTTGTTTTTACTTGTGATTCCAGGATCTCACCTGAGCTAGCGAACCATAACATATGACTGTTAAGTCTTGATTAACTACCATTTATGTATGCCTACTTATTGTGAAATAATGAAATGCCAATAAAAATTGTTTAAAAAAAAAAATCAAGTGAATCTGCGTATTTACCGACTTACATTTCCAGCATGTAGAGTGACGGCAAGGATCATGGGGAATATAGTAGTAGTGCACTGATGATTTGGATTATAATATGGAATCATACATAACTAAACTGATTAAGAGCTAAAGGAGCTTATTTAGGGTTTTCATATGCCAAGCAGCAGCAGATGCCCAATAAACCAGCAACTGCCTAACTGGAGGACACACAGAAGGCAATGAAATTCCAAGCTTCCACCGTGAGGTGGGAATGTCATAATATGGACGGCAGTCCACTTTTAGAGAGCAGAGACCATCAACTTCACTGACCAGATACGCGGACAGGCTATGCGTCAGGTTCTAAATAGGCCTCTAACTTGGCTAACACCACTTTTCCTTAGTAGCAATCAGACTTTTCAGAACTTCATCAATCTCAGTATTGAGTCTACTTTCTGTCTCCCACAGCATCTTGTTCAAGCCAAGCACTTGCTGGGAGCCTGACAGCTGTCTATCTTCCTCTTGCCACAGCTTTTTTTAAGTTTCATTGACACGTACTTCAAGTACACATCAAAGTAAATATAATGCAAGACAAGGGTACAGCCATGTTGATTTTACATGCCTTAAAAGAAATTGGTTAATTTGCTTATACGCACCTGAAACTCTAATGCCGGGTCTTGTGACTATGGTATTCTCTTATTCTACAGAGACACATTAGCTTCATGTTTGAGGTAGATCTGACATACACACTGATGCAAGGCATCTGCAGATCATAATGAATGAAGTAAACACACATCAAAGTTGTATGCTGTAACACTGCTATGCCTCACACAATATGAAATACATGTGTCGGACATCTGGCCACTACTTCCTGTCATGACTTCAAGGATAATCACCTAATAAGACCCAGCATCAGGACGCTGCAACGAAGTCATTGGCACAACCTATTGAAAGAGAAGCTTGGAAATGCCAGCTCTTTGGCACACAAAGACACACGTACATTACTGCCAGGGGACCGAATGAATGACATGGTGATGGTGGAGGTGGTGTGGTCCACATGTGTGTGTTGTATGTATTTAGTATTTGTATAGCACAGACCTAGCCAAGAGGCAGATGAACACTGTACAGGATCAAAAGCAAAGATAAACTTTCGTCCTTTGATGGCAAATTAAAAAACCCTAAACCACTGCATCAGTGTAGGCACAATACTGAAACTAGGTGGACTGATATCAGGCATCTCAAACCTAGCCTGTGATGTGCTCTCAAACTCCCCCCACCACATGTTTATTCACATTAGTGTGGAGGAACCTGAATGAGGAGATGTTGCCTAATGGTGAGGGTAGGTGACTTTGGAACTGGGGAATCAGGTTGAGTCCTGGCATCTGCTTAAGATCATGTGATTCTGGGAAAAACACTTTATCTCCCTGTGAATACAAAAATGGACCTGACCTTGTGGAATGTAATGTGGTACTCATGTAAACCCCTCTAATGCTCTTGGGCCAAGTTTGCGCAACATAAAAACCGCAAAATAAATGTTGATATTGATCCCCCAATTTTCATTGTGCATGTAGGTTTATTTCTGGAGTTAGTTTTTAAGCCTAGAAATCTCCTACCTATGCTTATTCTTATGCAATTCCCCACTCCAGTGCTTAATTTGCAAAAGACTGAGTGCTGGTGCACAAAGCTGGGTTTGGAAGCCTGCCACTGGCGCAATTAAATGGAAAGCGCACAAATTACCAAGTCTGCACAACCTTCAGTCCACTTTATGCCTCTCTAATCCACTTCCAGACACTCCCTGCCCCTTTGTCTCTCTCGTGCAGCAACCTGCTTTATCCTTTCAGATGGTTTTTCCGTCTTTTTCTTCCTCCTTCACCCCCCTTTGTGTGTTTTCTCGCTCTTGCTCTCTGGAAGTATCAGATTAGGAAAATAAGTGTCAGACTCCAAAAATGAGTGCCAGTGGCCCCCACCAGTCACCACTGGAGCAAATTAAACACTGCTCACTCCCTGAGGAATTTCCTCATCACTTTGCTCAACACATTTAATATTTGCATTCAAATATTTTTTTTTTTTCCATACCCTGACAAAATGCCCTGCATTCCCACGCCCTGAACATTTTTGATTAAAGCAGGGCATTGTTTACTATTAGCCATGCTGCCACTAACTAACGCACCTATACAATTGCTATTCAGTATTCAAACTTTTATCCTGAAAGTTATTTTGTTCTCATCACAACATATTTTCTTTCTACTTTTACTCTTAAATGGGTTCATCCATTATAGTTTGTTTAAATTTTCTTTTACACTTATTTGTATAAATTCCACAGAAGTCTTTTAAAATGTATTCTATGTTCTCTGGATTTATCTTTACCATTCCAAAGATATAAAACATGACACAGCTACTCCTTTCTAATTAGGAATTACAGCTTTAAAGCGTATTAAGGAAATCCCAGTGTTAACCTATGGAGTAGGCCTCAAAGTAGTGAAGAACGAATTTAGGGGGTTTTCACTAACCCTGGGCGTAGTTCGCGAAGTAGCGCTACGCGAAGCTACGCGAAGTGCACTTCGCACTACGCGAGCTACGCGTAGCACTACGCGAACTGCGTAGTGCGCTGTTCGCGATGATTGCACAGTGCCGGATGCTTGTCCGCACTGTGCAATCATTGAAAACGGCATCTTGCACAGTGCGAGCTGTCCTTTACTGCCGCTCGAGTAGATTTTTACTCGAGCGGCAGCTTTCTCAACGCGGACTGGTAGTTTCTCATCGCGAGCGGTCGCGAGCATACGCGACCACTCGCAATGAGAAACCTGACCTCCCGCGTTGAGAATCTCGCCGGGAGGTTTATTTTCCACGCTCGCGATCGGCAACTTGATGTTGCTGATCGCGAACGAGGAAAATGTATCGCCGGGATGTCATTTTGCTTGCTCGCGGTCGCCAACTTGACGTTGAGGACCGCGAGCAAGCAAAAAATGACCGCTGCACTACGCTACGCGTGTTTGCACTGTGCTACATGCAATTCGCGTAGTGCGAAGTAGCGCAAACTTCGCAAACTACGCGAGCGTAGCGTAGTGCTTTGCCCAGGGTTAGTTTTCACTACCAGGACATGCAAAACGTAAAAGTACATGTGCTACCTTTTACTTACACAGCACCCTGCCCTAGGGACTAACTAGGGACTACCTTAGGAGTGACAAATGTGTAATAAACGGGGAGTTTAAGGTTTGGCAAAGGGTTTTAAATGCTAATTCGAAGTGGCAGTAAAACTGCACACACAGGCTCTGCTTTGCAGGCCTGAGACATGTTTAAAGGGCTACTTGTGTGTTTGGCACAAGCAGTGCTGCAGGCCCATTAGTAGCATTTAATTTGCAGGCCCTGGGTATATGGAATACCACTTTACAAGGGGCTTACAAATAAATTAAATAGGCCAATTGTGTATAACCAATGTTACCATGTTTAGGGGAGAAGCACATGCACTTTAGCACTCGTCAGCAGGGGTAAAGTGCTCAGAGTCGTAAGGCCAAAGAGAAGAATCAGCAAAAAAGAGGAGGTAAGCAGGCAAAATGTTTGGGGGAAGACCACCCTAAGAATGACAAGAAAGAAAGAAACAAACAAACAAACAAAGAAGAAAGAAAGAAAGAAAGAAAGAAAGAAAGAAAGAAAGAAAGAAAGAAAGAAAGGATAAGGGAGATAAGAAGAAAAAAGAGGAAGGAACAAGAACAAAAGGAAGTGAGAGAAAGGCAAGAAAGAGGGAAGAGAAAGAAGGAACAAAAGAAAGTGAGAGGAAGGCAAGAAAGAAAGAGGAACAAGAAAGAAAGAAAGAAAGAAAGAATGACTGTCAGTTAGGGTTGCAAACATACAGCTCCCTAATGAGCTTATATTCAGAGTTCATGTGAGCTACTGTATGATAAACAAAGGCCAC
The DNA here is from genome assembly GCA_963921515.1 of Calotriton arnoldi. NCBI lineage: Eukaryota > Metazoa > Chordata > Amphibia > Caudata > Salamandridae > Calotriton > Calotriton arnoldi. Next base: position 648,262 of record CAWUFW010002863.1, read on the forward strand.
TTAAAAAGAAATTTACAACAGCATTGGCAGGCAAAGGGGAACTGATAAAGCGGAAATATGCCTCATGCTGACTTCTGGTAGAAACTGTCCTGCCATTACATCAGACTCAAAATATATAAATGGGGAATGGATCACTTGTACCTGTGTAACCAGGGTTAGTTGTTCTTTACCATCTTAGTTAAAAACCCTAATTCACGTACATAGGCCATCAGGCGGTATATCTTGATTCTCCGCCTTACTAAAAACGTGACAGCATCATCATCGGGTTTCTTTTGTATGCTTCCTCCACCAGGAGGGAACCACTGGTTATTTCAGTAGTGATCAGTGATAAAAACAGGTGAGGGTGCTCAAGTGAGGTGAGTTAAAAAGTCCTCGTGCTGCCTAAACTGTAACTTTATTCAGTTTGGAGCAGAGGAGAAGTAAAAACAGTGTTGTGCGCGTTTGGACGGGTTATTAGTCCTCCGCACTTATGTGGTCAAAATGTTTCGGCCCCTTCGAGTGCCCAAAGGGTCGGGGGGCCTTCTTCAGGACCTAGAACGAACAAAACTGAGTGTTGTCCCAGTCTAAATGAGTAATTAAGTCATAGGTCAATAAGTACCTAGAGCTACACAAAAAGAAAAAGAGAGATAGGGGTGTGAACAGAGATCACTGCGTTCATAAGGTCTCATGGTGATGCATGCTGTTCTTACAATAAACAATTTACATTAAAAAATCATAGAAATCGTAAATAGGTTCAAATTGAACAGATCATAAGCAATAAGCAAATGAGAAAATGGCAATGCTTTATACCAAATGTACGGAGCGCCGCGTGGTTAAGAGTGTAAATGGCTGATAGCCGTCTGGTAGCAATGGGGTGTGTTGAGGACGCAGCCTGTGGTCTGCTAATGCATGGCTGTGATTGCTTATATGTCTCGCTATGCAGGGGGGAGACCTTAATTGGTATCAGGGCCCCTGCCTTTAATCTAGGAGTTAGATGAATGGTAGATAGTATCCTGAATGTCAGAAAGTTAAAGGTAGTGCAAGAGTTCATTGAGACGCATCTAAAGATAAAAATGTGCCTTGCTGATGACTCTCATAAGTCGATTACAAGGAGGGCTGTAAATTAGTATGCGGGGTGGGACATGGACCTTTCTGTATGTGTAGGAAATAACCATGCGTGCATGACTCGAGTGATTGATTCAGCGTAGGCGGCGGGGCTGCTGGTGTAAAGTCATTACTGACGCGAGCTAAGCTCGCATACCTTATATGCCCCAATTCCGGGCTTCCTCAGGACGCTGGCGGCAAGTTGGACTGTTGGAATAATCAAGAAATACAAGTTCACACTCTTTGTGGAGTTAATACGTTACGTGTCAGTAGATGTCGGAAGATTCTTCGTATCGCCGTACCTGGCGTGGCAGTCATTCACGACTTGTGCTTGCTCTGAATCCAGTGTCCTGGATGACGCGGGCACGTTAGGAACGGCCAATAAATTCCTTGCTTTCAATGGCCATGGTAAACAGACTCTGAATTGAGCATGCTTGTTCAACTTAACCCTTCGTTTGAATGGAGGAAAAGATTTGTGGAAAAAAAAAATTGTGATGAAATTGTCTTCATTGGGGAAATTCTTTTTTAGAGAATAATCATTAAGGAAGAAATTTAGAAATGGATTTTTAAGAAAAATTGGTTTTTTTTTTAAAAATTGAGAAAATTTATGAGAACATTTTTTGGAAAGGAATTATTATGCCCAGATTTCCGTAAGATCCAGTATTCAATTTTCAACATGGTTATATTCATTTATCACAATAGTGCACAGGTAAGGGCGCTGGATGGCATGCAACCAGAAAAAGGGTGGTCACCACCGGTTGTTTTTCCATTATCTCATACTCGGTTACCGGATATGGACCAGTACCTCGAGGTAGTATTCCATATTTTATCAGGATTTAGGTACTCTGGTGTGGACTGAGAGGTCTGTCTGGCAGTTGTTTTGAGTTAGGTAGACGTTGTAAACCTCGGGATGGGTCATGTCAGGCTAGTCATTATAATTCTCATGATGGGTAGAAAGTGTCCTGCCATTACATCAGACTCTACAAACAAAGGCAACACTAAAGTAAAAACAAAGTAAAAACAAAAACACTGGCACTGAAGGGAACTACCTTGTATGCGGATATTCTCCTTGTGAAAGGGCTCAATGCAGTCACTCAAAGTGAAGTTAGCCAGTGCCTGACATAGGCTGACCCATTGCCCCATGCTGTATGCTGTAGTGTTTGGAAGCAAAATGTGAAAGACACAATAACAGATCAATAGATGAAGAGAGGTTGCTAAAAGCTCCTTTAAGTAAGTATATTATGCATGCAATTTTAGCAAAATGAGAAGGTCTTGGCAAATGCCAGACCTAAAAAAGTATATTGCACCAGGCTCCAAGATTATATGTCTTTCTACAGAGAAGCAGTATGTTGTGCATGTGTTATGGGTAGCCCAAGCCCATACGCTACTTAGCCTCTCGTGAGGGTGGAACACACAGAAACAGATTCTTAGTCTGCAATAAAAGTAGAATTCCTCCTTTATTGCAGTAGAATCTGTTTGATTTCCATCTGCACCTGTGCATTACCATCTCCGTATTTGTTATGAGTTGAGTGAGTGGTTTTATGCTCTTTTAAATAATATATATAGGGGTAATATGAATCCCCAAGTTTAATTCTTGACGTCAAAACACTAGGGAAATAAGACCTCTTCTGTAATGTTCTTTTCTTTTATTTTAAAGACATGTGCAGAGATAGAAAAACAGCCGACACGTGTTTCGCCCAAAGGCCAGGGAGCCAGGGCTTTCTCAAGGCTGAGTATAGTCACAAAGTGATAAGGTTATGAAAAAAGGATATATAATTAGGTAGAAATAAGAGAAAAAGAAAAATAAAGAAAGGGAAAATGAAAAGGGAAAATGAAAAGGGAAAATGAAAAAAGGGAAAGGAAAAGGGACAACCGGAGAGAAAGTACAGAAGGTAGAGCAATCAACAAGGAAAGGGTTCGTGAGTATGAAGAGCGATACACAACAGTGCCCAGAGTATTTGAGAATGTAAAGAAAGAGCAAAAAGTAAGGCAATTAGCAGAGAAGAAGTTATTTATAGTATATGAAGCAGTTCGTAGTTATGGAGAGTGATGCACAATAGTGCCCAGAATATATGAAAATGAATAGTGAAGACAAAGGGGAAAAAGAAAAGAATTTTTCAGTGTTTGGAATTGTGAAAAAAAGGAAGAAACATTAAAAGAATCGGAAAAGAAATAGGACAAGGTAAATTAAAAGTAAGAAAATGATTCAAAACAAATAATCGTTTAAGAAACAATAAAGCTGCTAAAGTAAATATTTAAGACATTTTGACATTAATCTTCAGTGTGTAAATAAAAAAGCAACAAATATACAAGGAAAAAGTTGAAGGTAAGGTAGTATTAGACTAGGCAATTATATAAAATAAAAATACAAATAAATATATGTATTATACATATGTAATGTTGTAGAGCCACAGAGGAGAAATCTCCAAAAATAACATCAAAAACTAAGAATACATTCCAGTCATGTGTCCAAGTACAAGGAATAAGGACCAAAGCAAATTACAACTAATCATGGATTGTCCATTAGAATCAACAACGTGAGGATAATCTACACATTAATAAGAACCACCGCTAAGTGCAAATTCCCATAGTAATAGACAAAAATATGGCTCAGAGGTTGACGATCACAAAAAGGAAGAAAGTGCGCCTATATCTGTAGGATATTCGCTTGGTAATAAGTAATGCGTGTGCTCATAGGTTGTAGACCAGGGAAAACTAATGCGTATTTGTATAAACGGTATGGAAGAGATAAATATGCGTATGCTCATAAGTTTGTGAGTGACCACAGGAAAGGAAAAACTTAGCAAAATCAACAGAGAAAAGGCTGTTGCTACAATGCATGTGAGCTAGCAGTCGAGGTCAACTTACCAGCATGATCTTGCGCGGTTTGAATAGGATATCTGAAAAGTGTATGGTAAAAGTTTGAGCGACAGGAGTTGAGCAGGGAGAGTTAGACACCAGGCAGTGATGGAAAAAGGGGATGCGAAAAACAAAATAAGTGGTGCAATGCATGAGGTAAAGAAAAAAGATTATAAATGGCTGAAAAGCCCGAAAAAGTAAAGCAGAAGGCCTGGAAAAAGATGTCGCCGAAGGAAAATAATCCACAAGAGTTACAGAACCATAATATATGCTAAAAATAGAGATGCCTAATAGGCTAAAGGCGTGTGGTAAACGGAAGGTCTAAATAAGGGGAGCATGAGGGGAAAAGCCGAGAATCGGGAAGTGGAGCTACTTACAAAATGCGAAGCTCTAATGAGCGAGACGTCCTCATCTAAGTCTGGATGTGGTCCAAGTGAGCCGTATCAAGGCAAACCGGTTTCTTAAAACGAAGAGAGATGCCGGAAAGCAGATAGAAATGACGTAAAAACAGTAGTCACAAATCCTAGTATGGGAGGGTTCAAGGCTGCAGTAGGCAGTTACCGGAAGGCAAAAACACAAACCAAAATTCCGGGCCAGATAAATAATAGGCAAAAAGGGAAAAATAAACATAAATAAAATGAAGTTGAAGAAATGTGGAGAAAAACGAAGAACTAGAAGGAAAAGGAAAAACCTGGCATTGTAAAGGGTAAATTTCCTATTATAGAGTGAGGAAGCAGTGCAATGGTAATAAATTAAGCCATTGCATCCGGGTAACTAAAGAAGAAAAGTTCTATTTGGCCCAATCCTGTTATATTAATAAAATATTATATTATAAAAATGAAATAAAGGCTGCGGTCTCAAAGAAAAGAAATGACAAAAAGAAAAAGAAGAGTAGAGAAACAAGGAGCGATATAAGAATATAAGAAACACAACATATATGTAAAATAAACATATATAAAATAAAATAAAGAAAAAATAATAATAAGTGGATTCTCTGGTCCGAAAAAGGAAGGATCGAGGTTGCGGTCTCCAGTAAAGGAGGTGGACCGATCTAAGGGGAAATTAAGATACAGATATAGGCGCACTTTCTTCCTTTTTGTGATCGTCAACCTCTGAGCCATATTTTTGTCTATTACTATGGGAATTTGCACTTAGCGGGGGTTCTTAGAAATGTGTAGATTATCCTCACTTTGTTGATTCTAATGGACAATCCATGATTAGTTGTAATTTGCTTTGGTCCTTATACCTTGTACTTGGATACATGACTGGAATGTATTCTTAGTTTTTGATGTTATTTTTGGAGATTTCTCCTCTGTGGCTCTACAACATTACATATGTATAATACATATATTTATTTGTATTTTTATTTTATATAATTGCCTAGTCTAATACTACCTTACCTTCAACTTTTTCCTTGTATATTTGTTGCTTTTTTATTTACACACTGAAGATTAATGTCAAAATGTCTTAAATATTTACTTTAGCAGCTTTATTGTTTCTTAAACGATTATTTGTTTTGAATCATTTTCTTACTTTTAATTTACCTTGTCCTATTTCTTTTCCGATTCTTTTAATGTTTCTTCCTTTTTTTCACAATTCCAATCACTGAAAAATTCTTTTCTTTTTCCCCCTTTGTCTTCACTATTCATTTTCATATATTCTGGGCACTATTGTGCATCACTCTCCATAACTACGAACTGCTTCATATACTATAAATAACTTCTTCTCTGCTAATTGCCTTACTTTTTGCTCTTTCTTTACATTCTCAAATACTCTGGGCACTGTTGTGTATCGCTCTTCATACTCACGAACCCTTTCCTTGTTGATTGCTCTACCTTCTGTACTTTCTCTCCGGTTGTCACTTTTCCTTTCCCTTTTTTCATTTTCCTTTTCATTTTCCCTTTCTTTATTTTTCTTTTTCTCTTATTTCTACCTAATTATAAATCCTTTTTTCATAACCTTATCACTATGTGACTATACTCAGCCTTGAGAAAGCCCTGGCTCCCTAGCCTTTGGGCGAAACACGTGTCGGCTGTTTTTCTATCTCTGCACATGTCTTTAAAATAAAAGAAAAGAACATTACAGAAGAGGTCTTATTTCCCTAGTGTTTTGACGTCAAGAATTAAACTTGGGGATTCATATTACCCCTATATATATTATTTAAAAGAGCATAAAACCAATCACTCAACTCATTACTTTGGCTTCAGGTGGTCTCTGGGTGAAACCACCGTTTTGGTTTGTGCCACTACCCATATTTGGGTCATGACCTATTGTGTGTGAACCCTGGTTACACCCACCAAGTTGAACATTTGCCTATCACAAGAAACCAGGCCAACATCACACCAATATGACCCCAAAGCACTAATTTTCAATGACCGGAGCTCCAAGGGATAAATGAACCCTCTCAATTAGATAAATTTCTATATAATTATCTCCATAAGAATTCCATGGCAACCTGAAAAGACCGGAGAGAACACCATAACCAAAGGATACAAGAGGTATTCTCCAACCCAGGAGGACCTCAACAATACAGCAAGCCGAACCCACAATCAGCCAAATCAATCTTCCAAGCACTTGAAAAAGCAGTAAAAAAGGAGACCACTAAGTGGTGGGAAGCCGCAAGTTTAAAAAAATACTTGGAGGCAGACAGAATACCAAGAGGACTGCGAATCCTAATCTTTCCTCCAGTGGAAACTACCAACCCTGCACAGATTGCCAGATGGGAAGAAAACTTGAGGGAAGCATCTAATAACATGATAAGACAGCTCATAGATATAGCTGAGGAAGAACACAACAAATACAAAACAGAAGTAGATGACCTCACCAAGAGAATAGAAGACTCCAACTGGGGGACATTACCACAAAGAATTACGATATTCTCAATAGAGTAATCGACGAGTACGAAGAGGATCTGATACAACGGAAGAATAGGAAATTCCGTCGGGATCAAGTTGATTTCCAGCTAGGTAGAGTGTATACATTCGCAAAACGCTACGACAACATTACACGAGGGGAGCAGGACCACCTACAAGAAACACACCGGAATCAATCTCAAGCTCAGAAGTAGAGTCACCAGGTAACGAAAACACAGCAACAACAACAAGAGTGGGGGTCGATTTTTTAGAGGAAGTTTTAAGACATCGCCTGGGTTTCCGAAATCAAACCACGACAGATACAAGAACCCGACCAGAAAACACCACAAATATCTCAACACCAAACCGGACCGTGGGGGTAACGACTCGAGCAAGAAGGAGACAAGAGACGGATCCCAAGATTCAAACAACTTAATGATCAATCTCTCCGACACCCCACATACCCAACCTCAAGAAATGTTACTGAACAAGGGTCTGAGTTTTTGCCCAACGGCTTTCTGGGATTTGACCAAGACTATGATCGACTTATTTAAGTTCGCACGGAAACTTAAACTAACATCGTTTTTCCATGACAAACCACCAGGCCAGAGAGAACCTAGACCTGCCATCACCACTGACCTATCAGTTCAAGATTTAGAAAACATTCACCTTATTATGACACTATCGGAGGATCCTGACATTGGCCCTACAACACCACCAATGGTGGCCCAGGATCTGGGGTTTGCTACCAATTATACTATCGACACCGATGCAAAGACACAATCTATATTCTGCCCGCAGCTACCACCAGGTAACACCATTGATCTCTTCCATACAGCTGTCAGTAAAGATCTGTCTAGGGAATTCCATAAGTACCCAAAAAACAAGACGTTTCTACCCAAGAAATCTAACAAACGCTGAGAACTGTGCACTTAAAGAACTAGAACGTAGTCAAGACACGATCATAAAAGAAGCAGACAAAGGGGGTAACATTGTTATAATGCATCCAGACGACTACATCGCGGAAGCAAAAAGACAGCTAAGTGATCAAGACTGTTACAGAAAATTGGAAACTAATCCCACTAAACAAATCCTTACAAATCTGAAAGAGAAACTTGATAATTGGTATCACAACAATCTCCTTACCTTAGAAGAACGTAACAACTTATATATTGAACATCCCACGATGGCCACCCTATATCTGCTACCAAAAATCCATAAAAACATCCACCCACCACCAGGCAGACCCATCATAGCAGGGATAAATTCCATCTGCTCTAAATTAGGGGAATTCATTGACTTCCATCTGCAACCATATATGAAGGATCTACCATCATTCATAAAAGACACTAAAGATATTCTGCTCAAATTGGATAATATACCATGGACATCTGATTGTATACTTACAACAATTGATGTTGTAAGTCTTTACACCTCCATAAAACATGAAGATGGCATACATGCAGTAAGAAAGGCACTTTCGACCAAACCAGCTCACTTCTTTGAATCTAACCAAATGCTTCTTGAGATGCTATTCTTCTGCCTTACTAACAATCTGTTCTCATTCAACTCTGAATATTTCTTACAATTACAAGGCAGTGCCATGGGGGCCAAATTCGCCCCACCGTATGCATGCATTTTCATGGGAGAAGTAGAAAGATACTGGCTATGGGACGAAATCTTCTCTGAATACACCTCCAAAATACTGTATTGGGGGCGTTTTATTGATGACATCCTATGCATCTGGCAGGGCTCTAAAGAGAGTCTCAAACTTTTCCTAGAGAAAATCAATGAGAACCGATGGAATATCAAAACAACCTCCCATTTCTCGGCCTCAGAAATTGACTTCCTAGACATCACTATTTACGCACAAGAAGGCAAACTACATACCAAGGCTTTCCGCAAACCCTCAGCGGCCAACTCAATCTTGAGAGCAGACAGTTGTCATCCCCAAACAACAATAAAGAATATCCCAAAGGGTGAATTCCGGAGAATGAGACGCAACTGCAGTACCATGAACATCTATGAAGAGAAAGCAACAGATCTTAAGACCAGATTGGAACAAAGAGGCTACAAGCGCACGCAACTGGAAGCAGCTGTTTCTGACTGTGCCAAGATACCACGCCAGGAACTCCTGAAAACCAAGGCTGTGGAGAAGGGTATACAGAGGCCTAATACAATACGTTTTCTTACGGACTACCATAACGGACATTACCACATCCGAAAAATCCTTCAGAAACACTGGTACCTGTTATCAAATAATATGACTCTCAAAGACCAGATCCAAACTTTCCCACAAATGGGCTTTAGGAGAGCAAGAAACCTGAGACAAAAACTCTGTAAATCAGAATTTGTAGACAAAAGGAAACAACCAGAAGCACATTTCATGTCTAGGCCAAATGGTTTTTTCACATGTCACAATTGCAATGCCTGCAAATTAGGCATGAATAAACAGAAAGAACTTACCACACCAGGCAAACAAACAATAAAGATCAAAGAGTGGATCAATTGCAATTCGAACTATGTTATTTACATCATCATCTGTCCTTGCAGAAAGATCTATGTAGGCAGTACCATCAGACCACTCAAAACCAGAATTCTTGAACACTACCGTAACATCCATAAGACAGAAACGGGTCCGCCATTAACGGAGCATTTTCAGGAACACCACCCACACAACAAAACTTTCAAATTCTTTGGTTTGGAACATGTGAAGCAACACCCTAGAGGTGGCAATCGAGAACTTCGCATGAGGAAAAAAGAAAGTGAAATTATTTTACGTATGGACACTGTTAATACCGGGCTTAACAGGGATGCAGAAATGCACTACTGGCTATACAAGTGAAAGCGGAACCTTGTTTTATTTTCCAATCTTTTCCACTAACTTTGATTTTGGTTCTTCCAAGAACTTGGCCATGTCTTAATGGACTATACCTATTATATCACAATCTTGCGACCATTTACCATTTGCCAATTTACCTCTCTTTCCCCAGATCCCATCCTAGATTCGCTACACACCCCATACCATAGATTGTTTTTGGTCCTTGACGAATACGATGCTGCCTACCCATGCCCTAGGTCACACTTGGCCCTCTTTCATCGGTCCTCCTACTGACTCACTCATTAGGATGCCCCGCTTGTTACTTCCTGCAGTACTAACTGGTCACGGGGCCCTACCTCTCTATTAATGTGTGCAATTCTTAATTTCCCCTTAGATCGGTCCACCTCCTTTACTGGAGACCGCAACCTCGATCCTTCCTTTTTCGGACCAGAGAATCCACTTATTATTATTTTTTCTTTATTTTATTTTATATATGTTTATTTTACATATATGTTGTGTTTCTTATATTCTTATATCGCTCCTTGTTTCTCTACTCTTCTTTTTCTTTTTGTCATTTCTTTTCTTTGAGACCGCAGCCTTTATTTCATTTTTATAATATAATATTTTATTAATATAACAGGATTGGGCCAAATAGAACTTTTCTTCTTTAGTTACCCAGATGCAATGGCTTAATTTATTACCATTGCACTGCTTCCTCACTCTATAATAGGAAATTTACCCTTTACAATGCCAGGTTTTTCCTTTTCCTTCTAGTTCTTCGTTTTTCTCCACATTTCTTCAACTTCATTTTATTTATGTTAATTTTTCCCTTTTTGCCTATTATTTATCTGGCCCGAAATTTTGGTTTGTGTTTTTGCCTTCCGGTAACTGCCTACTGCAGCCTTGAACCCTCCCATACTAGGATTTGTGACTACTGTTTTTACGTCATTTCTATCTGCTTTCCGGCATCTCTCTTCGTTTTAAGAAACCGGTTTGCCTTGATACGGCTCACTTGGACCACATCCAGACTTAGATGAGGACGTCTCGCTCATTAGAGCTTCGCATTTTGTAAGTAGCTCCACTTCCCGATTCTCGGCTTTTCCCCTCATGCTCCCCTTATTTAGACCTTCCGTTTACCACACGCCTTTAGCCTATTAGGCATCTCTATTTTTAGCATATATTATGGTTCTGTAACTCTTGTGGATTATTTTCCTTTGGCGACATCTTTTTCCAGGCCTTCTGCTTTACTTTTTCGGGCTTTTCAGCCGTCTATAATCTTTTTTCTTTACCTCATGCATTGCACCACTTATTTTGTTTTTCGCATCCCCTTTTTCCATCACTGCCTGGTGTCTAACTCTCCCTGCTCAACTCCTCTGTCGCTCAAACTTTTACCATACACTTTTCAGATATCCTATTCAAACCGCGCAAGATCATGCTGGTAAGTTGACCTCGACTGCTAGCTCACATGCATTGTAGCAACAGCCTTTTCTCTGTTGATTTTGCTAAGTTTTTCCTTTCCTGTGGTCACTCACAAACTTATGAGCATACGCATATTTATCTCTTCCATACCGTTTATACAAATACGCATTAGTTTACCCTGGTCTACAACCTATGAGCACACGCATTACTTATTACCAAGCGAATATCCTACAGATATAGGCGCACTTTCTTCCTTTTTGTGATCGTCAACCTCTGAGCCATATTTTTGTCTATTACTATGGGAATTTGCACTTAGCGGGGGTTCTTATTAATGTGTAGATTATCCTCACTTTGTTGATTCTAATGGACAATCCATGATTAGTTGTAATTTGCTTTGGTCCTTATACCTTGTACTTGGATACATGACTGGAATGTATTCTTAGTTTTTGATGTTATTTTTGGAGATTTCTACTCTGTGGCTCTACAACATTACATATGTATAATACATATATTTATTTGTATTTTTATTTTATATAATTGCCTAGTCTAATACTACCTTACCTTCAACTTTTTCCTTGTATATTTGTTGCTTTTTTATTTACACACTGAAGATTAATGTCAAAATGTCTTCAATATTTACTTTAGCAGCTTTATTGTTTCTTAAACGATTATTTGTTTTGAATCATTTTCTTACTTTTAATTTACCTTGTCCTATTTCTTTTCCGATTCTTTTAATGTTTCTTCCTTTTTTCACAATTCCAATCACTGAAAAATTCTTTTCTTTTCCCCCTTTGTCTTCACTATTCATTTTCATATATTCTGGGCACTATTGTGCATCACTCTCCATAACTACGAACTGCTTCGTATACTATAAATAACTTCTTCTCTGCTAATTGCCTTACTTTTTGCTCTTTCTTTACATTCTCAAATACTCTGGGCACTGTTGTGTATCGCTCTTCATACTCACGAACCCTTTCCTTGTTGATTGCTCTACCTTCTGTACTTTCTCTCCGTTGTCACTTTTCCTTTCCCTTTTTTCATTTTCCCTTTTCATTTTCCCTTTCTTTATTTTTCTTTTTCTCTTATTTCTACCTAATTATATATCCTTTTTTCATAACCTTATCACTTTGTGACTATACTCAGCCTTGAGAAAGCCCTGGCTCCCTGGCCTTTGGGCGAAACACATGTCGGCTGTTTTTCTATCTCTGCACATGTCTTTAAAATAAAAGAAAAGAACATTACAGAAGAGGTCTTATTTCCCTAGTGTTTTGACGTCAAGAATTAAACTTGGGGATTCATATTACCCCTATATATATTATTTAAAAGAGCATAAAACCAATCACTCAACTCATTACTTTGGCTTCAGGTGGTCTCTGGGTGAAACCACCGTTTTGGTTTGTGCCACTACCCATATTTGGGTCATGACCTATTGTGTGTGAACCCTGGTTACACCCACCAAGTTGAACATTTCCGTATTTGTTATGTTGTCAGTTCTTCTCTGTTATATAGAATATACAAGTAGAAAACTATTACGTAGAACACCTTCAGAATGTGGATGGGATTTTCTAGATTTGTGGAATTATTATAGTGCAAAAACTTTATAGATTGTTTCCATAGATTACTGAAGGCAGAAGAACCAGTAAGATCAAACTGTTCCTTTACATGTAGGTACTCCTTTCCATGGCCCATATAATTCATTAGATAAATTCTGCCATCCAATGGATTTAAAAAAGATTTTAAAAAACAATTTTTATCTCTAGTCTGATAGTGTCCTAGTTGTGAGTGCGCCTAGCACCACCAGACATGGTAAACTTGTCAGCCAGCAAGGTGGGGGGCGGGTTGTAATGGCTTTGTAAATGATGCACCTGTTTTAAAGATGATACAGGTCTTTAAGGGGGGTCAATGGAGATCGGTCAGGATGGGGGTAATGTTATCTTATTTCTTCAGGTGATGGATGGCATGTACAATTTTGTAGCAAGCTGGGTTAGCAAGTGTGTAAGTGTATTCTTGATCACCTTCTTAGGTTCAGTTCCTGTTCTGGTGACCAAACAGCTGACCTTCACCAGGAGTCTCCGCGTACCTTGAAAAAACAAAGGTAAGTATATACAAAGAAGATTACATTTGAACTCTTCCCTTCTACTTTATTATGTAAATTTAAATTTCTCTTATCTCTATCCAGTGAGCTTTTAGATTCTCTCTCTCTGTACGTCTGCTAACTTTTCTAAATGCATACTTTTTGCTGGTTCCTTAGCTATCCCGAATACTTTGCTATATGGGTATATCTTTCTGGTTTATCAGTCAACTAAAAAAGTAATCTAGCTCCTATAGTTTTGGGGTCTGTCTTATGAATTCTTTCCTTACTCAGCTAGGAGGAAGGATAATGTTTCTGATAATCTTCTTTGCATTCTCATACATCTTTCTGTCTTTTATGTTTACCGTGAATACATAATACTTCAGTAACAAAGGAAAACATAAGCCTGGCAGCCTTTTCTTAAATGAAAAAACAGTAACTAGGGAAACATACAGCTGTCATTCCACCTGTCCTTCCCTTCATTCTCCTATCCATGACCAATCTCTGGATCATGGTATTGCATACATGGGCTTCTTCTGGTGTGTTACGGAAACCACCAGTCTCCCCCATATGATTCTACCACACTGCAGTTAGCGTCCTCTCCACAAGTGACATCCTCAAGGCCGTTCTTGGGGTAGCAGATCTCCTAAATCACTCCTTAACGTCTGTGTGAAGTGACAAACATCCTGTAATCCCTCTGGTTTGTGTGATCTTGGTCTTCATTTTCTTCCAATACTCAACTCTGACTTCCGCAACTGTCTCCACTCTTGTTCATAGATCTTCCACTTCCTTCTCTCGGCCTACCTCCCGAATCCACTTCATAACCCTTCTCTTTCTAGTCTCTTTCCTTAGGTTGTGCGCTGTGTTCATCATGTTGGCCACGTCCCTGTCAATGTTCACTTGTCATTCTGCCAATGACAGTAGAGTAAGTATTGAACTCTCTCACAGATATCCTTAAGAGAGGCCAGTGCTGAGTATGGGAGGACAGGGAGCAGGATGTTTCCGCAATACATATGAGAGAAAAACAAGGGCTTGAACAGCAGTTCTGAAGTTGCTTTTGGGCAGTATGGTTTCACTTACTTCAATAAAAAGAACTGCTACCAGCTGTTTTTGTTTCCCTGGCAGCGTGATACTTGAGGGTGAGGTTGGTGTCCAAGGTAAATCTAAGTGACTTGTCACTGGGTGAAAGTCAGGGTTTGAAGCCCTCATGAATCATGTAATGAGCAAGATTTGTACTGTTTCCTGCTTGTTGTCCTTGGCAAGCAGCAGGAATCCTGACTTGGTGGGGTGAAGCTTAGGTAGGCGCTAGACTTCAGGTTTAGATGAGGTGTAGGCAGTGTTTGAGGCATTGAAAATCTGAAGCACAGGAAACTTTCAAGTAGAGTTGTAAATAATCAACATATTGATGAATTCTGCTGTAATTATTGAGTAGAGGTGAAAGGGGCTCCACGCAGAGGCTAAAGATGACAGGGAACAGTATGGAACACAGGGGGACTCAGCAGGTGACAGGGATTGTCTAGGACCGGGAAGTGCCCATGTTAACTGTTAGACCTGGCATCCTTGGCATGATTCTCCCCTAGCTTTTTACCTTCAACCCTCCCCTTTTGCTGACTTTGTTTTTGCTGTTTTTAGGACTCTGTGCACTTTGCCACTACTAACTAAATGTGGTAGAATTGGTTTACACCTAATTGGCACATTTAATTTCTTGCAAGTCCCTAGTAAGGTAGTACTACATGTACCAGGGCCTGTAAATTAAATGCTACCAATAGGCCTGCAGCACTGATTGTGCCACTCCCTTACGTAGCCCTCCAAATATGTCTCAGGCCTGCCCTCGCAGCCTGTGTGTGCAGTTTTTAAACTGCCATGTCGACCTGGCAAAATAAACATTTTATATAAACAGCTATGCTGAGAGGGGAAAGGAGGGGAATTCCCTTTTAAGGACGGTTTCCCTCACACACCAGAGGTGTCATGCTTCATCATAGGGATACCTCCTCGCGTCACGAACCTAGTCGTGATGGGGGCTATAACCCCCTTGCTGCGAGGGAGGAGCACAGGGATGTTTTAAAGAGGGTGTTCATATAACCCACAGAAGAGCGTGATGTGTGGTGTAGGGAGTGCAGTGCTCAAAAACTAGTGATATAAAACTAGCTACGAGGTTAGCCGAACATAGTTTATTATTGCTACCTGGTGCTAGGATTAAAAACAGATAGTGTGTAGTGTAACTGCCGACATTAGAGGCAGTTGCACTGGCAAGTGATCGACATGTTTCAGCCTATTGGCCTATATGAGTGTCTCAGCCTTCATCAGGATCTCTTACTAGCTACTGCTAAACGTGAATGAACTAGGTGAAAAAGAAAAAACAGAAACGTCGGTGTGTAATACTAAACCCGTGATCCGGCAGTTCATCAGATTCACCTGTAAAACCTGCAACAGTCAGGTGTTATACCACATCTGTCCTGGGCTGAGAGCCTTAGGTACATACGCCAATCCAACCGCTCTGCTGGAGCGTGGGGTCCTGTGCGTATGTCCGCCAGAAAGAGAATTCCCCTCTCAGCATAGCTGTTTCTATCCACATACTCGCCCGTCTTACTCCGGACCTGAGGGCTCTTTGTGTGCTTGGTTTATAAGAGTGGGGAGTTTGCCCTCGCTGGTCCTTAAACCTCCTCAAGCCCCCCTGTGTGATTTCATTTCAAAATAAACCTTTTGTCAGGTCCTAACCTTCCTTTTTAATACATATACGTCACCCCTAGGGTAGGCCGAACACAACCCAGAGGGCAGGGTACAGTGAATTTAAAACGTTGGACATGTACTTTAAAGTTTTACAAGTCCTGTTAGTGAAACACTCCTAAATTAATTTTTCCCTGCTAGGCCTACCTCTCCCATAGGATAACACTGGAGTTACCTTATTATATTTAATAAGCTGTACCTTTCAATTGGGAGCAGATAGACAGGCCGAGTTTGGTATCTAAAAAATTGTAATTGAAACAATCTTTTATGGTAAAGTCGTATTTTTGGTCACAATTTTGAAAATGCCACATTTAGAAAGTTGGAATTTTCTTGTACTAGCCATTTAGAGCCTGCAGCCTGTTCCTGGGTCACATGCCTAGCTGTAGCTGGCAGTTGGTCTTTGTATTGCTACCAGGCAGTGAGACAAAGGGAAGGTAGTTGTTGGCAGGATGGGCCTCTCAGAGTTAACGAGGGAGATGGCCTTTCACCTATTACAATTGCACATCACAAAGGTTCTGCCTGAGCACACTCACAAAGGGTTTGGCACTTGTCTTTTGTGACCTCAGATAAGCTGAGGCCTGGGCAGGGAGGAAGTGGATACATAACACCTCAGGGGGTGGCACCTCTAGAAGCTTCCTCTACTTCAAAGTGGACACCAGGTATAAATATTGGACCCTTAGACCCAACTCTTCAGTACACTTCTGGACCGGTGGACTCTGCCAGGAAGAAGGACTGCTGTGCTGCGGGACTGCTGCACTGAAGGGCTGCTGCCCGGCTGTGTTGACCTGCTGCCCCCTTACCTGGGTGAGAAGGACTGGACCTGCATCTCTCAATCCAGGATCCCAGAGTGACTCCAAGAGCTAGTTGACTGGTCTTCTGTTCAGATGTCTGAGGGACAGAACAGGCTTCCAACATCCTTGAACCCAGCACCTGGCCTTTGCCATCTGTGAGTCCTGCCCTGCCAAGTGGTGCCACACTAGTCCTGGACCATTGGACGTGGACCTGAAGGTACTCTGCCAGCCCATCTGTGGATTCAGCAGAACTGACACATCTCCTCCATGGTATACCTCCAGCAGAACCAGGGCATCAGCTCTGCTGCTTAAAGCATCGCCCTTAGAACCAATGCATCAACCTACTTTCCCGAAGCAAGGACTTCGCATCACCCATTGCAGCCCATCGGAACCGCCGCTGTGCGACATATCTCCAAGCAAGGACATTGCATGGCACTTTGCAGCTCCCCAGACAGCAGCTGTGTAATGCATCTCCTTGCCCGGACCTCTCATCGTCTCTACTGCATGACACATCCTCAGCGCGGGACTGCTTATCTCTTCGTAACCAGGATTACGGTAATGTGTTCAGTAGGCCTAAGTGGGTCCCGATAGCCAGCCTACGCTCCATCATGGTCGGACTGAACTTGTGACTTTTTCCTGGTCTGGCACAACCAGATAGCCACAGTTGCAGTTTGGGGCCTTTTGGTCCTATTTTTCAATTAAATCTTTAAAATTGCATATTTCCGGTTATACCGATTAAAGTTTTATTTTAGTTTTGATTTATTTATTAAATGTTACTCTATGTTTCTAAATTGGTGTGGTATTTTTCTTGTGACGTGTTTCACATAAATACTTTACACATTGCCTCTAAGTTAAGCCTGACGGCCCTGTGTCAAGCTACCAGAGAGTTGAGTACAGACTAAAGATGGGGTTTGCTTGTTACTTCACCCTGACAAGGATTGTGGTTGCTGCTTGAGCAGGGTTTCATGCCCCTCAACCAGTTACCCATTTTCTTATATAAACCAACTGGTGTTGGTTGGAAATGTTGGAGAAAAACCATTGAAGGATGTTGGAAGTGAAATCCTTTGAAGAATTCAGTGTGTGCATGACGCTGGGATGGTTGACAGTGTCAAAGGCAGCAAAACCAGAAGGAAGTGGCCATCTTCATCTGTGGTCGGAAGAGGATGATCCATGATGTGTAAGATCACTATCTCTGTGCTGCAGCAAGATCTAAGACAGATTGGTAGTTTTATGGGAGATGGCTGGCATTGATGGGATCTTGGAGTTGAGTGTAGACTGCTTTCTTCAAGATCTTAGCAATAAAGAGTATGGGAGTGATGGGCCAGTAGTTGGCAAGATCATGAGGATCTAGTGTAGGTTTTTGCAGGTTTGGGGAGTTCTGGCCTATCTTGAGAGCATTTGGGAAGATGCCTTGAGTGAGGGATTTGTTGAAACTGAACAGTAGCGGTGGTAGAGCTTCTCCAGAGAGAATGAGGGCAAGAAAATACCTCTATGCCCTACTATCACCTGAAAACATTAGAATTTGGATTCCAGCAGCGATTTAGGTTTAATTTGGAAGTATCATATTTTTGTAACTCTCCAAGCTGTTAATATGCACAACTATTGGCCGGGCAGTCCTGATATATAGTGTGAAATAAAAACACAACAGTTCGGGTAGTCTATAAAGTCTAGCATGGGCTCGATGCAAATTAATCAATAAGCAAGCAAACATAATGCGAAATCACTGCCATTTTAGTGGAGTAGAGCTTTAAACTTAATCAGTTGGAGCATGTAATGCTAAAATTCATAAGTGTTTGTGTTTTTTTATATTTTTCTCTCAATGTAAGTGAGTAGGACGAGACCAGGAAATAAAATAATAAATTGGAGATAACAACTAATGAGCAAGTGCCAGGATCTTCTTGTGGTAAGGACTGTGAGAAGTCCTTGATGATGTGCAACAAGTAAAACTAACAAGAGCTGACTCTACTACTTTCTAAAACCCTTGCTTCATTATGCTGACCTCAGGACAAGGCTATGCTTTTCTACTACATTTTTCAAACACAGATCAGTAAAATGAACAATTATACAACATGTACTGAAATGTATTAAAATGCATGTGAATGTGTAGGAATACTAACTTTTTAGTGGTTTTAAGCGTATAAAAACAGCATACCAATTCAATACTAAAATGCAATGGTACACGTTAAGGCAAACATGAGAGTTGGTGTTTTCACAGTACACATATTTGTATTAAGGCACAGATATAGGTAAATCCACTTTCGCAGGGTTCTCTTTTTTGCTGGGAGGCAAAACCTCTGCAATAATTCAATAACAACACTGTAATTATTTCAGTTTTAATTTCTTCATTGTCACTGTCTTAATCATACTTCAGCATATTAAGCAAGTTAGCTGGGACAGAGACCTTTTTGATGCAAGTGCATTGGATGATGCATATCATAAGTTTAATTAGCATGTATAAAGTCACCAGTATAATTTCAATCATGATTTAAAAAATATTAATTCTCCAATTCCCAAATATCCTTGACAACCAAGACCAGATTTCTTCATTGTCACTGTCTTAATCATACTTCAGCATATTAAGCAAGTTAGCTGGGACAGAGTCCTTTTTGATGCAAGTGCATTGGATGATGCATATCATAAGTTTCATTAGCATGTATAAAGTCACCAGTATAATTTCAATCATGATTTCCAATTCCCAAATATCCCTGACAACCAAGACCAGATTACACTCAAGTTGCTATTAAAACCAGTTTTGATTTCATGTTATTTCTTAACAATATATTCACTATGGTCTATCTGTTCATGTATGATAATTGAGGTTTGGGGGAGATTTATACAACACTTTTGGCTGCCAGGACGTAATACAAAGTAATTCTATTTTGTAATATCATGTTTTTCTGCGCATCTAACTGATCTGTAATCAACCCTAAAGAAATAGCAGTCAAGTTGGCTACGTCTTCTATTATTTCAGGATTGCATCTAGCCTGTGGAATAGGCTGCTGTATACCATACATGGGAAAAAGAATGGGCAGTGGCGGCTCGCATAGGGCGTGCTGCGGGCGGTGAGGCGGTGAGGCGGGGGAGAGCCAGGGTGGGGGGGGTAGTAAACTCGGACATATGATGGAACGGAGAAATGTAATAATTACTTTCCTCCGTTCCGTTGTATGTCAGAGTTTACTACCTCCCACCCTGCCCCTCCCCGCCCCGCCTCACCGCCCCGCAGCACGCCCTATGCGAGCCACCACTGAGAAAGGGACACATCTGTTTGCCTCAAAGATTTTGCTGCAGCCCCACCATCTTCGCAGAGAGTGAACAGCAAAAGGTCTATTAACTGCGACGACATAACTAGACCAACCGCCCTCAGCCCACTCTTGATGCAGCCAGGAATGGGCTTTCGTTCCATAGATGAAAGGAGCATATCCTTTTTGATGTTGACTTTTGTGAAACACCGTACCAGTGGGAAGTCATTTGTCATATGGAGGTGACAAAAAAACGTATGGTCTCTACAACAGTGTCACACTCACTTTGGGCCACAAAGACACTTTGACTGCCTGCCCTGTGGCTCGCAAACCAACCCAAAATGAGTAGCATCTGGTCTGTAATGGCCGTGGCGGTTGTTATATCTTTCGAGTCCTTGGAAAGACCGGGGCAGATCCCTGCACTCTCTGGCAGTTTCTGTCTATGATAGAACAAATTAAGGCACATTTCATTTTTGCTGAGAGACACTGAGCACACTTCTCCCTCACATCAGCAGTCAAGTGAATGTGAATCCAGCAGGAAGAAAGATTAATTGTTTAGTGGTATTTCTCAAACAACAGCACATAGGAATTGATCACATAGGCAGAGCGGCGGCCTCGCTCAAGAACAGGTTTAGTACAGTTGGGTTTCTTGATAACTCCCCATTCCACAGTGATGATTTATCCCACCGAGAGCCAGAAACTCAGGACAGCAGCATCCGGGAGATGGCCACTTACCTTAGGCGCAGGTGGTGATGATAGGGGGTGATGGGTGCAGCATTGCACGGAGGTGGACGTACAGGCGAAGGAGGGCGGAACTGGGGAACCAAACCACTCACAGGTGGTGAGGCAGCAGAAGAAACAGTTCCAGAAGTGGTTGCCTGCCTGGGGCTTGATGCAGGTTCAGGGGCAGGCAGTGATGGGTCTTGTCTTGGGAAGGAGCAGTAGGGTGCAATTATTCCTTTCAACTTAGCCTGCTGACTCTGGGTGATACTCGCAGTGGAAGTGCTGATCTATGTCACTCTCCTGCCCTACAATTGAAATGAAGTGTGTTACTCACACGCTCAAGAGGTGACTCTGAATTCCGAACCACAGGATAAAGTCCGTAAGTAAGCATGTGGCAACTGTGATGGCACCTGCTCTTGCACAGAGGTAAGCTTCCAACCACCTTGAAAACATACAAACTATCACCGTACTTGAATATGAAGCACACCTCGGCATCTGGATGAAATCTATCTGCAGGTGTTCAAAGGGCCTCAATAAAGGTGTTCATTATCCTTTTCCCAGCATTATAGGATTGACAAGTGACACAGGAGTGGCAATTATTTTGGATCACAGAGGAAAATGAGGGTGCATACCATTGGGTCGCTGTAGCATTTAACATGTCGCCCCCATTGACATGGGAGGCTCTGTGATACAACCGTGCAAGGTTGGAGATTCGAAATTTCAGTGCGGCCACACACTCATTGCTGTTTCACCACACCCCCTCAGGATCCCTTTCCCCAGTGGCGTAACGAAACTCGAGTGGGCCCCCCTGCAAAGTACATGGAAGGCCCCCTTTCTGGCTCACTCAGTAGCTCTCAGGCCAGCATACTTTGCTGAGGGGCCCCCCTGGAGCTCGGGGCCCCTCCACACTGCGGGGTCTGCGGGGGCCTTTGTTACGCCACTGCCTTTTCCACATTTCAGCTTGAGCCAATTCTGGCTCTCACTCTGAGGTGCATTCCTGAAACACAGATAAATCTTTCAGAGAAAGTACAGGAATAAATCAGTTTGTGCAATATACATGGCAACATCAGCTTTTTCGGACAACATAGCCTTTCTGGTGGCTGAATCAACTATTTTGTTCCCTGTAGACATCTCGTCATGAGGGTATAGGTGGGCAGCGCACTTGACTACTGTAATTTGTTACGGTAACATTAGAACATTAAGGGGCTTATTTATGAGAGCCCTGCATACCTTTTGCACCACGTAAAGTGGTATATGCGTGACGCAGGGCTCTAATTTCGATTTATGAAGCCACGCAAAGCCACCCTGCACGGCTTTGATTGGCCTCATAAATCATGAGTAAGGCGACGTAGTGCAAATCGCTGTGTCGCATTACTCTGCGCCCAGGAGACGTTCCATGGGCGTTGCAGTGGGTTTTCCCATTCATCACCCATGGAATTTGACGCTGCCCCAGATTTACAAAGTGCCAAATCAGTACGCCTCCCGAAGTGAGGTGTTACGAGGAGAAATATGTTTATTTCTACTCGTTTTTTCCTTTTTCCAGGTGTGCTGCATTCTGCAGCACACATAGAAAGAGGAAAACGGCTCTTAGGATTGTTTCTGTGCAGGAAGGTGCCCCTTCCTGCACAAGCACAATCCTGCATGCAACAGAGGCACCCTTGCACCATGGTGCAAGAGTGCCTACATTGATGCTAGACTGCAGAAATGGTGCCAGCCTAGGGAGAAAGGACAGGAATGCCCTGTATTGCTTAAATATGGTGCATTCATGCCCTTTCACTTTAGCGTAGGGCAGCGCAGCAAGGTACCTTGCTGTGCTGCCGCATGCCAAAATCCCACAAATAACCCCCTAGTATATTTTGTACAAATCGCCTTTTTTTGATGGGGGTCCGAGCAGATGTGAGGAACTTCCTTCAGATCCAGAGAACTCAAAAGTCATGTGTCACTCCAAATGCATAGTTTAAGTCCATATAGAGTGTTACATTCTTTTCTCTCAGCCAGGATACAGGTGTACATAAGTGCAATAACTTCTGCCACTTTAGCAGATTTAACATTAGACAATCTGCAATTTTCTACTATTTGACAGTATATGCAGTGTAACTGCCAACCAGGACACCATCATCGTTTCTAAAACACGATCCATCAAGAAAGTACATCAGTTAGGGTGAGAAAGTGCCTTTTTTGTGCGTGGTCACCCCCATTTTCTGTGGACTGCTGCTGCTGGGTGTTGGACTCTGTGCACTGGGATACTGCTAACCAGGCCCCAGTTCGAATGCTCTGACCCCAAAAACATGTTGAAATTAGCTTACTCCTAATTGGCCTATTTAGCTGTCCGATAAGGCTATAGTGTATGGTGTCTCAAAATACACCCAGGGCATGGAAAGTTAAATGTCACCTATGGACTACACACTGTAGCCTTGCTGCTTCCGTTTTAAACCTGCAATCCTATCAAAATTACCCGTTTTGACAGGAGAAAACCTTTCTTTTTAATATTAATGTCACCCCTTGTAGGCCTTGTAGCTAACAATGCAAGGTGCATGGTATCTAAAAGTAGGCCATGTAGAAATTTAAAGTTAACATGCCCATACAGTGACTAGCACCCACAAGCTATTTTCATTATAGGAAAGCTGAATGGCCCATAGAGAAACACTGGAAAGCAATGTTAAATATTAATTGTACTATCTCAGGCTTGGGACCAGCTAGTAAAATGATCAAATGACTATTTTTATTATTTATTAAAAGTCAAACTTAAGGGAGAAGTCAGTTTTTTGATAAATGTTAGAAAAGGGACTTTTAGAAAGGTATCTTATCTCTGCTCATTACTCTGGCCACAATTATGGGTGAACATATAGGCTCACCACAAGGGGAGAAGAGTTTCTCCATCTTATATGTAATGAGTGAAGGGCACTGTGAGGATTTTTTGCTGTAGGAAACATAGGTACTGCTGCAAAGATAGACAGGGTTAACTCTGGAAACTTTTACCCTATTGGTCAGGGAGGAAGAAATCATTCTCAACTACATGTTAGAGCCAGGCATACATATGACACCCTAAGACAACTTCTCCTAACACTCTAGACATGTGGAAAAATAGAAGAAGGACTGCACCTCCATTTTGAGACCTGTGAGGAGAACTGAAGGGCTGATCCTGCTCCCACTTGTACCCTGGACAAAGAAGTGGACTCCAAGTGTCATTTGGCTGACCTCCTGTGCAAGCTACAGGGTTACAACAAACTGCAAATGGCCTTTTCCAGAAGTGCCCAGCTGCCCTATACCAACTGGACCTGATCTGGACCCTGTTGGTGGCCTGTGTTGGAGTGAGTCTTGTCTCTAAGTACTTTTATGAGGTCCTAGCACCACTGTCTGTGTCTAAGTGGAATTCTTCTATCACCTCTGAAAGCCTGGGGCTTAGAAAATGTTTGGACTTCAAGACCTCTGGAGGACCGTGACAAACCTCCCAAGCCAATCCGTCCAAGGCGCAACCTCGCTGGGCTACAGAAACAGGTTTCCCCCACTTGGACTTCTCTGCAGCAGCAAATCCATTTCAGTGAGACTTCAGCAAGACGGTATCCAGCCTTGTAGAGCTCACATCAGATATAGCCCACAGCTTTGCTCTGCTAGAGGATTCTGAGCTCTGAAAAAGAGGCTAAGTGCGAAGGTAAAATTCTTGACCGGATGAAGGTGCCAAAAGTATCTGACCAGCGAAAGGACTTCCCTGGGCACGAAATTTGAATTTTCCCACTCTGATATTTTCACGCCAAAACCAACAGCTTGACTTGGACCTCATATACTTGCCTCCCCGGGGTGGTGGAACCCTCCTCGGATACAGCCTGCTGCCTTGCCCCACCGAAGGATTTTGATTTCTATTTTTGAGACCAATTTCCTAGGTAAAATCACAGACTGGGTTGAACCTTGTTGGTGACCTGTTGAGCAACTTTGACGCTTAGCATCTTTTTTTTCATATATATATATTTAAAAAAAAAAAATTCCACATATCGAAGAGGCGCCACTTTAAAAGACTATTTGGTCAGGAGCCACTTCATATTAGGACAAAAAAAGAAGGATATGGTTACAGGATGTTATCCATGCATGAGGTGCAAGGCATGTGAGAGCAGCCATAAAGTTCGAGAGTTCCAAATAACTGGTAGGAAAACAAAGAGGAAAGTTAATAAGATGCTTAATTGTAACTCTGAGTATACTGTTTACTGCCTCTCCTGCTCCTGTGGAAAACAATATGTTGGCAGCACGATACACCCCGATAAAAAAAGAGTGTTGGAACACATGCGGGTGATTAAGAACAGGGACCATACGTACCCGGTGGCCCGTCATTTTGAAGAAAAACATAAAAGCAATTACAACTTACTCAAGTTTTTTTGTTTGGATCAAGTTCCCAAAGGAGAATGGGGAGGGGATAGAACAAAGAAACTCAGGACGCTTGAGTCCAAATATATAATTGAGCTGCAAACAACGAGTCCGAGGGGATTAAACAATGAGGAGGAATTATGGGTACATATAAAATGAAACTAGATGAATTGCCCCCTTTAAAGGTCACAGATTCAATAATAAGCGTCCCTTGCCCATTAGGGCTTGATAACAATAATCAAGGATGGTCCTATTCAACCAATGGACATGTACCCCATGGAAATATATTCAAATCATAGAAATAAATATGAATTACATTTATAAAATCATGATTGCCCATCCAGGGCTTAATAGAGAAATGTTTAGGAACATATACTTTATTTCTGCATGAATAAGTTAATTTTATTAATGAATTGATCTATATCATTGCTATAATTGGGGATCTCAATGAAAGGAAGGTTGGAATAATAACTGACATTTATGATGGTTGGACCTGCAGTTGAATATGAGGCTATATTGTGAAGACAATAACCATTCAAAGATGGCCGACACAAGAACATACAATTGTGAGTTTTTCTGCCCTTTGTTGATTTCACTGACAATGAATTGCTTCCTTTTTCTGTTTCGTTTATTTTAAATGGTAGAATGAAATTGAGCCACACCGACATTGAGAAAGACGTACGTGCCGAAACGCGCCTGTCAGGTGTTTTTTAACGTGTTGGCAATAAAAATCTAACAAGGATATTCCTGGTGTGCACCTCATTGGTTGTGGTTGCTGCGAGGCCACCGCTGTGGAATTCAAGACGCGTTTCTCCAACGCAGAGAGTTGTGCGGTAGCTGGTTAAAACGCAAAGGAAAATTTGAATTGCTGCCTGCCCCATTGTGTGCGTTGTACCACGGCACTGTGTAGAATACAGCTGGATACGAAGCGTATGAGGAGGAGACGCCTAATCCACCCAAGAAGGAGACGGAGAGTCCGAGTCGGAGGACCCGAGCAATCCATAGGAGAGACTGGCAGTGAGTGAGCTTTCTCCATCTTTCAAATTGGCACTAACGGCAGACGCGTAAGGAAGGGAATTGATTCAATTATAATTTAACACACGAAGGACGAACTGACATGTTCACTGATACACTAAGAGAGGAAGCGGCAGAGAATATTATTTGCAGAAGCTCACGCAGTGCAAATATTGAAACGAAAGGGGCATCGGGCAGCAAAAATGTATCTAGTAATTTAAAAAGCCTCTTCAACACATTGGAAAAAACATACGAGAAGGAGATAAGGAAGTGGTGGGAGGCCACATCCCTGCAGAAGTATCTGGACGTAAATCGTATACCAAGAGGGTTGCGAATACATACAGTATCGTCCTATGTGAAAATCCTGATCTATTATTATTGCAAGAATGGGCAGAATATACAACCAAATCTGCAAAAGGCATGGTGAAGATCTTAATCAAATATGCCTGGAGTGATCGAAGAAAACTTTTGGAAGAAATCAAAAAATTAGAGGATGCCATCGCTCTAGATAAAGACACTAGTCTGAAGGAGGAGCTCCAACAAAGAAAGAAAAAGAGACTAACAAATTACGAGAGCTCAATTAGACACTGGAAACAAACAAAATTCATTAGAGACGAGCGTGACTATGAATCTGGGCGCATCTTAACATTTCCCAAAAATGTGATGCTCCTAGAAGTCAACAAAATTTGGGAAGAGCAACAACCGATACCCCATCATGGGAGACCTCGGAATCGGAGGTAGATTTATTAGAGGGAGAACCCACGACAAGAAGAGGAGAGAAGGAGAGTACGCCCACTTATTTTCACGAGTACCAGCTAATCAGGCAAACCAGACAACGTCCATCCCAGCGCACCCCACCCCCCCCCCCCCGGAAAGAAAGGAAGAAAAACAAGAAGGGGCAAGAAGGGAAAGAGGAACTTCCCCAAATCAACGAGTAACACGGAGCAAGCGCAGGGGGAAATGGAAACAATGAGTAAAAAACAAACAGTGGTCTACCTGTCAATTCGAAAATTGACATCAGATGAAATACGGGTGCTGGAGCTTGGTTTAACATTCTGCCCGACATTACAAATTGATTATGCTAAAGTCCAAATTGATTTATATAAATACATAAGAAAATTGAAATTGATGAAAATACATCTGATGCACCCTAAAAAAGATTTCACAGATTCACCCTCAAATAAGGAAATCCCTGGTCTATTAACAGGAAAAGACCTAGAGACACTCATGATGTTAGGTGAATGGGATGAATTCTCAAACCTAAACAAAAGGATGTTGGAATACAGAAACATGCCAGAGTTTCTCTAAGATGTAGGAATTGCACAAAAATATGGGACTAGCAGTTTGAGAGTCAAATCACGTTTTATTCCACAGACTCCTCATGATACAATTGATACCTTTCAGGAGATTGTAATAGATTAAGTGAAAAAACTACAAGCGGAAGGTCCTAATTTAACTAAAGGCAATCTCACCTAAGGGCAATGGAAGGCCATTATGGATCTGAAAAATTATGGGACTTTAATAATCAAGCCTGCAGACAAAGGCGGAAACGTGGTATTGATGAATAAAGAGCAGTATCAAAAAGAAGCTCTGAGACAGCTTTCAGTGGAAGGATGCTATGAATAAATCACTAGATCAATGTATGAGGACAGCATACAGAACTTCTACAGGCTTCTAATGAAATCAAGGACAAGGGGAGTTTTGGAAGAATGGGACTTTCAGTTCATACACCTGAATATCCTGAATTACCCACCTTTTACCATCTTCCGAAGGTTCATAAGAGCGTAGCGGATCCCCCTGGATGCCGATTATATCCTCGAAGAACAGCCTGTTAGAGAATGCATCAGTATATATAGACTGTTTTCTTAATCCTATTGTAAAGGATTTGAGTTCATATGTGAAAGACACTAAGGACTTTCTACGGATTGTAACAGATATCCAGAGGGAACGAAATATGCTTTTGATAACGATAGACATAACAAGTCTGTATACGAGCATTTCCCATCACAAGGGGCTAGCAGCAATACATTTTTTTCTGAATAGAAGAGCCCTTAAATACCAGGAACATAACGAAATGTTATTAGAATTAATATCGTTTTGTTTAAATAATAACATCTTTCTATTTTCAGGAGAGCTTTACCGGCAGCAGCAAGGGACTACCAAGGGCACGTGTTTTGTCCCCAGGTACGCGAATTTATTTGTGGGCTGGTGGGAGAAGCACATGGCCTGGGCAGATACAAATGAAAAATGGTTGGAAAATATAATTCTTTGGGCTCGTTATATAGATGACCTTTTTATCATTTGGAGGGACACTCGACAAGAGGCGATTGATAATATCAGTGCCCTGAACAATAATGACCTCAATTTGAAATTCACTGAATACATTAGCGACACACAAGTTGCATATTTAGATCTCATGGTCTATATTGAAGACGACAAATTACAAACTACCTTGTATCGCAAGCCCACTGCAGGGAAAAGCACACTGCATGCAGGCCGCTTTCATTCCCGGAGCGTGGTCAGTAGTATCCCCTATAGGGAGCTCTTGCGCATTAAACGCAATTGCTCAACAGAAGATGAGTATAGAAAATCAAAAGATTTGGCCCTAAATAGATTTAGAGAAAGAGGGTATTCAGAGGGGATGCTACGAGAGGGAGTTAGAAAGTCAGACACAACACAAAGAAAGGAACTTTTATTGGAGAAGGATAAAACAACAGGAGGCAGACAAAAGGATCAGAAAATAGGAATGATCACCGATTACACGACCAATTCGTCAGAAGTATACCAGATATTTCGTAGAAACTGGTGTATTATTAAAAATGACACCATGTTAGGCCCATGCCTTCCACCATCACCCCACATCACATATCGAAGAGGCTCTGCTTTAAAAGACCATTTGGTCAGGAGCCACTTCATATCAGGACAAAAAAAGAAGGACATGGTTACAGGATTTTATCCATGCATGAGGTGCAAGGCATGTAAGAACAGCCATAAAGTTCGAGAGTTCCAAATACCCGGTAGGAAAATGAAGAGGAAAGTTAATAAGATGCTTATTTGTAACTCTGAGTATACTGTTTACTGCCTCCCCTACCCCTGTGGAAAACAGTATGTTGACAGAACGATACACCCCGCTAAAAAAAGAGTGTTGGAACACATGCAGGTAATTAAGAACAGGGACCATACGTACCCGGTGGCCCGCCATTTCGAAGAAAAACATAAAAGCAATTCCAACTTACTCAAGTTTTTTGGTTTTGGTCAAGTGCCCAAAGTAGAAAGGGGAGGGGATAGAACAAAGAAACTCGGGACGCTTGAGTCCAAATATATAATTGAGCTGCAAACAAAGAGTCCGAGGGGATTAAACAATGAGGAGGAATTATGGGTACATATATAATGAAACTAGATGAATTGCCCCCTTTAAAGGTCACAGATTCAATAATAAGCGCCCCTTGCACATTAGGGCTTGATAACAATAATCAAGGATGGTCCTATTCAACCAATTCGACCGCTGGACATGTACCCCAAGGAAATATATTCAAATCATAGAAATAAATATGAATTACATTTATAAAATCATGATTGCCCATCCAGGGCCTAATAGAAAAATGTTGAGGAGCATATACTTTATTTCCGCATGAATTAGTTAATTTTATTAATGAATTGATCTATATATCATTGCTAGAATTGGGGATCCCAATAAAAGGACGGTTGGAATAATAACTGACATTTATGATGGTTGGACCTGCAGCTGAATATGTGGTTATATTGTGAAGAAACAATAACCATTCAAAGATGGCCGACAAAAGAACATACAATTGTGAGTTTTTCTGCCCTTTGTTGATTTCACTTACAATGAATTGCTTCCTTTTTCTGTTTCATTTATTTTAAATGGCAGAATGAAATCGAGCATCACCGACATTGAGAAAGGCGTACGTGCTGAAACGCGTCAGTCCAGTGTTTTTTAACATGTTGGCAATAAAAATCTAACAAGGATATTCCTGGGCTGCACCTCATTGTTTGTGGTCGCTACGAGACCACCGTTGTGGAATATATATATATATATAACAAAGGATCCTCACCAATTCCTGGTGAAAGAACGAGCCACTCCAGTTTGTGGTTTGTAGATTCGATTTATTTGGACAAGATAACGCGTTTTCGACCTGTAATGGTCTTGATTTATATATATATATATATATATATATATATATATATATATATATATATATATATATATGATATATAGATAGATAGATATATATAAAGAACCACAATCCTGATTGAATCCAGTCCAACGGAAATCATGTACGGACCACAGCGTGCTTGGAAATGAAAGTGCTTTATTGCGAAAATTCACAGCATGACGCGTTTCGATCGGGTCTCCCCGGTCTTGATCACATGACGTGCTTGAACCTGTAGCAGTGTTTTATAGTGACTCATTGATTACTTAGACCCTCCCTCTCACACGATAAAGCTAAACAAAATACTATATGTGTGCATACATTGAATAATCACCTTAATATGTATAAACATGGATAAAATACAGCGGCTACCAGCATAAAATGTATAAGCAAAACATTAATGTTTTATACAAAGCCAAGTAGCTAAATGCGGTAGTGCACTATCAAAGCAAAATAACACCACAGAAAAAACTGTAATTAATTTTAAAAAACAGTTATCCATGGTTTGGCAAATATCGTGTATCGGGAAGAAAAAATAGTGCAAAATAGTTAAAGTGCTAGTGCATAAAAAAGAGCTTGTGTCATAAGTAACTACAGCTATTTAATTCATCATAGCTGAACATTTGATACAAATATATGGATAGCCGTGCTATGCCTGTAAACATGTATTCAGTTTATAAAAGTGCTTGTGCAGATATAAATAGAACATAGTGCAAAAAACGGACATCAATGATAGCTATTGTATACTGCAACAAAGTTCATTCACAGCTCGCAGATTGATGGGGTGCAGATTCAAGAATTAATATCAGGTTAGTGTGCAAAATGAGCAGTGCAAATAAGCAAACTTCAGACCTTAATGCTACCTAGTGCAGATAATGATACAGTACATCGATAATTGCGGAATCATATCCAGTTTTCTAAAACCAATTAAAAACGCCAAGTAAAAACCCTGCATAAACCAAGTAAAACCGATTAAAAATCAGGTAAAACCAGGTAAAAACTGGGCTAAAACAGGGCTAAAAATCAACCGGATAAAAAACTGAAATATACAGATCACCACCATTCATATATAGAGGGAAACAGATGCAGAGCCATATATACAATATATTACAAGAAATTATGCAAATCCTCTCCCGTATTGAGGCCGTTCGGCATCTTTGTGTCAAGTTGTAAGATATATTGTGTTTCCAACTGACGCAATTTCTTTTCTCTGTTGCCTCCCCTTATTGACCTTGGTACTGCATCTATTACAAAGTAGCTCAAATCCTTCAGGTTGTTGTTGTGAACAAGCTTAAAATGTCATGCAACAGGGTAGCTGGGGTCAGAATTGACTATTGCACGTAAGTGTTGCAAAATGCGATTGAACACCTGCAGCTTAGTGCTGCCTACGTATTGTAAATGACAGGAGCATTCAAGTACATACACCGCAAAATCTGTTCTGCAAGTGAACATCCCATTGATCTTAGAGGGAGTGTGTCCAAATGCATCGGTGTATCCTGTTTGTTGACCCCAAATTTGCACGCTCGGCATGAGCTACACTTGTAAAAACCGGTCCTATTGGATAGCCAGTTTCTGGGAGCAAGTACCTCAGGGCTGGTTTTAACCAGTGTATCCCTCATTGAGGGTGCCCTTCTGAAAGTAATCGAGGGCAATTCTGGCAAGATTGGTGATAGAGTTATGTCAGTTCTTACTATTGGCCAGTTTTTATAAATAATGCTCCTTACTTGTTTTTCCTGGCGACTATAGGTGGTTATTAGTCTAACCGTGTCACTGTTTTTGTGTTGGTTGACCTTCGTCTCAATTCTATTGGGAGTTATTTCTTGGACAGCATTAGGTGAACATGTCTCACTGTTGGTATTGTTAGCCCTAAGTAGTGCTGTGTTCAAATCTTTTATTTTGTATCCCCGTGCTAGAAATCTCTGTAGTGCTTCTGCTTGGCATTGAATAAGGTCTGTGTTTGAACTGCAAATTCTTTTAATTCTTAAAAATTCTCCAAACGGGATACTCTTTATAAGATGACTGGGGTGGGAGCTACTAGCATGTAATATTGAGTTTCCTGCTGTGCTTTTTCTGTGAAGTTTCGTCTGTATGACATTGCTGTCAATATATAACTCCACGTCAAGAAACTCAACTCGCTGGTTGCTTATGTGGGCTGTAAATTCTAGATTTAAATCATTATTGTTGATAGCATTGACAAAGTCTTGTGCAGACTCCCTTGAACCCTGCCAAATCACACAGACTTCATCTATGAACCACCACCATCTAAGTACATGGGTATCAAACAGTTCCTTGTGAGTGTGCCTGAGGACATGCTCCTCCCACCAACCTACGTGCAAGCACGCATAGCTGGGAGAGAAGCATGCCCCCATGGCCACCCAACGCAACTGCTGGTAGACCTCCTTATTAAACAAAAAGTAATTGTTCAATAAACACAGTTCAATCATTTTCAATAACATAGCGTTGTGTTGGAAGAATTGCTTGTTCCTTTTAGCTAAAAAATATTTTACAGCTTCCAAACTATTAGTATGATGTATACTGGTATACAAGGAACATATGTCCATGACTATAAAATGGCAGTCCTGATTGCAGGTAACTGATTGTAATTTTGAAAGGAAGTGTCCTGTGTCTTTGATAAAAGAGGGAAGGTTTTCCACAAAGTCATGTAAATAAAAATCCACATACTTGGACATAGCTTCAAGAAGGCTTTTCTAAGCAGAAATGATGGGTCTTCCAGGTATTGGAGTGACTTTTTATGGACCTTAGGAATAAAATATAAGGTCGGAGTAATGGGATGATCATTTTTAAGAAAATTATACTCATTTTTACTCAACAGTCCTTCTCTTTTCCACTGGGTAGTTCCTTGAACACTAGATCTTTGATTAGTTTCAATTCCTGAAATGAAGCCTTTCTATAGCATGATATATCATTTAGATGTCGTTCCGCTTCCTTCATATATATATATATATTCCTGGGAATATGTGGCTTGACGTAAAATATTGGAGGAGCAATCAGATAATGCGTTTTACCAGACAGAGATGTGTCATGATTCATCACACAAAGACTGGATACATGAAAAAACAGACTAGGTAGGCACTAAAAATTCTACAACTTCACATGGGTAAAATAAGCCCGAAACCAGACCTTTTATTCAGCACTGATGTGGTCTTGGTATTTCGTGAGAGGGAAGAATAGGCATAGAAAACCACCATGCCACTGAGCTTGGAGCCCCACTAGGGTAACTACTAGGTAACCACTAGGGCACTCGCTTCTAGAGTTCAAACTATCTGTACGATTTCATTCCATTTAAAGCTATGCTATGTCTTTCAGGAGAAGAGTCTACTAATTCTGTAGCCGAGGTTATGATACTTTGTATGCTAAAATACACTTTACGGCACACTTTCAATGGGTAATTGATCCAGGAAGATTTAGATAACCTGGGTGCAAGACCTGCACACTGGTAGCGCTGATCGGCTAAAGAAGAATGGAAAGAGGAGAATGAAACCCCCTCTCCAGTAGTGGTGGATGGAGTTCCTGGAAATGTGTAAGTTACTGATGACTTGATGTAAAGAAGAGAGCTCAATGATTGCTTTTGGACCTGATCCTAGTCAGGTAGCGGTTCCTGGAATGTTTTTGCTTTCTCCCCCTGGGTTTTGCTGATTCTCTTATGTGGCCTCCGGGCTTTGAGTACTTTCCCACTGCAACTATAGTATGAAAGTACGTGCGCCCTTCCTATCCATGCCGGGAAATGGCACTGATTCCATATTCTGAAACACAAGCTGATCTATCATTGCAGACCGGTGGGTGCGCGCTCATATCTATCATGGGTAGACTCATAAGCAGCTTGCCAGTGTAGGCCCCTGTGAGTGCGCACCCACATCTATGGTGCCCGTGATTACATGTGCCACCTGCCAACGTAGGTTAGTGCATGCACAGAGACACACGTACTAGTTAAACCCGTATTCAGTCTGCTGTGCAGACTTGGGCGTATGCAAAAGAAACAATTGATGTACGGAATGCTGGACAATGCAAACATTCACCCCCCAGTCACAAGGATCTGGGTTTAATCCATCATTCTTTTGCTCAGCCCACCACCCCAGTTTGGACCCAGCCATATGCAAATCAGTCTTGACCCTGTTCCTTGTGGGAACAGTCCAGCCCGAACTGCCAAGCCAGGTCCTCCCTGGACCGGAAACAGGCATCCTGGGACCGGTTTCAGGGCATCACCCTTCATCAGCCAGGCTAGCTTGAAACCAGTGGTGTAGTGAGCACGGGACCCACGTCTGGGCATACCCTTCCCACTTAGGGTGACATATGCAAAAGAAACAATTGATGGACGGAATGCTGGACAATGCAAACATTCACCCCCAGTCACAAGGATCTGGGTTTAATCCATCATTCTTTTGCTCAGTACACCTCCCCAGTTTGGACCCAGCCATATGCAAATCAGTCTTGACCCTGTTCCTTGTGGGAACAGTCCAGCCCGAACTGCCAAGCTAGGTCCTCCATGGACCGGAAACAAGCATCATGGGACCGGTTTCAGGGCATGACCCTTCATCAGCCAGGCTAGCTTGAAACCAGTGGTGTAGTGAGCATGGGACCCACGTCTTGGCATACCCTTCCCACTTAGGGCGACATATGTAAAAGAAACAATTGATGGACGGAATGCTGGACAATGCAAACATTCACCCCCAGCCACATGGATCTGGGTTTAATCCATCACTCTTTTGCTCACCACACCACCCCAGTTTGGACCCAGCCATATGCAAATCAGTCTTCACCCTGTTCCTTGTGGGAACAGTCCAGTCCGAACCGCCAAGCCAGGCCCTCCCTGGACCGGAAACAAGCATCCTGGGACCGGTTTCAGGGCATCACCCTTCATCAGCCAGGCTAGCTTGAAACCAGTGGTGTAGTGAGCACGGGCCCCACGTCTGGGCATACCCTTCCCACTTAGGGCGACATATGCAAAAGAAACAATTGACGGACGGAATGCTGGACAATGCAAACATTCACCCCCAGTCACAAGGATCTGGGTTTAATCCATCATTCTTTTGCTCACCACACCACCCCAGTTTGGACCCAGCCATATGCAAATCAGTCTTGACCCTGTTCCTTGTGGGAACAGTCCAGTCCGAACTGCCAAGCCAGATCCTCCCTGGACCGGAAACAAGCATCCTGGGGCCGGTTTCAGGGCATCACCCTTCATCAGCCAGGCTAGCTTGAAACCAGTGGTGTAGTGAGCACGGGACCCACGTCTGGGCATACCCTTCCCACTTAGGGCGACATATGCAAAAGAAACAATTGATGGACGGAATGCTGGACAATGCAAACACTCACCCCGAGTCACAAGGATCTGGGTTTAATCCATCATTCTTTTGCTCGAAACACCACCCCAGTTTGGACCCAGCCATATGCAAATCAGTCTTGACCCTGTTCCTTGTGGGAACAGTCCAGCCCGAACTGCCAAGCCAGGTCCTCCCTGGACCGGAAACAAGCATCCTGGGACCGGTTTCAGGGCATCACCCTTCATCAGCCAGGCTAGCTTGAAACCAGTGGTGTAGTGAGCACGGGACCCACGTCTGGGCATACCCTTCCCACTTAGGGCGACATATGCAAAAGAAACAATTGATGGACGGAATGCTGGACAATGCAAACATTCATCCCCAGTCACAAGGATCTGGGTTTAATCCATCATTCTTTTGCTCACCACACCACCCCAGTTTGGACCCAGCCATGTGCAAATCAGTCTTGACCCTGTTCCTTGTGGGAACAGTCCAGCCCAAACTGCCAAGCCAGGTCCTCCCTGGACCGGAAACAAGCATCCTGGTACCGGTTTCAGGGCATCACCCTTCATCAGCCAGGCTAGCTTGAAACCAGTGGTGTAGTGAGCACGGGACCCACGTCTGGGCATATTCCCACTTAGGGCGACATATGCAAAAGAAACAATTGATGGACGGAATGCTGGACAATGCAAACATTCACCCCCAGTCACAAGGATCTGGGTTTAATCCATCATTCTTTTGCTCACCACACCACCCCAGTTTGGACCCAGCCATATGCAAATCAGCCTTGACCCTGCTCCTTGTGGGAACAGTCCAGCCCGAACTGACAAGCCAGGTCCTCCCTGGACCGGGAAACAAGCATCCTGGGACCGGTTTCAGGGCATCACCCTTCATCAGCCAGGCTAGCTTGAAACCAGTGGTGTAGTGGTCACGGGACCCACGTCTGGGCATACCCTTCCCACTTAGGGTGACATATGCAAAAGAAACAATTGATGGACGGAATGCTGGGCAATGCAAACATTCACCCCCAGTCACAAGGATCTGGGTTTAATCCATCATTATTTTGCTCACCACACCACCCCAGTTTGGACCCAGCTTATGCAAATCAGTCTTGACCCTGTTCCTTGTGGGAACAGTCCAGCCTGAACTGCCAAGCCAGGTCCTCCCTGGACCGGAAACAAGCATCCTGTGACCAGTTTCAGGGCATCACCCTTCATCAGCCAAGCTAGCTTGAAACCAGTGGTGTAGTGAGCACGGGACCCACGTCTGGGCATACCCTTCCCACTTAGGGCGACATATGCAAAAGAAACAATTGATGGACGGAATGCTGGACAATGCAAACATTCACCCCCAGTCACAAGGATCTGGGTTTAGTCCATCATTCTTTTGCTCACCACCCCAGTTTGGACCCAGCCATATGCAAATCAGTCTTGACCCTGTTCCTTGTGGGAACAGTTCAGCCCGAACTGCCAAGCCAGATCCTCCCTAGACCGGAAACAAGCATCCTGGGACTGGTTTCAGGGCATCACCCTTCATCAGCCAGGCTAGATTGAAACCAGTGGTGTAGTGAGCACGGGACCCATGTCTGGGCATACCCTTCCCATTTAGGGAGACATATGCAAAAGAAACAATTGATGGACGGAATGATGGACAATGCAAACATTCACCCCCAATCACAAGGATCTGGGTTTAATCCATCATTCTTTTGGTCACCACACCACCCCAGTTTGGACCCAGCCATATGCAAATCAGTCTTGACCCTGTTCCTTGTGGGAACAGTCCAGCCCGAACTGCCAAGCCAGGTCCTCCCTGGACGGGAAACAAGCATCCTCGGTCCGGTTTCAGGGCATCACACTTCATCAGCCAGGCTAGCTTGAAACCAGTGGTGTAGTGAGCACGGGACCCACGTCTGGGCATACCCTTCCCACTTAGGGCGACATATGCAAAAGAAATAATTGATGGACGGAATGCTGGACAATGCAAACATTCATCCCCAGTCACAAGGCTCTGGGTTTAATCCATCATTTATTGATTTATTTATTTATTTGAAAAGTTTTATAGAGCGCGAACAAGACCCAAAAAGGGTATCAGAGCGCTGTACAGAGTTAGCACCAGCAAGTATACAAAATATAAACCAGTAAGCGAAGTTACAACCTGTGGGAAAACATTCAAAATTAAAGAGTATAGTGTTACTGAGGTGCCATAGAGCGCTCCTAGTCAAAACATCATACAATAGAACGAACCAAGATGTGCGATGTGCCACAAAGAATTTTAACAGAAGGAAGGAACTAGCACAATCAACAGTCAATGCAGTTAAAATAGTTATCTAGGACTTGGACAACAAGAGGGCAAAAACATATAATGGAATATCAGTGAAAATAATTCAAGGTTTTTGTTCTTGACAAAACACACGAGCATGATCAACGCGTTAACGTTCGTTTATTAGTAGCATTTTGACCAGTTTTTTAAAGGAAGTCGTGGATGGATTGGATCTGATCTCGGATGGCAAGGAGTTCCAGATTCTTGGAGCAAGACTGGTGAACGCACGGTTGTATGATTTTTTCTTTTTGAATCTTGGAGGTTTCAAGAGAAGGGTGGATGAACTTCTGAGGTTCCGGCTGGAGCCCGATAGCTCAAGTTTATTTGCAAGGTAGTATGGGGTGTTGTGGTGAATGGCTTTATGTGTCAGACAAGCTATCTTGAGTCGGATTCTCGCTTCAATGGATAACCAATTTAGCTGCAGCAAGTCGGGTGAAATGTGATCAAATTTCCTCGAGCCCGATAAAAGTCTGGCTGATGCATTCAAGGTAGCTCTGAGTGGGGCTAAGCTAGCTTTGGGAAGTCCTGCTAGGGTCACCAACCCATATTCCAATCTAGGGATAATCAGAGATTGAACCGCTGGCCTGAGATCTTCAGGGGTAGAAATGGTTTGATTTTCTTCAGTGTGTTGAGTTGGAAATGAGCACCCCTAGTAGTAGCACTGATGTGTGCTTGCATGTTTAGGTGTTTATCAAAGGTGATACCTAAAGATTTGGCAGAGTCTACAACGTGAGGTGTACAGTTCAGAGCAGTTAGGTGTTTAATCCAGTCAAGGGTAGGAGCTGAGTGATTAGGTGCGGTGATCAAAAGAAATTCCGTTTTGAGCGTCTTTAGTAGGAGATGGTTCTGAGCTAACCATTGTTGAGTTTGGGCAAGAGCAGCATTTAGAGTTTTTATGTCCTCTTGCGAGGAGATCTTAAGGTACAATTGCGTGTCATCCGCATACATGTGGTATTGAATGTTCGCTCTGTTCAGAATGACTGCAAGAGGCTCCATAAATAGGTTAAGGAGAGTGGGTGATAGCGTAAAACCTTGGGGGACTCCAATCAGGACAGGGGTATTGGAAGCGAGGGCATGATTAACTTTGACCCTTTGCGTGCGGTTGTGATGGAAGGAGGCAAACCAGTTTAGGACCTTTTGCTCACCACACCACCCCAGTTTGGACCCAGCCATATGCAAATCAGCCTTGACCCTGCTCCTTGTGGGAACAGTCCAGCCCGAACTGACAAGCCAGGTCCTCCCTGGACCGGAAACAAGCATCCTGGGACCGGTTTCAGGGCATCACCCTTCATCAGCCAGGCTAGCTTGAAACCAGTGGTGTAGTGGTCACGGGACCCACGTCTGGGCATACCCTTCCCACTTAGGGTGACATATGCAAAAGAAACAATTGATGGACGGAATGCTGGGCAATGCAAACATTCACCCCCAGTCACAAGGATCTGGGTTTAATCCATCATTATTTTGCTCACCACACCACCCCAGTTTGGACCCAGCTTATGCAAATCAGTCTTGACCCTGTTCCTTGTGGGAACAGTCCAGCCTGAACTGCCAAGCCAGGTCCTCCCTGGACCGGAAACAAGCATCCTGTGACCAGTTTCAGGGCATCACCCTTCATCAGCCAAGCTAGCTTGAAACCAGTGGTGTAGTGAGCACGGGACCCACGTCTGGGCATACCCTTCCCACTTAGGGCGACATATGCAAAAGAAACAATTGATGGACGGAATGCTGGACAATGCAAACATTCACCCCCAGTCACAAGGATCTGGGTTTAGTCCATCATTCTTTTGCTCACCACCCCAGTTTGGACCCAGCCATATGCAAATCAGTCTTGACCCTGTTCCTTGTGGGAACAGTTCAGCCCGAACTGCCAAGCCAGATCCTCCCTAGACCAGAAACAAGCATCCTGGGACTGGTTTCAGGGCATCACCCTTCATCAGCCAGGCTAGATTGAAACCAGTGGTGTAGTGAGCACGGGACCCATGTCTGGGCATACCCTTCCCATTTAGGGAGACATATGCAAAAGAAACAATTGATGGACGGAATGATGGACAATGCAAACATTCACCCCCAATCACAAGGATCTGGGTTTAATCCATCATTCTTTTGGTCACCACACCACCCCAGTTTGGACCCAGCCATATGCAAATCAGTCTTGACCCTGTTCCTTGTGGGAACAGTCCAGCCCGAACTGCCAAGCCAGGTCCTCCCTGGACGGGAAACAAGCATCCTCGGTCCGGTTTCAGGGCATCACACTTCATCAGCCAGGCTAGCTTGAAACCAGTGGTGTAGTGAGCACGGGACCCACGTCTGGGCATACCCTTCCCACTTAGGGCGACATATGCAAAAGAAATAATTGATGGACGGAATGCTGGACAATGCAAACATTCATCCCCAGTCACAAGGCTCTGGGTTTAATCCATCATTTATTGATTTATTTATTTATTTGAAAAGTTTTATAGAGCGCGAACAAGACCCAAAAAGGGTATCAGAGCGCTGTACAGAGTTAGCACCAGCAAGTATACAAAATATAAACCAGTAAGCGAAGTTACAACCTGTGGGAAAACATTCAAAATTAAAGAGTATAGTGTTACTGAGGTGCCATAGAGCGCTCCTAGTCAAAACATCATACAATAGAACGAACCAAGATGTGCGATGTGCCACAAAGAATTTTAACAGAAGGAAGGAACTAGCACAATCAACAGTCAATGCAGTTAAAATAGTTATCTAGGACTTGGACAACAAGAGGGCAAAAACATATAATGGAATATCAGTGAAAATAATTCAAGGTTTTTGTTCTTGACAAAACACACGAGCATGATCAACGCGTTAACGTTCGTTTATTAGTAGCATTTTGACCAGTTTTTTAAAGGAAGTCGTGGATGGATTGGATCTGATCTCGGATGGCAAGGAGTTCCAGATTCTTGGAGCAAGACTGGTGAACGCACGGTTGTATGATTTTTTCTTTTTGAATCTTGGAGGTTTCAAGAGAAGGGTGGATGAACTTCTGAGGTTCCGGCTGGAGCCCGATAGCTCAAGTTTATTTGCAAGGTAGTATGGGGTGTTGTGGTGAATGGCTTTATGTGTCAGACAAGCTATCTTGAGTCGGATTCTCGCTTCAATGGATAACCAATTTAGCTGCAGCAAGTCGGGTGAAATGTGATCAAATTTCCTCGAGCCCGATAAAAGTCTGGCTGATGCATTCAAGGTAGCTCTGAGTGGGG
Source organism: Calotriton arnoldi (assembly GCA_963921515.1). Classification (NCBI taxonomy): domain Eukaryota; kingdom Metazoa; phylum Chordata; class Amphibia; order Caudata; family Salamandridae; genus Calotriton; species Calotriton arnoldi. The sequence continues at coordinate 689,211 of CAWUFW010002863.1, forward strand.
CTAAGCTAGCTTTGGGAAGTCCTGCTAGGGTCACCAACCCATATTCCAATCTAGGGATAATCAGAGATTGAACCGCTGGCCTGAGATCTTCAGGGGGTAGAAATGGTTTGATTTTCTTCAGTGTGTTGAGTTGGAAATGAGCACCCCTAGTAGTAGCACTGATGTGTGCTTGCATGTTTAGGTGTTTATCAAAGGTGATACCTAAAGATTTGGCAGAGTCTACAACGTGAGGTGTACAGTTCAGAGCAGTTAGGTGTTTAATCCAGTCAAGGGTAGGAGCTGAGTGATTAGGTGCGGTGATCAAAAGAAATTCCGTTTTGAGCGTCTTTAGTAGGAGATGGTTCTGAGCTAACCATTGTTGAGTTTGGGCAAGAGCAGCATTTAGAGTTTTTATGTCCTCTTGCGAGGAGATCTTAAGGTACAATTGCGTGTCATCCGCATACATGTGGTATTGAATGTTCGCTCTGTTCAGAATGACTGCAAGAGGCTCCATAAATAGGTTAAGGAGAGTGGGTGATAGCGTAAAACCTTGGGGGACTCCAATCAGGACAGGGGTATTGGAAGCGAGGGCATGATTAACTTTGACCCTTTGCGTGCGGTTGTGATGGAAGGAGGCAAACCAGTTTAGGACCTTTTGCTCACCACACCACCCCAGTTTGGACCCAGCCATATGCACATCAGTCTTGACCCTGTTCCTTGTGGGAACAGTCGAGCCCGAACTGCCAAGCCAGGTCCTCCCTGGACCGGAAACAAGCATCCTGGGACCGGTTTCAGGGCATCACCCTTCATCAGCCAGGCTAGCTTGAAACCAGTGGTGTAGTGAGCACGGGACCCACGTCTGGGCATACCCTTCCCACTTAGGGCGACATATGCAAAAGAAACAATTGATGGACGGAATGCTGGACAATGCAAACATTCACCCCCAGTCACAAGGATCTGGGTTTAATCCATCATTCTTTTGCTCACCACATCACACCAGTTTGGACCCAGCCATATGCAAATCAGTCTTGACCCTGTTCCTTGTGGGAACAGTCCAGCCCGAACTGCCAAGCCAGGTCCTCCTTGGACTGGAAACAAGCATCCTGGGACCGGTTTCAGGGCATCACCCTTCATCAGCCAGGCTAGCTTGAAACCAGTGGTGTAGTGAGCACGGGACCCACGTCTGGGCATACCCTTCCCACTTAAGGCGACATATACAAAAGAAACAATTGATGGACGGAATGCTGGACAATGCAAACATTCACCCAGTCACAAGGATCTGGGTTTAATCCATCATTCTTTTGCTCACCACACCACCCTGGCGGGCGCACTGGCACCACGGGTGCTGGGAACTATATGTACCTTCTGCCATCTCAGGTCAGAGTGCTCAGTAGCGCGTATGTGCCCAGGTAGTGAGGAATACCTATATGTATTTTTACTACTTATGAGGCCTGCTCTGCCCATAAGTTAATATGGGGAAGTGGTTGACAATACTTCGCACTGCAATGGTGGATTACAGTGGAACAGCCTCATGATGTTTCATATCAATGGATTTGCAGTGCCAAACCCTTTCTAATGGTAAAGGGGGTTTTGGCATAACTCACTTAGAAATACAACTTATAGATTATGGACATTTCTATGCTCTAAGAGTCTCAGGACCGTGGTGTCGGACTCCAGTGGACACCAGGGGTTGGGGAAGCACATCTGTGTATTCTCCAAGCGACAGCCCAAAAACATGGGCACCCCACAGGAATGGCAGACCTCTGCCATTTGAGGGCCGAATGGGACAGATGGAAGATAGAGGCTGAGACACTTAGCCTCTAGGGGCCGGTTCATGGCCCACCTAAAGATTAAAATCTGCATTCTAAGGCCCATTGGCAGACAGGCCTACAATTTACGGGAGACATCTGTGGTTCAAAAGGCAAACCCCTAAAGCACCCTCGAACTTCAAAGACACATAACAGTATAACTACAGGTGCCATCCTTCAGCAAAGGGTGAGATACGCTTGTAGGGACGTGGGACCAGAGAACCTGGACAGCGTGGTGCACATTGCCAGAGGACTCTGTTGTGCACATGGAGGATAACTGTCCAAATAGAGACTGGCCTGGACCGAGGACCTGCTGAAGTGTGGCGCCCTGAAGTGTGATCTCCAAGGGCCCAACGGCGGACCTCTTGTTCTCCGGGAGATCTCAAGGATATCAAAGATCTCCCCCAAGGGACCTACACCATCTACCTGTGACATCTGGAGAGTGATGCTTCTCAAGTGCCCACCTCAGCTACTAAATCCAAACTGGTAGCATGATATGAGAGTGGACCTAAGACTTGTTTCTGGAGACCACATTGCCTAGTGCGGAGCCCCAGAAATCTTGCCCGCATCTGAGACGTGTTGTTCCTGCATGCAGGGACCACAACACTCATAAGCGTCGAGTGGTGGAGAGCGCATTCACCCGTTGCTGGACCCTGCGTGACCCGTTTAGTAGATTCTGCCGCATTTCTCTCGTGTGACACGCCGACTGCATGCTCATTGCATGCGGTGTCCAATTCACATGGTGCAATCCTTTGGAGGTGGAGGTGTACCTGGAGTAGCACCTCATTCTACCTCATGTGGCTCTGCTGAACTGGCACCTGTTTGTGTGTGACCAGACTGCTCTGGTGCAACCTCTATCATCGTGCACTGGACATTCGCCTCATTTCCAGAGAGGTACAGAATTGCAATTCTTCGCTGTGTGTGCGTCCAGAATTGCCTGGTGCAAACCAACTCGACGTGCACCGGTCAGTGTACCTACTTATCAGGGAGGTGCAAAATTTGCAACTAATCATGTCTGAAATCAGAAGTGCCTGGTGCGACACATCCCTACGTGTACCAGTCTATGTGCCCAAATCGCCTCGGCACGACCCAGATCATTGTGTACCGAGGTAGTAGCAAGAGAGATTGACTGGGTTGAAGAAATTCTTCCGAGACAGTTCGGAAGCAGGTCAAGAGACTGCGTGACTCCTTTGTGTTTTGAGACCTGTGGATGAACTTCCCGAGCAGCTGCTAACCTCTCCCTTGTTTAAGTCTACCACCTAATTAAAACTGCTACATATTCCCACCTGCTTCCTCAGGACCCAGACTAAGTGTGGCTTCAGCCGTGTGCAATCCAGTGTCCGGGAGGCGGGCTGGTTATCTTCCGCCCGGGGGTATAGGACAAAAGGGGTGAACATGAGGGTGGAGGGAGGCCACGGAGTCTACAGAGGGTGAACCATTTACCTGCTGGGTACAAGTGGCACCGCATTAAGGTGCTGAGTGCGTGTGCGAGAATATGCGGTACGGACTGGCTAATACCTGTCGCACTGCGGAGTGGTGCGGAGTGAGTGTATGTGTGAGTGGGAGTGAGTGTGTGCGGATCGCCTGTGATTCACAACACTGGCCAGCGGTGCTGTCTTATACGTTGATTGGTGCCAAAAGCCCAAAACCTTTTGACACTGGGTTTCCCCCGCGTGGCTTCAGCCCATGGTGCTTTTAAAAAGTGTTCTCTTTTTTGTGTATGTACATTATTTTGATATTGTGTACTGCATAAGGGTGCTCTCTCAATCAATTGGGGGGGTTATAGGAGGAATTGTCCACAGTGTGCATACTAGTAAAACATAACACTACGACTGCTAGTAATATTTCTGATTGTGTTTTATGCCCAAAAGTATGTGAAGGTCATGTTATAATGATTGAATATGTGTGTTGAATATAAAAGTTTTTACATACATCCTGTGTGAAGTCTCTTTTGTGATGCTCAGTGTATTTATCGCGAGTGGCTGCTGTGCCTGTGCTTTAAACATTGCCTCTGTAGTGAGCCTGACTACTCTGTGCCAAGCCACCCAAGGGTGAGCACGGGTTATATGGCGAATGTAATCACCTGCCCTTGACGGGAGCGGTCGTTCTGCCTGGCTGGGGGCATCCCTTCAGCCAACCAGACACTGTCGGTTCCAACAACCGCAATCAAATAACTGGCAAAAAACTAGAGATTTCAGAGCCCCCATAGAGTTTACTCCTACAGAATGATTTCGGATAGGCATGTTCTGTCACTGTGTTTGATCTTCAGTATCTGGGGAACCATTGCAAACAGAAAAGCACAACATTAAGTCTTATGTCTATGCGCATGTATAGTGTGTGTACAGTTCCAGTTTAATTCAAGGTGTGATAAGTGTATTTTTTTAACTCCATATACTAACAATAAATGAATAACTGAAAACAAAGCACTGGCATTTGGTGTTAAATAGAAGAAAGACGGGTGTAACCCTACAGTCTCTGAATTGCACATTCGGCGGCAAGGGATCCTGGGCTCAAGTCAAAGCTTCCCACAGGACCAAACCGTTGATTCGCGGCACATAACTTTGCTATGTATGTTTTTCCTTAACCAATCAGTTAGTGAGCTCGTTGAAGTAATTCAGTAGAGGGTCTGTGCTATACAAAAACCTCACTGACATATGGTTAATATAAATTAATCTTGCTTCACATCTAATAACAAGATAGGCTACAAAAGGAGAGAACATGACAAACTAAAACATTTTGGGTAACTCATAGCAATGTCATTAGGGCATGGGGTTATTCCTGAAGGTTTCATGTTTAAATGTTTTTAAAAATGTTACCTTCAAAAAATGTCACTTAATACAGTGATAGAATTGTATGTATTTAATTGAGACACAGAGAAATGGTGAAAAATATATAAATATTTTCAGCTGTTTTTCTTTATCACATTTTTATGACATTTCTTGACTGATTTACATCTTTTGATGGTTCAGCTTGCAATTTGGCTTTTATAGCTCTCCCCACGGCTGCCCATGTCCACCCCAGAAATGTAGTGTTTCCTACGCCCTATCCTCTCCTTTTCTGTTCTCCCACATACCTTTCGCTCCTTGGCAGCTTTCCTGTCACAGTAAGGCACACCCTTCATGGGCTAAAAAACTGCCTAATTGTCCAGGTGTCGCCTTTGTGAGTGGGACATCTTCCGTCTGGAAAACAACATATTTCTGCAGAATTTGGCGGGACAACTTAGCACAGACCTGCACAAATTCTGCTGAAGTGGTCTCCCAATTTGTGTATACCTTCACTCCCTCCTAGTTTTTCCCCCAGACAAGTTTCACCCTTCTCCTCCCTCATCAACGAGGTGCATCCTTAATCCCAACAGACACAGTGAGTTTGGGCACCTGGTTTGGAATAACCACCCACACAGACACCTAAAAAGAGAAAAGTGGTTGATGAAAGTAATTAAATTAATCTTTTTTTTTTTTATTATTTTTATTTCTCAGGGAATAAACAACAAATACAAATAGCACAGTTACAAGCATATGGTAGTGTAGCCATCAGCTCTGCTTAGCTATACAAAACAAGAAATATACAGATATATAGACGGATTACAGCATTAGGATTACTTCCGCAATACTTAAAGATCTCAAATTAAATCAGAGAAAAAAAGTGAGAATAACCAAAGGACCAGCAAGACAGCGTTAGTGCCTATTTACCTCCTTTTTCCTCCATGACCCCCCATATACGTACAATTTTTTTCATAGAGCCGATTCCTCTGATCTTAGCTAGGGCCAGCTCTCTTTCATATAGTTCTCTCATAGCAACCCACCACTCTGATGCCCTTGGTGGTGTTGCAGATATCCATACCCTTGCGATGCAGAGCCGGGCAGTTGCTATGATAATGGAAAAAAGAGAACTTAAACCCAAATCTGGTATTGGCTTATAGCCGAGCATGATTTCCCCTTCTGACAATTGAAGCGCCAAACCTAAACGGCTTGCAGCTATTTGACCCACCTCTTTCCAAAATGGATTCAATGCTGGGCAGGTGGCAAAGATATGTAAGCTATCTCCAGCAGCCAACCCGCATTTAGGGCATATGCCCTTATCTCCTATATCTTTTCCCTTGTTCCAGGACCAGTTAATTATTCGGTCAGGGGTATAGTATAGCATACATATGGTTCGAAATTGTTGCAGTTTAAGACTGCTAGAGTGTACTGCCTCATTCAAAGTTCCTAGTGCGTCAGTAATATCTGAGGGGATAATATCCTTTGATAACAATTTGCTCCATTTAGATGCTAAATTTGCGATGTCGTTGATTCTATATTGACAGAGTATCTGATAGACACTACTAATTGATGGTTTCTGGGAAACAGATTGTAAACATTTCATCAAGTCGGAATACACGAGTGCTCTTATTCCCTTCCTCCCCCAGAAGAAATATCTAATCTGTAGATATTTAAAAAACACCCATTGAGGGAGATCAAATAAAGTCGGTAGATCTTTAAATGCTCAAAATCCATTTGAATCGTATAAGTGCCCTAGCTGATTGATCCCATTATCTTTCCATAATCTCGCTGCCCGGTCATGAAATATTTCTGGAACTACAGGGTTTCCCCATAAAGGGAAGCTAGTATGAATAAGAAGAAGGGAACATTTAGATGGTATTTCCCGCCACATGTAAACAATATCGCGGGCTGTCTTAACACCTACTCTTTTGAAATAATTAGAGTCATTTGTTCTGTATAAAATAAATCTACTATCAGGCCGTAGCGCAAAAGTGTAGCAATAATCTGGACTGCTCATAGAGAGCAGGACCCGTAGACATCCTGCAAAAGAAGCCCAATAATATCATTTAAAGTTAGGGACCTGAAGCCCCCCTTGTTTATAGGGGAATTTAATACATTTTATTGCCTGGCGTGGTTGCCTATACCCCCAGATAAAAATACTGATTGCCCCTTCCAGTTTCTTAAAAAAATAATTCAGGACTCGTAATGGTATTGCTCGAAATAAATACAAAAATTTAGGTAGAACATGCAGTTTGTGCCAATTCTTCATATTTTTAATGGTTGCTTGTAGCAGAGGGTCGTAGTTAAGTCTTGCGACATGCTCCGTCTTTGAAGAGATCTGAACCCCTAGATAAGTAGCTACTGAACAGGTCCCCGAGATTGCCACATTAGGTTGATGATTGAGAATGACCTGCGTCTTGCTTATCTTCAGCTTGTAGCCTGAGAAAGTGCCAAACTTATTAGCCTCGTTTTGAATAATGTCTATTGCAGCTACTGGGTCCACAGAGAAAACCGCTATGTCATCGGCATAGGTCGTTACTTGATTGGATCGGACGTATATGTATATTTAAAAGTAATGATCTGATGAATGGTTCAATATATAAGGCAAAGAGAAGAGGGAAGAGGGGGCAGCCCTAACGGGTGCCCCGATAAATCTGAAAAGAAGCAGACTGCGATTGTAAGTATATCAGCTTTGCTCTTGGTTGATTATATAAAGCTTGTACCCATTGGCAGAAGTGGCCATGCAGGCCGAACTCCGCAAGTATGGCCCATAGGCATTTCCAGGCAACTCGGTCAAACGCCTTTCCCGCGTCAAGCAGTACCATTCCCATTTCTAGCCCTATCTTTTTTGCTACATCAAAGGCCACTATAGCAGAGTTAACGTGAGCTGTAGTGTCCCTACCTAATATGAACCCATGTTGCTGACTTGACACAAGCTCAGACATTAGAGGTGCTAATCGAGTGGCCAAAATTTTAGAGAAGATTTTGGCATCTGCGTTTATGAGACATATATGGTGGTAAGACCCACACTCTTCTGGTGGCTTGTTCTTTTTCGAAAGAAGACAATGTTTGTCATGTCCCATGAGTCAGGCAATTCCCCGCTAGTACCTATGTATTGTATAACCTTACTCATTGGAGAAATAATAACGTCTTTAAAAGTTTTATAAAATTCGACTGGTAACGTATCATCCCCTGCCGCTTTTCCAGAAGGTAAAGCGGTCAGTGCCTCTTGAATCTCATTGTCCGTAATCTCTTGATGAAGAGAGTTTGCCTGCTCCGCATTGATCCTTGGGAGTTGAAACCTCTCTATATACTCTGTGTATTTTTCAGCGTCAAAAGTAATCAGATTGACTATATAATTTTGATAGAACTCAGCAAACTGTTCAACTATTTGCTGAGGTTGTGTATATAATACTCTGTTTTCCCCTTTAATAGCCTTTACCTGACTTTTGCATTCTTTATCAGTAAGTTGGTGTGCTAAAATTTACCCAATCTGTTCCTTGTATTCATATTGCAAGGAGCGATGTTTGTTATACCTAGCCGCAATCCCTTCCTTTATCACCCTTCCCAAGTTGGAGCATTTCTCAATCAAACAGAGGTAGGTTTGTGTTTGTGTCTGCGTTTGCATGTAGCCCCTCTGCTTGGCCTCCTCAGCATGTAAAATTTCGAGCTGTAAGATCATATGACAGGCTGCCCTAAGAGCACTGTCTTTACTTTTATTTTGTCAAAAGATGTATTGTTGAGTAATGCCCCTTATATAAGCCTTCAGTGTGTCCAAAACTATAAGGGGGAAGCAGAACCTTCATTTTCTTGGAGAAAACCTCTATTGTTTCCTTTAGTTAGTGAAATATATTCCACATCTGTCAGCAAATATCTCAGGAACGAAAATGGCCGTGTTTACTTATTGGCTACAGCTAGATGAAATGAAAATAAGATGGGATTGTGATCTGAAGTAATTTTAGGGCATACCTCCATATCTGCTAAATCTAGGATCTTATTATTTGTAAAAACCATATCGATCCTGGAATAATGCTTATGTGGGGCACTATAATATGTATAACCAGGTTCTGTTGGAAATAATGTCCGCCATGCATCCCTAATAGAATGCAAGCGAGCCATCTCCAAAATTGAGGCCCTTACTTTTCCCATCCTAACTGAAGCACGCCGATTGGAGGAGTCTATAGTAGGGTCCCTAGTACAGTTGAAGTCGCCCATAACTACTAACTCCCCTTGCCAGTACAATAGCTCTAATGTTAAAGTATTCAGAGTCATCGATATTAGGCCCATAAATTGTACATAGCACATATGTTATATCCTGAATTAGGACCTGTATGATTGCCCATCTCCCCCGTTGGTCGTGAGAAGCTTTAAGGAGAGTACAGTCGAATGACTTATCAATCAAAATAGCAACCCCTCTAATGGATACAGTCTGTAAATTAATCTAAATCACTTGTAACTGCTCGGTAACTACTCAGGGCGCACTTCATTCCATTACAGAAAAAGATCAGCCGTATGCACATCAGACTCTGTACAGCCCCAAAAGGAGCAGTGCGTCCCAAACAGCAGGACACTAGTTTGGTAGCATACATCTCAAACAGCAGGATATTACTTGTAGAAGGACTTTGATGCAGGAGCGGTTCATTCCGATCAGCAGGGTGCTAGTACTGGTAGCATGCCTTTGATGCAGGAGCGGTTCATCCTGAACAACAGTGCGCTAGTACTGGTAGCATACCCTTGATGCAGGTGCAGGTCATCCTGAACAACAGGACGCTAGTACTGGTAGTATGCATTTGATGGAAAAACACTTCATCCCAAGTAAAAGGGTGCTACTACTGGTAGCATGCCTTTGATGCAGGAGCAGTTTATCCCGGAGCACAGGACTCTAGTACTGGTAGCATATCTTTGATGCAGGTACGGTTCACCCAGATCAGCAGGATGCTAGTACTGGCAGCATGCATTTGATGCACGAGGAGTTCATCCCGAACAACAGGACGCTAGTACTGGGTAGCATGCCTTTAATGCAGGAGATGTTCATCACAAACAGCAGGGTGCTAGTACTAGTTCATGCCTTTGGTGCAGGAGCGGTTCATCCCAAACAACAGGACACTAGTACTAATAGCATGCATTTTGATGCAGGAGCAATTGATCCCGAACAGCATGGTGCTAGTACTGGTATCAGGCATATGATGCAGGAGCGGTTCATCGCAAACAGAAGGGTGCTAGTGCTGGTAGCATGTCTTTGATACAGGAGCGGTTCATCATGAACAGCAGGGTGCTAGTACTGGTAGCATGCGTTTTCATGCAGGAGCAGTTCATCCCGAACAGCAGGGTGCTAGTACTGGTAGCATGCCTTTGATGCAGGTGTGGTTCATCCTAAACAAGAATGCTGGTACTGGTAGCATGCCTTAGATGCAGGAGCGGTTCATCCCAAACCACACGATGCTAGTACTGGTAGCATGCGTTTTCATGCAGGAGCAGTTCATCCCGAACAGCAGGGTGCTAGTACTGGTAGCATGCCTTTGATGCAGGTGTGGTTCATCCTAAACAAGAATGCTGGTACTGGTAGCATGCCTTAGATGCAGGAGCGGTTCATCCCAAACCACACGATGCTAGTACTGGTAGCATGTCTTTTCATACTGGAGCTGTTCATCCAGAACAGCACGGTGCTAGTACTGGTAGCATGCCTTTAAAGCAGGGGCAGTTCATACCGAACAACACGATGCTAGTACTGGTAGCATGCCTAGTCATACTGGAACAGTTCACCCCAAACAGCAGGGTGATAGTACTGGTAGCATGCCTTTGATGCACAAGCGGTTCATCTCGAATAACAGGATGCTAGTAATGCAGGCATGCCTTTAATCCAGGAGCAGTTCATCCGGAACAGTAGGACGCTAGTACTGGTAGCATGCCTTTTCATGCAGACCACTTCATCCCGAACAGCAAGGTGCTAGTACTGGTAGCATACCTTTGATGGAGGAGTGATTCAGCCAGAGCAACAGGATGTAAGGACAGGTAGGATGTCTTTGATTCAGGAGCAGTTCAGCCCAAACAGTAGGGTGCTAGTACTGGTAGCATGCCTTTGATGCAGGAGCGGTTCATCCCGAACAACAGGATGCTAGTACTGGTAGCATGCCTTTGATTCTGGAGCAGTTCATCCCGAACAGTAGGACGCTAGTACTGGTAGCATGCCTTTGATTCTGGAGCAGTTCAGCTCGAACAGTAGGGTGCTAGAACTGGTAGCATGCCTTTGATGCAGGAGTGGTTCATCATGAACAGCAGGGTGCTAGTACTGGTAGCATGTGTTTTCATGCAGGAGCAGTTCAGCCCGAACAGCAGGGTGCTTGTACTGGTAGCATGCCTTTGATGCAGGAGTGGTTCATCGTGAACAGCAGGACGCTAGTACTGGTAGCATGCCTTTGATTCTGGAGCAGTTCATCCCGAACAGTAGGGTGCTAGTACTGGTAGCATGCCTTTGATTCTGGAGCAGTTCAGCTCGAACAGTAGGGTGCTAGAACTGGTAGCATGCCTTTGATGCAGGAGTGGTTCATCATGAACAGCAGGGTGCTAGTACTGGTAGCATGTGTTTTCATGCAGGAGCAGTTCAGCCCGAACAGCAGGGTGCTTGTACTGGTAGCATGCCTTTGATGCAGGAGTGGTTCATCGTGAACAGCAGGACGCTAGTACTGGTAGCATGCCTTTGATGCAGGAGCGGTTCATCATGAACAGCAGGGTGCTAGGACTGGTAGCATGCCTTTGATGCAGGAGCGGTTCATCATGAACAGCAGGGTGCTAGGACTGGTAGCATGCCTTTGATGCAGGAGCGGTTCATCATGAACAGCAGGGTGCTAGGACTGGTAGCATGCCTTTGATGCAGGAGCGGTTCATCATGAACAGCAGGGTGCTAGGACTGGTAGCATGCCTTTGATGCAGGAGCGGTTCATCATGAACAGCAGGGTGCTAGGACTGGTAGCATGCCTTTGATGCAGGAGCGGTTCATCATGAACAGCAGGGTGCTAGGACTGGTAGCATGCCTTTGATGCAGGAGCGGTTCATCATGAACAGCAGGGTGCTAGGACTGGTTTCACGCCTTTGATGCAGGAGCGGTTCATGCTGAACAGGATGCTAGTACTGGTTCTGCGCCTTTGATGCAGGGGCAGTTCAGTCTCAGGAATAAATTCCCTGTTCTACAGTCACTGGGGGATGTCTGGGACCCCTGACTGAACTTCTATTTCTGTTGGCTTTGGCACATGTCTCATTTCCAAACGTTTTATACAAAGCTGCGCTATTTAACAAGTCATGCGTCATGCCCCTGCACATTGTGCTAACATCAGCAGTTTTGCAGTGTGACTGCATCACAAATGGGCGGCTGCTCGTATGGTGGTCTAGGCTAGTGAATCCTAGAATAGAAGTGTTTTGATGAAGGAATACTTGATACACCCTGAGAACAATTAAGTACTAGAACTAATGTACTGTGCACTGTCAGCATATATGTTTGATGACTGTTCTACCTGTTTCTTCTTGCTTAACCATATGTAAAGCACTCTGATACTCGCTAAGGTCAAGTTTGCGCTGTATAAAACTTTATAAATAAATTAATTAATTAATTAATTAAATTGATTTGAGTTCCTCAAACTGCACCATCATTTATCCTGAATGGAGACACTCACGGCTCATCTTGGATTGACTAGCAAGCCTGTACGTTTACTGAACTGTGATGAAGAAAATGTCAGTTCTGTTGAACCCAGTTGCCTCATGGATTCTGCTGTGGACAGTTTACTGGTGTCTATTGGTTTGATTTGGTGTCTTTGTTTAACCTCTTCAGTCTCACTTATGTTGCCAACGGCATACCTTTAAACTCACCATCATTTGGAGGCTATCATCGGCCTTGGAGTCAGCTTCTGGGACACAAGCGCTCTGCTCCTGAGACAGTCCAGGCCACAACAAAAAGCACAAGGCAGAGCCGAATGCCACACATCACCCAGTAAAAAGGAGTGGGGAGTTCAGAAAGGCCAAACAAGAAGGACTGATCCCCACACAGAGAAAGGGCGCTATTTTCAAAAAGCAACATGGAGGCAAGGGAAGCAAAAGGCTGAGGAGCTGCACATGGGGAGCAAGCCCAACTCAAGCCAAGAAAGAAGAGGGCATCTGAGTTAAGCCACTAACAAACCTCAGGCCAAACAAAAGGGATGGGCTGCCAGCGAGGAAAGTGTAGGCTAAATATCAAAACAACACCACACAACCCCTGCCAAGCTCAGCAGGGAGGCTGTGATGCAGCATAGCTAAAGAAGAGATAAGAAAGGAAAACAAGGCTAGACGACACAAAGCACAGGCCCAGCGAGGAGCACAGTGAGAAACCTCTTCTCAGGCCGTACCCCACAAAGACAAGTTGGGGGCACTCAGGAATCTTCAAGAGAAGGGGACTCTAGCCCCTCACTGTAAATAGGGACACTTGCCCAGCCTGAAGCACATAGACAGGAAGACCCACACCAGTCCCGCTATTCTAGTTGTGGCGCTCCATATCCTTCGAGGGAGGATGATAGCAGCATCCAGAAAAGCAACCACCACGCCAGCCTCAAGCAGAGAGCTAGAGAAGAGCAAGCCAGACTCAGGAAGGAGCGCCGAAGAGCAGCAAAGAAGCCCAGCGGAGAGGCGTGGATGCACTCACTGCCAGCATAAACCAGGCCACAAGGCCTGCAGGGAACCTGCGAGTCATCAAATGACAGGAAAGCAATCCACACAAATAGCATAAGTGCAAACATGGCAGACACCCAGTGTCAGGAGGCACAGGGTGACTGCCTGTCAAAGGAGAATAACTAAACAGGAGGCTTCCGGGAAGAGGTGGTCCTTCATAGGCACACCCAGAGGAGTAAGGGTTTCTTTTTTAGATAGGCAGCAGGCTGACTGTCTCCGGGTGTGGACACTCCTCATGACTTAAGGACTGGGATGGAAAAGTGATGAGAAGGTAATGGTCTAAACCTCATGGGCCACAACAGAATCCAGAAGAAGCCAGTTGTTACTGGTTAACTGGAATTCCCACCTGAGCACATCCATTTCAATACCCAGAATTGAATGGATAGATCAATTTGCCTAAGATTATTTGGCCAACCGTCCCTCAGTCTCATGAATGAGTCAATACTGTACCAGAAAAGGTGGCTTCATTTCCAGTACAGTAAGAGGAAGTGTTGCCAGACACCTCCTTCCTGTTAGAAGCCGCAACTGGTTGTTTGGGAGCAAACTCAGACACTCATAGGCAAATAATAACAAATGATACAAGCAATCTACTGTACTACACGTCCATCGCCTCTCAGCGCTGTAAGAAATCTGTGTCAACCCCTCGTGCGTGCGTGTTCGTGCTTTTTGTGTTAAATGCGAGTTGTTTTTCAAGCATAAAGTGCAGATAACTGCAATATGAAAGCAGATTCGTCAAAGCCCTGATTGGCGATGCTCTCATTCAAAACATGAAGTCATTCAGGGGTGTGCTGATTGAAAGGCATCTATTTACACGTGTGTTCCAAAAAGGCATCTGTCAGCAATCAGGAGAGAAACATGCAGAAAGGAAAATATATGTGTTTATAGCAGCATTTCCTGTTTTTTGCTAAACGTGCGCTTTGGTCCTCAGAATGTCTTCTCCTATTACTAAAGTGAAAGGCAAAAGAGTGGGCGTCTGGCTTGTAAGTTTCAAAGCATACAAATAAATTGTTTTTTTCTAATATAATTCTGTGCAAAGGCAACCAATAAAATAATAATAATTAATTATGATGATGATGAAAAGAAGACGAAGACGAAGACCTATTACCACTCGTATTGTGTTTTATAGTTTCACAAATAACAGAGGCTACTTGAACCTAATTCAAGGACACTCGTTTAATCGACCAAGGAAGGATGAAATACTGAGACTGAGATAGATGTTTTGCACGGATACTGCGCCACCTGCACATTCGTTGGCAATGAACTGCAAGGGTGATTGTTACACTCATTTTCAATCGTACAGATTGGTTCAAATGTGAGGGAGTATTTAAATGCAAAGAACGCCCCCGTGTATGTTTCTTATAAGATAATTGTTTTCTATCTGTTTTGTTTGGGGGTTATTAAATGTCAGCAGACAGATTAATTCAACATTTATAGCATGTTGTGCAGCTGGGTGGACGTTTCGTCGATGCTGCGCTGTGGATTTATCCAGGCTTGCTACGGAGCAAACCACCAACATGGAAAACTACAGTATTGTGTAATAAATAATTATGTGTGGGGTCTATTACTTTATCACCGAAGTCGTCTTGGTGCTGTAGAAATGGGTGCTGTTATAACAAATCTTAATAGGTCCCACTCGTGGAGCTGGGAAGAATAAGTGAGAGACCGGAAGGGGAACCTGTGACCCGCTGATCTCTTCCCCGGAAGCGCTACTGCGGTGTGCTAGAGTGACAGCACGCGGCAGGTGTATCCCGAAGCATTCTGTATTCTTGGAAGCAGTTTGACAATGAACTAGGGACAGAAGACGTATGCGATGCGTGCTGAGATGTGTTTTGTGGGACTGGAAGTGAAGAATTCTAAATATATACAGAAGATTCACTCTGTTCTTGAGCGTGTGTACTTATTGGTAATTCGACCTTTGCATATGCGTTTCTATCAACTATTTTATCTCAGTCCTTAATCGGTGGCAAGAAGAGGGGCAGGAAGGGATACTAAAGTAAACAAGGACGACGAATAACTTGGCTAAGATGAAGTGCTGGGCACGAGCCGCCGTCCAAGAATTAAAGGGAGCTCTGCCAGGGCATGCCAGTGTGATGGCAGCTCCAGCACCGGGGCAGCTGCCAGCCAAACTGCAGGAAGGAAAGGGCGCACACTGGGATCTCTTTCTTGTGCTGGCAGTGCCAACATAAGGGTATCCACCAGCCAGAGGGCAGAAAAGAGAAAGGGTGGCAAAAACTGGCACATACTGGTCGAGGAAGCCAGGCGAAAGTGACGTCACCTGCCAGGGTTTTGAAATGGACAGACCTGCGTCTGCTGTCAGTACCAGCAGAGGGCTGGTCACTGTGTATATCAGATATATTAATATATCAGTGGAAATTAAAAGTAAAACAGGGAAAGAATAACGCATATTTCGTGCCACGAGATAAAACCCTTATGCACAATAGGTTTTTAGTAACTATGCAAATGTAATAAATTCTAATCCTTATGCACAACAGTATTGTAGGTATATGACTTTCAGCGCCAACAGAGGACAATTTTTGGCAATACCCCGTTACCTTCCTAGACTCTGGCCGGTGACTAACACTTCCGTTTCCTGTCTGCGTTATCCCTCAAACCTGGACAGATGAGTGTCATAAAACAGTATGCCGAGTCACAGCTTACCTGGGAGCCCGTTCCTGCCAGGCGCTGCACTACATGCAAAGATCACACAAGGAGCCGAGTGTTCGACGGATTGATCCGCATTTCGCTGGGCTTTGCTAACAATAACTTACCCATCAGCACGTAAAGCATCTGCAGTACTCTGCTGCGAAGGAGACCTCGTGGATAAAAATAAAATAGCCACCTGGAGTGTTTTCTTGGCAATATTCATAGTCCATGTTGCGTTCCGTTATTAATCTAAAACCAGTGGCGTGTTAAAAACATTGCGTATTCCCCGTTGTGATTGTAAATTCGAATTCAACAGTTTGGAATAACGGTGCTGGCCCTGTCCATCACATAGATAGAAGAAGCAGTTCAAAGAAATAGAAATATTGAAGTTTAACGTAAAACCACCGATGTCTGAGACTTTTCCAAAAGCGTCACCCTTTTCCTTTAATAAATCACGGTAGAATCGCAGCTGCTATATCCAACGTGTCAATCCTGGCTGTGTCACGGACCTTGTTTAAAGGTACTCGGAAAACATAAGGCATTAATAACAATGAAGGAACACGCATCTAGTTATTTACTGCAGCGTTGCTGGCTATTTGTACAGTATGTTTTTATTTTTTACCTAAAAATATATTGTGTAAACTGAAATTATAATAAATTGTTTTTGTCATCCAGCTCTCGCTCCTGTAAATTTTCATCTTATTAGTCCTACAAAAATTAAGATATCATATTTATCCCAAAGTCCTCATCTAATGAATTCAGGAATCACTTCAGAATGATGAAAGAGTGAGTCAGCCCTACAGTGTTCCAGTTCGTGAGTCGCAAGCTGTACATAGAAAGCAGTTGCAGGTGCTAAATAAACTATCTGGACAATGTTACCGCTTTTGAAACGCCGGATTGCGTTTCTTGGCAAACTTTAGTTTAAAAAATATTCTACCTATGTTAGGTTCCAGTTAATGTACAGTCTCGCTACCTGTGAAGTCAAGGCGCTCGCAGTCACCAGCTTCTGTGTTTAGTTATATAAGGAGTGGGAGCCATCGGATTTTCCTGGACATGAAACATTTAATAGCATCTCTTGCTCCCACCTCAGCTGAGGCGCTATCTGACACTGCACCCCCTGCCTCTGTAAAACCCTGCACAAGGTATTCTGTGCAAAGCCTCCTCGCGCGCAGTAGTGTTTCCCCCACATGCCTGTGAAAGTGGCTGTGAAAAACAGATACTGAATCAGACGGAAAGTCTGAGGGAAAAAAAAAATCCCCAAACATTGCATGATAGTCTCTAAGCAGTTCCATCTGTCAAGCAGAAATTTTAGGCTAATAGCCTGTGGCCATCTCTCTCTGCAGTCCACTACCTGCCTTTGTCCTATTAAATCTCTTCGTTCCCCTACCAAAAAAAAAAAAAGAGTCAAAGAAAAAAACTCTCCGAGCAAAGCCCGGACTCTAAGCGCCTGCCTTTGATGCAGCGCCGGGCTGGAGCGTTGAAAGGCAGCGCGCCGAAGAGAGCGCTGCGAGCGGTGCCTCGTGCGCGCACTTCACCTTGCCACCGGCTCTCTGAGAGCCTGCCTCATTGTCAGCGAGAGGGCCGGCTCTCTGTTTCCTACCCATGATGCCATATGCCGTGGACCGGGCTACATGTGGCCCACCAACATGCCAGTGCAAATGTTTCCTCAATTAGGTGTCTTATCTCCAGTGGGCAGCATCGGATGAGGCTGGCTGACAGCAGCATGGCAGGGAAACCCTCTGACGGCTCCATCAAATGGCAGCTCTGCTACGACATCTCGGCCCGCACTTGGTGGATGGTGAGTTGGCAGCAAGGCTGATTTTTTTTTTTCTTTTTTTTTTTTTTTACTTTTCCACTTTCCCTCCCTCTCTGGTGTCCCAGACCTCACATTTATCAGGTTAGCATTAGGAGCGGTTTTTTTCTCACTTTTAAGTCCCGCATGCCACGCGTGTCCTACATTGTACTTTCAAAACTTTGAAGTGTATGTACAGAGTCCGTGGGAAAGAAGCTGTCTTTAAATGAAAAGCAAAGCATGTGAACCATATAAATTTGCATATGCTTTTTCTGTGCATGGCATTTGCTAACACCTAAGAGAGAAGTATAAAAAAATGTAAAAAGGAGAGTTTTATTAGCACATTGTCTTTGTTTTACGGAAGGACTAATTTAGGAAGGAGAACTAAAAATGTTAAATATGAACAGTTATTAATGGGGGGAAACGGGCCTTTCACGCAGTTAGAAGTGCGCGCTTATCAGAGGATTAATTAACATTGCATTTGCATTTTATATGTATTGTTTTAAAGGTACAATATGAGACACTTTGAGGAAAACAATCTTTTCATGCCTAGGGCTTTCTTTGACGTTGGCGAGTGGGCATAAAAGTCTCTCAGGGATAAAAACGCTCTGTTTAACAACTGCTGCCTGCTTTGTAATAACAATATTAAAGTCATTAAGCACTTTCGCTCGCGTGCTTGTGTGATGCCCGGCCCCGTGGCTGGCTCTGGAGACTCCATGGTGCAGTTAAAGTTGAACCAGAGCCCGGGGATGACGAGTTAAGTCGCAGGCTGTGGTCACCGGCCCGGCCAGGGGACCTCTGGCACGAACCTGGCCGAGTTTGCGCGCGTACAATGGCCCATTGTGGCGGGGGATGCGGGCCCCTCTGCTGGGAGGAGCGGAGCCCTGACTCCGCCGCCTCCTTCTCGTTAGCGCCGGGTCCGGTAGGGATCCACTCATTAACTGGCGCGTTTTGTTGATTGCTTTAATTGTTATTCCCGAGACGAGGCGCGATCCTTCGCAGGCGCACAATGGGCGCATTCTTTGAGGCCAGCGAGCGCATCCATCCGAGGGCTAGTCCTGCCCCGAGAGCCACCGGCGGCCGGGACTTCAAAGCCTCAGCACGGAGGGAGGGCTCCGAGCCGGAGGACGCCTTCCACCACTGCCTGTGGTTACCGGGGGCTCCGTGGAGAGGCGCGCTGCGCCGTGGAGCAGCGGGAGCTGTGGATTACTGGCGGCACCCAGGGTGTGTTTGTAAACACAGGAGTCGAACCCGGCGACCCATAGCGTCAGAGTCCACCAGGGAAGACACAGAGCCACACAGCCCCTCAGAATAGCCACAGCCTTATTGCACCACAGCCCACCAGGGAAGACACAGCCTTACAATACCACAGCCCACTTGGGTAGCTACGGCTTTACCTTACCACGGCCCAACGGGGTAGCCACAGCCTTGCAGTGCCACACAGCCCATCAGAGGAGCCATAGCCTTACTGCACCTCAGTCTACCAGAGGAGCCATCGCCTTACAATGCCACAGTCCACCAGGGTAGCCACAGCCTTACTGTGCCAGCAGGCCACCAGGGCAGTCAGAGACGTACAAAACTCCAGACCACCAGAGCAGCGACAGCCTTACCATACCACAGCCAAACAGGGTAGCCACAGCCTTACAATGCCACACTGCCTCACAAGAGCAGACACAGCCTTACAATACCACAGCTCGCCAGATCAGCCACAGCCTTACTGGTCCAACAGCCCAGCAGAGCGGCTTCAGACTTATAATACCACAGCCTAGCAGGGTATTCTCAGACTTACAGACCCACAGCCCACCAGGGAAACCACTGCCTTACAGAACCACAACCACCAGGGAAGGTACATCCCACCAGGGAGGCCACAGCCCACCAGGGATGCCACAGCCTTACAGTACCACAGCCCACCAGGGAAGCCACTGACTTACAATACTGACTTACAGTACCACAGCCCACCAGGGAAGCCACAGCCCACCAGGGAAGCCACTGACTTACAGTACCACAGCCCACCAGGAAGGCCACAGCCCACCAGGGATGCCACAGCCTTACAGTACCACAGCCCACCAGGGCAGCCACAGCCTTACAGTACCACAGCCCACCAGGGAAGCCACTGACTTACTCTACCACAGCCCACCAGGGAAGCCACAGCCCACCAGGGATGCCACAGCCTTACAGTACCACAGCCCACCAGGGCAGCCACAGCCTTACAGTACCACAGCCCACCAGGGAAGCCACTGACTTACAGTACCACAGCACACCAGGGCCGCCACATCCTGGCGGTGCCACAGCCCTGGTTTGACCCTAATTTGGAGCACCCAGAATGTTCTAACAAGTTGTACTCTAAAACGACAGTGTCTATGCCTTGTTCTCGGATCCACTCCCCCAGTGCAGTGCACTGACTCCAAATTACACCCGAAGTTTGATCCGCGGTGTAGAGTGCGGGGGTCCTCATTTAGACACGGAATGGACGAGGGCTGGGCACCACACGAGAGCTGGGGTTTCTATGTACCTTCTGTAGTTCACCATCATGCGCCCACCGCCTCCCAAACTTTGAAAACTCTGCCAGCGTGACTGTCTGTGAAGATTGCTGTTTTTGTCCTCACTCTGGGTGTGTTTTTTTTTTTACCTAATATGAGTGGTATGACGTGTCAATCCGTTTCGTGTACATCTTCCTGTTTACTCATCAGGGATGGTTTCTACAGACGCTTTCTGCTGGGTACAGGTGCAGCGCATGAGTTTTTGGACACCAAACATGGGAGTCCTTTTCAAGTGATTTTCGTAGAATGAACGATCGCTGTGTGGGCCTCTGTTAGTTATGATTTGTATTTTTATTTACCCACCATAATGTCCAAACTTTTTATCTGTTGGGCGCATATAGTCCCACAAAATCAATGTGGGTGCAACTCTAATTTCCGCCAGAGAACTCTGCTGATTGGCTTGTCCTGGGAGATTTTCTTGCGTAGTTGTCATCGCTTACATTGCTGTTGTGGTTTGAGCTGCCAGCTCTCATTTGCACTTAGGGTCGCAGCCAGTTAGAGAGCGCCGGGTTGTTTTTGCTGTGACCTGCAGTGTTAAATGCCACGCCTGGTGCACTGCACTGACCCAGGGCTGCTCTCTGGAGATTAACAGGAGGCTCTGCCCAGACCTCAGATCTCCTTCATGTACTCTTTAGCGCGTTTGCACCGTCACAACCTGCACACATTCTTTAACGTACCACGGGCCCTTCTACCGTCACAACCTGCACGCAGTCTTAAACGCACCACCAGCCCTTGCACCGTCTCAACCTGCACAGTCTTTAAGGCGCCGTCGGCCCTTCCACCCTCACAACATTCACACGGGCTTTAAGGCGCTGTGGGCCCTTCCACCGTCACAACCTTCACGCGGTTTTTAAGGCGCCGTGGGCCCTTCCAACGTCACAACCTGCACGCGGTTTTTAAGGCGCCGTGGGCCCTTCCAACGTCACAACCTGCACGCGGTCTTTAACAGGCCACCGGCCCTTGCACTGTCACAATCTTCACGCGGTCTTTAACAGGCCACCGGCCATTGCACTGTCACAATCTTCACGCGGTCTTTAGGGCGCCATGGGCCCTTCCACCATCGCAACCTGCACACAGTCTTTAAGGCGCTGCAGGCCCTTGCACAGTCACAACCTTCAGGGAGTCTGTCACGCGCCACGGCCCTTCCACCGTCACAACCTGCACACAGTCTTTAATGCACCACGGGCCCTTCTACCGTCACAACCTGCACAGTCTTTAAGGCGCCGCGGGCCCTTGCACGTCACAACCTGCACACGGTCTTTAACTCGCCACGGGTCCTTCTACCGTCACAATCTTCACGCGGTCTTTAACGCACCACGGGCCCTTCTACAGTCACAACCTTCACGCTGTCTTTAATGCGCCGTGGGCCCTTGCACCGTCACAACCTTCACGCGGTCTTTAAGGCGCTGTGGGCCCTTCCACCGTCACAACCGTCACAACCTGCACGCGGGCTTTAATGCGCCACCGGCCCTTGCACCGTCTCAACCTTCACGCGGTCTTTACGGCGCCATGAGCCCTTCTACCGTCACAACCTGCACGCAGTCTTAAACGCACCACCAGCCCTTGCACCGTCACAACCTGCACAGTCTTTAAGGCGCTGCGGGCCCTTCTACCGTCACAACCTGCACAGTCTTTAAGGTGCCGCGGGCGGGCCCTTGCACGGTCACAACCTTCAGGGAGTCTGTAACGCGCCACGGCCCTTCCACCGTCACAACCTGCACAGTCTTTAAGGCGCAGCGGGCCCTTGCACGGTCACAACCTGCTCCGACAACTTTTGCCCCTTTTTGGCCCTTTATATTCACCGTTTCCTTGAGTGGCCAGCACTTCCACACTCATATAAGTGCGCTGTCGACACGAATAGTGGCCTTTTCCTTTTCAAATATCATTTTACATGCCTTTTTGCTGTTGTAAATATACATGGTCGAGATGCTGGAAACGTTTAGTGAGGAGCTGCACCGAAAATAAACAGCCCTGAGCTGCACATGTCACTGTTTAGACTGCGCACATCTGGGCAGGGCCACAGAAACTTGCAGTCGCCGCCATGTTCAGAAAGTTGGACGGAAAGGTGCTGCTGCGGACAGCCCAGGTTTGACGCATAGTCTTGTCTGGATATTTGTAACATTCAATCAACGCCGGAAGAGCTATCAGGGCAGCTCAAGCAGCTCTTCGAAGCCCGACATCACATTGCACAAAGACACAAGGACTGCCTTCCCTTAGAAAAGGATGCGCTGGAAGTGTTCACGTTTAATGCACACTTCTTGTGCCAGGATGGCTTCTCGCCTCAGTGACTGCACAGCAGGAAAGCTCCCACAAGACACAAGCCGCACAGGCACCGTGACCCCAAGAGCTCTCCTCCCCGTGACCCGTCCCTGGCATGCTCTGTCCCCTGGAGATACCCTGCTGCCCCGCCCACCAAGGGTGAGGCACAGGGCACACAGGCATTCAAGAACACCCTCCCCCCCTTTGCCCCTCACATGCTCAGCCACCCCAGAGATAACTTTCCCTCAGAGAAAGACACACGGATGGTATTCGCGTCTAATGCACACCCCTTGTGTCAGGCTGCCCTCTGACCTCGGGGACTGCCTAGGAAGCCTGCTCCCACAGGGACACAGGTTACACAGGCACCCCCTGCCCCTCACACGCTCAGCAGCCTTGGAGAAGGATGCACCGAAGGTCTTTGTGTTTAATGTTAATATAAGTGCCGACGCATGGCGGATGGTGATGCCAGCGATGAAGAAGTAGCAGTCGCGTCATTGTCAATTAACCACAATCGCAGTGTTGTCTGGTTACACATAGCGCCTTCACCTGCTGTCTGCTTAACTCCTTATCCTACTCATTGTTGCTCTCTGGTGTTCCAGGCACCTCTCTGCCAGCGTGCTCTGGTACCTCTGTGTCTGTGTGCAACACCCACGCGCCATGCGCACAGACCGCACCGTGTGCTCTCTGGTGTGTCAGGCACCTCTCTGCCAGCGTGCTCTGATACCTTACATCCACCTGTGTCTCTGTGCAACACCCACGCGCGCATGCGCACACACCCCACAGTGTGTTCTCTGGTGTGTCAGGCACCTCTCTAACAGCCTGCTTTGGTATCTTACATCCCATGTGTCTCTGTGAAGCACCCACGCGCGCATGCGCACACACCCCACTTATCTGCCCTCCTCAACCGGTTTGTATGGTCTATTGGTCTTAAATTGTCGAGGAGTTCTGATGACATCATAAACCACGAGGCTGAATGCTAAGCGGGATTTAAGTGTAACCATAGTTCCGAAATGGCGATATAAGACAATATAACCTCTTATGTATTTTTACATGACATATTTATTTTATGGCAGTTAGCTTGGAAGGGGTGTTTGTTTTTCAAACAGGGAAATGTTTGTTAAAAACAGTAAGAGAAGTACTGTATGTAATTAAGAATGTCCAGTTGTAGAAACTATCCTGCGTTTTGTTAAAACAAACTGTGGAAGGGAGAGAATGTTGAAGTTGTTCTCTCTGAGGTGCGCCCAACAATGAGCAACAATAGAAAGTTGATTAAACAATGGACAATGGTGAAGCTGTGCAGCGTGTTTTGAAACTGTCATTGTGATGATGAATTTCACATTTCAAAGGAACTTTTGGGTCTGTATGTGTATAGATAGAGATAGATAGACAGACTGGCAGATAGACAGACAGACAGAGAGGTAGATAGATAGATAGATAGATAGATAGATATAGATAGATAGATAGATAGATAGATAGATAGATAGATAGATAGATAGATAGATAGATAGATAGATATTGCCGAGTGTGGCGAGGGACAATGATTCGAGAGGGGGTGAATCCTCTGTGCATTGATGTCCCCCCACACCTCAGCAATCGATAATTAATGTTATACTCACTATATCTATATACATAGTTCGTGTGTGGAATTTTTTCATGTGTATTTGTTAAAAACATAGACATTTCACATAAACAAATCAGAATACAAGGGGTTACATTTGTGCAAGACCACAATTGTGACTATTAGTAGAACTGTTTCCCTAGTTAGTGGGTGTAAAATAATGCAATGTATGAGCAGTGAATACTGTTTTCCTGGGGCAGTGCTGTGATAATAAACTGTAATTTGACCTTAGCACTGCAGTAATAAATGCATGAATGTGTGTTTGTTAGTACAGTAGCCATGTACTGTTATTAATTAACCTGTTAGCAGGTGACATTTATGTTAACTGCCATGTCACACCATCGCGCTTGCGTCTGTCTGTCTCGGGGTGATCGAGACAGACGATCTTGTAAGCCCGCTCTCTCTCACTCCTGGGCATTTCAAGCTCTTTTCCGTCGCTCTTCTTCTGTTCTCCATTTCCACTTGTCACTACACCTTACTCCATCGCTCCTGTGTTTGCCTCCTGTTCTTGCGTGTGCCGTGTGGTCCAGAGACTACATTCTTGGCCGTCATCCGGCGCCCGCGTTTGCGCACGTGGTGTTTTGTGTGACCCTTGTCCGGTCCCTCCTTGCCTGCACCAGTGGCATTATCTTCCAAACTGAGAAGTTTTTGAAAAATGATGCAAACGCTCTGTGCGACGCTGAGATCTGCTGTCTCTGTCAGTGTCCCATGTCCCCGCCAGCCCTCGCTTTCTGCAATGAAGGCGATGTTCGAACAGCCGGTCCGATCCTGCCCCGGGTGAGTCGGTGGGGGTATTGTTTACTCATGGTGGCTTGTCACGTCCTAGAGCAGGGGTCTCCGACCAGCCTGCTCTGCTGCGTGTTGTCCACCTCAGTAAAGCGTTCGTTGATGCCTCCCGCACACCTGGACACTGCACACACCTGCTACTCTCAGCGGAGGAGCAAAGATGCCAAGGGCCGTCGTGCGGGAGATGAGCGTGCCCGCCCATGCCCATGTTCAGCAAGGAAAACAGCCATCATTGGTGTGCAGCGCCCGCCTAACTGCCCGCCGTGGGTCCGGTGCTACTGCACCTACTGCACTATTGATAGCTACGCCCCTGGCTTCTAGGTAGCGGCTATGGCAGTATCCCTTAATAACCATGTGCTCGTGTAGGGATGAGGGGACGGTGACCGACTGCGGTTAAAGGTGGCGTTAAAGCCTGACACAAGCAACCCCTCCCCCCTCCCACCCCACCTGTCTAACTACAATCACACGTGCCCTGCGCAGACTGTGCGACCATTCGGACAGGGTCCTCCGGTCGGTGTGGATCAGGCAGAGACACGCATCAAACAGCGCCCCCTTACGGAGATGTGATAAAGGCCAATGCACGGTCTCTGTGCCCAATTTTATGGTCACCCCTAAAAACACCAACATTTGGTCCCCCAGCCAGGCTTCCATATCCTGCGAAACAGAATAGCGCTACGAGCACATTGCAGACGCATTAACAAAATGGTGCACCTAATGTTACAGTGTTTCACCAGTTTTACCAAATACACAAGATGTTTAATCTTTCTAAATTGTGTTCTTCTGACCGCACGCTGTTTCTTGGATCAGCAGTGAAAATAAATGTTGAACTTCCTCTCTGTGGGGCTTATTGACAAGCCCCTTCCGCAGCCCGTAAGTCACCTTTTCCCATATTGAAAGTGACGGCGCAAGGGACTTGTAAAAAAACATATCTCTCTCTCTCTCTCCCTGTGTACTATCACCTGTGTGGTTATCATGGGTTGAGGCGAGGATCAGGCTCCGTATGTGGAGTCGCCGTGAGCACCTCAAATAGATATATTCAGAGTACAACCCCTAATCAAAAGCAAGTCTGTTGTTGCAGATATTCGTTTCTAAACGAGCAGTTCAACATATAATTATTACAAGTACACACACACACACACACACACACACACACACACACACACACACACACACACACACACACACACACACACACACACACACACACACACACACACACACACACACACACACACACACACACACACACACACACACACACACACACACACACACACACACACACACACACACACACACACACGTAACAAGCATTTGCAATGCAATAGGTCTCGCATTTGCGAGAGTTTGAGCTATTGGCATTGTAAATGACAATGCCTTTTATTTATGTGTTGGTTTTCAAAACACATAAGTAAAAGAAATTGCCATTTATAATGCCACTAGCTCTAACTTAAATGCGAGACCTATTGCATTTCCAATGCTTGTTGACTAAAGGTGGGCCCATGAAAGTCCGTATATCGTTGCATATGTGATTTAATGGAAAAGAAAGAATAAGTAATAGAAACAATTAAGCGCACACACATCCTCCCCACACACACATTTATACCATGAAAATAAAAATAAATGTCCAATAATATGTTATATATATATATATAGCGCAACTTCACTAATACACGTTCACACATTTATTAGTAGTACAAAGGTCAAATTTATTGCCACAGTAGAGCAAAACTGGTAAGAGAAAAACACTGTTACTGACTCACAGACTGCATACTACACTTACTTCACACATGGAAACAATTCTTCTATAAGGCCTCTTCAGTGTAATTTTTCTGAACAATTACAATCCTTTGCATCCTGGTTTTAAAACAAACATGAAAAATGCCATGGCATAAACAATATATGCAGATGGATGCAATATAATGTGGTATTTAGTGCCACTGTTGAGGAGTGGAGGGGCATCGAAACCCACTGAGGCTTCGTCTCTCAAAAAGCATTTTCCTGTGTCCGAATTTTAAATGCTTGTTACAGGCGAAGACCGGTTCTCTGAAGGTCAGGTGTTTGTATCTGTCCAACATCAGAGATTGAACACCAGAGGTAAACAGTTGTATTGGGAGCCAAACATGGATGGATTCATTAACATATGTATGTGGAATTGGAAAAGTATGCAGCAAATATGGCTCAAATTCATTAACATTGTTGTACACGCCCATCTTCATCCTAGCATTGTCAAATGGCAGAAGGCATATTTATAGAGCGGTAAGTACACAAGAAGTATGAAAAGGTTTGGTTTAAACCAGATTAATGCCAAGCAGCAGCCTTATATTCACTCACATCTGTCCCCTTAATTAACCCTTATTACATGAATGCCACTCACTTCAGACTACATTTCCGCTGCCTTCCTTTCTTAGAATTACTCTAAATTATTGTTATTAAGAACAGCAAGGCGTAGCAGTTTTTACTTCTACTACGGTTAAGAAGCTGACGACCATGATGATCACTTCCACCTCCAGTTTTTTTTTTTTAATCCCGATACATTTTTGAAGGCCTTTATCTAAGCTGTATAGAGGAACAAGTGTCAACTGAAAGTGTACTTTGGGGAAGAGAGAGAGAGAGGCGAGAGAGGGGGAGAGAAGGAGAGAGCGGGGGAGAGAAGGAGAGAGAGGGAGAGAGCGGGGGAGAGAAGGAGAGAGAGGGAGAGAGAAGGAGTGCGACAGGGAGCGAGCGCAGAGAGAAAGAGCGGACAGTGTGGAGGGAGAAATAGCAGAGAGCAAGAGAGTGCAGAGGGAGCGAGTGTGAGACAGTAAAGAGAGCAACAGCGCAGAGAGAGCGAGCAAGAGAGCAGAGAGAGAAAGATCACGGGGTAAAGAGCGAAGGAGCAGGGGGAAAGAGAAAGAAAGCGGAAAGAGTGAAGCCGGGTGGGGAGAGCCCCTTCGAGAAATAAGCACACTTGGCCAAGTCTGACAGCATTCTGTGGAAGTGTGTAGGTGTGACCTCGTACTGTGGTGTGGAGCGGTGTGTGTGTCTGGGGGGGTCACTGGGAAGGTGGGGCCACACACAACTACCGGTTCAGGGGTGGCATGTGTCGATCTGAGAGCCGGAGGGTGGTTTCAGCACACACAGCCTGCAGTCTGCCCGCGGCTCGGCAATGCTGGCTGTTTGTGCCCGAGGCGCATCTCAAGATACCCACTCACCCCGCACTGGCCTGTGTTTTATCCCTCTGCGCAGGTGTTTTACCCCTCCACAAATCCGACGAAACAATACT
Organism: Calotriton arnoldi; assembly: GCA_963921515.1. Lineage (NCBI taxonomy): Eukaryota > Metazoa > Chordata > Amphibia > Caudata > Salamandridae > Calotriton > Calotriton arnoldi. Next base: position 717,351 of record CAWUFW010002863.1, read on the forward strand.
TTGTCAAACTATTCCAAGTTTCGCTGCCCTACTAGGGGTAGGGAGGGAGCACCGTGCGATATTCCCATATCACCGCCCCACATGCGGATATGTAGAACTTGTAACGGAAAGGCGATACCCCCGCAGTGAATCCTGCACCCGTGGTACCTGTATGTGCCGGGAGTGACGTCACACCCCTGGATACCGGGGAGCCCCGGGTGTGAAGTAATCCTGGCTCGGCTCGAGATGCTCTTGGAACCACCACCCCAACACGAGCCGAGCTTTCACGGGAGGCGCTATGGCCTTGTGGGTACCGCTGCCAACCGTTTAACACAGGCAACCAGGTTCACATACTGGCCCCGGCTCAGCATCCCGTCAGTGCCAGAAAACAGCCCAGTGCTGCAAAAACAAACCAGTGTAGTACGCCTCCCTAATCCACTAGCACTCGTCACCTCACCTCTCACTGCCGCCCGTTCCCAGCCGCCTTCTTCCCCAAGCTGCCATCTTGGAGAGTCGGCACGCAAATGTCTCCATGGAGCAGGCCGCGTCACGGAGCTCTTGGGAAAGCCGAACACAGACACGCCGTGAGCGTGCACATCGGCTGTCCGGGCAAGTGCACATCAGAACGCGCTGTGAGCGTGCACATTTGCTGTCTGGAGATCGCCAGAAAAGACCAGCGTGACGGCGGCCGCATGGGCTGCGAGGTACACCGATCACCCTGTGAGCTCTGGGGACACGCTGCAGGGCATCGCGTGAAGCATGGCGGAACGACGGTAAGGTGGGGGTGGGTGGGGGTGGCAGGCGCATGGCTGACTGACACTGGAGGGGGTGCAAGGACAGCTGGGGAGTGCGTGCAATGCGGCTGGAGAGGACGGAAGGGGGACAGGAGATGTGCACATCGCGTGCCTGTACGTGCGTGTTCACATTTCCAGTCCGGCCTGCGCGTGCACAGCTCCTGTCTCCCTTCCGAAGCAAGTCAGTGACAATAGATCTCGCTAGCGACAGCGCTTCGCGCTGCGTCGCCAGGCGAGACCTAAAAAGGGAGACAGACTACGGAAGATAACTGTTTTTGCTCAGGACCACTCATCTCTTACTAAATGGAGGAGCAGGGATTAGAGCCGGGTACAATTTACTCAAAATACTATATCTCTCACAGGCTGAAAGTGTGAAGGAAGGACCCGGACTGGAACGCAGCTTTTCTCACAAGAGAACGCAGAAATGTTCTCTCCTAATCCAGGGGTGAAGTACAATGAGGGAACAACACAAGGAGCTTTCTGCAACAACACAAAGGGACGCGGGGAAGCCCCGTAGCTTCAAACAGCAATCCTCTGGGCAAAAAGCGCCTCTGTGTAGTCAGCATCAATCATTCCCTGAGGAATGGCGCTAACAAGGGACGTACCCCGTTCAGGAGAGCAAGGCAAGGCGTGCGGAGAGTGAGGCAAGACACTGCTCCTCATGACATCAACATCACTTGTTAAGGGTCTCCCAAAGTGCACTATGCCTCACTCACTACTGCAGTGCACAGCATGCTGAGCATTTCATGGGTCACACTCTACCTCGTTCACCGTAGCTGAGCACCACACGATGTGGGTTATTGCACAGGCAACCTGCTCCTCACTCACAACCACAAGGCACCTCATGCTGAGGTTTTCACAGGGTGCACCATCCCTCACTCACTACTGCAGTGCACAGCATGCTGAGCATTTCACGGGTCACACACTCCCTCATTCACCATAGATGAGTACCACACGATGTGGGTTATTGCACAGGCAACCTGCTCCTCACTCACTACTGCAAGGCACCTCATGCTGAGGTTTTCACAGGGTGCACCATTCCTCACTCACTACCGCATGCTGAGCCTTTCACAGGTCACACTCTACCTCGTTCACCCTAGCTGAGCACCACGTGATCAGGGTTATTGCACAGGCAAACACAAGGAGATGATGGACGGAGTGCTGAAACTTTTCAAACACTCACCCCCAGTCACAGATCTGGGTTGAATCCATCATCAATCTTTAGCTCACTTTGCCACCCCAGTTCAGACACAGCTATATGCAAATCAGTCTTGACCCTGTGCCTCATGGGAACAGTCCAGACTGAACTGCCAAGCCATGTCTTCCCTGGACCGGAATCAAGCATCCTGGGACCGGTTTCGGGCTAACAGCCCTCATCAGCCAGGCTAGCTTGAATCCAGTGGCAAAGTGAGCAAGGGACCCACGTCTGGGCATACCCTGCCAACTTAGGGCGAACGAAGCAAACACAAGGAGATGATGGACGGAGCGCTGAAACTTTTCAAACACTCACCCCCAGTCATTGTTCTGCATTCTGTCCATCAACTGTTGTTATTGCACAGGCAACCTGCTCCTCACTCACAACCGAAAGGCACCTCATGCTGAGGTTTTCACAGAGTGCACCATTCCTCACTCACTACTGCAGTGTACAGAATGCTAAGCATTTCACGGGTCACACCCTACCTCATTCACCATAGCTGGGAAACAGTGATGGTATTTCACAAGCAACTAACCTGCTCCTCACTCACTATCACAAGGTTCCTCGTGCTGAGGTTTTCAGGGTGCACTTTGCCTCATTCACAATAGCTGGGCACTACGTGATGAGTATTTCACAGGGTATACTATACCTCACCCACTACTGTGAGGTACCACATGCTGAAGATTCTACAGATCATCACTCATCATCCCTGGTACTGCATGCAGAGTAATCTACGCCTCACTCACTGCATCAAGGTACTGTACGCTGGTGGTTTTACGGACCACACTACATCAATCACCATCGCTAGGCACTGCATTCTGTACCCAGGATAACCTACATCTCAATCACTATGAAAAGCACGGACTATAGGGAAGCGCGCCATTAGGATGCGGGCCCCCGGGATCCTGGCCACGCCCTCGTGTCTCCTGGATGAGGGATTGGTCGCCGCGACGGCGTGAAGTACTTCCGGGTCACGGCTGACGTCATTTCCGGCCGGGGCCGGTAATGGGGGGGCCTATTTAGGGCGCATTGCCCGGGCCCTCGTCCTCTCTTCCTTACAGCGCCGGCCCCATGTGCAGTGGACTTCGTGAATCGAGGATCGTCGCAGCCTGTTTTCTTTTTCCTTCTTCTGCAGGTCGACGCGACGTTGGTGGGCCGGCTCTTCGTGGTGTGGCCGTCGTGAGCGCACATCGCAGCGGTGCCGGAAGTCTGAAGGAGTCGTTATTCTTCTGGAGGAGGAGCGGGCGCAGCGTTAGGAAGCGGGGAGCAAGCAGTAGAGTGTACTCGCGGTACACAGAGGTGAAGGGAGGGGGGCCTTTTGATTGTTGCACGGGGCAGTCGCGGGTGGAGTCTGTGTAATTTTGTTGGTTTATAGTCGAGTGGGGGAGACTGTATCCGGTGACCCTCACGCCTCCGGTCCCTGCGGCTGCCCAGGGCACATAATTGGAGAACACGCGGGAATGAGTAGAGCGAGTTCATTACAGTCGGCCCCTTTCCTCCTCTAAATATTGGGAGGGCACGTTTTGGGAAAAGGAAAAAATGAGAGAAGTTTCACACGCTCCCTCCCAAATTGAGTCAGTAATAACCCTTAGCGCTGGTTTGATGGATAGGCGGCCTATGGGTACAGAGAATAGCTAGTCTGGCATTAGGGGTATTTCCCTACACCAGTGGACACCGAAGTTTCAATCATGGCGGCTTTTAGTCGGGTTTAAGTTCGAAGACTATTGGCGCAGTATTGTACCAGTTTGGCAAATGAAGCCACAGTCCCTCAATTTTCTATACGATGGCTTTACGTATTTGGTGCGTTTTTAGGCTAGATGCTGTTCTCGGGCACTATATTGGGGGCACCGTGTTGAGCCCGGGCTTGCTACTGGCGCCGAATTGTGTGTTTTTTGACATGGTGGTGGGTGGGAGCGTTGGATTGGCGAGATGTTTAAGGCACTGGTTGCTCTTGGCGCCGTGTGCTCACTGTTAAAACTGCAGTCATTCTAGGCGCTACACTACTCTTGCCAGCAGACTTAGAGCCAGAGGAACACGAAATACAATGAGGAAGACTGCCCGGTAAAACCAGGTCAGTGCAGGTAGCCCCATGCCGGGGGGATTAACTCGTAACTGCGTGTTACTGGTGGGTGTTACCGCGTGGTAATGTTAATTAGGATTGCCCGTTTGACACGCCGGCAGTACCCATGTTGCAGTTTTTTAATCAGAGACCAGGGGTCACGTGTTTGGGTAACGTGAAAAGAGAGCTCCTCTCGGGCAAATGTAAACATTTGCTAGCTGCAGCAGTGTGTTTTCCGGCAATGTTGCAAACATTCGAGTGCTCATAACGTCTGGCACTGTCATCCCTCTACCCTAGAAAGTTGCTTCTGGTGACGTGTTTTACGATGCTTTGAGACAGACCTCCCACTCGTCCCTAGTGTTGATATATGGACAGAGAGTCCTAGGACTGTATGGGCACAGAGGCTGATCTCCGACTTCCCCCTAAACTGAGCTGTGTACAGAGAAGCTAATTGGGGAATGGTCATGAAAGAGGACTTTGCGTTCAACCTTAGCGGTGATCTGTCGAGGGAGAAGTAACGGAAAATGACGGGTTTTTAAGAGTTGGGCATTTAATAAAGATGATTACTGAACTCAGTTAGCAAAGTCTCGAGGTTCCATTAGCAGATAAAGGTTTGGTATTATTTATATATACCTGATGGTCATTTTCAGTGAAGCTTGGTAGAGGGGCAGGCTGTCCGCCACGGTGCGGGATCCTTCTTAAGCTTGGGCATGCACATAACACACGAAGCGTGTGGGGTCTGCCGCTAGTCAGGCGCAGGGTCGGGTGACGCGCTTGGGCGCTCGTGGGGTTCCCGGGCTCCGTCAGCACCACTCCCTCATGCCCATTACTTGAGATGGGAGGGGTGCTGTCCGCGTCTCTGAGGCACCGCTGGTTTCTGGTTGGAGCGCCAACGGGCTCTGGGTGGTGGGCGGCTACCCGCAACAATCTCTCGTTTTAGGTGCCTGCGCCGGTAGCTTCGGGAAGTAGGGGTTAGGGTTATACTGTTGTGGAACAGCTCACGCTTTCGATGGGAGGGGACACTAGTGTGGGATATACTAATCTAAAGTGTAATGGGGTCGGACTAAAGAGACACGATTGTGCGAGGTACACCTGGGTAAAACAATCAAGGGGTGCTAGGAGGTGCTGTACAAGGAGTTTGAGCGGTGAGTAGCGGAATAACTTGAGGCACTGGTTTAAGGGGAGCGTGGCATAAGCACTAGTGCCAGGAGGTTCTACGATAGAATCTGCATACACACCAGTGTAAGTACAAAGGCCGCAAGAGAGTCAGGGTGCGCTCAAGGGTTGCAATTTGGGGGAAGCAGGGTATGACCTAGGGTCACCTTTGTGGAGGGAAAAACGGCTTAAACGTGCACCCAGTTGTATAAGAATTGGGTGCAGAAGTCTGAGATAGCAGGGGTTAAGAAAGCTGCGTTGGCACTAATGCGAGAGACTAGATGGTCTGGAGTATAGGATATGTACTCACGTGAGATACCCGAGAAGTAACAGCAGCACAATGTGTGCGAGGGTAATAAGCGTCTTAGGTCGAAGGGGGCACAATTGGTAGAGTAGCGTGAGAATCATAATGGGTAAAAGAAGCACGGTTTACATTATTGCGAGCTGCTACGAGGTAACAGACTCCGGATAGGCACTGGCAAAGGTTAGGCCAGGAGTGACAGCAGCAAGGTGGACGCTAGTATGAGGTATGCCGAGGCCAAGGGAAGTAAGGTGCGTGCTGGGCTGACGGACGACACAGTGTAAGTGCGGAATGTGCATCAGATGATGCCCACTAAGATGTTCTGCAGGTAACAACTGGAAAGAGTGTCCTAGTGTCAGACTAAGTAGGATAATGGTGGTGGTGTGGTGAGGTATCAGCTTACACGCCGAAGGTTCCTACAAAAACAGGCATTAAGGGGGGCCGCCTGACGGCGTGGAGAAATGATACAAGTGGCAGAACAACCTCTTTTCTCTGGCCACCAATTGTGTAGTAAAGGCAATGAGATTTGTCATCAAAAATAAGCTACCCTGGGAGAGCGAGTTGTACCGGCTGAGAGGAAACGCAGGGGGAGGGAGCGCTATGGGGTAAAGGGGTCATTCCAGATACGCACTAGGTCGTGAAGGGGGCATTTTGGGTAAGCAGAGATATCTTCTACCTTAAGGCACTCTGCCCATTCTCCATCTCTGGGTCCCATCCACAGGCTGCATTATACCCTCTGTGTTGAGCGCTCATGTGCTGGGGGGCAATGGGGATATGATGCATGCATGCAGGTAGGCTTGGAACAGGATAAGTCCCTTTCTTTCAGGGGTGCCCGTGTCTCGGGGGCCGCCATATGTGCCAGTGTTTGCTCATCTAAGCAGTATTTAATTCCTTTCAGTTGGCCCTATCTCTACTGTTTCTGGTCATTTCCGCCTCCACCCAGCTTACGCCAGGACGGGACCTATCATGGGTCCATTTCTCGAGTTAAGTCACGTGGCCGGGCTATAAATACTCCTTCTAATGTAACAGGGCTCTGAGTATACTCTGGTGTAGCCCGTCCATAGTATTGTTAGTCCATATGTCAGCCAATGAGCAAGGGGTTGCAACTGCTAGCCAGTTACAGGGCGCAAGTCGGGGGTGCACTCTGGTAGACGGCCCGATCCATTATGTCAGAAGGGGCGACGTGGTTTACCCGGTCTAGAAGTGGATTTCCACTGGAATAGGCAGAACGCTATTGTCTGGGGTAGGTTGCGAACACTAGGACAGTTTCAGTGGCGCCGGCAAGTTTTCTGGTCTTGTTCTGAGGGGCAATGGCAGCCAGAGACAAGACTTAGCTGGTTCCAGCGGCGCCCGTGACATGGGCAGGAATCGAGGGGCCATCGTGACTCCTGGCGGGCAACGGCTCAGATGGCGGGGGCTCGAACCCTCTTGGGGGAATTGGATGCCGGCCCTATCACAGTTGGTAGGGGCCTCGCTACGAGCGCACCCCGAGGTCATGCAAAAAAGTGCTTACAGTGGGTTTTTCAATGCAAGCTAGTGTCTTACGTGAGGACCAAAGGGGCAGTGACTGGTCTTCACAAAGCCTGGGGGATATAAAACAAGGGCAATTCTTCCAGGGGGAGTAAGACCTTAGCAGGATGCATATTGGCTAACCTCCACTTAGGGAGCGGCGCTCTATCGAGCTTACCTATTCCCGCAGCATGTACTGTGGCATTGTAGGGGGATCAGATTGGTAAGGGTATCACGACTCTGGGAAACGGCGAGGTCAGCAGTTCTTGGACTCCGGGATATAGGCAGACAGGCTTACTCCTAGGGAGGGAAGGCGGATCAACATAAAGCGATAGAGTGGGCCTGTAGATGATCTGGGTGGAGTACATGTGCATCTGTCCTCAGGCGAAATATTATTGCGCAGTTGTGCGTAGCATAGTTTGGGAGACCTATTGCAGCGGGGAAGGATCTGGTTGTTTACTCAAATCAGAATGGGGGCTGCGACATGCACAGCGGGCCTGACATTTACTGGACAAGATTAGGTAGTATGTCATCCAAAGTCATGTGGGTTACTTGCCCGTACAATGGGCCACTTATGGTTGCAGCAGTGGCAAGGGTTGAAGCTAGTGGGCTTAGAGAGTGTCTCTCTTTCATTGGATTGAAGCGGTGGGCCTTCAGATCGCACACATTCGCCAGCTGGTGGAAGACGCATGGTGCCTTGGGGGACTGCAGTTCCCAGTGTTGGTTATCCTACAATTAGGAGTTAAGGCTAGGTTGGGGCTGGGACACAGAGCCGCGAGGGAGGCTCGGTCTGGTTACGCTCAATGGGGATAGGACGTACCCAAGATGGTAAGGTCGCATGGTGCCAGGGCGAGATTGGGAGCCTGGACCACGGTCAAGTCCCCTTTTAACGTTTTGACCAAGCGCCTAGAAGGCCAGAATGGCCTAGCAGTGCCCGGGGCTGGGACATGCTTGGTGATGCACCCGCAAGGCAGGCACGGGGATCGCAGGATTCACTGCATTGGTGGGCACATGTCTACCTGGGACCCAGACTGGTGGAGTCAGGCATTGGAATCAGATGTGGCCCTGAGCTGGGGGTCTGATGGAACTTGATGGCTACCGAAGTAGGCTGGTGGTGGGGAGGGCGAAGGGCGGTTGGCCCTGGTCGCCCTTGTGGCGGTAAGGAGGCCACATAAATTGCCTTACATTGTTAAGGGGAGTCCTCCTGCATACTCCCTAGGCCAGCACTGAGGGGGGGATACGTTAAGCTCACCCCAGAGACAATGGAGACACCGGCTGGGGGCAAGGGCGCCAGTTTAAAAACTAGGGCATGGGGCATCAGCCCCTGGCTATTCCCTATGAGCCCCGATGGGCAGCCTGGTGGTGGAGGGGTGGGCCCCTCAGGTGGCAGACAAGGACCAGATGGCAGGGGCTCACCTCTCAAGGACGCAGGTGGGTTGCGCCTTGCGTGGGTCTCAGTTGGGGGGAAGCGAGCCAGAAGGCCCCTTAGTGCTGGAAGGGATAGAGAACATGCTTTGTCAATAAATTAAGTTCTGTCATTTCTGCTGATAGATTATGAAGTCATGATCAACCTAAATAAAGATATCGTTCAGTGATCAAAGTTGATAAATATATGTCATATGAATCTTGAATCTTATTGATATATTGTCATGTTTATATGTGATGGTTTATAATAAACATGGCCTCTTTTACCCACAGCTCTGGTCGTCAAGTCTTGATTTGTGGGTTATGATGGGGGCGGGCCGGGAACAACCTGGGGGGTCCGGGTCCTATGAAAAGCACGGACTATAGGGAAGCGTGCCATTAGGATGCGGGCCCCCGGGATCCTGGCCACGCCCTCGTGTCTCCTGGATGAGGGATTGGTCGCCGCGAACGGCGTGAAGTACTTCCGGGTCACGGCTGACGTCATTTCCGGCCGGGGCCGGTAATGGGGGGGAGGCGAGGGCGGGGGGGCCTATTTAGGGCGCATTGCCCGGGCCCTCGTCCTCTCTTCCTTACAGCGCCGGCCCCGTGTGCAGTGGACTTCGTGAATCTCCCACCCACTCATCCATCCCTAGAGGTAGAGCTTGGGAAGGTGTTGGAAGTTGAAGTAAGGGTGCCGGTAAGGAGGCCACATAAATTGCCTTACATTGTTAAGGGGAGTCCTCCTGCATACTCCCTAGGCCAGCACTGAGGGGGGGATACGGTAAGCTCACCCCAGAGAAAATGGAGACACCGGCTGGGGGCAAGGGCGCCAGTTTACAAACTAGCGATACCAAAGGGGATGATGGACGGAGCGTTAGAGCAAATCAAACACTCACCCCCAGTCAACTGATCTGGGTTTAATCCATCATCATTCTTTAGCTCACTCCACCACCCCAGTTCAGACATGGCCATATGCAAATCAGTCTGACCCTGTGCCTCATGGGAACAGTCCAGCCCGAACTGCCAAGCCATGTCTTCCCTGGACCGGAAACAAGCATCCTGGGACCGGTTTCGGGTTCAAAACCCTCATCAGCCAGGCTATCTTGAATCCAGTGGCAAAGTGAGCAAGGGACCCACGTCTGGGCATACCCTGCCAACTTAGGGCGAACAAAGCGATACCAAAGGGGATGATGGACGGAGCGTTAGAGCAAATCAAACACTCACCCCCAGTCAACTGATCTGGGTTTAATCCATCATCATTCTTTAGCTCACTCCACCACCCCAGTTCAGACATGGCCATATGCAAATCAGTCTGACCCTGTGCCTCATGGGAACAGTCCAGCCCGAACTGCCAAGCCATGTCTTCCCTGGACCGGAAACAAGCATCCTGGGACCGGTTTCGGGTTCAAAACCCTCATCAGCCAGGCTATCTTGAATCCAGTGGCAAAGTGAGCAAGGGACCCACGTCTGGGCATACCCTGCCAACTTAGGGCGAACAAAGCGATACCAAAGGGGATGATGGACGGAGCGTTAGAGCAAATCAAACACTCACCGCCAGTCAACTGATCTGGGTTTAATCCATCATCATTCTTTAGCTCACTCCACCACCCCAGTTCAGACATGGCCATATGCAAATCAGTCTGACCCTGTGCCTCATGGGAACAGTCCAGCCCGAACTGCCAAGCCATATCTTCCCTGGACCGGAAACAAGCATCCTGGGACCGGTTTCAGGTTCAAAACCCTCATCAGCCAGGCTATCTTGAATCCAGTGGCAAAGTGAGCAAGGGACCCACGTCTGGGCATACCCTGCCAACTTAGGGCGAACAAAGCGATACCAAAGGGGATGATGGACGGAGCGTTAGAGCAAATCAAACACTCACCCCCAGTCAAATGATCTGGGTTTAATCCATCATCATTCTTTAGCTCACTCCACCACCCCAGTTCAGACATGGCCATATGCAAATCAGTCTGACCCTGTGCCTCATGGGAACAGTCCAGCCCGAACTGCCAAGCCATGTCTTCCCTGGACCGGAAACAAGCATCCTGGGACCGGTTTCGGGTTCAAAACCCTCATCAGCCAGGCTATCTTGAATCCAGTGGCAAAGTGAGCAAGGGACCCACGTCTGGGCATACCCTGCCAACTTAGGGCGAACAAAGCGATACCAAAGGGGATGATGGACGGAGCGTTAGAGCAAATCAAACACTCACCCCAGTCAACTGATCTGGGTTTAATCCATCATCATTCTTTAGCTCACTCCACCACCCCAGTTCAGACATGGCCATATGCAAATCAGTCTGACCCTGTGCCTCATGGGAACAGTCCAGCCCGAACTGCCAAGCCATGTCTTCCCTGGACCGGAAACAAGCATCCTGGGACCGGTTTCGGGTTCAAAACCCTCATCAGCCAGGCTATCTTGAATCCAGTGGCAAAGTGAGCAAGGGACCCACGTCTGGTCCCTTGCTCACTTTGCCACTGGATTCAAGCTAGCCTGGCTGATGACGGCTGAATAGCCAGAAACCGGTCCCAGGATGCTTGTTTCCGGTCCAGGGAAGACATGGCTTGGCAGTTCGGGCTGGACTGTTCCCATGAGGCACAGGGTCAGACTGATTTGCATATGGCCATGTTTGAACTGGGGTGGTGGAGTGAGCTAAAGAATGATGATGGATTAAACCCAGATCAGTTGACTGGGGGTGAGTGTTTGATTAGCTCAAACGCTCCGTCCAACATCCCCTTTGGTATCGCTTTGTTCGCCCTAAGTTGGCAGGGTATGCCCAGACGTGGGTCCCTTGCTCACTTTGCCACTGGATTCAAGCTAGCCTGGCTGATGACGGCTGACTAGCCAGAAACCGGTCCCAGGATGCTTGTTTCGGGTCCAGGGAAGACATGGCTTGGCAGTTTGGGCTGGACTGTTCCCATGAGGCACAGGGTCAGACTGATTTGCCTATGGCCATGTTTGAACTGGGGTGGTGGAGTGAGCTAAAGAATGATGATGGATTAAACCCAGATCAGTTGACTGGGGGTGAGTGTTTGATTAGCTCAAACGCTCCGTCCATCATCCCCTTTGGTATCGCGCAGTTTACAAACTAGGGCATGGGGCATCAGCCCCTGGCTATTCCCTACGAGCCCCGATGGGCAGCCTGGTGGTGGAGGGGTGGGCCCCTCAGGTGGCGGACAAGGACCAGATGGCAGGGGCTCACCTCTCAAGGATGCAGGTGGGTTGCGCCTTGCGTGGGTCTCAGTTGGGGGGAAGCGAGCCAGAAGGCCCCTTAGTGCTGGAAGCGATAGAGAACATGCTTTGTCAATAAATTAAGTTCTGTCATTTCTGCTGATAGATTATGAAGTCATGATCAACCTAAATAAAGATATCGTTCAGTGATCAAAGTTGATAAATATATGTCATATGAATCTTGAATCTTATTGATATATTGTCATGTTTATATGTGATGGTTTATAATAAACATGGCCTCTTTTACCCACAGCTCTGGTCGTCAAGTCTTGATTTGTGGGTTATGATGGGGGCGGGCCGGGAACAACCTGGGGGGTCCGGGTCCTACAGCAGTGCACCACATGCTGCGGATCTCACAGGTCACACTGCACCTCATTCATCATAGCTAGCCACTGCATGCTGAATATTTCTTAGGGTACACTGCACTTCACTCTCTACAGAAATACACTTCATGCTGTCGATTTAACAGGGCTCGCTGTACCTCACTCACCACAGCTAGGCACCGCGTGCTAATTATTTCACGGGGTACTCTATACCTTACTCACTACAGCAAGGCGCTGCCGACTCAGGGTATTCTATACTAACTCATTACAGCAAGGCACTGCATTATGAGGATTTCACAAGTCACACTGTACCTCATTCACCATAGCCAGGCACTGCAGTCCAAGTATTTCAAAGAGTGCACTATACTTCACTCACTGAAGCGGGGCACTGCATGCTTAAAATTCACAGGTCACACTGTACCCCATTCAAGAGTGCAGGCACCACATGCTGATTACTCCACAGGTCGCAGTGCACTTCATTCAAGAGTGCAGGCACCACATGCTGATTACGTCACAGGTCGCAGTGCACCTCATTCAAGAGTGCTGGCACCACACGCTGATTACGTCACATGTGACACTGCACCTCATTCAAGAGTGCTGGCACCACATGCTGATTATGTCACATGTGACACTGCACCTCATTCAAGATTGCTGGCACCACACGCTGATTACGTCACATGTGACACTGCACCTCATTCAAGAGTGCTGGCACCACACGCTGATTACGTAACAGGCTACACTGCACCTCATTCAAGAGTACTGGCACCACACGCTGATTACGTCACATGCTACACTGCACCTCATTCAAGAGTGCTGGCACCACACGCTGATTACGTCACAGGCTACACTGCACCTCATTCAAAAGTGCTGGCACCAACCGCTGATTACATCACATGTGACACTGAACCTCATTCAAGAGTGCTGGCACCACACACTGATTACGTCACAGGCTACACTGCACCTCATTCAAGAGTACTGGCACCACATGCTGATTACGTCACATGCTACACTGCACCTCATTCAAGAGTGCTGGCACCACACGCTGATTACGTCACAGGCTACACTGCACCTCATTCAAGGGTGCTGGCACCACACGCTGATTACGTCACAGGTCGCACTTCACCTCATTCAAGAGTGCTGGCACCACATGCTGATTACGTCACACGTCACACGTCGCACTGCACCTCATTCAAGAGTGCTGGCACCACATGCTGATTACGTCACAGGTCGCACTGCACCTTATCAAGAGTGCTGGCACCAAATGCTGATTACGTCACATGTGACACTGCACCTCATTCAAGAGTGCTGGCACCACACGCTGATTACGTCACATGTGACACTGCACCTCATTCAAGAGTGCTGGCACCACATGCTGATTATGTCACAGGTCGCACTGCACCTCATTCAAGAGTGCTGGCACCCAATGCTGATTACGTCACAGGTCGCACTGCACCTCATTCAAGAGTGCTGGCACCCAATGCTGATTACGTCACATGTGACACTGCACCTCATTCAAGAGTGCTGGCACCAAATGCTGATTACGTCACATGTGACACTGCACCTCATTCAAGAGTGCTGGCACCACATGCTGATTATGTCACAGGTCGCACTGCACCTCATTCAAGAGTGCTGGCACCACACACTGATTACCTCACAGGTCGCAGTGCACCTCATTCAAGAGTGCTGGCACCACACGCTGATTACGTCACATGTGACACTGCACCTCATTCAAGAGTGCTGGCACCACACGCTGATTACGTCACATGTGACACTGCACCTCATTCAAGAGTGCTGGCACCACATGCTGATTATGTCACAGGTCGCACTGGACCTCATTCAAGAGTGCTGGCACCCAATGCTGATTACGTCACATGTGACACTGCACCTCATTCAAGAGTGCTGGCACCAAATGCTGATTACGTCACATGTGACACTGCACCTCATTCAAGAGTGCTGGCACCACACTCTGATTACGTCACATGTGACACTGCACCTCATTCAACAGTGCTGGCACCACACTGTAGTGTAGCTCCTATTTCCCTAATAGGCTCTGCGCATTGGAATAATATCCCCTATAGGTTTGACATAGGACTAAGGTCAGTATGCCCCTATCGAGTATATTAAACTTAATTACTTGTGCCAGCTAGCTCAGAGGCCACTAGAAACTCCTTGACAAACAAGAAGGGAGTAGTTTCTGGCAGCCGCAAAACATGACAACTTTTTTTCCCTTTAGAATCAGAACGTGTCCCAGAGTCGTGGAAACAATAGATAACTATTTCACTCAGCTCAATCGTGCATACTTAGTTTTCCTCAAAGTTACACAGAAAGAATGGACGGGTGTTTCAATAAAAGATTTATTGAACAGTCTTGGTTCTCGTGTAAGTTAAATGTGCTGTTATGATCACAAGACAGTATGCAAGACAAATAATGTACAGCGTAAGCAGTAGAAATAAATAATACTGCGCTAGCATGATCTTTAGCAGATATTCATTTACATAAATAACATAGACTAAAAAATGCGAGTACTCATACGATGCGTTTCTAAGCTAGTTCTACCCCAATGTACCTAACCTAACCTAGGTGTAGGGAGAGGTAGGAAGTAGGTGAAGTATTCCTTACTATGGTATACTAAGAGTATGTTAAGTCTAGTATGCCTAGTATGCCTAGTATGCCAAGAGTCCCTCTAGGTTCTAGTCAGCCCCATACCTTAAGAATGAGAGAGGTAGGAATCTCTTGCCAGACTCGAGCTCCAACACCCCGCGAGGGAAGTCAGATCACTGGAAGCTGGTTTCTCTGCGTGCAGGGATGACAGCGTCTTCTCAGTGCGTCAGGCCGGGAAACGGGCTCCTCTGAAGTCGAGGTCTCCTCTGATTTACAGGGGCTAGGGAAGGTATATTTATACCTGAGAGGTACCTCAGAATGTTAGCATTGACGTGAATCGGACAGCGGAAGACGTCATGAATGAACCCCTAAGGTATAATGGTTCATGCATAATAAATAAGTCCTTGAAGAAATCAATAGTCCTGTTCTAGGGAAACTCCCGAAGCCTAAGGGTCTGTTCTTCAAGAACTCGTTGTGACGTAAGGGTGGACGGATGTCGGAGACCATGCCTGTATTTGGAGTGCACGGTTTAATGCCTAAATAAGGACTTGGATTTTATGCCTATATAAGGGCATGGCGAAATGTGCCTATATAAGGACATGATACAGGAAAACCTATATACGGACACCCTAAGAGGAATACAACACCCACTCCAATTTCGTGTGTACGATAATACTAAAATGCTAAACATTTAAAAATGCTAAACATTAAATGGAGTACCGCATATCGCTAAAATATTTCTTAAAACCATTTAAAAGGCATTTAAAAAACCTATTAGAATGCAAAAGGTACTGTACATTTTAAGCATTGCTTTTCATTTCAGGCATATATTTAAAATAGAATGCAATTTGAGTGAAATAAGCAGTAATATTTACATGTGACAAAAAAATGATCGATAAGTTTTTCCAAAATCAAAGTCATTTCATGTCAGGGAAATTAATGAACTGTTTAGACAAACAAGATGACTAAGTGTCTGTGGAAGTACCGCGAAGTCTGTACTATAAGGCTAGTTCTACTTTAAGCAGATTGAAGTGCCATTTTAGTTCGAAAAATGGGAAAAAGTTCAATTTTGGGAAGAGTTCCAAGTTTTTGAAGTATGAAGGCCAAATTGTTACTGCATCTCTGGAACACTGTGGGCTGAATCAGAGTCAGTTTACGGGTCTGGTGTAAACATGAGATCATCTATTTCTGTAGACAAAATATCGTCCACTGAAGTTGGTGTCAGTTGGAACACCTCGTGTAGTAGATTAATTGCACAGAGATGTGAAGCATTGCTTTCAGCATAGGATGCCGCAGCAATGTTCGCGTCCATTGTTACCTGTGTGCCTGTAGATCTTTCTCGTACCTCAGCAGCAGCCGGAAGCGTCTGTGAGATCTCAATGAACGCTGACATCAGGATTAGTAGCCTCTGGGGACAACACAGAGCATTGGCCGTTATCGGGACCAGCAGAGTATCGACATCCGTTGGCGTTGCTGATGGAAATGTTAGACAGGTGTCCAACACGCATTCTTCACCGTATAGCAGGCATCGTAGAACAGGTAAGATGCAATCTTGCCAGATTGGTCTAAATGACAGGAACCACGTGGTATTCAGGTCCCGTAGACGAGTCATGCCCAAAATCTGTACTATTGGCTCACGGCACTTTCGTTCAAGGAGAGCTTTCTCCATTTTGCTCGGAGTGATGTCTGCGAATAGGCTGGCCATAGCGTAATAGCAGGAAGAGAAATAGAATTCCGGCAACAAGTGCTAGAATTAATGGTATGCCACCAAACACCGAATTTGCAAAGTTCGGGATGATTCCGAGTATTGCCTGGAAAGGTGCTAACAGACCGGAGCAGATGCTCTTAAATACATGTACAATTCCACTTGTATCTGACATGTTAAAGATACGTCCTATCATTTCCACGAAATGTATAGGGCAGTTTGTACGTATTAAAGTCTGTATCTCAGCCGAAGTCCTTGCTACTTGTAGATCATAGGTTTCTTTGGCCGAGGTCAAAGGCACTGTTTGCTGTAAAAGCATGGCTTTCATTCTGCTCAAAGTATCAAATCTTATAAAAGAGACGTTCAGCGAAGGCCACAAAGGCGACTCCCTGACTGTGTCTATTGGGGCAAACAATACTTGCATACAGCAAGTGACCCTGGAGTTGACCGTTACTAGATATGGGATGCCTGGCAACATGCCGCAGCAACTCTGATCATTCAACATGAGGTAACTCCCATTCGAAAGTTGTCCAAACGTTGGATTAATCACAGCAGCTGGTGTACCCTGCTGGTGGCAAGACAAGTTTGCCACAGAACCATTGCAAGCCCTGTGTAAAGAAATGTCCTGACATATAAGTGAACCGCTCAGTGCACTTTTACAGTGTGTACCGCTCAAAAACACTTCACGATCCCCACTCCAACATCTATATGTATACGGTAAATCCCAAGATGTCTTAATGTATTCCTTACCCAACCTTTCATATTTGCCTGCTTGCATTTGTCTGAGGCAATACTGAAACTGAAAAGTAGTCACAGGTAATGTGATTTTGCCATGAATGAGCCATTCTGTAGCTGGTTTTTCTGCCACTGTGAATGGTAATTTTTCCAGTTTTTCAATGCTCAACACTGTATACCTTGCTCTTCTTTGTGCCAGTTCGATCTGTTTATCAAAATGTGATCCTGAGCACACGCTATGTGTTTGGTACGTTATGGCGTAATTCTACCACCTCAATTACATATCATACATGTAGATAAGTATTTGTTCTTGTAATCACGACAACTTTGTAGAGTATTCTTTCTTTCTTTATTCAGTAAGATAGCCCAGCCAACACGTGTTTCGTCATGGGAGATTTCCCAACTGACTTCTTCAGGGCTGTTGAGCAGGTGGATGTAATATATCCAATTCTCCCCGCCGGTTTTACTTCCGTCCCGGCTGTAATTGGCTTGACCCCCGGATCCAAGGTTTCTATGTCAGTAGGTTGCTTCGTTCCTTTTTATTCCAATGCGATAGTCCTCATATTACTGCTGGTGAGGTCCTAGCAGGTGAGTGCCCCAGTGGTGTGAAGGGGTGGGTAATCTAGAAGCGAGTACGCTTCGCGTTACTGTCGTCTCCGTGTGTATTCGAGTGGACCGGAAGTCCGAATACACACGGAGACGACAGTAACGCTAAAAAGGAACGAAGCAACCTACTGACATAGAAACCTTGGATCCGGGGGTCAAGCCAATTACAGCCGGGACGGAAGTAAAACCGGCGGGGAGAATTGGATATATTACATCCACCTGCTCAACAGCCCTGAAGAAGTCAGTTGGGAAATCTCCCATGACGAAACACGTGTTGGCTGGGCTATCTTACTGAATAAAGAAAGAAAGAATACTCTACAAAGTTGTCGTGATTACAAGAACAAATACTTATCTACATGTATGATATGTAATTGAGGTGGTAGAATTACGCCATAACGTACCAAACACATAGCGTGTGCTCAGGATCACATTTTGTTTACAGTGGACCTCGTCTAGGGACCCGATTGAGGGTTTAGGGTGTTAGTCTCCCTCACCTCTGCACCGCACAGATAATCCTCAGAAAGAATTGCGTATAATTGGGAGGCGCCAGGTCCACACTTAGAAAACGCCCCGAAGTTCCTGTGTACGATCTGTTTATCAGTTAGATTGTATTCTGCAAACAGAGCTGACGTGTTGATAAAACGCCAAGGCACATAGCCCGCACGCAAAGATTGCAGCGTCCAGCTTAATAACACAATAGAACGTAATTGTGTTTGGCCTTGTTGTAACATCACCAAATCTTGTTCTAGTATGTAGATAGCAGAGGATACAATGTTGTACAATGAATATATTCTGGAGGACAAAGTTGTTAACCCATTGTCGACCACAGAGAGAGTTTTCTCTAAATTAATACGATCTAGTTCACGTATTCGTTCTGCGGCCTCCATCTGTGACACTTTCCATGCTTCATTATAAGCAGCGTAAATGCCGGCATATATGAAACGTTTTTGACGCGGTTTTCTTGGTCCAAGCAAGAATTCCCTAAGGTCTGCGTCTTCTTTAAGTAAGGATAAGTGTTGTTTCACATCCTGTAGTGTAGATTTCTGAAGCCAATCGAGGCATAATTTACCTACACTGTATGTTGTTACTACCCCCGGATGCTGTCTTTGGACGTAGCTTGGGTCTGGCCTATGAATAGTAAAACCCTGAGTTTTATTCACGAATCTTTCCTGACAGTTGTTCGTGTCTGTGGGCCAGATCAACCATTTTTTCCAATCAGGATTAGATCTGTTGAGTTGTAGTATATTGTCAACTGTCACCACTGCCTGTGTATTATTATCACTGGCAGGTGTTGGTACAGAAGGTGTCTTCATCTCTTTGATCTTGGCTAGTCCAAGACAAGATGTTTGTTGGACAGTTTCATTCAAAAACATTATTTGTTCAGGGATGATACAGGCTCTAAATAACGCTTCTATCCCCTGCACTTGCCAATCTTTAGTACCCCACACAGTTTTTGTGTCAATTGTGTCTTTCCATAAGTCAAAACCCTGTCTAGACAGTTGGGCAATAAATGTTGCAGAGTAAATCTGTTTCGTATTTGTTAACATAATTTTCAGTCCTGTTTTGTTTACATTTTTATAGTAAAACGTTTCTGGATCAGATGTATTGTACCCTGAAAAATATGGAAACTTGTTAGCAAATGTTTTTGAACTACTGTGTGGTGGTGTAGGACAATGCTCCCATTGGTTAAACATAAACACATTTCTAGGGTATGCAGATTTATGCAAATAATGATGACCATAGTGGTTATAGCAATACAGCTGTTCATAGTCTGATGAACCCTCTAAATATTCATTTTTAGAAAATGCAGCAGATTTTTCTAGGTCAAACATTATGTCGTTAACAGTCTCAAAGTCCCAATCATCAGAATAGGTACTGGACGAAATGAGATCACTTAGTGAAATTTTAAACAAATGTGGAATGTTCAATTTTTCCGTCGGGCCGAAGATATCAAAATCTGTTTTGTCCCACACTATACCATCCTGTATAGGAACGGCTGTGATGTTCACTGATGACAAGTCTCTTGCTTCATGATGGGAAGATTTATGAGGTTTCAAAAGTACATTCACGTCTTTTCCTTCAGTGTTCACATGGATGTATCTGCCACTTATAAGCATGCTCATAGTTGTAACCAAAGCTAGCCAGAGCAGGAAAACAAAAAGTCCAGATGTAATCCAGAGTTCAATCCATGGAGAAACCAAATAAGTCTTTTTCAGAAAGTGAAGAAAGTCTTGTACTTGCTGCTTGAATTTCAATGCTGCTGGCGTCGTTTCAGGTTCACTCGGATCTTCTGAGAACGTATCAAAGTTAATGAAATAGCCAGAAGCAGTTCTGTCAATTGTTGGAATTGCATCAGGATTTATAGAAATCGCTGGAACCAGTTGATCACTTGCTACATTGGTGTAGACAGGTGTATTTGGACGAACTGTTACTTGGTTTTCAAGAGGGATGAGTTCCATTGCATTGTTGCTTAGTCCTTCATCTGTTACAGCTGAATTCTCGATGGTTATCAGTCTTTCAGTCTGAACCTCTTGGATAGTAGCGAGAGGAGTGCGTCTGCTACTAGGTCGGAGTCCTCGAGGCCCACTATTTAGTATTGGCCACATACTGTGGTTTGATGAGGTCGATGGACACAAATCTTTTCTCCTTTCTTCCAGCAAGGGGCGGCAGAAGTACTGTTCTTGTTCCTTGAACTGCTAGGACAGGTACTGGTTGTCTGTAAGAAGGTCCAAATTCCTTCTTGTCCGCAATCTTTTCTCTGACTAGATCCCCAACTTTTGGAATCCAGACAGGCCTTGCTGGGACCGCCGGTTTTTCCCCAGTGGTGGTTGGCTGTAGGAATACGTTGCTTTGTTTCGTTCTTAACTCATTCAGTTCCTGTAAAACAGCCAAACGATCTTTGATATCAAACGTTTTATTTTCCACCACTGTGCCTACGTCATCGAGATCTGGTACCCACATTCTTGTCCCAAATAGGACCTCATATGGAGTGACCCCCTAGAGAACTTCTTGGCAGATTGTTTAATGAGCGTTGGACCCCATAAAGATGTTTGACCCACCCATCACCCGAACCTAATATCCTAGCTGTTATAGACTGCTTTATGTCCCGGTTTTTCCTTTCCACAACCGAATTTCCCTCAGGATGGAATGGAGAGTAGTACCGCAATGCAACGCCCAGACTGGACATGGCTTCTTTGTAAGCCCGAGAGCTAAACGTAGGGCCCTGGTCAGAATGTAGCGTGCCTATTGCGTATGTGCCGTTAAAGACTCGCAAATCTTTTATAACAGTTCGAGCGTCAGCCGAGCGCTGAGGCCATATCCATAGGAACCTTGATTCAGTATTTGTGGGATTGCATTTGTCCAGTATGACGCATGCGTGTAGATAGTCTAATGCTGTCTAACAGTGGTGTCTGTACTGGGCAGCTACATTTGTAGCATGGTGTCTGGTGGCTTTCTTGCTGTAATTTACAATCTAAGCTATTATTGATGAATATGTGAATTTCTGTATTCATCCCAGGCCACCAGTACATCTCTTTTAATGTCAAAATTGTTTTAGAGATCCCTTGATGTGACAGACCCTCCCCCAAATGTGCCTCATAAATCAAAGCTGCTCTACGTTCCATGTTTGGAATTACCCTATCCCCCACTCCAGGGATTCGAGCAAAAGGAACGTTGTTCGCATCAATTACATAAGAGTACTTGAGTGGAAACTTTTTGGTAACGCTGCACTGCTGCCCTTGCTTGAAGCATTGACAGCCAACATTATCTCACCGTCTATTTTTGTTTTTGAACGAGTGATCGCAGCTACGGAAGCCGTCTGAACAGCCCCCTTCGCGGCTTCGTCAGCCAATGAATTCCCTGCAACGTGAACGCCATCACGTTGATGTCAGTGTGTGGATCACGTGAGCCTTTGGTAATTCGTTTTTCAACTGAACTACTTGTTCCCAAAGCATTTTGTGCTTTATTGTGCCACCTTTCGCATCTTTGAAACCATTTTCAAGCCAGTTTTGTATATATTCATTATACGACTGAACACAGTAAAAGGAATCACACACTATCAGTGTGGGGAATTCTCGATCTGTACTTTCAAGTGCCAGTTTGAATGCTTGTAGTTCAGCTCGCTGAGCTGTACAATCCCCTAGAGATTGAGTTTTTGTGACCATAGGTCTGAAGATGCCATCTCGCATGCGACCTTTAACGATTGCACACGCTGCACTGTAAGCTTGCTTACTCCCTGTTGCGGGTTGTGCGGATCCGTCAGTGTAAACTATGAATTCGTACTGATCGAGAGGCAGAATTTCAGTGGGCAGAGGACATTCTTGTTCATATTGCAGGAATGCTTGTGTTTTTAAATCAGGATCAAAAACATATTCAACATCTGTTGCAGCAAGAGAATTAACCCATTGTATCCATCTTGGATGTAATGCTTTAGCATTTGGAATGCTTGCCTTTGTGACCGCTTCTAAAGCCGGTACTGGGGTTACGACAATAATGCGTTTCCCTTTCTTTTGCTACAGCGGTTTGAACTGCTGTCAGAATTTTTTCAGTTGAACTGAAGCGCATTTCCGTTTGTGTATACAAATGAGATTTGTATGTGATTGGTATTTTCTCACACTCATTGAAGGTTAAGTAGGTGAATCCGCATTGACCCGAAATTATTCGGATCACCAAATTGCGTTGACTTACGCATGTTTGTAAGTGTTTTGTTGCTAACATGTTAGCCTGGAGTGAACGCAAGATTTCTGTGTGTTCGTTTGTCCAATTTTTGATTGAAAAATCAGGTTTGATTAATGCGTAGAGAGGTTTAACCCTTTCTGCATAATTTAGAATGTATGTTCTTCCAAAATTGAGGAAGCCCAGGATGGATTGTAAGTTTTTTAGCGTTTTTGGAGGTTGGAGCAGCGCACATTTCTCTAGAAAGTTAGCTGCCAAGCTCTTGCCTTCACTTGAAAGCTCATATCCTAGAAATAGGACATTGAGATGGGCAATTCTGGACTTTTTAAAGTTGAATTTGTAGCCCTCAGAGGCGAAGCCCAGTATAATGGTGCTCACCCTGTTCAAGTGTTTGTCCAGGTCATCGTCTGTCAGATAGATGTCATCGACATAGGACAATGCCTCATTGTCATAAATTTATAGTAACTCCGTTACCCTCGCTGAGAATAAACCTGGGCTGTTCTTGAACCCTTGTGGGAGTCGACAAAAGTGACATTGGGTCCCCATTATGGAGAAAGCTGTTAAGTACCTGCTTTCAGGTGCTATGTTTTGACAAAAGAAACCATTTGAGATGTCTAATGTGGTTTTATATTTTTTACGCACAATGTTATTCATTAATGCTGTGCTATGTGCATTTTGCACTGCAAAGGTTTTTGAACAAGTGTTTAGGTGTCTGTAATCCAAAACTAGACGATATGTATTGTCTGGTTTGGAGACAGGAAACAAAGGATTGTTCATTGAGGAGGTGCATGTTTCAATCACCCCTTGGTGTTCAAGTTGATCTAAGATCTCCCTGACCTGTTTTTAGCTTCTTGCTTTATTGGGTACTGCCTTTGTGCAGTTGGTTCATGTTTCAGATGTATTTTATGGTGAGGTGAGTCCTCATCCCATCCTACATGATTTTTATATAATGCTGGGGCCTGGGCTACTGCCCATTTCCTGGCATATGTATATTTTAGGTGTATTGGAATATGGTTGGAGAAGGCAGGCATAATAATGTCCTCGCCGTGTGGGCACTCCCTGATAAATTGTGGTGGCCAGTCTTTTTCTGCTAGAAGTATGTCATAGCCCCTTGATAGTCTTTCCCAAAAAGTGCTTTCACCTGTCTAGGTTTGTCTCCCTCCATCCGGAGTGTTATTTCATATAACTTTTGTGGAGTACTAACCCTGGTGTCTACAGTCTCAACTGTAATGTACTCATTCAAGTCCACTATCTCCAGAAGTTCCTTCAGGTTCTGGCGAGCTATTGTGACTTCTGCTGTACTGTCCAGCATTGTCTGAGCCCATTCTCCGTTCTTGAGTTGTGTTCTCAGTATTCTCGGCATGTCTGATCTTTAGACCTGCTACTTTCTTTTGGAGAATTGAGGTTTGTTTGTTTTTTGTAGCGTGTTTTTCTTCCTTGGATTTCATGCGTTCTTCTCTATGTTCTGACCGTCCTCTTCTTTCCGAAGTCTGTGATGAGATCTGAAAGGGACGAGAGGAACGTGTATCAGTATCTTGATACCTGTCAGGCTTTCTCAGATTATCCCTATTCCTGAGATTATACCTCCTTTCAGAGGGCTCCTTTTGAGGAGACCTACCTCAGGATTGAGAACGTTTCTCGTTTGAATTTTGTTTATTAGTCTCCCACTTCTTTTTAGAGGATGTAGGAGTTGTTTAATGAGTCCTTCTCAGGACTTTCAGATAGTTTCGGTTTCACTGGTCTTCCACCCAAACTATCTCTGCCTAATTCTGCATAAGATTGTTCTATAATTCTGGGTAGCTCTGTCTGATGTTCTGTAACATCGAATTCCCTTAATTTTTGGCGGATCGCCACTGCTGCTGCCTCTCCTTTAATATTAGATAATATTATTGTTGAGACATGGTCGAAATTTTTCAGTAATTTCATACCTAAATTTAGAGCAGGCTCTGCCCCGTATTCATTTTGAATTTGTTTCAGGACATCAGGTATTACCGCAATTGACGGAATGCCATGTGTTTTAGTATAGATGGCAGCAAAGACTGAGCCCCAAGTGGTGCAGTCTTCCAGTTGTGGTGTGATCCCCATCGGTAAACTGATTGTTAGGATTCTGTGTTTCTCATACGGGCTAGTATTTGGAAATACTGCTTCGATTTGAGTAATTTTTTGAACTATCCAGAATGGAATTTGCTCACGTTTTGTGGGCATTTTACCCATGACTGCGTATAGAGTCTGTGGTGTAATTTTTAGTGAATTCCCCTGTTGGGGAGTTGGATTTGGAAGTGTCAGTGGTTGTTGGACTGTGAAAGTCCGCATGACATATTGGACCAATTGTCTGTAGATTTTTATTAGTTCTTGTAGTTGAACAAGTAGTTCCTCGTCTGACATTTCTTCAATGTCGGGATGAGGTGTATACCCGGCTAGAATCGGCCATGTTGCTCCTGGTCTACCTAGTGGACTGAGCCTGGTAATGTTTCTGTGATGTTTTAGGGCGCCTTTAAACCAGAGCTGATGTTCCTGGTATGTTAATGGAATTTCTATATCCTCGAAAGGAATGTATTCCTCTGGTGGATCATCTTCTTTGTAGAAGTGAAACATGTGTGTTACTGAATTTGATTCAGGAAATATT
Source organism: Calotriton arnoldi (assembly GCA_963921515.1). Taxonomy (NCBI): domain Eukaryota; kingdom Metazoa; phylum Chordata; class Amphibia; order Caudata; family Salamandridae; genus Calotriton; species Calotriton arnoldi. The sequence goes on from CAWUFW010002863.1 coordinate 742,244, forward strand.
ACCCATGAATAGAATACCTCTGTCTGAAAGGATTCGTGTGCCTCTATCACGAAAACCGCTCTACCGCCTCTTGGTGGTAGGCCATGTTTTATGAGTTTTAGAGTGATGGCTCTTCTTAAGTTTGGAAGGATGTCTATAATACCCTCCTCAGTTTCATTTAAACCGGTAAAGTTAAAAACTGCTGCTTGGGTTGGATCAGCTGCAGCTCCACCGTTTCCGGTCTCAGTTTCGGAGTCAGGCATTTTGTTGTTTGAAAAATGTAGAACAAGTTTCAAGGAAACAAAGATAAGGTGCACAATATTTTGGAACACTGTATCCTTCAACGTTGAGCAAACCAAACAGCTAATATATAGGGTACTTCCCTATGTAGCCGTGGCGGATACTTAACCCTGCCCACTCCAGACGTCTTTTGGAGTATATGGGTAGGGGTCTCTGAGAGAAAAGCACGGCTGAGTTACTCAGTATCTAGCGTTAAATTACCGCCTTACCAAACGTTGGGCGCCATGTAGTGTAGCTCCTATTTCCCTAATAGGCTCTGCGCATTGGAATAATATCCCCTATAGGTTTGACATAGGACTAAGGTCAGTATGTCCCTATCGAGTATATTAAACTTAATTACTTGTGCCAGCTAGCTCAGAGGCCACTAGAAACTCCTTGACAAACAAGAAGGGAGTAGTTTCTGGCAGCCGCAAAACATGACAACTTTGTTTCCCTTTAGAATCAGAACGTGTCCCAGAGTCGTGGAAACAATAGATAACTATTTCACTCAGCTCAATCGTGCATACTTAGTTTTCCTCAAAGTTACACAGAAAGAATGGACGGGCGTTTCAATAAAAGATTTATTGAACAGTCTTGGTTCTCGTGTAAGTTAAATGTGCTGTTATGATCACAAGACAGTATGCAAGATAAATAATGTACAGCGTAAGCAGTAGAAATAAATAATACTGCGCTAGCATGATCTTTAGCAGATATTCATTTACATAAATAACATATCCTATATAAGGACATGATACAGGAAAACCTATATACGGACACCCTAAGAGGAATACAACAACACGCTGATTACTTCATATGTGACACTGCACCTTATTCAAGAGTGCTGGCACCACACGCTGATTACGTCACATGTGACACTGCACCTCATTCAAGAGTGCTGGCACCACACGCTGATTACGTCACATGTGACACTGCACCTCATTCAAGAGTGCTGGCACCACATGCTGATTACATCACATGTGACACTGCACCTCATTCAAGAGTGCTGGCACCACACGCTGATTACGTCACAGGTTGCACTGCACCTCATTCAAGAGTGCTGGTACCACATGCTGATACGACACAGGTCGCAGTGCACATCATTCAAGAGTGCTGGCACCACATGCTGATTATGTCACATGTGACACTGCATCTCATTCAAGAGTGCTGGCACCACATGCTGATTACGTCACAGGTCGCACTGCACCTCATTCAAGAGTGCTGGCACCACACGCTGATTACGTCACAGGCTGCACTGCACCTCATTCAAGAGTGCTGGCACCACATCCTGATTACGTCACAGGCTGCACTGCACCTCATTCAAGAGTGCTGGCACCACACGCTGATTACGTCACAGGTCGCACTGCACCTCATTCAAGAGTGCTGGCACCACATGCTGATTACGTCACACATCACACATCGCACTGCACCTCATTCAAGAGTGCTGGCACCACATGCTGATTATGTCACAGGTCGCACTGCACCTTATCAAGAGTGCTGGCACCAAATGCTGATTACGTCACATGTGACACTACACCTCATTCAAGAGTGCTGGCACCACATGCTGATTACCTCACAGGTCGCAGTGCACCTCATTCAAGAGTGCTGGCACCACACGCTGATTACGTCACATGTGACACTGCACCTCATTCAAGAGTGCTGGCACCACACGCTGATTACGTCACATGTGACACTGTACCTCATTCAAGAGTGCTGGCACCAAATGCTGATTACGTCACATGTGACACTGCACCTCATTCAAGAGTGCTGGCACCAAATGCTGATTACATCACATGTGACACTGCACCTCATTCAAGAGTGCTGGCACCACACGCTGATTATGTCACATATGACACTGCACCTCATTCAAGAGTGCTGGCACCAACACTGATTACATCACATGTGACACTGCACCTCATTCAACAGTGCTGGCACCACACGCTGATTACTTCATATGTGACACTGCACCTCATTCAAGAGTGCTGGCACCACATGCTGATTACGTCACATGTGACACTGCACCTCATTCAAGAGTGCTGGCACCACACGCTGATTACGTCTCATGTGACATTGCACCTCATTCAAGAGTGCTGGCACCACATGCTGATTACATCACATGTGACACTGCACCTCATTCAAGAGTGCTGGCACCACACGCTGATTACGTCACAGGTTGCACTGCACCTCATTCAAGAGTGCTGGCACCACATGCTGATACGTCACAGGTCGCAGTGCACCTCATTCAAGAGTGCTGGCACCACATGCTGATTACGTCACATGTGACACTGCATCTCATTCAAGAGTGCTGGCACCACATGCTGATTACGTCACAGGTCGCACTGCACCTCATTCAAGAGTGCTGGCACCACACGCTGATTACGTCACATGTGACACTGCACCTCATTCAAGAGTGCTGGCACCACACGCTGATTACGTCACAGGCTGCACTGCACCTCATTCAAGAGTGCTGGCACCACATCCTGATTACGTCACAGGCTGCACTGCACCTCATTCAAGAGTGCTGGCACCACATGCTGATTACGTCACGGATTGCACTGTATCTCAATCACCAAAGCTAGGCACGCCTGCTAAAAAAGACACAGGTTACACTGTACCTAACCCACCACACAACACATGCATGAGGATTTCACAGACGCACCTGTACCTCATTCACGGCAGCTAGGCACTACGTGGTGAAGATTTCACTAAACAAGCAGTATCTCATGCACCACAGCAAATAGCTAGAGGTTAAGGATTTTAGGGAGCACTCTGTGCCTCACCCACCACACAGAAGCACCTCACGCTGAAGATTTCACAGAACGCACAAGTCCACATTCACCACAGCAAGAAACCGGATGCACAATGCACCACTTTTACCACAGGAATGCACCGTATGCTGACGTTTGAAAAGGCTTACTTTACCTCATTCACATACTATGACAGAGTATACCGATGGCATCACAGGTACATTGTGTTGTGGCTGCTACAGCCTGGCACTCCAGTCTGAGGATTTCACAGGCCACACCATGCCCTACTCACCACTGCTAGGCACTGCAGGCGGAGGATGTCATATAGAACACTGTACTTATTTTACCTCAGCAAGGCACTCTCTGCCGATAATACACAGGATCGCAAAGTACCTCATTCACCACATCTAGGCGCTGAATGCTGATCCTTTTACAAGATACATTATACATCACTCACTGTAGCAAGGCACTGCAAGGTCACACTGTACCTCACTCACCAAGAGGCATGACATGCTGAGAATTTCTCAGGGAACCCTGCACTGCCTTCGGCACTAGTAAGTACTACATACTGTGGATCTCACCGGGGCAGGGAGACCTGCACGATGTTCACCCCAGATTGGCACCATCAGCCAAGCTTTTAACACTAACCACAGCAAGACAAGGATGCTGAGGATTTCACACTGAACACAAGGACGACCCTAACTTTCACAATGAGAGATGCCCATGATGCACAGGTTCTTTATGAGCATGCAGCCCTGGACCATGAAAATGTCATCCGCATGCCAGAAAATAAGGTTCACCTAATAATTGGTGGGGCTTTGCCACGTCATTATGAGCTACAGCAAGGCCCGATGCCTTGCTTTGTTATGCAGGAGGAGGAGGCCCATGGAACCGCCTTCCAAACAAAATAAGCATTGGCAAAGCCAATAGGTCTTGCCTATACAAGAGCTATTGCCTTTGGCAAAGTGTTTTTGCCATGTTGTACACCAGTGTGGCTGTTGTTCAGCCTGGCTAAAAGTTAGTGGCATGGAGTGTCCTAGAGTGGAGTGGGGGGAGTAGAGTGTTGTAGACTGGATTTGTTGGAGTAGAGTGTTGTAGCGTGGCGTAGGGGGAGTAGAGTGTCATGGAGTTAAATAGAGGGGAGAAGAGTTCAGTGGTTCAGGGGCAGAGAGTGTTGTAGAGTGCAGTGTCATAGAGTGCAGTGTTGCATAGTGGAGTGGCATAGAATGGAATGCCGTAGAATGGAGTGCCAAAGAGTGGAGTGGGGTGGAATAGGATGGAGTGGGTTGGAGTGGATTGAGGTAGTGGAGTGGATTAGATTGGAGTAGATTGAGGTGGATTGGATTGGGGTATAGTGGGTCGGATTGAGTGGAGTGGGGTGGAATGGATGGGGTGGATTGGATTGGAGTGAGGTGAGGTGGATTGAAATGGAGTGAGGTGGTCTGGATTGGGGTGGATTGGATTGGAGAGCAGTGGATTAGATGCTTTGAGGCGGGGTGGATTGGACTGAATTGGATTGTGTTGGATTAAATTGGTTTGGGGTGGATTGGATTAGAGTAGGGTGGTTTGGAGTAGGGTGAATTAGAGTGTAGTGGGGGGTGGATTGGACTGGACTGGATGGGGTGGATTGGATTGGATTGGAGCAGGGTGAATTGGACTAGAGTAGGGTGGATTGGAGTATGGATTGGAGTGTGGCTAAGATAACCCCTGCTCACCCCCTTGGTAGCTTTGCACAAGCAGTCAGGCTTATCTCAGAGGCAATGTGTAAAGCATTTGTACATAAACACACAGTAACACAGTGAAAACACTACAAATGGACACCACACCAGTTTAGAAAAATAACCAATCTTTATCTAAATAAAACAAGACCACAATGACACAAATTCAACATACATAAGCAAAGATATCACGTTTAAAAGGTTCAAGATAGTTCACTCACTGAAAAATATGGATGCGTCACTTTTAGCACAAAGTACCTGGGATGTGTCAAAATGAAAGATGAAAACAGGCGCAAGGGAGGTGAGGCACCGGAAAAGCAAAGTGATGCGTCGATTACTTACTCTCAGGGAAGGTGATGCGTCGGTTCCTTACTCACAGGGAAGGTGAAGCGTCAGTTCCTTGCTCCAGGGGAGGTGATGCGCCAGTTCCTTACTCCTAGGCAGGAGAGGTGATGCGTCGGTACCTTAATGTGAGAGGAGGTGATGCATCGGTTTCTTACTGCGAGGGAAGGTGATGCGTAGTTTCTCCGGACATGCAACCTCAGTTCCCTACTAAAGCCCAGCATCGATGCCGACTTGGTGCACAGGTGCGTTGCGTGGAAAATCCAAGTGCACTGGGGTTGATGTGGTGGCGGCGAGACAGGCGCTGTGTCGATTCTCCCAGCTGCGAGCAGGTGATACATCAAATCTTCAGCTGCACAGCAGGGCCTGCATCGGAGTCGGAGCAGGTGTCTCGGACAAACGGTGCTCGGGACTCAGGCTGCGGTGTTTTTTGGGCTGCACAGCAGGTGCTGCACTGATTCTTCAGCCACGCTGCGGCAATACATTGTTTTTTCAACCACACGGCAAGCTTGCTGTGGCAAAAACAGATGCTGAAGACCGGTGTGTGGATTTTCTTCTCTTCTTGCAGCCGAAGCCACCGCCAAGGGCCCAGAACTGGAATTGGCACCACTTGGCAGGTCAGAATTCCCAGCAGAGGAGTTATGGGGCTGCAGGTGAAGTCTTTGATGTCCCTGAGACTTCTTAACAGGAGTCAAGCACGTACAAGCCCTTGGAGAACCTTGGCAAGCAGGATGATGAAAACAAAGTCCAGTCCTTTCACTCTCCAAGACAGAAGCAGCAAGCAGTAGGCCAGCACAACACAGCAACAAGCAGAGTGGCAGATCCCCTCCTGCAGCTTCTCCAGCTCTTCTTTTTGGCAGAATCCCCTCTTAGTCCAGAAGTGTTCTAAAAATGTGGGGTCACAGCTCCAGTACTTATACCAGTTTCTGCCTTTGAAGTAGGCATACTTTGAAGGAAAGTCTTTGTAGTGCACAAGACCCTGCCTTTCCCTGACCTGGCTCTAGACACACTACAGGGGGGCAAAGACAGCTTTGTGTGAGGACCGGCACAGCTCTATTCAGGTGTCAGTGACTACTCCTCCCAACACTCTAGCTCAGTATGACCCATCAGCAATCAGGATATTCAGAGCACACCTCAGCTCCCCTTGTGTGACTGTCTGGAGTGAATGCACAAACAGCCCAACTGTCAGTCTAAACCAGTCTTGGATTCCACAGACAGGCAGTGGCACAGGATGGTAAAGAAAGAAAATGTCCACTTTTTATAAAAGTGGCATTTTCAAACACACAATTTAAAAACCAACTTCCCTTAAAGATGTGTTTTTAAAATCTGAGCTCAGGGAACCCAAACTCCAAATCTCTATCTCTTCCCAATTGAAAGTTACACTTGTAAGATGTTACAAGGCAGCTCCAATGATAACCTATGGGAGAGAAAGTCCTTGCAATAGTGAAAAACAAAATTGACAATATTTCACTATCAGGACATGTAAAACACACCAGCGCATGTCCTACCTTTCACATACACTGCACCCTGCCCATGGAACTACCTTGGGCCTACCTTAGGGGTGCCTTACATGTAGTAAAATGGAAAGTTAGGCTCTGGCAAGAGATTGTACTTGCCTGGTCGACATGGCAGTTTAAAACTGCACCCACAGATGCTGCAGTGACAGGTCTGAGGTATGTTTGCAGGGCTACTCATGTGGGTGGCACAATAAGTGCTGCAGGACCACTAGTAGCATTTGATTTACAGGCACTGGGCACACCTGGTGCATTTTACTAGGGACTTATTAGTAAATCAAATATGCCAATCATGGATAAACCGATCAGCATATGCACTTTACCACTAGTTAGCACAAGTGCCCAGAATCTTAAAACCAACAAAAACAGGTCAGAATAAATAGGAGGAAGAAGGCAAAAGTTTGGAGATAACCCTGCAAAAAGGGCCAGGTCCAACACTAACAGAGTGCCATACAAAAGAAAAAATAAATGAAATATCATTACGAACAGAAATGTGATAATGAACCTCTAGATGTAAGTTTATCTATTGTAAAGTCACATGGCTCGTCCTGCATATTAAGGGGTAGTTCAGTTTTTAAGCACCCCCAACAGACATACACAGAGGAGGTAAGCTTGGTTGGTATATTTAAAAGATTTGTTATCACATGACAAAATACTTATTTTGAGCATTTTTTTCAAAGTGATAACGCTGATGTCCAATACGTGGCTGAGATGGCTTCCAATTGCAGCCATATAGGCATTTGCCTTTCAACGTTTAAATCTGACAATGCTTAAATCAGCTTTCCAAGTCTTTCAAGGAAGCAGGAGGCACCTAGCATTGGTGAGTAGAGCCCTGAGATGAAACGAGTTCCTTTGGTCTTCCTAGGCGGCTCACTACACAGCTCACCAGTGTTGTGCTAACTCTACACCTTGTCCATGTCTGTCGAGATTTCAGAAACCCCTTTGAATGACTTATTGGTAGGGCCAAGGAGCTAGGAGCCAGCAAAGTCTGGTTCATAAGTCTACATTAGCTGTGGAGCAATCTTCCTACTGATGTTATCTCCCTGGTGGATTTAAACAGAAAACTGAACTCTAATATACATTCTGTGATAACATAAAGGCCATTCACATGCTGCAGATATTTAAATATAGGGCTTTCCTAAGAGCCACTCTCCACTTGAGATAAACTTCACATTTTGCATAAAAATATTTCATCTTCTGTGCTTTTAGACTGCTTAAGTTTTTTTGGACATACTCCGTGATTAGTGTCTGGTGCAGGGAGTGGGTCTGCACAGTGCTGTCGTGCGCCGACATGTATTTTGACTTGGTATTAATGTTACAAGCCTGCTGAGTACTTTCCTTCCCTTACTGTTACATCACCTGTCATGCACATTTCCAGGAATGTTTCTAATTTAAAAACATAGAAGCCCAAGACTGATTAGAAGACAGGAAATTTGAGGATTAAACTGTCTGGATGAACTTCCTTCCGGTATCAGCACTCTGTACCTCACACTGGAGACTAAACTCAACAAGCAGATTTTTTTCTAACATTGTTCCTACAGATTTGTTTCAGCAGCCAGTTTAACAATAATGCTGTTTTCCGGAAAAATAATATAAATGGCAGTTTATAGACAACATGCACTGCAAGCCTGAACGAGGTTTGAATAAAGTGTCTGTAAGAAAGGAGGACAAGGAAAGGTAACTCCAGAGCAGCTTTTTCTGTAAAGTTTTTATCTCTCACGCTACACACGTTATTTATGCAGCCTTGGAGGAGAACTGCGGTGGTGGCAAGACAAAATTGCAATAATTTTTCAGTTTCTGCTACGTTCACACAGTAAGCAGCTTAGTAAATAAATATGTCGAGTTGTAGGGAGTAAAAGCATACAATGAACGTTAATTGTACTGCTTCAATTCATATTTTTATGCCGAGCCTACCAGACAGCGCAAGCGCGACTACAGGGGCTTACCGTGCGCCCATTTCTTACCATTGGTTGGCTTTATTGTCATTCATTTACTTGCTTCTTATTCAATGGCTTTCCTTGTTCCAGCTGGTCCATCTTCTGTTTGTCGCTCCTCTAGAGCAGAGACTCTTTACCATCTCTCTGATCGCCCAGCTTCTTTCCTTCCACTGCTTTCAGGGAACTACTTTTTTTGCTTAAGCCCTCTTTAAGAGAGCATGCGTTTTCCAGTTCTCTCTCACATGTGCTTCTCTCCCCAGCCAAATACATACCCAGTGTGCCGCATGTTGCAATCTTCCTCATTTTGCAACCTTTCTCTACTATGTGCTTCTACCCCCAGCTAAACTCCCTCCCTCTCTCGCGCTCCATGCTGCTTTCACGGTCATATAGTTCTCCCACACCCCTGTGTAGCGCTCTCTTGTGTGTTGCTTTTCCTCTTCTCCCACTTGTTTACCCCCAGCCACTCATCCATTGCCCTACATGCCCACCCTCAATTTTTGAGGGGAGGACCAGGAGACTAATTGCTGTTCCCCCCATCTCATTAAAAAAATCACTTTTGTGCTACTTCTTTTCATTTTTCATTTTACCGATCCTTCTTGGATCAGTAAATAAAAAATAGCACCTGTGTCATCATTTTATGGGTGAGCATGTGTAATTTTGCGCACCTGTCATGACAGCTTGTGCACATTTTGCGCACACCTACAAAATGACAGCTTTTGAGGCTGTCATCGCACCTCCTTTTTTTTTCTTTTGGCGATACTGCACTACATATTGCTGATTCTGAACAGCATCATTCAAAGGCATTGGCAAAGCCAATAGGTCCCAAAGGCGAGACCAATTGGCTTTGCTAATGCGTGGTCAATATAGTTTGAGACACGAAGGCCAATTAGTAACCTCACTCCTTTTGATGCTGATGACCCCTCACGCCACCCTTACATCCTCAATGGCCTCTTTGATGGCAGCAAGGAGTGAAAACTACAGAAATTGAACATTAGAGCCCTGCTTATTTTTTTGTTTGTGTTGCTACCTTCTTGACCCAAGATCATGGGCATAAAACCAGTGCCCGGGGTATCGAGCAGCAAGCCATGGGTAGCAGCTGCTATTCGTGGTCACAGAGCACTAAGAGACAGAAGCAATTGGCCTCGATAAGTAAGCAATGAGAGCTTTCCTGCCATTTACACACAGTAAAATCTTGCCCAATGGTTGTAGGGACGATGCTGCTGCTAATCATAATGATGGTTTCACTCAGAGGTGGGCTTTGCCTTGTGTTCTTCTTTAGCACAGAGAGCGAGTTTGAGATTCTCAAACTTTGGGCCTATTTAAGGCTTACTTGACAATGACAGATGTTGTCTATGAGTGTGGAAATGTTGATAAATATGTAGGCTGTCTCCCAGTCATGAAATCAACAGGTGTCCCCAGGGGATAGTCAAGTAATTGGTCCATGCATATGAGATGAACACTGTCAGAACCCCTTTCAGAGGGCCATGGAGCAAGCAGGGGCTAATGGGCCCACCGTGGTGGCATAGGCCTTTTGCTCCTGATGTCCTGGGGCTCAACTACTATGGATCCTGCTCAACTGGGCCAAGTACTTCTGCACTTGACTCTCAGTGGTAGCTGTGGTCAAGATACCAAGGCTTCCTTGAGGGAGATGTGCCAACAGGTCAATGAACACGACTCATAGCTCAAAGTGCACACAGTACGAACAATAAATCAATGTCCAGCCAAATACTTGCTTTTATAAGAAAAACTAGTATTTTATTTCTAACTCTACACAGGCAAAGAAATACGACAGTCAAATGCAACAGAATCTCCTTGATATCGGGGTTGTAGTAGATGTCAGGCGAATCCCTGTCCCACCCTCCTTCGTGTAACATGCTCAGGGTTATTCTCCACTCACTGGTGGCCTCATCACGAAATGCAAACTATTAGGCCGTGCTCAAGCGTTCTCCCTTTCGACCCTTTCGGAGCCAACTCAAAAGTGTCTATGGTGCTGCAGCACCATTAGCAGTGAGTTCCCCCCAGAGCCTAACTGGCCCATTTCTCGTCTTACCTGCTCTTGCAGAACAGAATAGTTCAGGGATGCAGTGGGTCCCTACAAACACGCACCCGCAAGTCTTGCTCAGTTCTTAGAGGTCGGGTGGCTCATGCAGCAGCACTCGACGGCACAGGCTCTCTCCTCGGAGGGGCCCTGCTGGAGGTCTCTCAGATGTCGGAGCAGCTCCCTGCTTGCGAAGAAACATAAGTTGACTTTGCTCAACTGGAGTTTGGAATCCTTTCATCAGCTCCTGAATAGAGCCAGTGAGCCTGCAACGCCATCCACGGTGTCTCCAGCAGTCTTCGGCGGCGAGTCAGGGGCAGATCCCTCACAGCACAGGTCCAACCTGTGAGTCATAGCCTCAGTCTCTCCTTCAGGTCGCAGCCTAAATCCTTTGACAACATTAGTGCCCTCCTGGCATAGGGGTTGCCACAGTACGTGGTAATACAGGCGCAGGCTCTTACAGCCTCAGTGCCCCAGCCCAGACAGTCACAAGTCTTGGCACTCCTGGAAATGGTACTTCACTGGTAGCCTTCTCTGGCGCATCAGTCTGGGTGTGGCAAGACCCGCATGGCGTTCAACACATGGCTCAGTCTATGGCGGCCCTCTCCTGGCATACGTGGGGGCGCTGAAGCCAATCCTGCACATGGGCAATGGCCTGACTGGTGCTCAGCAGAATTCTCACACCACGCACAGGGAGTCTTCATGGTAGAACTCCCCACTGTACCTTGCTCCGTCCAAAGCACTCCTCTTTCTCACAGGGCACACTGGTCTCGGCAAGCAGGCAGGTGCTGCTGCTCCAGGCTCCAGGGCAGGTGGTCTTGGTTTCCCGGGGTGATGTCCCCTCCCCCAGTATTGAGACGAGTAGGCCTTGGACCCCAGTCCTGGTCACAGGCAGAAGTCTTGCAAAGCTTCCCCTTTTCGCACAGCCTGTCTGGCTGCTTGGCAGATAACACATCTTTGGGGACTCAAACTCCCATTCTTATAGTCTTTTCCAGGCACTAAATGTGATTTAAAGTAGGGGTTTTTGAAGTTTTAAGTTGGGGTTGAGATTCTTTAGAAGTGGGAACTTCTCCTTCTCATCTTCCTTCATAAAATAGGTCTGCCACTGCAGGCACGACTCTGAAGCTGATTGTCCACAACACAATTCATGGGAGTGACCAGAGTTCACACCTGGATGTCAGCCACAGTGATATGTGCATCAAAAGGTTAATACCAGACCGCAACCTTACTCATTATGATTATCTTATCAGCCCCATCTCACTTCCTGAGATATGTCCAGGCCCCTTCCTTGTGATCTATCACTGAATCAAAGAGCAGTCTTTTGAAATATGAAGGGAGACTCTTCCTTTTCCCTCCAGTGTGTCCCCACCCAGCTCACAGGAATGCAGCAATACACAAATATGTCTGGGGGATTTCTCTCCTCTTCATGGCAGACCTGGGCTTCCCAAAATGGAATCGAGGGTCTTCTATACAATGTACCATTGCAGGCACACCCACTCAGTGTACTTTCCCAGCACACTTTCCTCCATGCATTGTACCCTTACATGTATCTATGCATTCAGCCCACACACTCTGTGAGCACTGTTCAGCACTGAAGCTTTTCTATATTTAACCAGGGTGTGCTCTACAAACACACACACTGCCAGCACACACACTCACTATGTGGATGCTGCACAACACTTCACCCGTCATGTATTTTACTTCACGCAGACACACATACACCCAGCACATGCTTCACCTGCACATTCACAGCATAGCACAGCACTACATCTCTCATGTAATGTATCCCTCTCAGGCATGCGTACACCCAGCACATGTACTAGCCACACATGATCTGCACATCGTGAGACAGGCCTATGCCATGGAGCACACGGATGATCTGTGTTCGGCCGTGACAAAAAATCAGCATTAGGAATCCAGACAACAGTACAGTTGCGCTCTCAGGGCAGGGGGACACATCTTTACCATGCAGAGGACTTTTCAGTCCCAACAAACATCTATACAGTCATAGGTTTGCAGGTGTTCTCAAACATTTGCAATGCCTTTCTCACACATCAGTGCACTTCTAAATACACACTTAAATTAAGCAGTCGTAAGTAGTGCATCCATATTTTTAGGCACTACCTACAATATTGTGGATAATGCCAATATTTTGGATCAGCCCACTGCTAACCATTGGTCAGCTTGCTTGTCAATCTAATTTGCATGTATTTGATTCAATGACTTTCCTTCACCTTCTAGTGTTTGTCCATCCACTCGATCCCATCTTCTTTACCATTCTTTTGATTGGATGACTTGGAGCTTTCTACTGCTCAACTTCAGGGAACATTTGTTTTCCTTTCCCTTTAGCATTTCATGGGAGTGTATGTATTTTCTCGCTGACTCTCATGTGCCACTTTCCTCCTCACAGACCCATACCTAGGTGGTGTCTGTTTTGCCCTCTTCAACCGAATCTTGTCTGTTGCTTCCCAGCCCTTCCCCATCCAACTCAACTTTTTCATTCTTTTGATTTAAGCTCCCTCTGCTCATCTATTTATCCTCCCACCTCGTTGAAAGGTAGTTTTGCTGCTCAATGTCATTTACTTTTTACCTCACTCTGCTGCTCCACCACTGCTCCCCTCCCCTCACCATCGCATCTTTAAAAACAAGCTTTCGTGCACATTTAACTTATTTTTTTTATTTACTGCTACAAGGTTCACTCTGCCATCTTGGAACGGTATATAAAAATCTAAATTGTCTGCCATCTTGGAACGGTATATAAAAATCAAAATTGACAGCTGTCATGCTGTGTGCATGCACATGAGTGGTTAAGCATATGCATGCACACATCATTGTGCTTTTTTGCCGATGTGCCTAAGCATTGGCAAATAAGTTGTTTTTTCTTTTGCTCATGATGAACATCCTTGGCAAAAAGCATAAGCATTGGCAGAGCCCATACGTCCGTACATGAGCACAATTGCCAACGCCTTGAGAACAGGGCCGGACTGGCTACCGGGCGTTTTGGTGTGCTGCCGAGCTGGGGGCTGATTTCACTGCGGTGGGGGCTGATTTCGTTTATGGGGACCTGCGTGAGCTTCGAAATAAACAAAGCAAAACGAATGTGTTTAAGCACACGCAGGTCCCCAGCAACGAAATCAGCCCCCAGCTCAGCAGCACACCAAAACGCCCGGTAGCCAGTCCGGCCCTGCTTGAGAAGAAATTAAAAAAGAATTATTTCTTTATTGTGTGCTCTGTTCTTAGTTTGTCCCTGAATCCACATATATATGGCCAATTTATTAAAATGACGCAAACCCCCCACCCACTATAGGTGGCATACTTCATCACCAGAGCATTCCCCATCAGCAACTGCTGTTGCTAGGAAGGCTTTCCTTAAGCTCTTTTATTGAGGTGTTTTGTTGAGAAGAATCCTATGTTTTTTGTTCTTAATTTGTATTGGGGGTTTGTTGCTTTTAAAATTGTGTACTGTGAGGTTTACTAGTTTATTTATTTAATTCTCTATCACAAGTTTAAAAACAGTGTTGATAGACTCAAGTAATTATGTTCTTCTTATCTATACTAGTTGGTCAACATGTTTCTGCCTCTAAATAACACCTATATTATTGGGGGCATTCTTCCGGACCACGGAGATCCCTACAACTATTGTTTGCTTTTGTTGTGGTGTAACCTGTAAAAAAAGGAAGAAAAAAAGAGTGTCATAACTAGATCCTTCTTTCCTATTTCATCTTTTAGGCACCCGAAGGTGAAGGGTAATGACAAAGAGCATATTATTGAACGTCAAATATTTCCTTATTTAAATCTGTTTTTCAAAACGGAATTACATTCATATCTCTGTGTGTTGTCCCCTCCTATATGCTTAACACCAGCACTTTCAACTCTGAGACGTGTCCACACTTATGATTGCGAGCATGTTGCCTTTCCCTGCTAATTTTGCACTCACCTAGCCTACATTCCGCTCGTGCCTCATGGTCAGAAGACAACTTCCCAGCATCTTTTGCTGTTAAGGTATTTCCCAATGTGAAGCTGTAATGAGTTAGTTCATCATAGCAGGATAGTTTTCACATCGCTGCTATGTGCTGGACCAAGTATACACATGCTGTAATCTAATATAACTTGTTAATCGAGCCTTGGGTATAGGGATTAGCCAGCCCCTATAAGTTATTCAAATTTGTAGCTTTACATACATGAAGCGCCTTCCTTCCCAGCATGAAAAGACATGTTATTTACTACTCACAACTGCATTACAGCAGGTTAATAGTTCCCTTCCAGTGACAGGAGGCCCACCTCGACATGGCTGTAGGATCCTGCAAAGACAGGCTTGTGCCCATTGGATCCAAGACACTCTCTGGAGTTGCTCAGAGTGTTTTTTTTGCCTGTATACTCGGCTCTGGCATACCACGAGGACAGGTGGCTGCATCTTTCTGTTTGGATCGCCACGTGCATCTGTTCAATTTGCTATGCTCTCTGCCCAGCTACGGCCCCACGCCAAATTAAGAACGTCTGGTGTGCAACTGAAATGTATTTGTTCAGCAAAAATACATCCAAAAAGTGTTTATTAGTGTTGTTTTTTTTAAAGTTCTCCTTGCCTTTCAAAGGGCATCTTTCCTAAGAACACCGGTAATGTGCAACATTTTCCCCAAATACCTCAGCATGCCTCGGTGCTGTGGTGTGCAGCACAAAGAGAGAAAGGACCAGAGGACATTTGCATCAACCTCTAAAAATGAATTCCATGCACTGTTATAATTTGGTGGCACATAGAGCTTCTCCATTTTCAGCGTTCAGAGATACCTGCATCCAGTTCAATTGGCATATCTGATAACATTTTAACAAACATGCATGAGAGGTTTAAAGTTGTTACAACAGTTAACGTATCATTGTTCAGACATTACTTTTAAATGAAAATGGATAAGTAACGTATTCACAAACATATAACTCAATACTGCACACAAAATGTAGACGCCACAATGATGCACACTTTTACTAAGGAGGTAATTGATGCATGGGGGATCCGCCAATGAGATCTAAACCTGTCGCTGACTTTTCCATGCTAGGGGCATCATGCTGACCCAGTCAATGCACAATAGGACAGTTATCTTCTGGGAGCTTGAGTGGGATGCAGGGTCCCAATGAGGATTTTGCTGAGTCGGAGGAATGCCGTAAAACTGTAGTCCTCCCACCCAGATTCATTCACAGTTCATGGTGCTTTAAACTGCTTCACGTTGAAATCCTGCCCACTTCCTTTCAACAGTGGTAACACCATATCTGTTCCTTTATGCTCATTTTCTTTGGTACATTTTGCAATTCTTTGAGATTACATGACAGTCTAGCTAAAATACTGGTTATCTCAGGGTCTTCCTCCATCTCTGCTCTCCTGCTGACGAAGGGAGGTTGCTTCACTGAAACATCTGCAGTTTCAGGAACCTAGGACTTTTCTCATCAGCCAGAGAGAAACTCAGGTGACTCTAAAATGTAAGTTATCCAAAGGGCTATCTGTTAGACGGCTTCTATCAGGGTTACCTGTAAAATCTGTGACTCCTGGTCTGCACCCTTCTTTGCTTTGACTCCTAACTTCCATCTCATAGACTCCTACTCTTAGCTCCCACACATTCTCTTCTCAGCACTGACATTCTGTTAATGACATCACGTTCACGCAATCATATCATGTCTCAGTGTCACTACATTGGATTTGCTACATAATGGGTCATTACAGCATCTCTGGGGGAAGACCCACCCCTCCTTTTTAGGTCATGGATGCCAGAGCCACTGTCTGACAAAGCTTATATAATCAGCCAAAAAAAAGGTTTAAAGATTAGGTCTGTGGCTCCACCTTCATGTTTATCTTCATCTCTACAGCCAGTTGATTGGCCAATACTTGTGTTAGTCCACCTAAGAAGTAGTTCCATTGCCATAACTGATATGGAAATTTTTTAACGGAGACCCTATATTGAATATAGTAGGAAGGGGTCACTGCAGAGTGTAAACCCATGACAAATACAGTAGCGAGGGGTCTCACATTGTGAACTCCTTGAGAAACACAAGATAATAATGAACTCTATGACCCATTAATTTCAAAGGAGCCATTTTGTTTATTAGGCACCTGAATACCAGTAAAAAGACGATAACATCCACCAAATGTGGGAGAGTTGACAGACATGCTATGTGTACTGTATGCTGTGAAAGATATTGTCCACTATCACTTGATAGGTGATAAAAATTGGCCCTAGGTGTAGCTTGCTGATTTATATCCAGACCACAATATAGAATCAGTGCACAAAGCCTATAGCACACTTTCACATTCATGCGATTATGTCATCCTTTAATGTCACCAGTGATGTCATCAATTTAATATATCATGAGTGATGTGATCTGTGAGGTGATAAGCAGTGCACAACCGGGGAGCAAGTTATAGATAGCTCACTGAACTATAACTGGTGAATTTCAGTGGTTATTCAGGTTTTAAAAGCAAGTGCTGGTGTTATTTCGGTACATCAGTATAATGTCACTACAACCTTTGGTGTTTTCAGTAAATTTCTTTTTTTTTATCCTATAGAAGTATATTTGTATCATACGTAACTATGTCTATAATGTCACTTAAACCATTGTTTTTTTCAGTGATTTCCTGGGGCTTTTGATATTATTCTAAATATCTGGGGTTTCTGATAATATTTTAAATTTAGCATGTGTAATACCTTCTTCTGATGGCCAACCCCACTAGACAGGGTCAATGGCCGTGCACCGTTGTCTTTGTACGCATGACATGGCCTTGGGCAGGCCCTGTATTCAACCCTTCGCATGCATCTAACCTGACCTCTAGTTATGTGCAGAGGGGATTGGATAGCCATCCAATCAGATCTTTTCAGTACTGCGGAACTGAATTGGCCAATAAGAGAAAAAGCTCCCTCGACCAATCAGGTTTGAGGTTTTTTAATTTTGGTACAGCAGGCGGACCATGGTACTGTACCACAGGAGTACCAACCATACAGATATCTCTAACTTTTATCTGATGGTTACCTCCTTCATGCCCAACCCGATCCTCTCTTTAAATGCAAATTTCTCTAAAACGGCTAAACGGATTCACACAAAAAGACAACTTTCTGAGTAAAGTTCTAACTTTGGGTCAAATTTAGTGTAATTCTTTTCAGTTGGTTTTTCTGTAACAGAAAGCCAACTTTGCTAAGGGTATTAAAATGGGAAATCGCACATTAGCAACCCACTCCTTTTTCTTGGTGCCTGCCTGGCAGATCAGCACAAAAACTTTTTAAGAAGGACCTAAAGTGGACAAACTTTTAAAAAAAAAGTTTCTGGCAGATTCATCAAACAGCACTAAATTTGTTAAGGAACGAATAAATGCCTTTCCTATGGAAACTATGACCAAACTATAACTACACTGGTGGTAGCGCCTCAAGGGTAACATGCTTTCTAATCTTGAAAGTATGTGCACATTCACTGAGATAAGTTCCAAACTGCTTTATTTGGCAGAAACTGTCCTACATGTTTCGGCTTTTCAAAATCGTATTCACTGTAGGAAAGCATATTTTTTTCAATGAACTATAAACTCCACATCATGTGATTCACATGTAACTAAAAAAGGAAAATATAAAAAAAATACCATGATTTGCAACTGACTGATATTCTATACATTTCACATTTGGCAACTTGTGCAAGAAATCAATGTAGGGAATGATGTATACTTATGAATGATATAAAATTCATATATTTTATATCATTCACAAGTATACATCATTCCCTACATTGATTTCTTGCAGATGTTGCCACATGTGAAATGTTTAATGATAATGTGAGAGTCACATAATGTGGTGTTTAGGTGTTTATAGTGCATTGAAAAAACATGTCTTTCGACTGTGAACACAGCTGTGAAAGACCAAAATGCGTAGATCAGTTTCTGCCAAATAACACTGTTTGAAACTTACCTCCGTGAGTGCACCCATACTTTCGAGATTGGAAAGCGTGTTGAAGTAGTCTGTAAGCATCCCAAATGGTGTCCCATGTTGGGTGTCATCTTTCTCGTTCAGGTGCCCAGCGTGGTACTCTTGCTGGAGTTACATGATATTTATATGTACACAGATGTACAGGCTGGGAGTACTTGGACTCCAAACAACAAACAGGAGCAAACCGAGGACTGCATTGGGTTCGGGAGACAAATTAGTTGCCTATCTTCACAAGCCCAGGAACCAAGTCTCAGTTAAGAAGCTAGGCAGTGAGTGTTTGAGAAGTGAGGAGGTGGGAACACGTCTTTTCCAAAATTGTAAGAAAGGAATGGATTCATCAAGGAAAGATACATGGCAATGCTAGGATCCTATTGGAAGGAAATCCTTAACCAATACCCAACAATTCTTATTCTGACCCACATCACTTTTTACTGCAAAGTGATGTAAGTCACCCTCTATGAAAGCTGACTTTGGGTTCTGGAGCTCTCACTGGCTAGTTGAAAGCATAATCTCTGTCTCAGTCAGTTTTCCTATCTCTGATATTTCAAAGGCTCTTCCCATCACCCTGGGGAACAAATGACAGTAACCTCCCTCAGGCTTGGGTGCCCGTGAGCCGTTCAAGCTCCCAGGAACAAATAAAGAGTATGCTACAAGGGAATTTCATTACTTCATGCCGCCCTATCATGTCCTACTAGTTGTTCAAGATGTCATCTGATAGTATTGGGAAGGCGATTGTGTTCAGGAAAGCAGATGCCTCTCCTAACAAGTGACCTGTACTCATCATTGACTTCACCTTTTGTGTATTCCAGGTAGTGGTAGGATAAAGAATTTCAACAGTTTTCCTTCCAAAGATATACCTCAAATTAATCAGGAACAATTCTAGTTTCACCTTTGTGAGTTTTAATCCCAGATCTTCCAGAAATTGAGTTTTTAGCCGCAAACATCTGAACTTTAAAGTAGAATAAGGATATCATTTTAGAGGTTACCTGGGTGCTTTACTGGAAGAGGATGATTCTAACCTCTACCTAAAGATGGAGAGATTTTGCTCAGGGTTCACAAGACAAGGGAGTTTGATTCATAGTCTAAGCCCCAAACTGATGAACGTAGCTAGAGTGAATGTTTAGACTCTGTGATCGTCTGTGTTCTAAACTGTTGCTGCCGTGGTGCGTTTTGTAGAATGGTTCTCTTGTTCAGGTGGGTTGGAGGAATACCAGCAGTAACCCTATTTTTGCCTAGTTCTTACTAAAAGTATTCTGGTTAAGTTTTGGACTCTTGTGGTTGACATAATGATTTACTTATCAGGGTGTATATATGTGGCTACACTCTATGCAGCAGGAGCAGGTTGTGGAGCTGTTTTATGTAATTTAAAAAAGGGAGTTCTAATCCCTCTGGTTCTCCAAGGGTCCCCGGAAAAAGTACCCTAGTGGATCAGTATTTGCCCAATTGCTGTGCTTCGTCTGTTTGGAAGCACTAGAGGCAGTCTTTTTCTCAATCTAACAGTCGGGGGGACTCTTGTGAGTCTATCCAAACAGTTGTTGTCGCCAAGATGCAACAAGTAGGAATAGCAGAGCAGATCCCCAGCACCTCTGACAGGTCTGAAGTTAGACTGTTAGTCACACGAATGCTTTGGCATTGATAGCTTTTTTTTCTAGGAATTTGCATGAAGATGTGATGTCTGAAATGATGTAGTTGCATGATCTTACAATTAAGTACTAATAAGCTCAGTGGGAGTTTGCAACACAAACATTAATGATTTACAGTGTTGGGGCGCAGGGGTGGAGCTTCCGAGATATCTCATGATGAGTTCACAGACGCCTCCGGATTGCCTGTTCGTGGTTCGTAAGGTCGCAGGGGCCTGGGAGCGGGCGGTCGTCCTGGTCCTACGCAGGGTCCCATACGCTCGGTTGCTCCCCCTCTGCTGGCTCCAAGACTTTCGTCAGATACAGATGGCGATGAACCTGGCAAGGTGGTATGAGGGGGGGATGAGTGGCGGCTGGGGACCTGTACCTCAACGGGACTTTCCTTTCCTTTGCGGATGCGAAGGAGTGTTATTAAGTGCCGGAATGGTCTTTTTTTGCAATATGCAAAAATAGCACGCACGGCTCGCAAGTTATGGACAACTTTTCCGGACGAACCTGAGGAAACACATACTCTGGCATTATTACTTGTTGAATGAATGAATGAATGAATTAGCATTTTTAGAGCGCATGGCTACCAGAAGGCCTCCCAGCGCTAGGAACAGAGCCAACCAAGATGACCGGCTTTAGGCGACCGGGAACAAGAACGTTTTCAGTTGTCTACGGAAGGACATATAATCGTCCTCCAAACGAATGTGATTTGGAAGGGCATTCCAGCTCTTGGAGGCGATGTAGGAAAATTGTCTACCCCCACTCCTAGACCTATATATTCTAGGGACTGCTGCCATACGTTTATTTCCAGAGCGCAAGGCTCTACTGGGACAGTGCGGATTGACAATGGAATGTAGGATGGGTGGACCCTTGGAGGCCAGAATCTTGTGAACAATACATAGGGACTTGAACTGGATCCTCTCCGCAACTGAAGCCAGTGTAGGGCGGCAATAGATGCTCGCGCAGATTCTCTGTGGGGGTCTGTAAGAGGAGTCGAGCTGCACAGTTCTGCACAGTCTGGAGCTTTTTTATCGTTGAACGCGGGGAGCCCAGCTACAGGGCATTTGCATAGTCTAGACTAGAGAGAATTAAGGCTTGAACCAGCAGCTTCCTCGCCTTAAACGGCAGCAGGGGGAGGATTTTCCTAACCATCCTAAGTATTCCATAACAGGTTCCTGCTACCTTCCGGGATTGTTCCTTCATATCTAGATTATGATCAAGCAAGACTCCAAGGCTTTTTATTTGTTCTTTAGGGGGGGGCATACTGTCCAGACATTTAGGCCATAAAGAGCTAGGAGCTAGTGGGGAAGGTTTACCCAAAAACATCAGATCAGTTTTTGCTCCATTCAGTTGCAGATATGAGCCCTCCATCGATGCTGACACTTTTTCCAAACAATCGGCCAAATTGTTTTCCCTGTTCCCAGATTGATTAAGGGAAACAATCAATTGGGTATCGTCCGCATATGTGATGATCTGTATGCCAAAGGGTTTAACAATATTGGCCAGCGGGCTCATATAAATGTTAAAGACGGTGGGACTCAGGGACGAACCCTGAGGAACCCCACAACTCAATGACATACTCTTGGAAATAGAGTTGTCCTCAAAAACCTGAAATGAGCGGTGGTCTAAAAAAGACTCCAACCACCTTAGTGCAGTTCCCGACACCCCTACTTCTCTAATTCTAGAGACCAGCAGCTGATGATTAACGGTATCGAAAGCCGCACTCAGATCTAAGAGGACCATTGCCGCTGAGCCTCCGGCATCCAAGATTTTCCTTGCTTCCTCAACCACTACAATCAGAGCTGTCTCTGTGCCCTGATGGGGTCTAAACCCAGTTTGCGATGGATGAAAGCAGTCATTTTCTTCCAAAAAGGTGGAAAAATGGAGTTGACATGCTTTTCCGCAATTTTTGCAATCCCTGGAAGTAGCGAGATCGGCCGGTAATCAGCCAAAGTTTCAGGGTCCGACCTGATTTCTTAAGCAGTGCTCTCACCATGGCTCGTTTCCATAGGGAGGGGACAGTCCCCGAAGCCAAAGAAAGATTAATAAGTTCTAAAATCGTGGGCGCAACTGTATCAAAAACCTCTGGGCTCTTCTAGGGGACTGATCTCCCGCATATATAAGGTCCTGAAGGCAGACCATAGGGTTGATGTGTCGAAAATCCAAGATAGATGGATGTCTGACTTGCCATTGACAATCACAGAGGGGGAGTGGCAACGAGCGTTTGCACAGGCGCAGGAGGTAGCTAGTAATGCACGCTTTAAGCTTACGCAGTTTTATTATTTGCATCGTAAATATCTGACACCTCAATGACTGTCGAGGTTTAATGCAGCCCACTCCCCGACATGCCCCGATGTGGTACAGGACCCACGGCGTTCCTACACCTGACTTGGGATTGTGGTCGACTTCAGATATACTGGGCAGAAGTATTGTGCCTGCTGCGGGAAGTCACCGGGGTCCACGTTGAGGCATCAGTTAAACATTGTCTTCTGGGTGTCTTCCGGGTCCCCAAGGCGGGGGGCCCGCAAGCGACACAGATGTGCCCTCTTGGGGCTAGTGCTGGCTAAACATTGAATTGCCATACACTGGACACACTCTACATCCCCCCCGGCTGGATAATTGGAGGGCGGACTTGAATGAGTGGGGCGTGGCTGATGAGCGTCGTCTGCGCTCGGTTCGCACTGATGAGCATGCAGAACGCGATCTAGAGGCTTGGGGGGATATGTTGGAGAACCTGCTGTTGGATGGGAGTCCAGGTGACGCAGCAATGGTTTCTCCACAGACGGCGGACTCCACTTCCCCCACGTTGACACTGGAGGTAGACCCCTTGATTGTCTGAATGACATTGTGTAAAGTTTGCGGATGCGAGGTGTGCGAGGTGGGGAATGGCCTGTGGTAACACTGACGGTGAGAAGGGTTGCGACCCACTGTGCGAGCCCAGGGGTCAGGTACGGGTTGGACCTTTGTGTGCCTATTGGATATTATTTCAGATTCAGTGGATCGTACACCTGTATCAGAGGATTGAGCTGATCAAGATCAATACCCACGCATGCATTCCAGTTGGCTCCCCCTACTCGGGTGGGACGGTGGTCTGCCCCAGGAGTCAGGGGGGTTCAGCTCATGTTTATAACTAGTTCCTGCTCTCTGATCGGGGATTCTCTGTGGAATAATACCTGACTGCCTGTCGCTGCCAAGTTTTTTGTTTAACCATTATATTTTTCCTTGAATAACTCACGTCCATGGGAATTGTACTGTGTGTTAAATATGAAGAAATGTGATTTATAATGCTGCTCCAGGGCCGAGAGTATAGGCAAGCCCCAGGGCTGCTGTGGTAGACTGCAGTAGTAGTCTGACATGTAAGATAATACGTATTACTTTTTTCATTACTCCATAACCCTATGACATAACATGTAATGTGATGCTTGTACAATTCTGAATAAAAAACAAGTTTAAAAAAATGATTTACATTGTTCCTGGCTTTAATGTCTGTGATGCCAGGTTCATCTTATTAATGATGTTTGGGCTTAGCCCAAACAGGGGATGCACGGGTGTCTGAATTTTACAACAAACCGTAATTGAAGCTTTCTGGGTGTGTATTATACCCTCTGATTCATTGCCTTTCACCGCATTAAGTAATATTATGTGTAGTAATCCACACAGAGTACCAGTTTTACTCTTCAAACTAGATGATTCACAGGTGACCTACAGCTAAGATGCATAACATAACTGACTCTCTTTCCTCTAGAACCCTCAAGTCCCATTCCTTTATCATCAGCCACATACATCTTAATCTAGAGTTCTACATGACATTTCCACATTATCTTTTGCTGCTTTGCACATCATAAAGTAGTATCACTGTGTGCTAATATGTTTTTAAGATACGCATTCAGTGTACAGACCTCAGTTTTGTAATAATAGTACGTTATTATTTATTTATTTATTTTTAATAGAAAGCACCCTTTAGGTTATGGTCATTTCCCACTTTGGGCCTGAATACTTGTGCCCCAGTGGAATAAACAGAATTTATTGCACCATATAAAACTCGATACTCCTGAGTTTGGAATTTATCAGGTGCGATAAAGCTTGCACAACTTGGAATTACGATCTCTGAGCAAACAGGGGTTTGCACAGGTATTTGAATTTAACAAGTTAGTTGTAATCAGGTCCTTAGGGTCGACTGTGGGGTGCCCGTGCACAATAATACTTTGTAATACTCACAACTAACACTTACCTTATGTTAAACTCTGTACGTAGCAAGTTAGTCTGTTTTGCACCGGACTGAGCAGCGCCCTCGCACATCGTGGCAAAGTAAAACTATTTCAAACGTTCCTATTTCATAGCTTTTGCCAAACCATGCTCCATGGTACTCCTCGATTTGCAGTTGAGAATCCTGCAGTTGATCCAAGATCACACAGTACCTGTAGTGGATGAATGCAAACTACAAAGCAGGCCATCTGACATGAAGGGTCCATTTTCCGAAACCAGTTCGCTCAATAAACTCAGTTTATGTTTGCAAAGGGATTATTTTACAAGTGCAAAATCATTTTTTGTATTCCACGCACCCCAAAGGACCCTACGATCAGCCCAGCTCTCCTACGCCGTGGTCTCCCGCACCAGAAAGACCAGATCGGGAGGCCCCTCCTTCTCCTTCCTCGCAGCCAAAGCATGAACGCCCTTCCGCTCCACCTCAGACAGACAACATCGCTCCCCATCTTCACAAGAAACCTCAAAACCTGGCTCTTCGACAGACCCCCTCCTTGATGGAATGGAACCTGCACCCCCCCCCACCCCTAGCGCCTTGAGACCCTTACGGGTGAGTAGTCGCGCTTTAACAAACCCCTGATTGATTGATTCGTTGATTGACTTGCACTTGCAGCCAAGTGATTCATTCACATGTGAAATTACACCAGCATGGTGTCCATTTACATGTGGCAAATTCTACTCAGTGGGGTGCGGATTGGGAGTTCAAGGTCGTAGTGTCTTGGAAAGACGGCGATAACCACAAACCAGTGAGTTTGTGGCTGTTCACTTTCACAAAGCACATTCCTAACGTAGACACAGCTGGATATTTACTGCTATCAAGGACAGGAGTAAATCCGGATCCAAGTGTGTTGGAAAACGAGGCAGTATCTGTGAGGCCTGCACAACTAACATGACTACATTTGTCCTTCACTGGGAACCAAACACCCCATTGTAGCGCTTGACTCTCAGAGGGTAGCATTGCAGAGAAGTGCAAGACTTACTCAAGGGAGGTGGTGTGGGCTAGTAATCGCCATTTACCAGTACGCAGAAATAACACTCAATAATTGATTGTCCAGTCTGTACTTTGCTTTATAAAAGGAAGAGTACATTTATTTAACACACACACTACTCAATACTATGCACCAATTTACAAATATACATAAGCTGTTGGAATTACTTTGTGACATTGCATAACATTCCCACCCCTCCCGAAGGGGGGGGTGGGGTCTAGTACCACCACTCCCATGTATGCACATCATCTTGCCCCCTCATGCATTGGGTTGAACATAACCTGGAGCGAGGGCCTTGCCCACTGGCACCATCCCAGTGGCGCCCCCCCCCCCCCATTATCTCAACAAGCATTTAAAATGGGCAAACCTGCCATGGTGACACATAACCATGACTGAGCATCTCATACTGACCATACAGTATACACCTCTACATCTTAGTGGCTAACAGTCTGGGTTGTTCTTCACCTAACGCAGTAGCAAGAATACATGTTTGGGCACCACTTAGAATGACAGTACTCATCATAGTTGATAACAGTTAAAATGCATTGCAATTAAAAGCCCCTAAAAGGCATCACAGTTAAAATCACAGGATTACGCTTATACAGCCAGACACCCCAGCAGGAATGTCCAGCAACATAATCCCACTTTGCTTATGACTTCAACTTACACAGGTACTTCACCTTACACAGGTGACTTTCAGTCCCTCTAAAAGAAATAACATTGGTAAATGCACTTCTCGTGCAATTGCACCTCTTCACCTCCAGGGGATGCCCTTCTCCATACATCCCCAGCACAGCCATCCATACCTTGAGGCAGTCCCTAACGCACCCCCAGCTGTAGAACACAAGTTCCAGCCCCAGGAAGCTGGTGACTGCTGGCTAAGCCCTTGAGGGGTTATTTCTTTGGAGTCCCCAGAGACTCAGGGGGGGACTTTACCTCTACGTGCTGGGGGAGACTGCGTTGCTCCTGCAGCTCCCCCTACACCTTGGCTCACACCTGTCGGTGACCCCATCCTCCTGGGGCCCCCACATGCAGAAAACGATCCGCTTTTCCTTGCAGGCCGGTCCGGAACTGCAAGGCATTAAGGGGCGATTCGCTCCAGCCCGTGCATATTATAGCAGCGGCCCCCATGCTGCTCCGGGGAGAGCCACGCTGCACCGCTGACGGCCTCACGCCGCGTCTTCATGCCGTTGGGGGCCCGGTCCCACCCGGACCCCTTGTTGCTAGGTGAGTGCCTCGCAGCTCAGGGAGCCCACCCCCAGCTGCTCCCGCTCCTTCTGGGGGGCCCAGTCCCTCCCGGGCACCCCGCTGGGTAGGTACGGTGGAGGGCAGCTCGAGGAGCACACCCCCAGCTGCCCTCGCCGGCTCCCTGACTGGCCAGCACCCTTGCATGCTGCCGCGGGAGCCGGCACCTCTCTTCTGGTCTATCCGCTCCTGCGGGCAGACACAGAGACTCCCGCCAGTCCGGCTGGGCCTCGGGGGAGTGCGGCGGCACTCCCCCGTCCTCCTCCTACTCTTCCGCATGGGTCTTTGGGGGAGTGCGATGGCACTCCCCCGCCTTCCCGCTGTCACGGGGGAGTGCGGCGGCACTCCCCCCTCCTTCTCCACCACACGAGGGCCCGGAGTTGGGGATCCCGGGCACCCTCTGGGGCAACTTTACGGGGAGCGCAGCAGCGCTCCCCGACTTGGCTTTTGTGTCGGGGCCCGGAATTGGGGCCCCGGAAGAATCTTCACGGGGAGCGCGACGGCGCTCCCCGGCTTATCTTCACCCACGAGGGGGGTTACGCGACGGCACGCCCCCCTCCTCTTCACCGCCATCACCGGGGCCTGGAGTTGGGGGTCCCGGGCCCCCAAACTTTCTTCGAGGGGGGCTCGGCAGTGCTCCCTCCCCCCCGATGTCACCGGGGGCCAGGGTGGGCTCCTGGCACCCCACATTGGCATTTTCACAGGGAGCGCGGCGGCGCACCCTGGCTTTACTTCTTCCGGGGGCAGCCCCCAGGACCTGACCCACACCGGGGGCACATCTTGGACCGGCGGCGGAGCCCCACGCGCTTCGTCGTCGGTCCTCGCAAAGGTCAAAGGTCGCCTATCTTCTGGGGGGCGTATCTCGGCCCCCAGGCGACCGATCGGATCCATTCTGGCCTCTTCTTGCTCCTGGTGGCGCTACCCAGCCACTGAGAGCACTTTCTTTCGCCCTCCTGTTCTCAGGGAGGGTGAATCCATCAGGGCACAGTCTTCACTGGCTCCCTGCACCAGCCTTGTGCCTGGCTCTCCCCCTGGGCCTCTCTTCTCCTTGCGCAGAGGCCCAGGCTTCTGCTCACTGGTCCTGGTCTCCCCTTATGGTGCAAGTCAGGGTCCTGGGCCATTCTTGAGGTTCTTCCTTCCAGCTGCCCGTGGCGCCAGGCTCCAGCACCAGTCTTCCTCAGCAGGCCACACCCCAGTGAGAGCTTCTCTTCCTGTGCAAGTCCTCTTAAAAGAATTTGGAGGGGGCTGGCAGGAAGTCTCTGGTTGCCCTATCAAGCAGCGACACATCACCTCTCTGCCCCTGCTCCCCCCTTCCTGCCCAGGCCTCTGGGTTAGTTCAAAATGACGTCGTCCAGGGGTCTCATGCCACATGGTCTCTGAAAAGCCCCTTCCCCCCTTTTTTGTGCCTTCTATCCAGAGCAGCTTGGTGCCTGGCACCAGGTGACAGCTGCTGATGGATAACCGTGTAGCTCCACCCATCTTTTCTCCCTTTTGGAGAGGAGACCTTAGCCCTTGGAATGCTTGTCGTGAAGGGCTAGGCCTCTGATGCTACAGCTTGGGGAGGAAGGTCATTAATCCAGCCTGGCAGGGTCAGCCCCAGCCAGGCTCTGGTTATGAGCTGAGTCAGAGGAATATGACATTTCTGGATGACCCATAAGCAGTACATATATGGTGTTGAATTCAGCAGAATACCTCTTCTCACCTAAGTTACAGTGGACTTTAGTGCGTGTCTGGAATTTGTAGGCCCTAGGGAAGTGAAACTATCCCATGTAATCCCCATCCTCATAGGAGAATAATGAAGTGGTCTTTCAGTGAAAACAGTAAAGCACACTGACTTTCCCTTACATGTTTCTTCCCATTGTATAAAGCCTATTCCATGTCACCACCCAGCTCTGCATAATTCCTGCCACACCATTCAATCTGTAACTGCTCCTGGGCTGCGCACGCCAGGAATCTCCCCTGCGCAGCCCCTACACGTGTGCACACGCATGTACACACGTGTCTGCATGTAACCAGCCCGGTGCCCCTTACTCCGGCTGCATCGCAGCGGCCTACTCTCACCAGGGGGACACCGGTAAAATCCACATGCAGTTTCTTTCATCATGAGTTCACTGTGGGTGAGTCCCAACTTAGGAGGCTCTCCCACAGTAAAAGCTCAACAATTAGGTGTTCAAAAAGCGAAAAATCCGGGTGGCTCAGATGGTCAGAACCACCTTCTAACAAAGTGGGATTGCGAAGGGGGCACTACCGAATTGTAAACGGTGTACAGAAAGGGTTTCTCCATACCGTGGACAAAAGGATGAAAGTGCATTAGTTCTGTGAGTATCTATAAATATGTACACCATTCTGATTTCACAAATAATTCCAGAATTGCAACATTCATTCCTACAGATTAGTAATTTCAGAGCTCCCTTTGAATTTCTAAAAACTCTGAAATCTACTCCAAAGATAGGAGGAAGGAGGGCTTTATGTGGGCCGGGTCCCTCCACGTCTCTGAACCAGTAGTAATTAACCCGTTTGCTGCTGCTGTCGGCCAACGGCCGTCGCGAGCACTACCTCGGTAGTGCTGCGCACGTCCGTTGGCCGACGCGGCCCCACCCGTTTAATAGAACGTTCCGCACTGGCGCGGAACGTTCGAAGCAGCAAACGGGTTAAAACAGACATTGAAACGGGTCCCTATCGGGCCCTACATTCATATCCTTAACTTTGCTGGTAAAGCACTGATCTATTTCTGAACAATGAATATGAAAAACTTTAAGGAAATCCATTTCAACTATTTAGTTCCAGTTTATATTTCACATTTTGCAGTCCATAGGAGTGTTTGCTGTATCTAGGAAGTTGTGTTTTTTGTATTTTTTCATGTAGCATAGTACTTTTACATTCTTTGAACTAAGTCTCCTCCAGATGTTTAAATGGGCTACCATAGAGAGCTCTGGAGTTGACGCTGAAGGCAGTGCGACTTTCTCACAGTCCCTGTCAGTGGGTCAAATAGATGTTCAGAATGCCATGGTCATCCAATCCTTGGCCTCTCTGCAGAGAGCACAGAGTAATGGCCACGTATCCCAGTTATAATTGTGGTTTAGTGCAAATGTGCGTGAAAGAAGTATACAGCTGTCCAAATATTGACAAGGTGAAAGTAAAAGAAACTGTGGTGCTTACAGGTGAGTGAGTGTGTTGTATGTTTGGGGCATGGTGAAATGTAGGAGATGCAAGGAAGCACATTCAGGATAGAGTGAAAAGAGGGTGCTCAAGAGGAAAGAAACAAGATGCAAGATATGCAGAGAGAGAAAAATGGCATACATGTCTAACATAGAGTGAACATAACGAGAGGGACTGAGGCACTCTGAAGACTACTACCCTTTCATAGGCCTAAGTAATGTGTAATTCACAGTATCACAATTTCAGAGTTGAAACATTTTCTTGTTATTCATTTATCTTAAACATCTAAGAACCATTGACAAAACCATTGACAATAGTCCTGACTGTATGTCAGATGATGTGATATATCTGGATGCGATAACAGAAAGCTCAGAGAGGCACCAAAATACTAGTCGGGTGGAACACTGTGGGAATCACAGAAATTTAGTTACATGTTTAAGCCATGCCATTATTTACCTAGGCCACGCCCCTCTTTTAGACATATCACTTTTTTCATCCCACTTATAGCCCTGGGTGTAAGCCTACAGGAGTGCAGGCCTGATGTAGGGGTACTTTGCAGCTGCAAAGACAATTTGCAAAGTCATGGAATTGACAAAAAGATTAGTTATAAAAGAAGTTTTACAGCTTTTTCCAAATTGCAACAAGAAGGGGTAAGCAAAAGTCACCCCTCCACCAGTCGCAGTGAAATGTTTCAATTGTTTACAAGGGCAATTATGGCAGTCAATCACGGATGAGAATTGGGGGTGCAAATGTTTTGCAAAAGGAAAACAGACCCCTTTGGTCAGGGACTGCTGTGGGATTCATGTCAGGTGGTCTCAGGGGAATAGACAGTGGTCCAGGGGACCATTTGATGTTGCCCCAATCTCCTCTCTGGATGAGACCCTTTTTATTCAACACAAAAAAAAAAAAGCTGTACCTGTCCTTTTGAGGGGCATGGACTGCTTTAATAGAAATGCTGACATCCAGGGAACGTAAAACCAAGGATGGTGGCCCATCCCTCTGTTCGTAGTTACTCATAGAGGGCCACAAGATGTTTCATTCCTCATTAATATTCACCATTCAGGAAGTTTTGCGGCCTCCTGCAAATATGCAATTTGTGGTTGGACTGATTAGTATAAACGTCGCATCACAAAATGCTGGTCAGTTCAGTAACAGTGGGTGTGCAATTTGCACATATTGCTTTGAGCCCTACCTAATGATATCCAAAAGCCCCCTTTTTCCAACTTGATTTGCAAATTGGGTTCCCAGATTTTTAAAGTAAATCTATAACCACACCTCATTTTAAAAGAGAAAGTTGTGGCTCTTGAATTCAGACTCATGAAATTCTGAATGCCCATATTTTGTTTTAAAACTACTTCTGTCCTTCTAAACACATCACCATTTTGTAGATTTTTGCTTTAATTGGATGCATTAGTATTAGGCAAAAATGCCATTCTAGCTACAGAAGAAAATTAACTGGTTATGAGCAAACACCCAGCATGCACGTAGATTATGGCTATTTTCTTTAGTTTTTTCTTTTTTTCTTTTTAATTTACAGCTGTCAGATTTCTTTTTTAAGACATCTGCTGACACAGGATCTCTTTTAAATCAACTTTTGATGAAGTGTCTTCTTGTCTGTAGGTCCTGGCCTTAAAACAGACTCTATACATACCGGAATAATTTTAGGCACATAGGGGCAAATTTAGAATTTGACAGAGTACAGTTCTTCAGGGTGGTGGAGGACAATACCTCTGCCATCCTGACAGTAATCCATCCATCAAATTCAGAGGCAGCCACTCTCGAAGCGATCATCTCTGTACCTTGAAAGAAACCACCGACACGGCCCTTCCCTTCAGGGTGTAAATGGCTTGGTGGATGGCCGCCGTCTGTTTTGACAGTCACTCACTAAACTTTTAACTTTTTTTGTTTTTCATACACAAACTCCCAAAGTAGGAGTTTGTTTCCCAGAAGCAAGAAAATAATGACCCCCTCACCCTGAAAGTTTTCTCCCAGTGTATGGGGTCATTATTGCTTCTTTTCTGTCCCTCACTGCCTGTCCTTTCCTGGACAGAAAAAAAAAATAACACCATCTGCTCTAAATAAATCAGGCTTGTGATGGCTTATTCTCATGGCCCATACCCCGTTGGGCCGTCAGAGTTAGATTTCCATTGATGGAGCAAATTGGGGTTCCACTGATGGAACGCATACGGTCCCCACGTCTCTAAATGAAGCAGGCGGCCCGAGAGTTTTGCATTTGTGACAGAGCACCCTGTCCGTCAAACTCTAAATCAGCCCCAGTCACGTGACTGCAGAAAAAAGTAAGACTAGGGAGCCGGAAAACAGGAATCTGCTCATCTTGTTAAAGAATTATTGTCAAACACATCGAAACGTGCCAAGCGCTTGCTAAGTCAAGTAAGCATTGCTTTTAGTGTTCATTTCTCTGTCCCTTTTACTGATGCCTCACATAAGTTGCTAGCATACAAACAAATCTATCAAGTGAAACATGTTTTGAATTATTTGTAATATATTAGGATTCCGACGAAATAGGATTCCAAGCGGCAGATTTCATGCACTTCATTTACCATATGCGAGGAAGCTTA
This sequence comes from Calotriton arnoldi, assembly GCA_963921515.1. NCBI lineage: Eukaryota > Metazoa > Chordata > Amphibia > Caudata > Salamandridae > Calotriton > Calotriton arnoldi. Next base: position 774,604 of record CAWUFW010002863.1, read on the forward strand.
TTCATAAAGCGCTGCTTACATTATACGCTTCCTCATTCGTGAAAACAAAAACAGAGCCCAGATTTTGTAGCCCGAAGACATTCTTTTGCACAATTGTTCCAGATGTCTGTATCTGACCTCAGAACCTGTGCTGAGTGTCTATGCATAAACTAGCCTGCACAATTGAGCGAATCTCTGTCAGTACATGCTGTTTGGCTGCATTTTATGTTAGATTTGGCCTTGGATGTATTTTGAATGAATAGATGGATGGTCAGATGACAATATAAACACACAGCTGCTTGGGATGGTGGTTTGTGCAACGCATCCAGAACGCCTCTGCACGTCTTATCCTCGACATCCCCCGACGCAGCCACATCACACCCCACCTGAGAGACCTGCACTGGCTCCCTGTCAACAAGAGGATAACCTTCAAGCTCCTCACCCACGCACACAAAGCACTCCACAACTCCGGACCAGCCTACCTCAACAGACGACTCAGCTTCTACACCCCCACCCGCCAGCTCCGCTCGACCAGCCTCGCCCTCGCCACAGTCCCCCGCATCCGTAAAACGACCGCCGGCGGCAGATCCTTCTCCCACCTCGCCGCCAAGACCTGGAACACCCTCCCCACCAACCTCCGACAGACCCAAGACCTACTGGCCTTCAGAAGACTCCTCAAGACCTGGCTCTTCGATCAGTAGCAGCACCACCCCCCTCGTCCCCCAGCGCCTTGAGACCCTCGCGGGTATGTAGTGCGCTTTATAAGTGACATGATTGATTGATTGATTGATTGTGTTGTTCCACTGGACGGAGTTTGTTTTAAACTGCATTCCACCATCCCAATGTGCAGAAAGAGAGGATGGACTAAAGACCGTGCTCATAAGACTAGTAATACATATTCAAGTACACGAGGAATGACACCAGCAAAGCTCTTTCACGTTCCTAATTTTTGCCAATCACAAACTTTGTTAAGTTTCCTGGTTTAAGTCCACCATCGCCCGTGCATAGTTTTTTTCCACCTTGTAAGACAATTTTCATGGAATTGTGAGATAATTTTCACTCCAATCAAATTTGAAAACATGGACAGATTTTTTTCTCTGCAATTTTACCTTTTTCAGGTTTTTTTCTTTATACTATATAGCAAAAAAATTGAAGAATGTTTCATTGCAAGTTTACCAGGGCTGGCTCCAGTGGGGGGAGGGAGGGCGGCATTCAAGGGTAAATGAACTCAAAAGGAATACAGCAAAGGTCCTCCTATTACACTGGAGAGTAAATCGCTTCAGCCACTTTGTGTTGCTTTGCATTTGGATACTGCAGAGCATTAGTAAAACAGAGTCCTAGGGCCTGATTTAGAGTTTGGTGGACATGTTGATCAGACAAAAACTTGGTGGATACCCCTCCACCTTATTATGAGTGCATTATATCCTACGGCATTTGGAGTAAGGTGGACAAGCTATTTGTCACGTTTGTGATGGAGTAACCCATCCCCCAGTCTTCAAATCAGGCAGTTAGTCTCCAAATGTCCTATATGCTTATGAACTAAAGACTGTCCTCAGTTCACCCTTTACACCACTAATACATCCTTTTTATATCCCAGACTTTTTCAAGGCAGATACAGATGTTGCTGTAAACACTCCTGGAAAGTAGTTACCTGTACTGCTAACTCCTCTGTGAAGACCTTCACCAAGTCACTGATGACCTTACCCAGAGAGTGTAGGACCTCACCATTGTCGGAATATGCTGTTTTTCTCTACTGTATTAAACTCTACAGGTATTTTAATGCCTATTATATCTCACCTCTGCGCCTTTTTACTTTCTTCCAAAGTTTGCAACCATACATCCTCACAGACCGTGCCATTAGGTCTTTCTGGTGCAGACTGCTGCAATGTTTTATGTTTAGTTGTCACAGCATTGCCTAGTATAGCGCTCAGCACAGAGGACGGAGTCAGGGGAAGGATGGTCGCTGAACTTTAATCAAGTGCCTATCTGTTACAACTGGTCTCCTCATGTGGAGCTGCTCTCCACAAGTCCTCTTCCCTTGTCCCTGTCCTCTCAAGATCCCTCCTCTTCCTGACCCTCCAAGAAGTTTCTGTTATCCAGTTCCTGTCCGGGCCAGCTAGGCCGCTAACCTACTTATGAAATCATGTCCTTTCCCAGACAACATTACATCTTCCCCCACATAGAAATGGAGTCAATTTGTTCAGTGCGTCGTTTGGGCTCCTTGGGTTTGGGTTTCTTCGGCTTGCAGATGTTGGAAGTGGTTTCTGTTGAGGGGTGCATTTGTTGATTAGGTGAGAGTTGTTCCCTCTCCACCACTTAAAGGGAGGCATAGGTCAGCTCTTGTGCCCGTTTACTTGGCTTGTTGTTGCCTCACTAACACCCAGTCACCTGTGTAAATGGTGGAGTCTTTTGCCCTCTGGGCATCTGCATGTTCTTTCATCATCCTCCACCTGCCCCCCTTAGGAATGACATGTCTCTGCTAAGACATCTCTGCCTTTCTTACAGAGGGATGATACAACATTTCCCCAGCATTTTTAGATAACTTTCCATATGTTTGCTCTCATCCTGTGAGTTCTTTAAGTCAGTCGAACTGCCCCTGTAACAGGGGGATGTGTAATGATCATATTCTGGTGTGGATATAGCTGATATGATGGGTTGTGTGGTGTGGCATGTGATTCCTCTGAGTCATCTGCGTGTGATATGCTGTTCTGGACCTGGGTTCTCCGATTCCGCTGTGTATTTGAGTGATTGACTGTATGGGCATTTTTTTTCAATCTTGATGTGCCTGATGATTCTGTTGACCTGAGGGATTGTGCTGACCCACTTTCTGAATCAGACAAGCTTTCTGGCAGTTTCCTTTGAGGAAGTTCTTTTGGGTGTCGTTTTTGGAGCAAATGTGGTCACATCCTAGTGTGTCTTATGTGCTTTGGGTGTGGTCTGAATGGTGATTCCCTTGAGCTAATTGACTGTGGTGAACTGCTCCTTGAATTGGAGGTGTCTTTGGGTCTTGCTCTTGCACTGGGGGCGCCTTTTGGTAGTGGAGTGTTTCGTGCTTTTGATCGGCTCACATGCGTTTTTTCTCTGTTTCTCTCTTGTGATGTTGACTGTTGCCTCTCAGTTTGCTCCATACTGATGTGTATGTCTTGGGTGTGTTTGTAAGCTGATTTCGGGAGTCTGGGCGTGTTGCCCAACCTTCTGTAATTTTGTTTCTTCTCTCTTGTTCAGCGCGCTGTCTGTGTCATTTTTTGCGATCTGTTCTACTGCTTGAGGCTTCTTCGGGGGTGTCTGTGAGGCTTGATAAGAGGCTCATTTAAGTTGCTTCAATTTGGCTGCCATGGTCCCTGGTTGTCCAGGTCTCTAGTTTGCTATCCTCCTCTGCCGAGTGAGTTATTGAACTCGGATATTGTGTGCCACGTCACCTGTTGAGACATTTTTTCTCTGACCTGTCTTTGCCCTTGCTCTTTCCTTCTCTCTTTGTCTCCTGTGTTTTACTCACTGATGTGAGAAACATCTCATTTCTCTTGTCCTCCCTTCTTACATTGAGGTGTGATTCTTTTCTTTTAAACAGCTCTCCCACATTGGCCCTCCAGAGAATTTCCTTTAATGAGAGTGACTTTTGGAGAACCTTGCACTTCGTAGTTGATGCTAAGCAGCCCTCAATTATCCTGAGTCGAAATGCATCCTCATTTATGAATGTGCTGAAAGCACAGAATTGCACCAGATTTTATAGCGCTGTAATAAAGTCTGTTAAGGATTCACCTGGCTCCTGTCATGCTGAGTTGAAAATAAGGCGTTCTTGATCCACATTTTTCTTTGGATTGAAGTGGCCACATAGTGCCTCTTTAAGTTTTTCAGATGTCTGTTTCCTTTGTTGAAAAGGTCCTGATCAGGCGTCGGCCTTCATGCCCCACCAGATGAAGGAGCAGCTGCAGCTGTTGTTTGTCCCTTTATTCACCGGCTGCTCCAAAAAAATCAACCAGTGACTCTAACCATCTGTTCCATTTAGGACCCAAACTCTGGATAACAACCGTTGTCACTGGGGGTGGCACTTTAATGCAGGGGTTAGCCTTTTATGATGCTTCTCAGACCGGCATGATGGTGTAGTATGATAATGCCGGACAGTTGTTTACTATGAAATTTTGCTGTGTTTGTGTGTACTTTGTTCTGCATTATTTGCCTGCCCTCTTAGACAGAGAGCCTGCTTGCTAGTTGTCTTTTTGTGTTTCAGTGGTGTGTCTACTCCAGTCACACCTCACTTTGTTGCTTATGAAACTGGTGTTGCTTTTTCTTACCTGTTACAGATGTTGGCTGGTATTTTGATCCATGTTTGTTAGTGCTTACTGTCAGACTTACTTGTTGTTTCTAACAATTTTACATGGACTGCTACGTCCGTGCTACTCATTCTACTCAGACAATTTGCATTGTTTTTCAAATTTAGTTATTAAAATTTCGTGGTGGGAACTTTGATTGTCTGTATCTATGTTCCTTTTACTCTTGCTTTTTTTTTGGTGTTAGCTCCAAGACATAAATTCTGCAGTACTTTGTAGTCCCTGGACCTAACTTAGGGACTTTTATTGCTAGGACATGCTCTCTTTCTCTATACTGCATTTGTGATGTACCGTTGACAGTTTACATGTTCATTTTCGCAGGAGGTGCTACTTACGTCCCTGTTGTTAGAACCTTGTTTTATTTTATTAATTTGCCTTTGCCTCATTTGTCTTCATTGGCCAATTTTCGTGTGACCTTCTTCTATTTTGTGAAGGCTCACTCAAAGAAGGCTGTTGTGTTTCTTCTGGTGGTGTCACGCTTTACCTGTCAGTTGAATATTTAGGTTTTTCCTAGCCTGACTGCACTGTTCCGTCTTTGTTGCCCCCCAGCTATGTGTATTTCTTCCAGAGTCCAACCCACCTTGGTGCCTGGCCCTAATATGGCCATCTCCGTAGACTTCACTATGTTTCTTCTGGATTACATGACTCCAATATGGCTGCCTCATTGATTTCAACGAGGTTTGCATTTGAGCGCCTGCCTTCAAAATGACACTGCTGTGGAAACACGAGGTTTGGGTGGCTGGTGCTCATCTGTCTGGTAAGCTGCTATCCACACATCCTCTTCCCCCAGCCCTGTCCTCTCGAGATCCCTTCCTGTCTCTCCCAGGAAGTGTCTGTTATCCAGTTTCTGTCAGGGTCAGCTAGATCACTGACCAACTTATGCAGTCATGTCCTTTCCCAGAGTACATTGCAACTGCCTTTGCATCTTACCACCATATGGTCTCCAGGCCAGGTTCAGCCTTCGATATTGCAGACACACACCACTTATTGGTTGGTTGACCCTTACAAATAAGTGAGAAGCCTCCTGCAAAGCTTGTAAATACCAAAATATTTCAACTTTGTTAAGAGTACTTAAAAGACTTGCATGGCCCCCAAAAACATAAGACATACCCCATTTTCCCACATTTTGCCCCCTTTTCCTGCACTCCCTCAGACACAGATATCTTTTGGTCAGGAACACTTCTCCACTTGTCCACGTCTGCTCAGAAATCCTTACTCTTTGAATCAAGTTGTTCACTTTAGAATTGGAGATCTTCTTTTTACGCTTGAAGGTGTATACATGTTTGTAAATTGGGCATTCACCTATTTAAAAATGGCTCATTTTAATTTAAATCCTTCAATATAATTTACAAGATGTAATAACATTAAATACAAAATACAGATGGAAAACAAAACAAGGTTAAACATATATACATGAAAGAAACACAAAGGCATGACTACTGCAAAAAAACCTTGCCCTTCAGTGTATTCTCAAAAACATTAATACAATGCACAAAGTTAAAGCATTCAACACAACTCATTGCCAGTGCTTTGGATTTATTGTATATACTTGCTTTCTTCACATTATGTAACAACATTTTCCATGGATCGTAACCAACCCAGAAAATTCAACAAAAGAAGGTAAATTACTTTGCCAGCCTCATCAATACATGACTATAAACAAAACTATTTTAAGTATGTAATACAGAAAAAGACTGAGTAATTAACTCTACCCAGGGCCAGCGGAAGTATGCAAATGTATGGCCTCTGTATTTTCAGCATAATAATGGGTTCACCGCACTTGCCTGATGATCTACAATCTGCTGCATAATTTGCAGATTTTAACAACAAAAATGTTTCTATCTGTCCAGGCCTGAATGATGAGAAGTTTTGTTGATTTTCCTTCCTGATTGCCAGAGAAATGAGTGACTCCTCCCAGTTGCCACAGTGCAACCCTGCACAGAATAGTACACATGAGCGTTGACAAGGCTCGCCTTAAGATGGTCCCGGTTAGAGGGAAAAAAACACCAAGGTTTAAAAAAACTTCCTTGGCACTCTTGTTGCTCTTGATTGAAGATGAAGATTAACACTGAAGTGACAAGCCTTGCACCATACTTGCCCTGGCATCATGGAAGAGAAAAGAGATGTTCTAGAATATCTAGAAATAGAATCTAATAAAAGTTCTAACTGCTGGAAGCGAACATCAAAGGCAAAAATAGGAGCAAGTGGCCATGCAACATGTTGAAAAATAAAGAAGCAATTGCGTCCATCCCTTGGAAATGCCTCATACGACAAGATTCCACTTCATCTTAGATTGAGAACCACCCATAGTATCCTATGGACAGACCACCATCTTGGAAAGAGCAGTTTATAAGACTTGTCCACACTCTGTTACTGAAGCTTGTGGCATTTGTTTGCCATACAAAGAAGCCTACGTTTGAAATCCTTTGCCTAACACTGAGTTCTGTAACACCACCACTGCCCTTTATGTCTGGCACTACACAGTGTTCAGGCAACACCCTTCCAGGTGAGCACAAGCACAGAGACTCTAAAGCTGTCCAGATGACAAAGATGCTTTAGCAGCCACTGAGCACAGCATCTTGCAACATGCTGCCTGAGATTGCGAGAAGCACTCTTTCTTCTTCGCGTAATCTCTGGTAAGCTCTTGGCACAACTGTCAACACAGATGTAACAGTAACTAAAACGAAACAAAAGTTTCTAAAAATAAAGTGCAGATATGCAGGGTATAGCTGTGACTGTTCAGCAGATGTAGTGGCATTCGAGCCCAATGGTGTGAAGTGCCCACAATACCCCAAATGTGAGTGTTTTTTACTACTGAGGCTAGGCATGGGGCCATTTTCCTTGTTTGCATTAGGGACCATGACACCCTTGCTATACCACCGTACCTGTAGAGCTGTACAGTCGAAGACCATTTGTAAAGGTTAACTTGGCAGCTATGACTGAATGATTGCTGTATTAAGGAGTTAAACTGGTACTAAATTGGTGACTTTTTTCCCCAGACAGCATTGTTGTACATTAAAATGCTATAGAATTTACCGTAATACGCAGAATAATACACCTTTTTTGACTGTATAATTTAGTCAACCTTTCTGCATAATATGGCACTCCATAGTCACATAATTCCAATTCTTGGTGGTGAGGAAGAAGCCAAGTATCACAAGAGTTCATTAGCATACAGATGGCTTTTCAAAAGATTACGGAAGATGAAAAATCCACTTGTGGATCTCAGTGGGGCAAGAGTTCCAAACTCCGGTGGTAACACTGGAAAAAGTGTGGTCACCTGAGTCTGAGTGGGATTTACAGTAGCCAGGGATGGAGAGTAAAATGGCCGAGCTGGAGGAAAGGGTTCTGGAAGATTGGTGACATTTGAAAAGACACATCACATACTTAGCTTTGGAAGAGAAGAGGAATTTATGGCAGGGAGCCTTGAAAATATATATTTTAGAAATAGCCAGATAGTGGAGATATTGTAGGTGATGGGTAATCCTAGAACAACTACTAAAGACCAAGAATGGGGCAGGTAGCCACGTTGAATGTGTTGCAGACATGCAAAAGCATAATATGGCACCCTGATTTGAAAAGCATTGCAGTAAAGGGTCTATGTTAAAGATCTGCAACACTACATGGGAAGAATAGGTAAAAAATTTCTTATGACACTCATCAGAAAATAAGGTGGTGAAGAGCTTATTAATATAAAGTGAGATGGAGAGTTGTGGGTCAAAGATGATGCGAAGATTCTGAGCGGATTCATTAGAGGTGGGGAAGCATAAGCTGTCTGGCCATAGGACAAGCTGAGAGGTTGTGAAGATAAACACCTCCTTCTTGTCAAATTTGAGGTGTGGAGTTAGAATTCATCCAGTTGGTGACTGAATAGATATAGTCATTAAAAAGATCTTGATGGAGTGTTTGGTCATCCAGTTGGAGAATCAGGTTTGATCCGCCTATTCATAAAAATGTACTTCAATGATTGAATCAGGGTAGCTAGATGGGAGACATTTATGTTACAGAGATCAGGCTTTGGAATGAGCTGTGTGGAACACCATTGCTAAAAGGTAGCAATGTCTATTGATAGGGGCATGATGACTGCCTGACAGTGGTTATTTAGGATGGAAAGCCATTGAAGGACAGTGTCTTTAACGTCCATGTGGGCAAGGTGGTTAATCAGTACAGTGTAGGACACCATATTGAACGCTGCACTGAGGTCAAGAAGAATGAGTGCAGCATCACCACCATCATCAAAGATGAGGCAAATATCTTTAGTTCCATTTTTACAACAGTAATGAAAAATCCACCTACACCAATAATCAGGTTTTATCACCAATATGCCAAACATACCACAAATGACAGTGCTGCTCCTTTCAGATCAGGAATTATCACTTAAGTACCTATAAGGGAATTCCCAATGCTAGCTTATGAGCGGAGTAGGCCTTACAGTAGTGAGAAACCAAAATAGGCTGTTTGTCACTACCAGGACATGCCACACAATGAAGGCACATGTCCTATAGTTTACCTACACAGCACCCTGCCCATAGGGCTACCTAGGGCCTACCTTAGGGGTGACCTATATGTGGTAAAACGGGAGTTTGAGGCTTGGCCAGTAACTTTAAATGCGAAGTCAACGTGGCAATAAACTATCCACACAGGCCCTGCAGTGGCAGGCCTGAGACAGGTTTGAAAGGCTACTGTGGGTGGCACAAACAGCGCTGCAGGCCCACTAGTAACATTTAATTTGCAGGCTCTGGGTATACGGGATACCACTGTACAAGGGACTTAAAAGTAAATTAAATATGCCAAACTGGTTTAAACCAATCGTACCATGTTTAAAGGAGAGAGCACATGCACTTTAGCACTAAATAGCAGTGGTAAAGTGCCCAGAGTCCTAAAACCAAAAAAGAGGGTCAGAAAAATACAGGAGGAAGGCAAAAGGTTTGGGGATAACCCTGCAAAAAGGGCTAGGTCCAACATGGACCCACAACCACACCAACCAACCACGCAAGAAACCTGGGAATCATCCTAGACAACAAACTCAACATAACAGCACCGGATCAACACAGTCAGCACCTGCTGCTTCCATTTACTCTGCTTGCTTTGCAAGATCTTCAGCATCACACAAACCCTCATCGCAAGCAACTAGATTACAGCAACGCACTCGCAGGTATCCTAAATCACCTCCTTCACCGACTTCAGACCATCAAGACTCATCCTAGACCTCCCATTGACGCAACAACATCACACCACATCTCAGAGAGCTCCACTGCCTCCCCATTTATAAATGGTGCTAATTCAAACTCCTCACGCATGCATACAAGTCACTGCACCAACATAGGACCAGCACACCTAAACAGGTGCCTTCACTTCCACTAACCCACCATACACCTCCTTGTATCTGCAAAAGCAGAACAGGAGGTCTAGCATTCTCCTACATCGCTACCAAAACCTGGAAGGACCTCCCTCTAACCACCAGGGCCTCCTTCTCGCTTCTTGAATTCCATAAGAAGCTGAACACCGTGCTCTTCAACTAATTCTCAGAAGACTCACTCACTTCCTCCTTAGTCCCACACCTATACGCCTGCTCCAGTGCCTGGATACCCCATCGAGTGATAAGCCACGCTATACAAATCTACATAACATAACAGGTCCTGATTGTCCAGCTGAGGAGAGTTGACAGCAGAGGTGACCGGAGAGAATGAATAAAGAAGGGTTTCAGTTTCCGAGTAGAAGAAATTGTAAAGGTCAGAAGACAGCTGTATGAGAATGTGAATAGCTGTTGCTGTGGATTCCAGGTGAGCAAGTCTTGAAGATGGAAAATGGGCTGCATTTCAAATACAAAAATGCTTTATTTTAGAGCAATTATAGACAGGGTTCCCTTCTGACCTGGGCAGGCCACCATCCCCGTGATAGCACGGATTCCTAGTGGGTCGCAGTTTGCAACCTACCTCATTAATATTCATGAGGAAGGTCGAATTGCAACCCACTAGGAATCAGGGGCGGCGCCTCCATTAGGGCGGAGGAGCATCGCCCCACTGCTTTCTCACAGCTCAAGAAGCAGAAACATAAAATGGTATTTTAAATACCATTTTATGTTTCTGCTTCTTGAGCTGTGAGAAAGCAGAAGGCAGGGTATGCCTGGTTGGGGGCGGGCGGGAGGGTATGCCTGTATCGGGGCGGGCGGGTGGGGAGGTCGGGAGGAGTGGCTTGCCCACTGTTGTGGGCCCATACTGTTTGGTCGGCCCTCTGGGGCCGACCAAACCAGTCATGCGCACTCTACATTTTCTCTATGTAGGCTGCACGCAGCCTACATAGAGAAAATGGCCTCCCTACAGGCGTCCGGCTGGGCGCTGTCCGCACCAATCACAACGCTGCCATTGCAGCGTTGTGATTGGCTTAGGGGAGGGGAGGGAGGATGAATGCTTCCTGTTCCAGGAAAACGCGGGCGCGGGACCCGGCCAGGAGCGGAGGCGGCACGGGACCCGGTATGGTAAGTATTTTTTTTTTTTTTAACCGAACCCCGGTGCGACCCGCCCCCCCACCCACAAGTCATGCGAGCCGCGACTGCTAGGAATCGGTATTTAGCGAACTGATCTATTATTACATAGGCCGGTTCACAAACTACCACGCAGGTCGCAAAATACTGGTCGCAAATTGCTACCAGTAGTTTGTGACAGAAAACAGACTTTACAACGCATCATTTACCACCGCAATACCTTTACCACACATCCTTTACCACGCAATGCTTTTAACACGCATTGCTTTACCCTGCATGTCTTTACCACGCATATGCCTTTACCATGCATGCCTAAAAACTCATATATATATATATATGTATGTATATATATATATATATATATAGTATTAGGATAAGGGTGTTGTAAGGGTTCAGTGGTGGTTTAGGGTATTGGGTGGTAAGTGTATTTTTAGGGGTAGGTAAAGGTATTGGGTTGCAAGAGTATTTTTACGGTTTAGGGTGAGTAGGGGTATCATGTTGTAAGGGTGTTCTTAGGGTTTAGGGATGGTAATGTCATATATCCATTTGTGACCAGTGCTTTGTATATCTGTCCCATAAGTCGAGAGGGTGGCCAAGAATTAAATTATGGACTTTAGTGGCATGTTTAAAGAGGCAGCAGGCATTAGGAGGGGAACAAGAAATATGCCTTAAAATGGGATTACGGGTAGGGGAAAACGGAGAAATTAAAATAAGAGTCCCACCATGATGTTATTGTGTGGGTATTGATGGGAGCAGGGGCAGATGAATGTTGAAACTTACTGCGCTATGGTCCTTCCAAGGAAGTTTGTGCGTTTGTTTGATTGCTTCTTGTGTTAATGCTTGCAAAGTTCATCATTGAGTGTTTACAGAGATAGGGCACTGGGAATGTCTTGGTGGGGCGGGGAGGGGGCGGGGAGGGGCGGGAAGGGGGCGGGTCCTAAAATGAGATACTCTTCATAACTATGGCATTATATTGCTAGCCGTTGCTTCCAGCTCACGTTCCCAAAGCTAACCACTACATGAGCTTCTCTAGATGCCCTTGCTTATAGAGCATCCCCGACTCCTGTTTTCTGCTATTCCCATAAACACCTGCCCTGCAGTTCTATGATGTTTAGTTGAAAGAGAGCCATCTCTTGGGTAAGAGGACATTCAGCCCCTATGTCTCATATATTGATGCATTCTCATTGGGGCCACACAATCCTCCACAGGTCTCTTTGTCTAAACCTTCCTCTTAGAGGATGGCATGCTCCTGGAAATACAGTTATTCATAACTGACGTGCCAAGACTCTATCAGCTCTAAAGAGTAATCCCCCTGCTTACTGTCCATTGCTTCTGAGGCTAACAATGCACTTGGAAGGGCAGACTTAGGTATCTTCATATACAAGGACAAAAACAAAACTGATGACTCAGCAAAATCTGCAATGATACACAAATTAGGACATTTTGCAAACTACGTAGGGCCTGGGACCTCCTTTGTGGTCAATATGTACAAGTCTGTGTACAGTTGAACAACAGATCCTTGACAAAAACACCCTGTTCATCCCTTGGCCTGAACAGGAGCTGGAATTTTCCAAAGCTGAGTTACGTCTCACCCTGGTCCTGTGTTAAATGTAAAGGTGTCCTCTACTGGATATGCTTCTTTCCCGCTTGTAGGCAGCTTGTGTCTGCCTCCCTCATGTCCTGTCTTTTAGATCCACTTGCCAGACTAACTAAATCTTTGCAGAACACGTCTTTTTTAGTCTGGCATAGTATAACCAAGTAAAATAGTTCAGTGGTTTAGTGCACCATCTGCATCCCAGAAGGACCAACTTGACCTACCATCTTTCTGAGTCATAAAAACATAAATTATTCACAACAATGCAAAGAAGCTTGAAAGTATGCTGCTATACACCCTTTCTCAGATTTCGGTTCTTAAAGGTCTTGGGGGGGACAATGTGCCCTGTTTGGTGTCCATGTTTCATGTCAGTCTTCAAGGCGTCCCACGGGGCATGTAAGGAGAATACATGAAAGGGCCCTTCCTTCTGGGGTGGAATGTCTGCTCCCAGGTGAGTGCCCCACCAAACCTGTTCAATGCTTTTAAGGCACTGGCTCCCTTAACCTCTTCAAATAAGTATATGGTGCAGGTGGCTTAGGCAGTGGCTTCCTGCAAATCCTACGGACAATGCTTGGGCTGGCACCCACTCCCATTTAATCTGCCTGCCAACTCTGCCCCATCCAAATATGATTCCAAAGCCCAAAATATTCGGTCTCAGAATAGCTGACAATGCGGGCAAAATTTATTTTCCTTTCATACAACGCAACACAGTAAGGGAACTTGCTGCCCTGCGTTGCTTCAAAGGGAGAGAGCGGAAATGTGCCATATCTACTAAGATATGGCACACTTCTTCTCTCTTCCATTGCTGGTGCACTAGTGGTTGCCTAGCACCAACACAGGCACCCTTGCACCATGACGCAAGGGTGCTTGCGGTGTGGTACGGTTGTCTTTGTTTGCTCCACCCATGTAGCGCCTACCCGATGCAGAGTTACGAAAGGATTGCTCTGCGGCTGAAAACTGCTGCAAAGCCATGTATATCTTGACTTGCGTGGCTTTGCAAATGTCACTTCAGCTTTTGCGTTGCCTTGTGTGACTTGCGTGACGCAAGGACAACACAAGTGCATAGTACATCTGGCCGTAATGTCTCTCACGCGGCTCAAACGTGGCTAAGACTAGGCTGAGACCTGCCCTCGTCCCCACAACCCACGCTTGCAGGCGACATTAGGAGTCGACAGCTCCGGGACACTGTGGGGTGTCATCCGTGCTGTTTCTTTTGCTTTAGAGGCTCCACTGGTTCACGCAGCTCTGGTACCAGAGCCTCATTGATGTCAATCTTTCCGCCAGAGGACTTGTTGCTGTCTTCCCCTGTTAAGAAGTACGCGCAGCGGTGGGGCTGCCAGCTGCAGCTGCAGCTCCAGGCTGGATCATTACTCCAGACCTGAGGTTAATCAACTGCAAATTTCATTAGCTGGGTACAAAGTGAAAATAAAGAACAGACGGCCTCAGATGTGCGCCAGGAGTCAGGTGCGGCACAACAAAGCGCGCCTTCAGGTGGGCTGGGTCTCCGGGGGACGTGGGCAGAGATAAGTGAGCGGAGCACAGGGGAGGCCGTGGCTACAGGAGCCGGACGAAACCTTTCCTCAGAGGGAACAGATACCCGTCCGTGGGGAGCCTCCGTTCTCTGGCCTTGCTTCAGTGCTTGCATATATCCTCCTGGCTCACAATATGGAAGACGTATTTCTGTGTTCACTTCCCACCCTGCTTTGCTCTTCGATTATCAGGGCGCGTTATAATCGCTATGTGCATAGTCAACCCACACCCTAGATATACATTCCGCTTTTATCTTTTTAATCCCCTTTTTCCCCTTTCTCTCTCTGACACTCACTCCCCTCTCGCTCTCTTACTCTCTCCTGCTTTCTCGTATTTATCCATCCTTCGGCTCAGATTGTCTTGTACACCCCCCCCTTGCTTTGACTGTACTGAGTGTGCACTCATCACCTCTCAATTTGTGTTCCACTTTCTGCATAGCAGGCTGGTTGCAGGAGGTGGTTGAATGAATGCATGAATGCATGAAGGCTCTCGGAGTTATGTCTTACTGTAAACCTCTGCAGGTCATGTTCATCAATCCTAGCAGCGCCAATTCAGCTTCTCATCCTTCTCTGCTTGATAACTCGAGTACCCTTGATTAATTAATAATAATTGTAAGTTGCGAAGTTTAGAAATAGCAAACTTGCAGCATCACATTATAAAAAGCAAGTATGATAAAGAGCATCACATATAAGGCAGTGGCAGTTTAAGGATCCTCCCCAAAGGTTTTTTTGCAAACATAGTGCTACATATTGAGTTTTGAATCACATTATGGCCCCCGAGTAGTCAAAATCGAGAAGGTTGGACCAGAAAAAAAATTAGGGGAGTGCAGAGGCTCGACACGCGCATGCACGCGCACAGACACACCCACATACACACACGTGCACCTACTAGGTTATCTCACTGATAATAAAATCTGTAAGTTGTGAGGTACACTTAAACCTCTGCACACTGTGCTGTAACCCACTCAGCAACCTTAATGCTATTGGCACCAGTGATGTGGAACATGCAAACAAATCCCTCTGTCAGAACAGTTGAAGCATCATTGCAATATAAGATGAACCTGACAGTTTTAGACTTATGCATTGCTCCTAATGTCATTATTAGACATTTGTTTTCGGCTGCCATTTTATTTTTAGATAGCTGCCAAGTGGACTATATTATGTGTGACCCATCATCCAGTCCTGGCTTTTCAGTCAACAGTACTATGCATGATGGGAGTTGTAGTTTCACTTTACCATTATAGCTAAAGGTTTAAGGCCTCCAAACCATGAAGTGTTCTTGGTCAAAGACGAATAGCTGAAGGTGTCACATGTGACATGAAGCTTTTAGGTATTGGTTCACAATAAGTTATGGATATCAAAAAGTTATGACTAAAGCTTGCAAGTCTCCTTGGGGTTCAAAGGCATTCCATGTTGATTCGGCAAATATGCACAATAGTGAGTGCTTGAGTTGTCAACATAATAAAGGTTGGCGGGTCGTGTATATTGTGAGTGTTTAACTACCAGAAACCCCAGTTAAGGATGTATGAATTAGGAGCTACAAGCACACATTCACTAGACACCTCAGAATGGAAATAAAGGTAATAGTTCTGGCGTCACTCGGGCAAGATATGACAGTGAATCCCCCAACAGGTAGTCAACATATTATCCATCTTGCCTACAGCTATCTATCTATCTATCTATCTATCTATCTGTCTACATATAAACACATTTTATCTCACTGTTCTCTAAAAAAGAATGTTTATCAGTTACAATCAATAATAGAGAAAACTCGCACATCGAGCTTTTTCACATCCTAAAAAAAGCTACTAGACCTTTTCCCCAAATACAATATTTTAACCACACCTACCGACTGATGTTATGCAGCTGACAAATATTGTCAGGCAAAAAAATCACATTATTAGAACAGCTATTCCAATATGGAATGGGAAGGCATTGCGGACGATGGAGGATAGGATTAGCCGGGCAATCAGCACAGTCTTGATCCATGACCTTCAATTCAATTCAAGGGGATTTATGGACAGGCTTGCCAGCGCTAGGCACATTGGGCTCCACTATGAGGTCTTAATCAAATAGGTAGGTTTTAAGTTGTTTCCTAAAGCTGAGTAGGTTATTATTTGATCTGAGGGTAAGAGGCAAAGCATTCGAGAGCTTGGGGGCAAAAAAAGAAAATTAGCGGCCCCCACATCTAGCCTTTTTCATCCTAGGGATGCAGAGCTGGTGCAGGCTGCTCAATCTGAGGGCTCGGCTTGGCTGATAAGTACTGACCTGTTGACAGAGGATGCGAGGGCCCGTCTTACGTTTTGCGTGGTGAACCATGCACAGCGCTTTGAACTGAATCCTGTTGCTAAGGGGTAGCCAGTGTAGAGTGGTGAGTGCCGGAGAGGCAGACTGAAACTTGGGGATACTCAAGAGGATCTGGGCCGCTGCGTTTTGAATTAATTGAAGTCTTTTGACGACTGAAATGGACTCCCCAAATAAAGGGAGTTCCCATAGTCAAGGCAGGACTGAATCAGGCCTTGAACCACCACTCTCTGAACAGCAACAGGTAGCCATCTAAGTGTTTTCCTGAGAGCTCATAATAGGCCAAAACAGCTGGAGGATAACTTCCTGGTCTGGGTACCCATAGTGAGCTCACTGTCAAGTGTGGCACCAGGCTCTTTACTTCTGCCTTGGGAGAGGGACGATCGCCCAAAGAGGAAGCGCAGCTAAACTGGTCCCAGAGCGACAGGTTGTTACCAACCACCACAACCTCCGTTTTGTCACCATTTAGAATCATTAAATCAAAAAGACCTGTTCATGTAAGGCTCCTCTACTTGAGGTATACGTATAAGTGGAGGCAAGGATTCCTTCACTATTAATCTACCTATCACTCCTCACTTAAAACAGAGGTAGTGTCCTACCACTTTACTGCCTAATATTTCTAAAAACAACCATTTTGCGACTGACAGTCAAACAACCACATACCCCCTCTAAACATAGGGGTGTATCTTAATTGTTATGGAAAATACACAGGTTGCACCTATCTAGATGTTACCTTTAACAAAAAAACAAAATTGTGAAAGGGCAAGATGGCACCTCACGTGCGCACCACCAGTGGAGCTTGCTGATTGGTACTCACCAGCTATGCTCACTTTTCTCATCATTGGCCACCATATTGCCCAAATAATCTGTGTCCCCAAAAAAATTAGTGCCAAAAAATTATTGTTGTCGTGCCAATTGTAATGTGTATTTCACAATTACCACCAAAACATGACCCCGTGCAAATAAAATTGAGATAGGTAGCACAGTCACCAACTTTTATTCTTCACTTGTGCACTTATTCAAATTTAAAAACCGGCTGCTTTACGCAGACCTTTGCCGCAAACATTTGCAGAAGTGAAGAATAAAAGTTACAATTACAATTACAATTACATTACAATTGGCACGACAACAATACAATAATACAATAATACAAAACAATAATTTTTTGGCACAAATTTTTTTGGGGACACATATTATTTGGGCAATATGGTGGCCAATGATGAGAAAAGTGAGCATAGCTGGTGAGTACCAATCAGCAAGCTCCACTGGTGGTGCGCACGTGAGGTGCCATCTTGCCCTTTCACAATTTTTTTTTTGTTAAAGGTAACATCTAGATAGGTGCAACCTGTGTATTTTCCATAACAATTAAGATACACCCCTATGTTTAGAGGGGGTATGTGGTTGTTTGACTGTCAGTCGCAAAATGGTTGTTTTTAGAAATATTAGGCAGTAAAGTGGTAGGACACTACCTCTGTTTTAAGCGAGGAGTGATAGGTAGATTAATAGTGAAGGAATCCTTGCCTCCACTTATACGTATACCTCAAGTAGAGGAGCCTTACATGAACAGGTCTTTTTGATTTAATGATATGTTGAGAGGAGGGCGACCTGTGAATTTGTTTCCCTCTGTAGCTCCTTTTTGATGGACCATTTAGAATCAAACAGCTAGCAGCCATCCAGTCAGCAACTTGCTGTAAGCACACATTAAGTTGTTGTGAGACCATTGCTATATTTGTGGTTAATGAGACAATAATCTGCGTGTCGTCCACATAGGACACCATGGTTAAGCCTAAGGAGCAGATTATGTTTGACAAAGGACAGACATACAGGTTAAACAGTGTCGCACTTAAGGAGATTCCTTGCGGAACGCCGCCCTTCAGATTATGAGTGGCCGAGAAGAATGTGCCTTCGGTAACTTTATAGCTCGAGTATCTAAAAAAGAGGAAAACCACTTAAGTGCTGAACTGGTAATCCCTCCCTTACTTTGGAATGTACTATATCCTTATTAAAATAGATTAATCCCTCATCTTTTCCTTGCAATCCATGTCCTGCTGAGGACATTACGAAGGGACAAGAGGTTTTAGCACCGTAAATCAAGCGCACCATAAACTGCTCCTTCAGGCCTGGATATTCCTGCTGCACTAAAGGAGACTGCATTAAGGCTTTCATCATTAGAATAGTTAGATAAAAAGAAATGTCACACAATATACTGAAAATATTGTAAAAGGTGGCTTCTAGCCAAATGCAGAATTTTGTGGGAGGGTTTGTGGTTCTTGATGACAAGCTATCCGACTTTTGCCCATTTAGAGGCACCGAACCCACCTTATTGCACATATAAACTAGCATTCTTGACGTCATGGGCACGAGTCTCCCAGCAATACTATTGTAATTGGATCTATGTGTGACATTCAACATACTTGACTATGTCACCCTCTTGAATACCGTCAAAGGAGTGATAGGGGTGACAGATGCTGCTAGCCGCTGACTGGAGCTTTAACTCTGCACCAGAAGAGCTAGCGTGGTTGTTGGACAAGAGAGTGTTATGGCTTTTACAGTGGGGTGTAAGGGCCATTGGGTTTGCGACTCTCCCCTCTTTTATTCAACCTCTACATGAAACCACTGCAACTTCTTTTCACAGTTCCAAAACTATGCTGACGATACCAAACCAGTTTCCATCGTTCACAGGTGGGTCTCCTAGGTGTTTTCCAAAATGCAAAGCTGGACGAAAGACAATTTGCTCAACTTCAAGGTGACCAAACAGAGTCTATGCTACTGGTACAGAGCAGTGTCTAAGGAAAATAGTTCCAAATATAAATCCTTCCAAGTTGGAATTCAGAAATTGTGGTCAGTAGTAAAGTGAATATATAAGGGGTGTTCTTAACAATTCAGCAGCTAGGATAGTGCTTACCCACACACATTCCATCTGCACTATAAAAACTCCACAGGCTTTCAGCTGTCTGAAGATCTGAGAAATATTGACCCACTTCTACTTTTCAAGTTGGGATTCAAATCCTTCTTTTTCTATTTTTAGACCCAACTGCAGATCTAGTAGAACTTGGACACTGTTCTTTGGTTCTAGCTCAATATTAACATACGAAATAACTAAGGACACAATTACCATCCTGCTAGTACACTTGTTGACCGTTCGACCCTTAATCCTGCCAGTGCCTGATCTCCCACAGTGGACATCTTATGGCTGGCTTGCACTTACAAATTATATCCAGCAGGTCCAAGTGTCCTTTAAAGAATTTAAGATACAATTTTGTTCTGATTGTATTTTGGGTGGTCTTTGACTGATATTCATGTATGAAGCAGAGACATTTAAATGTTATCTTGTGACTGGCTTGGGCCAATGCAAAGTTTTTCTTGCTGTCAAAACGTGGGGTCATTTCTTTAAACATGACCCTAATCCATTTCCAGCATGTTGTGTTCTTGAAGTGCCTCCAAATTTTGTTTTCAGTCATAGACAAGGGCAATTAGCATAGTCAGTGCTTGAATTGAAGACTCCACCAATAACCACGGGGTGAAAAGGGATAGATGTTTTACCCATAACCCTTTTAAGCATTCTAAAAGGAAAAATATATTTGGAGAAACTGTGTTAACTTAAGGGCCTATACTCAACTCTTTATCAAATATTGCATCACAGTTTTTCACTTTCTTAGAGAATGTTATTTACCAATTGAGGATTTTGGATTTGAACGTAGTTGTAAACATTTATCGAGTCTCGCTTAAGACTAAAAAAACTGCCCCTGTTTTCCCTATATGAAGTCATCGCCAACTTTCTTTCAGCCAGTTTGCAGTGTGAGTGATGTATCTTGGTGCTCCTCGCTCATTGCTTTCAATGATGATGTTGTCAGCTTAGGAGCAGAATTGGACTTGTTTTTTATCGCTCAGGTAGAAAAGGAGGTTTATTGGAAATGAACCAGTCAAAAGGTCTATACCTTTTGACTGGTTCATTTCCAATAAACCTCCTTTTGGACCTTCGTGACTACAAACGAGGGAAACCAAGTACGGAAGACTGGAGTAACTTCTAAAATGTCAAGCAGCCACTGAAGACTGTGCTCCATCATATCAAATGTGGCTAATATGCTATCCATGAACAATAAACCTAACATATCACCATTAGCCACACTGAGCAATCCATCACGGATGTCATTCAGAGTCCACACTGTCCCATGATACGGCTGCAACCCTAACTATTTCTTAGCAAGAATACTTCATACTCCAAGATGTCCCTAAAACCTACAAATTACCATTTACTCTTGTAATTGGCTAACAATAAGGAGCTCTATATACAGTAGGCCTAGAGATACTGGGAACAGAAACATTCAAATAGGCTTTTTTTAATATCCTGCCACTGTAGTTTATTATATAGCGACAGGGACCAAACTACCTTAGAGCCGCATTGACGGTGTTGAATGTTATTGGGAGCAAATAGTTCCCAGCCAGGCACCACATTCAAACTGGAGTCTGTACATTCCCCCTTAGTGCTTAATTTAAGCCAGTGTTTGCACGTGGGGCCCACTGGCCCTCTTTTTTGGGGACCGGCGCTTATTTTTCCTCACCAGACTTTGACCCACAGCAAGAGACCACACAAGGGGGAAAGAAGGAGAAAGAGAAAGACGGAAAACCATGACGTATGGAGAAAGCAGAAACCTGCAAGAGTGAGATAAAGGGGCAGGGGGGCATCTGGTGGTAGATTAAAGAGGCATGTGGTGGAATCAAGACTACACAGCCTTGGTACTTGACACACCAACATTCGATAGTGTGGGCCAAGGGCTTCTGAGCAAAACCATGGGCCCCGGCACTTATTCTTTTACAACTAAAGCACTGCCCTTATATAATAGGGATTTGAGTTAATCAGTTCTGACAGGCTAAAATGTAAACCCATGGGAATGATTGGGTGAGTGAAGCATGTGGTAATCATATGGGAATTTATACATAACAACGTATTTAGGTACATTTCAGCCTTGGAGCGGGCATTTATATTTTTTCATATCTAAGCAACCTTGCGGATAAAAACATGCCCAAAATAATTGGGATGAAAGTGTACACTGTGCCTCAGATAAATTAAGCAGTTGAGTACCTTTATTGAAAAGCCTAAGAGGGGTATTTCTACCACAAGTGAGTTTTTTTTTACCAGAATTTGTCTTTGGTTGTTGGAAATAAACTTATGCTGAATTTGAAGGTGAGCCTTTATTTCTCCATTTGAGTTGTATTCTTTTGCACCTATAAATTTTCAGCAGGCTTCCTTTCTGCTCAAATGAGGAGTAGAAGTACTCCAAATGCGCCACATGGGTGCCGGGCGTGGACCTATGTGGTTCATCAATAAACTGTATCAGTTTTTCCCATTTGACATTTATTAGAAACGGACTCTGACTTAAGTTAACTTTGTTTTATGAAATGTACGGTGATATTACACAAGAAAGCCACAGATAACCGCTAGTTGACCTTGATCATTTGTTCCATAAGTTCGAGAATTAGTTAAAGTCAGCCGAAGTTTCGGGTATCAATAGTATTTTAATTGTGTTATCACTTGTAACGGCTCATATAAAAGGCATGAAAAATATCTGATATGTTCTTTGCCCGTAGGCACTAGTATTTTAAATGCCTCCATGTTTTTTTTATTCATTAAGGATTTGTATACAATGCTAGCTGTTCACGTGTGGTTACTTCAATGAGCTGTACCATTTAAACAGATTAGCAAGTACTTTAGAATAGCAGGAATGCAACCGAATGAGGGAGTGACCCTATCAGGTAGGCCTCACTTGCTATCCTCTTCTCCACGGGGTGGTATCTCCCGCTAAAACAGTTGATGACAAGTCTTTAGTTAAATTCTGTCTTATAGAGTTACGTTTTCAGACTCTTTTTGAACCGGGGGTGATGATAGAGTTCTGCTCTTGGGTCGGTGTTCTGAGAATTTCAGAGTGCATACTGGATGCCAATTATAAATGCTTAATTTGAGCAGGTGGTTGCCTGTGGGGGGGTCACCGACACTCATTTTTGGGGACCGGTACTTATTTTTCTGCATCAGACATTTTCCTAGAGCAAGAGAGGGAAAAACATGCAAAGCGGACAGACGCAGGAAGAGAAAGATGGAAAAACGACCACAAAGGGAGAAAGCAAGAACCTGCAAGAGTAAGATAATGGGGCGGGGAGGGTCTGGTAGGGGATTAGAAACATGAGCTGGGTTTAAAACTACCAGCTTTGGCATTCGGCGTGCCAACATATATTTGCACCAGCCATAGGCTTTTGAGCACAGCTTTAGGCACCGGCACTCATTATTTTACAAATTAAGCACTGTCAATTGTCCTTGTCCAACGAAGACCCGAGATCCGATCTTAAGTAGCAGGTGAACAGTGGAGATTTTTCAAGATTAAATGTTCGAAGAGAAATGATAAACAAAAACCCCACCAACCTACCCAGGGTCTTGGTTTTGATGCAAATTATTCTAGATTGGCTTAGTAATCAGTTTTGTCCCAAACAAGGCGCAAATAGTTTGTGCATGTCCATCCTTGATTCACAGTGAAGCATCAGCCGGGCGGTGAGGATTCGTAGATCCAGCCTGTCCACTGCATGTTGTACAGTTGTCAGAAATTCCAAGTTGTCTTATTCTGTTTCCGTAAATACATTTCTACTAGCTTTCTCTTACACAGTTATGCACCTCATAGTGGTCAGGCTGGTAAAATTGTTCAATCAGTTAAATGCTCAGTCTTGACATTTGTTGTAATCAGGTTACATATTCAAGTCCCAGGAAGGATAACATGGCCTTACATCCTTCTGAGATCTGTGAATTAAGTACCATTAATTTGGATGTTAGTAACATCTGTTACTTATAGTGCTTAGAAATGGGAGTAGTATAGTATGAAGCACTAAATTCACCAACATCGATAAAACAATAGGTCTCGCCTTTGTTACCATGGCACAGAACTGTTGTTGCCAATGCTTGCTTGCTTGTGCTATTTTTTATAGCAAAAAACATTCCAACATGCGTGCAGGAATACCTGCCGGGGTGGCCATCTTTACAGGATTTTTTTTGTAAAGTATGCTCCCAGAATTATTTAAAGAGTAATCATAAACACTGAAGACAGATTTGTGAGCAATTTTTAAATCACCAGTGCCACTAGTAAGGTAATTATATAATAACTGAGACTTTCGCTGCCCAATAGTAAGAAATATTAATATGACCGATAATTAGACCTCCTTTTAGCTTAATGCAATAACTTAATTACACCCTGAAAGAGACAGAGACAAACATGGCTTTTTGTTTGTTTGATAGATAGCGTATGTACTGTACTGAATGTATTTCCATATAGACCTTGTCTGCCAGGGTGTGTGGTGTGAAAAGGATGCCTTTGCATTTCCACACAGCTTGCTTCCTTATGCCTGCACTTCTGATCTTAAGCGGGAATGTAACTGAATCTGTATTACCTGTGAAATGAAGTTAAGAAGATTTCTGTCTGTATTTATTTAGGAATGTCTTATAGCATCACATGTTACCTCTGACACTTCAAGGCGCTGGGAAAAAAACACACATTTATTCCGATCCCAAGGCAGACAGGAATTCAAAAATGTGTGGCAATTATCACAACTCCGCTGTCTTGCCTCAACAAATTGAACCTGGTCAAACTTTCTGAAATATACGGGGGGTGGAGAGCAGAAAAATGACAAACTATGTAGAATTGGGCACCTTAAACACTGAGCCTGAATGTTATGCCACATTCTAAGCGAAAAATATGGAACAGGAGGAATGTACCGACTTACTCGGAAATGGGTCCATGGTGGAAGTGTTACAATCCAGTCTCTTAAAAGGAACTGGTCCTTGGAACTTGCATTCTTGAGTCTCTCGCCCTGGTGAGGTATTAGATGTCCAGTTCAAGGCTCTGCAGAGATACCTTGGTTTTCAATAGGGTTCTACATACATTTAAGGTAATCTGAGGCAGAAAGAAGGTGAGGGCTTTTGTGCCCGGTATCCCTGAGGATCTGTGTCTGTATTTCAGACTTTTTAAGGATTGTTGTTCGATTACGTCGGTAAAAGCAGCTCTTAGGGTCCTGCTGCTGAGCATACAGTGTGGAACTGGGTTTTGCAGGGAGCTAAGGTCTTTCACCCAAGTGACCTTTATAGATGATACAGAGAGTTTTAAATGCGATTCTGTATTACACCGGAACCAACCCTATGAAGGGACTTCAGTGACAGCCTAGTGTGCATCCATCTGCATAAGTGCATGTACAATCTGGATGCTTAGTTATGTAGTTAAACCTCTTTAATTAACATAATTAACCTCGAAATTAATGTAATCTCTTCTTACTCTGGTGTGGTACTTACTAACCAGAGGTATCTTTTTTTCTTAAATTAGGCATGGCGGACATTCAAGGAACTCCCATGTCAGAATGCTCTGGTTTTGCATCAGTGCGGGTGCATTATGCGCATTACAAGGAAGGTTCTTTCTGTAACAACAAATAGCTGCCCCTGGCGTGAAGAGGGCGCCAGGAAACACTATTTAAGTAAACCGACCCCAGGAAATAAGTTATTAATGAAGTCCTGGAAGTATTTAAATGTGACCTGTAATTCCTTTCTTTAAAGACATGCATTTGATTAAAAATTCGAATTTTAGGTAAATTATGCTCACTTGTTTACAAGCTCATTCCCTGATGGTGGAGCAATGTCTTGCCTTCATCTGCAGGTGTCACTGTTGACACAGTTCACATTGATTTACAAAGCCACAATAACATGACCTGTCTGGGTGGCAACAACAGATTTACACTCTTCCCCATTGGATAGTATGTTTTCAGTTCACAATTTCATTTACATATTTAAGATTGTTCATCAGCATTGCTGAAGTGTGAGAGAAGTGCACTGCTGAATCCCAACTTCAGGTAAATTATTGTAATAAACAAACAAAAGGAGGTGGCATCCAGACACTAGGAACAGTAAACAACTAGTGCTATCACAAACGGCTCTTTCTTATCATAGTTTGTGCTGGAATAAAAGATGCAATTGTCAGGAAGTGATGCATATGGGCTCCATGCTGGCGTAGGGTCAAGGGTCATCGTGTGCAGAGAGCCCCATTCTCCCTGGCATCGCTTCTTTTGTATAGCATAGCTTGGCATCCACCAGCTTACACTTGGGCTACCCGCCAGAGCAGCTGGTACTGAGAACTGTCTGGGCCACCGTACAAAGCGTCACTCAGCAACCAGCCAGCTCGGCAGGGGACCCCATTCGAGATTGACAAAGAAAGATGGTCTGTATATTCTGCCATCCGTGCAATTGGAAGGGCTCTAAGTGGCCCATGACAAGTGCTTGGTAATTATGGACTACTCCTCTGATCTAGTTTACACGACTAACTTCTATAGCTGCTGCAAAGAGAAACAAACAATCATTGGCGCCCTGGTTAAAAATATACAACTGCATTTGAAGCGTTTTGCAAACTGGGGAGATTTTTTTGTCGTTCAGTTTAAACATCTGCAGTCAGAGTCGGATTGGGATCACAATTTGGCCCGGGCACTAACGAAAAAAGTGGCCCACATTCGCTGTACATGGCCCACATTCGCGGGGCGTGGCCCACATTCACGGGCGTGCCCTTTCATGAAACACACAAGGAATGTAAGTGGGAGGATATTGTTCTTGGGAAGGACACAGGGCCAAGGTGACAATGTCCTACAAGCTGAGCAACTGAAAAACAGCGAGGCCCCTTTCTCCTAAAAAATTATTCCCCAGCCTTCCAGGGCAGAAGCACCTGAAAAGCAGCGAGGCCCCTTTCTATTAAAAAATTATTCCCCAGCCCTCCAGGGCAGGAGCACCTGAAAAGCAGCGAGGCCCCTTTCTATTAAAAAATTATTCCCCAGCCCTCCAGGGCAGGAGCACCTGAAAAGCAGCGAGGCCCCTTTCTCTTCAAAAATTATCCCCCAGCCCTCCAGGCAGAAGCACCTGAAAAGCAGCGAGGCCCCTTTCTCTTCAAAAATTATTCCCCAGCCCTCCAGCGCAGGAGCACCTGAAAAACAGCGAGGCCCCTTTCTATTAAAAAATTATTCCCCAGCCCTCCAGGGCAGAAGCACCTGAAAAGCATCGAGGCCCCTTTCTCTTCAAAAATTATTCCCCAGCCCTCCAGCGCAGGAGCACCTTAAAAACAGTGAGACCCCAGCTATTTGTTAATTACTCAGCCCTCCCCAGCCCTTCACTGCCTCGGGGCAATGGCCTGGCAGGAGAGGGGATAAAGCAAAAAACACAGCTACTGGGCCATCCATGGGGGTGGGGGGGAGGCTAAGGTGAAGATGGTGCGAGTTCCCAACATCACCTGGCCCCCACAGCGAGACCCATTCTTCCCCGCCCACTATGCCCTGAATGAGAAGGGCTGTGGGCGAGGTGTTAATACAAACACTGTTTCAGGGCTGCGTGGGCCCCAGAGGGTCCGTGGTGAAAATGGCTCAATGGCCTGAGCAACACCTGGCCCCCTGGGAGGCCGATTCTGGCACACAATCACTCCTCCCCAGCCCACCATCAGCGTGATTGCTTGGCAGGGCAGGGGGTCAAGGAGAGGCCACAGCTGATCATCGCTGAGCGGCCGCACAGCGAGGCTGCTTTCCTCTCCCTGTCCAGTGCTCTCTGTGGACTGGGAAAGGGGGAAAAAACGGCCCACAGAGGGCACTGAGACACCAGCGCTTCGGCCAATGCCCGAGTGCCCGCATTACCAATACGTCCCTGTCTGCAGTCTAAATTGTAGTATAATGTTTACCTTCGCCATATCGTATGTAAATACATTTCCATAAATCAGAGCAATAACAGGAGAAGCGTTTGTGAAGGTGAAGGGGCACCTTTCCTTAATATTGCACTTTTCAGTGCAATTGCCCGCAGCTACGGCGGCCCATTTAGTCTGCCCGTTACCCTACTGGATCTAACATGGTAGCCTCCTCTCTACTCGTCAGGGGTTTTCTGCTCAACTTTCACCCTGCCTGGAATTCCGATACCGGGGGCAGGAAGTGGAGGAGGCCAAATACTCTCATTTCCGGCTCCTTCAGGATTACCCCTAGGCCCTCGTATTGACGGCCCAATTCTCCAAGTCTGCTTTTGTTCTAACACTTTGCTTACTTCACTGATTTGTCTTCCACCCGTTCCGAGGCGAAGGCAGTCCTGTCGATTTACCAATAATCATCGTGACCTGACGTTGTGTGACGTGGCGTGGCACGCATACCAGGAAAAACTTTGGTTGTTCTGATCAGGCCAGCCTTTGCTCGGAGAGCGCCCTGAGCAGAGCCATTTTGGCGTCCTAGCTGCTGATGGTGATGGTCTGTAAAGTAAAGGCAGCAGGGGGGTCCTTTTGTGTTCAGAGGTCAGTCCCTGGCTGGTTATATCAGATAGGGACTGGCCTCTGAGCACAAACATCTCCGCCTGTCTTACCCGCAGCTGCTTCACTCGCTTGCCAAGTTGTGGGTGAGGGGTGGGAGCGAGATGGTAATGTGGCACAAGAAGTGTGAGAGAGATGGGAGATGCAAGAAAGAGGCGAGGGAGTGTAAAACACGGGAGCCTGCATGCACAACCTTAATGCAGGCAGCTCTGTGCTCCCCTCTGCTGGCGCCCTGGGCCCTGTTCACCCATTTTTTTTTTTATTTTTTTTTATTTATTGACAAAGGTCGGACCTTGCCATATCGAATGGGCTGTTTGGCTAGACTCCCCATATACTTGACAGACTCTATTCTCATTTTGGAGGTCGCGCCCCCTTCTGTGATACCGAATGTGCTGGCGTTGTTGGTGCATCTCCGCATTCTTGACAGAATGTACCTTCATTGGGTGTAGGTTTTCCACGCAAAGGAAACGTCATCCCTACCAACACATGTTCTGTGATAGTCGAGCATCTGTTCCAAATCGATGACTGTCGCACTAGCCCTTCCACCAGATGTATTATCCTGGACTGCCTACCACATAGGACCCCGCAAGTCCCTGAAAAGGAGAATGGGATACTGCCGAAGCACACTTGCAGAGGAGCAGCTAGTGCAGGTTAGGGACACACATTACATGTGCTGACCAACGTCTCTTCATGGTGGCAGGACCAGGCCAATTTGTGTTGTCCTCTTTGCAGCCTAAGACCAAGCCCCCTGTTCCAACACAGCTCTTAAAGCTCATTTTCAAACCTTGCATGTTATTGCTAACCTACTTAGGAAATGCTTGTATTCTGTCCTAACAGCTTCAGACCATAACTCCAGCACTGGATGCAATACTCCAGGAATGCCACAACAGTCATTATTACAATGGCAATATTCTTACTTCTGCTGGTAACACCTTTCCCTAGGCAATGGTAAGCCATTGGCTAAAATATTCACAAGGTTCCTTACCTCTTGGTTGGCCTGCAGTACTATCTCTTCATGGTGCTGTGAGTTTCTCTATCCGAAATGTATGCCTTTACAATTGGATATATTGAATCTTAGATGCCCGCTCTCTGATCACTTTCCAGTTTTCACAAGTCCCTCCTTGTCTCATAATATATCCAGTTTGTGGTATATTTTAATGCTATTTTCTGTGAATGCCTTATAATCTTACAGCCCCTCTGCAAACTTACTGCCATTCATTGTCCCCCTGCCAAATCTTTGGCTACAATTAAGATAGCCCTCACCACAGAATTAACTCCTTTCAACAACACCCTTGGTCTCCTGTGATGTCGCACATTTGTAACCATTATCTTCACATTTGGACCTACTAAGTGGCTACCTAACTTCCCAATGAGTTTTTTGTGACGAACATCGCCAACATTTTGGCCCTCATTTCAGGTGTGGCAAGAATCCCATTTGATAAAACCACCCAGAAAAATAGTGATACTGCCCCTTGTGGGTTAACGCAGGTGGAGGGGATTTTACATCCCATTTTCGAGTTTTGCAGGTCAGAGTGTGGGATAACATGCAGTTTGCCTTGGAAAACCGCATGATTTCTCTAATTCTGATCTTTTTTCCTCTGTGCAAATTTCTCTGGGTAATACTTGAAAGGATTTGTGTGCAGAAACCTCACTGGTGTGCAAAAGTTTCACAAAACCCGGAATACCCTGATCAGGGGCATACTCTTTACACACACTCCCAGTATTCCGCAACTCACAGAAGGAGGCTATAGACTGACGTCTAAGGAGACCACATCCCTGAATGGAAGTTTCATATCACTGATGTCACAAAAGACAATGTAGGACATTGTGATCAACTAGAAATTGGTGTTGGTTTGTGGAGGAAGAAAACTGAAGCCATCAGAGGCATCTGCGATTGAGGTATTAATGGCGTTTCAATCAATCAGGCGTTTGTTGAGCGCGACTACTCACCCGTAAGGGTCTCAAGGCGCTAGGGTTAGGGGGGGTGCAGGTTCCAGTCCATCAAGGAGGGGATCTGTCGAAGAGCCAGGTTTTGAGGTTTCTTGTGAAGATGGGAAGCGATGTTGTCTGTCTGAGGTGGAGCGGAAGGTCGTTCCAGGCTTTGGCCGCGAGGAAGGAGAAGGAGCGGCCTCCCGATCTGGTCTTTCTGGTGCGGGGGACCACGGCGTAGGAGAGCTGGGCTGATCGTAGGGTCCTTTGGGGTGCGTGGAATTTGAGTCGGCTGTTCAGGTATGCTGGTCCGGTGTCATGGAGGGCCTTGTGTGCGTGGGTGAGTATCTTGAAGGTGATTCTAGCCTCGACGGGGAGCCAGTGGAGTGTGCGCAGGTGCTGCGAGACGTGGCAGTGTTTTGGCAGGTTGAGGACCAGTCTTGCGGCGGCGTTCTGGATGTTCTGTAGCTTGCGGGTGAGGTTTTTGTTTATTCCGGCGTAGAGTGCGTTGCTGTAGTCGAGTCTGCTGGTGACCAGGGCGTGAGTGACGGTCTTTCTGTGTTCGAGGGGGATCCATTTGAAGGTCTTACAGAGGAGGCGGAGGGTGTGGAAGCAGGAAGACGAGACGGAGTTGATCTGGCGGTCCATTTTGAGCTTGGAGTCCAGGATGATTCCCAGGTTGCGTGCGTGGTCCATGGGAGTTGGCGGGTTTCCGAGGGCGGGGGGCCACCAGGTGTCGCTCCAGGCGTCGGGGTTTGGGCCCATGATGAGTACTTCTGTTTTGTTGGTGTTTAGTTGTAGGCAGCTGTTTTTCATCCATTTGGCGGCGGCTTCCATGCCTTCTCGAAAGTTGTGTCTGGCGGTGTTGGGTTCGTTGGATAGGGAGAGGATGAGTTGGGTGTCGTCTGCGTATGACACAATGTTGAGTCCGTAGGTTCTGACGATGGGGGCGAGTGGAGCCATGTAGACGTTGAAGAGCGTCGGGCTGAGGGAGGAGCCCTGGGGGACTCCGCAGGTGGTAGGTGTAGTGTCCGAGAGGAAAGGGGGAAGTCTGACCCGCTGCGTTCTGCCAGAGAGGAAGGAGCGGATCCAGTCAAGGGCCTTGTCCTGGATTCCTGCGTCGTGGAGTCTGCGTATTAGGGTGCGGTGAAAGACTGTGTCTAACGCCGCTGAGAGGTCGAGGAGGATGAGGGCTACTGTTTCTCCTTTGTCCAGTAGGGTGCGGATGTCGTCTGTTGTGGCGAGGAGGGCGGTTTCCGTACTGTGGTTTTTTCTGAAGCCGGATTGGGAGGAGTCGAGTATGTTGTGTTCTTCGATGAATGTGGCGAGTTGGCTTTCTCGATTACTTTCGCTGGGAACAGGAGCAGGGAGATGGGTCTGTAGTTTTTGAGGTCGGTGGGGTCCACCGAGGGTTTCTTCAGGAGGGGGTTGACCTCGGCGTGTTTCCAGTCGTCGGGGAACGAGGCGGTCGCCAGGGAGCAGTTGATGGAGTGGCGGAGCATGGGTGCGATGGTGTCGGCGGCTCTGTTGAAGATGTGGTGGGGGCAGGAGCCGTGGGGGCCCCCTGAGTGGATTGACTTCATTGTCTTCAGTGTGTCTTCGGTGGTGAGGGCTGTCCAGTTGTCAATCACTGGTTTCCGGGTGTCGGGGGTGGTTGGTGAGGGTTCAGTGTGTTGGTTGTCTTCGTCGAAGTTATCATAGAGGCTCTTGATTTTGTGGTGGTAAAAGGTGCTGAGTTTGTCGCAGAGGTCCTGTGAGGGAGGGATGTCAGTAGACTCGCTGGTGGGTTGGGCGAACTCCTTGATGATGTTGAAGAGTTCTTTGCTGTTGTTCGCGTGGGTGGAGATTCTGTCTTCAATCGCTTTTTTCCTTGTTTCTCTGATGAGTTGGTGGTGGGGGTTGGTGGCGGCTCTGAAGTTGTTGTGGGCTTCTGTGGATTTGGTGTTCCTCCAGGCCTTTTCGAGGCGGCGGCAAGAGCGTCTGGACTCTCGAAGTTCGGTGGTAAACCATCTGGCTTTCTGGCACAGGTATATCGGCAGGAGTACGCACTAGTTACAAGAATGTGTGGGCGAGCAAGGTCAGGGCTAAAAAAGAGGAGCAGAGAGAATGAGAAAAAAGTCAAAGCCTTGAATTTCCAAGCTGCTTCTTCTAAAAGTGGCAAAACAGTCTTTTGAGTGGGAGCAGCTGGTATCTCTAATTGTTTCACCCATCAATTTTAATGACTGCATATGTCAGCTTTAGTAAAGAGTTCCTATAAGCATAGCATGTCATTGGCCATCAAAATATTTGCTTTGTGTAAAACAATATCTCGAGCTGTAAGTCATGTCCTTCACTCCCTATATCCTTGCTCATGAAGAAGTTTTCCAGTCTTTCAGTTAATTCCCATTCCTCCAACTACCCATGTTCCCTGTCTCCATTTATCATCACTAACCACAGCCTGATAGACAGCTCTATGGCAGTCACTCAAATGTGTCAACCCCACAATGACAAAAGACGAGCTCGTACGCAGGAGGGCTTTCAGGGAACAAAATATTCCAATTAATTATAGCAGAAATTATTAGTTATTAGACCACAATGGAGGGTCATCCACATCCGAGTTAGGGATTACTATATTTCTAAAGGTGATTTCATTCCTTTTATACGCGCGGTAATCTAATTTAATGCCTGCCATTTTATAAATGAAAGTGCCTCCTTTTATTTAAACGTGTTGTGTCGGCAGCCCCCAGCTGCTGTTCTTGCTTGGGTATAACCTTCCATTTCTTGCCTTGTTTGGGTCGCCGCTATCTGAAGTAGGTATGTATAATTCAGCATTGTAAAAGGGATTCTGATACCAAACATAGTGAGATGGATTCCAAAAGCGCCATCTGGTATTTGGGAATGCACTGTGAGTTGGGAACGTGAGAAGAGATATTCTTTGCCACTTTGTTTGGGTCCCAGCCATTAGAAGGATCATTGCCAAGAAAAGGTGATAGGCTTCGGGCTCGCGGCAAGTGCCTCGTCTGCGGCAAGTTAACTCTTCGCGTACCTCTTGCACGCAAATAGAAAAAAAAACACCAATGCGCACCAGCCCATTTGACAATGTCCCCCCAAAAAAGTGGATGGAATAAAAGGAACAGCTGACCCGATGTATTAAAGACTGCTGCGAAAGATGATTAAAAAATAATTATGCTGAGACCAAACTAATCGAGATATTGGACCCCCAGAGCTAGAAGAATGTGAGGAGAGGGCTGTGTTAAGAAGAGGATCTGAAATGATTAGATTTCAGTTTTACAAGGCCTTTTTTCGTTTTTCTTTAATACTCCCAAATTTGCCAACCCTATGTTGAAGGTCATCACTGAACATCACATATCCTTTTTCACATATAGAGTTATAAAGCAGATAAACGCAAGTTGCTAATTTGGAGATTCAATTATATTTCTTTGTTCCTAGTTGACATAAAAACACTGAAATTGTCAATTAACATGCCTGGCTTGAACAGCAGATACTGCAGAGGAGTGTATCCGGGTCATGCAAAATCCTACAAAAGATGGTCAAAATAAAGCTGAAAACAGAAACCAAAAACGTGCCCAGAGCCCGTGGTACTATAAAATAAAGTAAGGCTTTTATATAATGTTGCCACCCAAACGTAGCATCCAAACTCGGCAGAGCTGGATTTAGAATTTAATTTGCATATTCATAGCCGAAAAATGCATTCAAAACAGCCAAGAAGATCGCAGCTCGCCCCATATGGTCTCCCTCCTGGCAGAATCTGTATTTTCTGTGCTTTTGCCAAGCTCAGTATTATGATTTTGACCTTTAGTTATTTAAGTTTAGCTGCAATGTAAAAAGGGAGCTGGTAGGGGAAAGCTGAATGCCTCTCGTTTGCAAACCCTGGACATGGCTCACCCATTGGTCCTGTGGACAGGAGAGTGAGTGGGTGACCCTACAGAGATGACCGGTCCGGCCAGGGGGTTTACAGTGGCATCGAAATCGCGCAAAGGGGAGTTGTGTAGAAATCACAATGTTTGTAAATTCACTTTTGGCTTTGCCACACTTCTGAAAATGAGTAGAGAGAGGATTTCCACATGACAATGCACCCCTATATATTTATGCCATTTCATATTATGTACTTTTGGGGAAATAAATAGGCAATGTAAATATTGGCAGCTAATACAAGAGAATATCCAGGTTTTGCTGAAAAAACTGATGGAAATCCCAATGAAGACAAAGCTCCACAATTCAACGTTGAACTGAAGTAATAGCCAAGATATGGCAAGCATGGGTCAAATTAAGTAAAATCTTCTTTATAACCCTTTTCTAACGTGGAGAAATCTAACCTGATCTGTGGTCAACATCGTAGGTCTGCATCAATGTTACAACCCTTATAATTTATTTTTTGATTTGGAAGTGAAGAATTCCAGTGCCATGTGGGAGTCAGGGGGCTCCAGATATCGAGATAGCCACCAATGGTCTCTGTCTTACAGGTGATAACTAATATGTCCGATAAACCATTTTGACACAGGTGTCCCATATGCCAAGGATTACCTCTCGTGTGCCAGCATCAGCATTTTGTCACGGGTGTAGCTTGTGCCAAGAATTACACCCTGAATTGTTGCCTTGTTGCACCATATGCCAGTTATCACCTACAGTATGCTAGTGCCAGCATTTTACTTTGGATGCTCCATATTCCTAAAATCACCTCCAATATGCAGCACTAACATGATTTTGCCATGTGCGCCTCCATAAACCAAGAATTATCAACAGCATACCATGGCCGATGGCAGGCTCAGAAGCATAGCAGACACAAACATTCTAACTCACTCATAATCACATTCTCAGCCACAATCATTCTCACGCTTACTCACATTCATTCTCACTTTTACACTCATTAACACTCACTCACGCACACTCATTCTCTGTTTCTCACACTTCCACACACTCATACTCATTCTATCTCACACTCATTCACACTTGCTCATTTTCACGTACTCTTTCTCACTCACTCACACTCATTCTCAGTCACACCCACTCATGTTTATTCTCACTCTCTTGCTCCCTAGCACTCAATATCACTCATTCATTTGCACTCACTCACCCAGACACTCATTTTGACTGGCATCAATTCTCACTCACCGATTCTCTAACACTCCCTTACAGTAATTCTCACTTACATTTATTCTCACTTATGTTCCACATTTTACACTCACTCATTCTCACTCGCTCATACTTCTTTGCACTAACTCACACTGACTCATGCTCACTCATACTCTTTCTCACTCCCCCTTACATTCATTCCTTCAATCTCATCCTCTCTTACATAAACTCCCTCACATTCATTCTTACTCATTCATTTTCACTTGCTCTCACTCACTGTCACTAATACTCACTAGCAGTCACTCACTCTCAGAGTGTTACTCTCTCATTCTCACTAAGTCTCATTTATTCTCACTCACTCAGACTCACTCATTCTCATTCACAGTTACAATCACTCTCACTCATTATCAATCAATCCCATGCCACTAACAGTCACAACTTTCCCTCACACTCACACACACATGCACTCGTTCTCTCTTTTGCTCTCACCTTCAGACAGGCAAGCAACATTTGAAAGATTTTTTACATTACCTTCTGCTGGACAGACCCTCAGAGCACGTGCACAGCTCCCTCCTGATTGCAAGAAACAGAAAGTTGGAACCTGTGCTGGCTCCAGCTTTCAGCCTCTTGCCTTTTCACCTCACACTCTCCCAATGCCAACCAGTGCTCGCACCAGCCATCGGACGGATTTGCTGCCCCAGCCTGCTGCTTGGCACTCATTTGCAGAAAGGGTCGACAGTTTTTTATTCTATAGATATTAGCATATTAAAAAAGGGCAGAAAACAGAGAGAGTAAAGCATTACTACTCATAAGGGTAAGCTACCACTGTAATTATGTTTTCTAAAAGGTGTCCTCCTAATCTTTCACCTCACACAGAAAGTAGCCATCATCCATGCTGTTGTGATATCTTAACTTCAATATTGGAACAGACTGTACATCTGCCTTCCTAACAAATCAAAATCCAAACTTCAAAGGATCCAAACTAATGTTGGTTTCCTTATGTTTGGCTTCAACTACTTTGACCACTTCATTCCTACCCTGAGATCCCTCCACCAGCTCCCAGTAAAGGAAAGCGTGATCTTCAAGCCCCTCTGTTTAACTAAAAAATGCTTTACATGGCAGACTATTGGACCAATTGACCAAGCTGTTTTCCCTCAATTCCTACATAGAAACCCAAGATCTATAAACCATTCCTTATTTTCTATTTGGCGATTCTTTACAAGAAGTTTGGTAAGAAGATGCCTTCGCTTACAAGGATCATCTCTATGGAACTGCCCTATGACACATTTCATACTGGAAAATTGCTTTCTCAGATTGAGAAAGCTGTTAAAGACCCACCCATCCCGGAAGACACTTAGGGGCATATTCTCAAGAACGTGTGATAACTACCGCAAGTGTAGCTTAACGCAACCCTACACATCGCAGTCCATCACGGAAAAAACAACTCCGTGTTAACGTGGTATTCACAACATGGCGGTACCATGCGATAGTCACAGGACAACGCGTCAAATGAACGCGTTAGAAACAACCCGACGCAGCAAAAACGCGAAACCTCAACGTGAAAATAGTAGTGATGACGCCAATCGCGATACAAAAATCTACGAAAACCAGCCACAGGCCTGCAATTCCCACGCGTCATGTGGGAAAATGCACCATAAAAGTAGAAAAAAACATACCAACAAAAGCCAAACAACAGCGAAGCACAATGGAGGCAGCCGGGGCAAGTACAGAGGACAACCAGAACCCCACAAGCCCCACGGAGGACCAGCCTGGGACCTCGGGGTCAGGGAAGGGCAAGGACAAGAAGAAGAGGAAGACGAAGTTCAGTCCGCAGGAAAATAGGATCCTGATAACGGAGGTGATAGAACACAATCAATCACTGTTCGTCACCTCCACCGTGTCACTGGCAACTAAAAATGGAATATGGCAGACCATCGTGGACAAGGTGAATGCAGTCGGAGTGC
Organism: Calotriton arnoldi; assembly: GCA_963921515.1. NCBI lineage: Eukaryota > Metazoa > Chordata > Amphibia > Caudata > Salamandridae > Calotriton > Calotriton arnoldi. The sequence continues at coordinate 811,127 of CAWUFW010002863.1, forward strand.
TGAAGAGGACAATGGACGAGGTCAAGAGGCGCTGGAATGATGTGAAGCGCAAAACCAAGCTGAAACTCGCAAACAACCGGAAGGCAGCAATGCAGACTGGAGGTGGGCGTCCTGCGCCACAGGAGGATCTGGACGAGATGGAGGAAATGGTGTCCACAGTCATCAGTGGGGAGACGGTGGCAGGAGTCGGGGGACCGGACACTGCTCAACATGACCGGACACAACAGCAACAGGGTGAGTAACCACCAGGGACTGGGGGGACGGGGGGAGATGGGCACAATGGCACACATGCACAATTAAGCATAGCACATCTGCGAACAAAACATGCCCCAGACCCACAACTCCCACCAAGAGACCAATGCACACAGGTATGCAACATCTCAGCACTGCAGAAGCACAGGACCCAGAGGCACACCGCATGGAAGGGAGGATGGCAGCTAAATCAGAGCTGCAGGGGCGACTCCCCCAAAATGCGGCACACACACATAACATGCAGAGCACAGCAACATTGACAACTAGGTGGTACAAACCGCAACACGTCCACAACAGAACAGAGGACACAACAGGTACCGCATGTGCGTAGAAACTGGCCAATCACATATGGCACTGCAGGGAAATGTGAGTTGACAATGTACAAGTACAAACCCACATCCGTGATGCAGTCGGAATGTCCACTGTCCCGCATCATATAGGCAGCTCCCCCCAAACAGTCACAATGTACACTGTCATGCAGTCTGAATGTAGACATGTACAATGCGTCAACATACATGTGTACACAATGTCAAACTGCATCTCCCCTTCACATTGCAGGGGGAAATCCAACACCTCCTGCAGAGCAGTCTGAACCTCTCTTCTCTGATGACGAAGAGGAGCACCACACCTTCGACTCAGACGCCCTCGAACAGCTCGTGGAGAGCCTCTGCAGCCCACTTCCAGGATCAGGGCAACCCAGCTGCCACGAGGAGCCCTCTCCTGCACAGTACACACAGCAGGCAGCACCCACCACCACGGCTGCCTCCCAGGACCCCCACGAGGAACACATGGCCTTCCAACACCGTGTGTTGGGGTGCCAGGAGAAGCTGGCTGAACAGGTGCAGGTGGGGTTCGACCGCATGGCAGCCAAACTAGACGCCATACGTGGGTGTCTAAGTCCCATCAGGGACCACTCACAGTCCCTAACGGACGCCCACAGTCCGCTCCATACCCTCCAACGGACCATGGCTGACATCGCCAGAGTCCTGACTCTGCGACAAGAACACTGTCTAGCTAGAGTTCCTCCAGCGATCTCACCCGGGAGTTGGGACACATGCGGAGGATCATGGAGAACATGGAGCGGATGCAGGTGAAAAGAGCGGCTGCCACGGCTGCACACCAGCGAGAGGTAGCTGGGTCACTCAATGCCCTAAAGACCTTCCTCATGGCATTGCTGCCACAAGGCCTGGCGCTGATGCATGCTGCTGCTACCACCCCATCCACATCTCCGGCCCCTGATGTGTCTGTGCCACACAGTGCAGGGGACAGTACACCACCACCCACATGTGAGGCACATGCAACAGCAGAGGACGAAGATGCGGATGAACCCACCCTCGTGGTCAGGAGGACGCAGTAGCATTCATCTCCACCATGTGGCCTGTTTCTGCTTGGTTTTGCCCTCTGCATCATCACCTTCCACTGTCCCCGATGCACTCTGCGACACTCACCTCGCACCTCGATATGGACTGCCATATTCTGTTTGGTCACCAATGACACAGCTATCAGACTGCGGACTGAAGTCCTCCTCTCCTGATGTACCTGTCATTCCCTGAAGGACTCTGGCTGGCCCTCCACGGGCCGACAATGTGAAGTGGGGTTGGCATGGCCCTGTACTGCTCCAGCTGCAACACTCCCTTGAATGTGTAATAAACATTCATATCCACACAGATGTGTCATGTCTATGATCTTTCAAGTGTGGAAGTATGGATGAATGTAGGGTCAGTGATTCCCCCGTACGTCCATGTTGCCCATGTTGTGGGACTATTGTCACAGGGTGACAGATTGCCGATTCCGGTCCGGGTGGCGCCGACACTACAACGGAGACACATCCATTAGTCACTTCCTTGTCCAGCCCAGGACGGAACCACGCCCAGAGCCCCGGGGTCATTGTTCGCACCCTTACGCTGGACTGGCATATGCCAGGACAGCCCACTCCGATTACGCACATGGGGGGGACGACAGCGCTACATGTCCTAGGTCTTCACTGTGGGGATCTGCAGCTCACAGGTCTAGTTGTCAGCATGCCACAGCCACTCCCTCACAGCTGGTGTACACCGACACCACACCCATCCAGCACTGGCGTCACAGGACATGTGACCCTGGCAATATAAATGGCCTGGCGCACGTGCTGGACGCCATTTCCACTCTCTCTGACTGGGTGTCTCCGTGTAGTTGTCATGTGTGCATGAGGGCCTAGGGCCCTGCCGCCTCACATTGCCCAGTGCCGGGGGTGACATGATGGCGTCCGCACAACGGGACTCAATCATTAAGGGTCCATGGCTAGCGGGGCACAGACTTGGTGGCACCGGATACACTGCGGCAGGCACAGGCACCCCGCCACGGGACAGTGTCTTGCGGTGCAGTGAGATAGGGGCACCTAAAGTGCTGAGCGGGTGTGCAGCCTGCGATGATGCGCCGTCCTGGCGGTCCGGTCTGGCAAGGATTAGTGTGAGCCCTGCTGGGCCGCAGTGTAGGCCTGGGCCAGCGGGCAGTGCGTCCCTCCCGCCACGTGTCGTTGCGTCGCGCTTCAGAGTTAGTGGCACCTCAAGCGCTGAGCGGGTGTGCAGCCTGCGATGATGCCGTGTGCACTGATGTGGTCTCTGCCATTGCGTAATCAAGACCCAGAGTCAGGTGTCTGACCTGGTGGCCCGCGGTGCGGGGCTGCATGATGTGGAGGGTGCCATGGTCGCGGGCACCGGGTTTGGAGATCCCTCCAGAACGTGGTGTGCCCTCTTGGAGACACGCCGGTGGCGGAAGGTGAGCAGTGAGGCCTGGTTGCGCAGGGGCGGGCAATCACCGCTGGGCGGCGGGAGGGGCTGGGGTGCAGCAGCCTGTGTGCGCAGGGGCGGGCAAGCAATGATGGCGTGTGCAGCTGTATGGGCTCTGCCATTCATGTCTCTGGAAACTATTTCAGATGAGGGACCTGGGGGACTGCTGTGAATACCGGCACGTGGTTGGAGACACACTGGTGGCAACAGGTGAGCAGTGAGGCCTAGGTCCGCAGTGTCAGCACTCTCTCCCGCTCTCCCTCTCTCTTTCTCTCTCTTTCTCTCTCCCTCTCTTTCTCTCTCCCTCTCTCTCTTTCTCTCTCCTTCTCTCTCTGTTTCTCTCTGTTTCTCTCTCCCTCTCTCCCTCTCTCTCTACCTCTCTCCCTCTCTCCCTCTCTCTTTCTCTCTCCCTCTCTCCCTCTCTCTTCCTCTCTTTCGCTCTCTCTCTCTGTACTTTGATGGGCGCATGGCACACCTTCTGATCCAGATTTCTGTTTTGCAGGCTGTGACTTACAGATTGTCCTGAGACGACCCGCCATGCCTCTTCAGATTTTTTTTTTTTTGGTTTGTTCTGTAATAAACGTATTGTTTGGATATTTTGATATGGGTGTATGATTTCCCTTTTTCTGGCCACACATGTATGTTGGGTGTTGTGCGACTTCAGGCGATTTGTTTGGTTCATGTTTCGTGGAGTTGATGTGCACTATCTTTGTCCATAGGGCGGTGTGGGGGGGTGCCCGGGGTAGGGCCCTGGGGGGGGGGTCCTGGGGGTGGTGGCGGTGGGTGTTGTTGGCCTATTGGGGCTCAGGCCTGCTTGATGGGTTGCTCCAGGGCATCTGTTGTTCTTCATGTGTGGCTTTGGGCTGTGCTCCCTTGTCTGGTGCCGGTTGTCGTCCGACTTTACACCAGGTAGGAGCAGGTGTTAGTTTCCTGCTGCTAACGCGCCTTAGCGCATGTTTTGTGGTCTTATCGCCGATCTGGCTGGTCGTTGAGAATGTTGTGGAGTGGTGTTGTCGCGGCTTTTTGCACGGGAACACCTACTCTGCATATCATTAGCGTTAGTTGCCGGGCTCCTCTGTGGCGATGTTTTTTGCGACTGCTATCGCAGGTAATCTGGTGTTATGGGCTGTTAGCACCAGCTTGGGAATGGGGTGATAACTTTATCGCGGATTTGGCTGCGATAAAGTGCTGTTGGCTTGGCGATAGCTCCTTGAAAATATGCCCCTTGGTTACCTAATCTAGTAAGCAGACTATCTGGAACACTGACATGAGCTGGGTTCACTGGTAGATGCTTAATACCAGTTTCTATCCACATAGGTAAATTCTTTGGGTGATATAAACTCCCATGTAAGCTGTTGCCATCCTATTATCAGGATACTCCATTATATCCTGGTATTGTTGTCAACTTTATATTTCTTTATTTGATAGTAATATCAATGTGTATGACCAAGCACTTATAGATTACTGCTAGTGGTTGGTAGTGCTTCATAAAAGCACCATATAAAATAAAATAAATAAAAATTAAATAAGTAATGATTAGACATCTAGGGTTTGATAAATAACCAGCACCCTTATTATTAAGAAATATGTGAGTCTGTTCGAGAAAAGTCGCACAGGAAGTCCTAAAGTCGAATTTAGGCATTGAAATTAGTCTGGTTAGTGACAATCTCATCAGTAAAGAATTGAGGGCGGCATTGACTAACAGTTTACCAGTTAATATACATTTGAAAATCCCACTGATTCGGAATTAAGTGCAGCAATAGGATTAGATCAGTGATGAATCTTAAGAAGTCTAATAGGATAGAAAACATTGACAACAGGGCTAAGGCATGTAGTTGGTTAATTGACACACCAACCTCAAGGAATCAGTAGAATACAAATTATGCCTTATGAAAAATTTGGGATTTCTTGATGGAATATAGGACTAACAAAACTAAAGTCCATTCTTGAAGTACTTGTCTGAAAGGAGTAGAAGTGAATTCTCTGCAGGAAACAAGGGCCACAGTGGACATCTTTCACAGAAAATTTCAGGTATGCTGTAGCCAAACAACTGCATACTGTGAAGGTCATGCCAAGGGAGGCCTGATGATTCCCAGGTCTCCACAGATGTATTAGATGAGTGATAGAATGGAGTAGCCACTATAGGTCGGATGATAGTTCTTATAAGACATCACAGCTGAAATGATGCTGCAAAATTAGTTGGCAAGCAATATATATTCAGAACAGCAGCAAAACAGCTCAAGGCAGATAGTTTTAACTGAAGAAATAGGTCTAATCTTTATAGAGTTCTCACAGTCCCAACTTTACGTTGTTGGGACTTTCATGCACATATTACTAGGAGGCAATATATGTCCTAGGAAATGATGATGGTAGATGAACTGTAAGAATTGGACAAATCAATTCTGTACATCCAGTGGCATGATGGTAGGAACTTTGATCCAATACTGCTTCATTAATGCCTAACCAAATACAACAATCGAAAATGGAACGACGCAAGGACGCCCTAGCAAGTAGCAAACGTGGTCAGAGAAACCGCTATTTTCCACACACAAGCTATACGTTGTTGAACTTCTTTCATTCATTAGAAGCAAAGTCTAAGCTACACAGTGATCAATATCCTGTCTTCATTAATTTTAGCCGATCACAGAAACCATAAGGGGACAATAAGGCAATATGTCTAATTTTTATTGAATGTAAATTAAATCTCTGATTTCCTCACTTAACTCTCTTGACTTAGTACTGTCTAAAATGCCAACACTAAGAAGAAAAAGGTTCACCATAAAGCCTCAGCAACTGGCATGAAAAATGTCTGATTAAACTTAAACCAAAACATCCAATGTAAAAAGAGCTAAATCAGTTGAAGTAAAGTATGAGGTAGCTTAAATGTCAACTCAAAGAGGAAGGAGTCATTCGGATCTGGGACAAAAGGCGGGTAGCCACAGTAAAAGAGGTATGAACTCTTTTTGGAAGACTGTGGCCTAGTCCATACAAAAGGAAAAACATAAACTGATACTAATTTCTTCAGACACATGGAGAAGCTATTTTTGGACTTATACCACAAAATGCAAAAGATGAAATCGTATTGCGGAATTTCTCTTCAGAGCAACTAGACCCAGGAGGTTGTCGTTTAGAAGCCGATTCAAAAGATGGTCTCCATGCAGTTAGAAGATTGAGGTAACTTCAGAATATACGTTACTGGGGTATTGTTTTCAGCATTGCTATCATGGAAGTCACAAACTACTGAGCATCTCATATTGGCAATGTCTTCAGGTATGAACCTGTTAGCACTTTTGGCGAAATTAGGGAAACAGCAGACTGATATCCTAAAGTTGGGGTACGAAAGCAAAATTCAACAGTATCATTATTTGGCCAACACATGTCAATGCTAGTGACTTTACATAAGAGTGAAAAATAAACACTGGAAAGTGTACCTGCCGATGCACTCTAATCTTTCATTAGACGTTATTAGGCTGGAAATAGATTTGCCAAGTTCAATAACAATGATCAAATATTACGAACTTGATACTGTCGAAAAAGACACAGCGCACAACATTGAATTCTTTGAGTTTTGCCTCGTTGCCACATGCTATGTCTTCTGCTTCTCAATCATTTTAGCTTGAGGCACTGAGTTACAAATAACTCAACAGGAAGCTTACTCTTGGATATCTCAATTTGAAATCAAAAATGTATGCAAAGAAAACCTTTATCAGTGGTAAAGAGGATTCTAACCACTGCAAAAAGATATGAGGACTTAGGTGGTTCTGTGAAACAGGAGGACTCCCACTCTCGAGCAACAGAGGAACTTGTAATGGTACAAAGGTGGAAACATAACTTGTAATATCTTTGCTGTAATAGTATAAATACTGGAACTCTTTTTAAATATATTTATCAGGCATTTAAAGGATTACATATGATGACATAAATATATCTTGTGAAAACAACAAATGTGTAAAAGACAGTACAAATATACATTGTTCAGCACTTTAACCAAAATAAAAGGAAATGTGTCTATCTATATTAATCACAGTAGTCCTACCGTTAATCCAGAGATGTATTTAGGTAAGTACATACAGTTTCCTACTGTGGAATCAGAATATACAATGAGGTCTTTGGATGTATGAACTCCCCATATCTCTTCAAAAGTATGCATTTGATCCTTCAACTTGTATATAATTTTTTTGTATGCTGCAATTTCCATCATGGTAGTTGTCCATTGACCTTATTGTGGCGGTTCAGTTTTCTTGCAATGACTAGGAATACAGAGGTTGACACTGATAATGCCATGTCTAACTATCTCTTTTTATGAGAATTGATACCAGCAATGTTTTGCATGTCATGCAGTCGGGCTAATTCTAGTAATGGCTGGATGTACATGTCACTTGTAGTTGTTCCCATATAAAGTCCCAGTAGTCTTGTATCAATGGGCATGTCTACAGGATGTGTACACCTCCTGCACTGGACACCGGCTTTGTGTAACTTGCAGGGCATCCCGTGCTAGCTGTGCAAGGTTTAAAAAAACTGAACTTGAGCTTGGTTTCCGCGAGGCCCTTATCATGTTCGGCAATAAGATTTTGCCAGTCAGTTTCCTCAACAGGCGTTTTTATCACAGGTGCCATATTTTATATAGAGAAGAGACAGTGAGTTTGGAAGACAATATCTTCGTCATTGTTAAATAAATACCAGATATTAACTTTTTATAGGTTCCCCCAATGCGTTAGATAGTCATTTAGTGGGGAGGTGGTTATCATGGCGGAATTACCACCCCACCCACCGTATTTGTCGTTAGCCACTGCCTCAATTGTTCGTAATGGATTAAAGTGTGTAGGCTCCAGGTTGAAGTATGTACATAAGTCTGTAAAAGTTTTCAATGTACCCCCATGGATAAGAATCCATGTGGTAGGATACTTTTATGTGTCCAGAGTGGCCACTGCAGCATAACACTGTTCCATTGGATGCTCACATTGTTCCAGAAGCGTGCTGTCAAATGCAGATAAGTGCATTGTTTCAGGTCTTTATGGCAGTGTTCTCACATTCTGAGGGATGCCGCCGGTATGGGATTGTTTTTTACTACCTCAGATGTATATTGTTTGTAAATTACAGAGGGACCTCTTAAGCCGTTTGGAGGTAGATTCTAGAATGAGCCAGTCGGGCTTGTCTAGCTCACTGTGTAAATGATAAGTAAGTTGAGACAAATGGTGAGCCATAAATACTGGACCACTTCCTGTTTCCCGCTCAGGGTTAGCTCCCCAAAGGAAAGCTGTTTTGAGGCCACTGTTCCTAAAAAAAATCAGATTATAGGATCCGTACAGTCAGTGGCGGTTCCTCCGCTAAGGCGGAGGAGCATCGCCCCACTGCTTTGAAGCAGTGCAAGAAAGGAAAAATAAAATAATAATAACGTAATGTTATTATCATTTTATTTTGTACCTCTGTGGCAGCTTTGTGTGATGGGGCTGCTCTGATCGCAGGGCATGGCAGGTCAGGAGTGGTAGCACCCTCCTAAGTGTGCAATGACTGTTTGGCCAGCCCTCTCGGGCCGATCAAACAGTCATTGCGCACTTTGCATGTTCTCCATGCAGGCTGCATTACAGCCTACATGGAGAACATGCCCAGGCCCCCAGTCTCCGGCTGAGCACTGAACCATGGCGCTCAGACCAATCACAACGCTGCATTGCAGCGTTGTGGTTGGTATGGGCAGTCTGAATGCTTAGCAATCACAACGCTGCATTGGTCAGGGGAGCCTGGCTGCCTGCTTCCTGTTCCGAGGAGAGACGACGGAGAGACAAAGCGGTACGGTAAGTTCAAAAAATGTTTTTACAATCCCCTTACCCTCCCCCTCGCCCCCATCCTCCCACCCCCAATCCGTGCCGGCCGCTACTGCATGCAGTGTAGTGGAAAAACAGTTGCCTGCTAACAATCACAAACAACCGGCATTCTAGAATGTTGCTTTGTTTGACAACGTCTGCTGGGGTATAATATAGACATTATTAATCAGATGGCCCTTTAAACACAAGAAGCACTGTTGTTTCTATATTCAGTAAAGTCTCTAAATATCTGTCACAGTTTCTATGTGTTTTTAAATGTGTTTTAACAGCTTAAAAAAATAATGGCTGTTGTGATGACATGTCCTTGAGGTGAGTGAATGAAGTCGTGGTGCAAATACTTTTACTGTTATATTATAAAAGCAGATTTGTTGAGGTTGTGGTCTATATCTAAGCAGACAAAACTGCAGCTAAGTACAGCAAAAGCATAACAACGCTATGCCATATTACAAGATACAATAAGAGAAAACACAACACAACAATGCAACAATAACACAACTAATACACTACACAAATAGCACCATGCATCACACCAAGTGATGGCGATATTCTTCGCGCTATTGTAGTTAGTACTGTATTTAATTTTTTTTGCATTGTGTTGTTATTGTATTTCTCTGTAGTTGTTGTGTTGCTTTCTATAGTGATTGTTGTGTTAGACATGCTATGACCTGATATGTTTTGTTGTTTTCTTCATTGCTATGTGTTATATGATTGTATAGTGTTGTTCTCTTTGGTAATTTAGATATGTTGACAATGCTGCTGCATCTCCAGCCAAAAGCACTACATTCCTTTAGAGTCCTGGTGACAAATATCCATTTTCCACTGTGTAAGGTGGCAAATCGGGCTGCTCCAACTCGTCATCTATTAAAGACACAATTAGCACTTGCAGTGCTCACTTTTTGTGATCTGACTAAATGTATTGGCTTTGTTGGTAAATTGTTTCGACCATGCTTCTATCAACACTTTCCATAACAAACTTGCAGCTGGAACGACTTGACCAAAATTTCATTACATCTTTCCAGTCATTTGTGCATTGCTTGTCACTTGTGATTGTTGATGAGTACATCAATTCCACATCTGCCTTCATGTTAATTCCACGCTCGTTATTTTATTCTTACATCTATCGCAATGCCCTTATTCTTCTATACTTCAAATAGCCTTTCCTTGCGTAACCCTTTATCCATTTGCATTTTCTCCCTCATTGTGTTTTGGTTGACCATAAACAAGAATTTGTCATGTTCCAGATTATTCCTGTTCTTCAGTGCTCTCGCCTGCTCCACACTGGAGAGCTATTTGTTAAGTTCTGTGAAGGACCTATGACGTCAGGGATCTGGCTCGACTCCACTCTTGGATTCCAGGATCACACTAAGAAGGTCGCCGGCACCTGCTTCGGTCTCCTACGGGGGCTGAGGCCTATTCTGGGGTTTTTCGACCCAGCTACACGTCAATTGATAGTCCAGGCGACTATTCTATCAAGACTTGATTACGCCAACGTTTTACTGTTAGGTGCCAACAAGGCCGAAGTAAACCGTCTCCAACGAGTCCAGAACGCAGCCGCTCGAGCTCTGCTCAGACTCCCTAGAAAATGTTCTATGTCAGGCGCTCTACGCCGCCTCCACTGGCTCCCTATCTCCAAGAGGATCGAATTCAAGACATTATGTCTGGCTTTTAAAATTCTCAAGTTCTCTTCCCCGGAGATATTATCCAATTTGTTGGTCCCCTATGTCCCTGCTCGCCAGCTACGTTCCGCGAAACAATTTTTGGCCACTGTCCCACGAGTGAAACGTATCAGGGCAGGGGGCAGGTCCTTTCGTTGTCTGGCTGCTAAGTTGTGGAATTCCCTTCCAGTACAGACTCGCCGTATAGACTGCTTGCTATCTTTCCGAAAGGCCATTAAAACTTATCTGTTCCCCACAGCCTAGCTCTTGCCTTCTCAGACTCTGTATTAGCGCCGGGACGCCCCTTTGCTGGGGCAGCTGTGCGCTTTATAAATTAATTAACATAACATAACAGAGCAACTGTAGTTGCAACACCCACCATAAACATGAAAACACAAGAACAAAACAGGCCATTATCAAAATAATAGTCAAGTATGAAATATTATGTCGCTGATTCACAAAGGCATGCAAGAGTTCTTAAAAGAGTAGTCTCGTAGGACCACTTCCCGAACGTATACATTTTTTTGTTAATCGCCCAAAATATTTTTATGAAATCTGGCCCTTGTACGTTTAGAAATGTTACCATGTAAAATAAAATAAGCATACGGACTTGGAACATTAAAAAAAACAGTGCACAAGATATATTGTGATGTGAAGGTGAAAGATGCCCTACACTGTGCACACATTGACGCCTGACATGGGGCAGGGGTTACTCTTTGGTGTGTCTGTGTTGCAATTTATAGCTTGAGAAATTCAATGACAAGCAAAGCAAATGGTGACATTTAATTTACGTTGAAATTATTCAAACCACAATTTGGGAGCATCATCTAATCCGCCACACATTCCCCGCGCCTCCTCTTTTGATAGCGGGAACATAATGCCAATGCCAAGCAATGAAGTCGTTTTTCCAGCAGCAGCATCTGGCTCCTTGGCAGCCTCCACGGGCAGTTGTGGTGGTTATTTTGGACATGCCTCCAGGCCTAACACGTGACTTGGCATCTGCCCGGCTACGTCGGCCGCTTCGTCCTTACCAGACATATTTTCTCTTTGAATCACCTTTGATTATGACTGAATAAAGTCTCATTTCCGTTATGACCACAAATTATGGATGTGTCACAGTTGCACATAAAGTCAATGTCTTATGAAAAAGACGTTCTTGGCTGTCCGTTGATAATATATTTTGCCCTGGTTGCTTGTATTAAAAATCCATGTGCCTTCTATAATGTTTTCTGTGCGATAAGTTTCACGTACACAGAACAATTTTCCTATTTTCAACCCAGTCTATTCAACCCAGTTATCAAAGGACATTTTCGATGTCGATGCTTTCAGAAAATGGTACTTATAATACCATTTTCTAATAGCATTGCCAAAATATGCTTGTTCTACAATAAAAATGCCAGTCTTGATAAACAAAAAAAAACTGGTTTAAATAATTGTAGAGTGCTTGGGAACATTTTCAATGAGTAGTGTTTTTGCTGACTCTTACTTGAACTGTTGTTCTCTTGTGTGGAATTCTTTCTTCGCAAGGTCTGCCGTCAGTGACCTGTCGATCACCGTCACTGGGGTCCTGTGATCCCACCCTTCCTTTAGCCAGGCTTCACTGCTGCACAACTGTCATGCTTGGCAGCCAGGCCAGGAAAAGGCTCTCTCTAGAATAACCCTGGGCGTAGTTTGCGTAGTAGCACTATGCTTAACTACGCGTAGCTGCTTGCCTAGTGCGTAGCTGTGTGCTTGCACTGTGCAATAATTGCAAACAGCATCTTGCACAGTGCAAGTTAAGATAAAATAAGTATCTCTGTCTTTATATGCTAAAATGCATATAGTCATTTCACAAAAGAGAAAATGTTAAATTAACAAGCAGTGAGAGAGGTGATGATTTTGGGATCCTCCCTAACCTAGGGAGAGAACCAAGCAGATGCCTTGAAAACAAAAAGCACATCTTGTTGAACGATTCGGTGGTGGTCCCATCCTCTTAGGACCACCCCAAGCACAGTTATTGGCAAAACAACAATCCCAACCAAAGGCCCTGCAAAGCATTATGGGACGAGATTAGCAGTGGGCAGTGAATATTATAGTATCCAATATCAAAATAATTCTACAAAGAGCTGCAGTTCAACTAGTCGTTACTAGATGTCCCTCACGAGTCAAATGCAAAAGCATTGAAATTATTATTACATCAAGCTGCAGTTCCACTAGTCGTTACTAGATGTCCCTCACGAGTCAAATGCAAAAGCTTCATGAAAGGGTTTCAATGCTTTTGCATTTGACTCGTGAGGGACATCTAGTAACGACTAGTGGAACTGCAGCTTGTTGTATTAATAATTTCAATGCTTTTGCATTTGACTAGTGAGGGACATCTAGTAACGACTAGTTGAACTGCAGCTCTTTGTAGAATTATTTTGATATTGGACACTATAATATTCACTGCCCACTGCTAATCTCGTCCCATAATGCTTTGCAGGGCCTTTGGTTGGGATTGTATTTTTGCCCATAACTGTGCTTGGGGTGGTCCTAGGAGGAAGGGACCACCACTGAATCGTTCAGCATGATATGCTCTTTGTGTTCAAGGCATCTGCTTGGACCTCCCCCTAGGTTAGGGGGGACCCCAAAATCATCACCTCTCTCATTGCCTATTTTCATTCTCAAAGTTCACTTTTGTGAATTGGTTATATGCTTTTTAGCATGTAAATTGCTTTATCAACGCATTTGTAGGTGTTGATGATTTTGCTGCTACTCTGTACTATGTGCAATGTGCGTAGTAGCGCAAACTACGCATCCTCCGTGAGCGTAGCGTAGTACTACGCCCAGGGTTACTCTAGAACCACTGTCTACGCTTGCTCTCAGGACCGCTGTGGGCCTGAATGATGGGGTTTGGCGCTGGCCGCCTCCTTACTTTCCCTTCTTATCTGCAGCTCCTAATTGCTAGTGATATTATAGCCTCTTTTTCTTTTGGGGCTGCAGGGCCTGCGAACATTTTTGATGATGATCTGAGTTTTGCATTCTGTTTCGTGCCTGGTTTTAATTATGAATGTCTCATTAATGTGTTATTTCTCTATTGCACGCAGATAACGTGCAGCCCTTTAATTCAGAGCTAGACTTATTTAGAATGTAATTTGTATTTAGTTCTGTGTCTATCCTAAAAGCAAACCCACAGCTGGCTCTGAGTAACTGCATGTCATTAAGTGGCTGGATGTGTAAGCAGTGCAATTCTAAGTTCTGAGTCTTTGCCACAACTACGAGTGAGGCAGCTTGGAGCAAAGCTCATCTGTGGCTCCTTGTGAGGACTAATTTGGGGGCCCAAAGCCATTTCCAGGGAGATTGGGCCCCAGCTGTATCAAAGGAAGTCGCCTTCAGAGGTCCTCGTACTAATGTTCCCCAATATTGAAAAACAAGTACACCCCTTCAGCACTTGACTTTCAATCTAGCAATGGCAGAGCAGTCCAAGGCTCCTTCAGGGAGGTGACGTGGGTTGGAAATTCAGAACTCAGTATTAAACATAATAATAGTGTTTTCACTTTTAAGAAAGAAAAATACTTTAATGCACACACTGCTAAATAATATGCATAGAATTACGAAAATATACAAAATGTACCTTGGGCGATACAGTATACCATATGGTAAACTAGTTCTTATTGAGAATTCCAATTGGAATCCCTCCCAAAAGAGTTGAGGGGGATTGTCAATAACCAGGGTGTAAGTCACCTATCCTAAAGCTTCATCTCAAATGGGAACTAGCCTGCCTACGCCTAACCTGTTTCTGTTATTTACAAGGTAGCTATTGACAAACGATGTTCCTGTGGGCCCGAGATTGCTACTACCCCTTGAATAAGGTAATGACATTAGCATTTGGCTGTTTACACAAAAGTTAGGCCTACAGACTTTGTCTCCACTTTTCATAATTGAAAAGGAAAACCGGCATCTTTCACAAGGAATAAAATCAGGCCAAATGACTTTGGTAACACAATAATTTACATTACATCTCTCACTAGAAATACAACCCTTCTAGCCTGAATTAACAATACATAAACAATACGACTCTCAATTGCAGCCAAACAAAATGCTATTCTGGAACCGCATATCATTAGCTGCTCCTGCTTTTACTGACATTAGTTTCCTACAACTTTTGTGACCTCACAACACCTAAGGTCACACAGTCCCTGACTCTTCAAAAAAGCCCTGTGAGTGATTGAAGCAGGTTTCTTTCTGCTCCCAGGTACCTGCCCTGCACTTTCCCTCCTGGGAGATTGAGAGTGTGAGAAATGCTCACCTGCTCTGTGGCACTCTAGGTATGCTCCGGGTGATTGATGTGGGCATCCCAGTCCCTTGGGGATACCTGTGCTGTAATTTAGACTTTTCTCCCTGCTGCAGGGTCATTGCCAGGAATTAACAATGGCTTCAGATGAGCAGATGCTCCTAACATCTATCAGATCCTCCTAAATCCTAACTGTATCAATTGGGAGCGTTTTACTCCACAGAGCCGCTCCTCGCTTAGCGCACACTCCAGATGGTCACATTTCCTTGTCTGTCGTGTCAAACCATGATCTCCTTTTCTACATGGCGTCCTCCAGCAGGTGACACACTACAAACACCCTCCTCACAGCAAGTTGGTCTCGTTCCTCAGGGAAGAAGCAGCTCCTCGAGCAGGGAGAAGACCCAAGTCCCTGATCCAGCCCCTCGGTCCCCAGGCACCTGGCCTGATGACTCCACAAGAGTGGCTTTCCTCTTTTGGGGGGGGAGGGGGGTTACAGTCAAGCAATCTCTTTTCTCTAGGTGGAATTTCCTCCTTCTCAATGCAGTCTAAAGCTCTCCATGCAGTTCCTTAGTCAGATTGTCTCCACTTAGGAAGGAGGCCAGCAATCAGGCATCCTGTGAATGGAGCTCATGCATTTCTCATCATCACTGGTGTGTGGGCCCTGACACTCATCAATGATAATTCTAGCCCATTTACCTGGGTTTCTGCCCTGTTTATATCCAAGGTTGCAGAGGTAGATTACAGAGATCCAATTCTGGAGCTGGTTTCAAGCAGATCCTGACATGCTGTCTGTTACCTCAGAATGGCCAGGCTAAAGTCTTTTGTCACCCAAACGTGGCAGGAAAAACGGACTTCGGCTGGGTGTGTCCTGACCAGGGAATCCAGGACAAAGACACAAAATAGAGAAGCCTCCCCCACAGCTACCATACAAAAGTGTCTGCAGTAACATCTCTGGCAAAAAAGGAAACTGGAAAGTGACAAGAACTGACCCTACACTCCAAAGAGCACCTGTCTCATCCTTCCTTTCACAGGAGACTGACTTACTTCAAAGGACTGCAGGAATGTTGTTAGAATCTATATCCATGTCTGGCAGCCTCTCTCCACCCTCCATCTTGTGTACCATCACACACAGGAGATCCAAAATGGCATCTTGCCCTCATACAGTAAAGCACAACAGACACACTCTATGCTGACTCTAGCTCAAGCATGCAACATGCATTATACACACAAACTCTCTTTACCTGTCCCATGGAACCTATCCATTGCCTTGTACCCTAGCTGTCCACATAAGGCAGGTACAATAGTTTGCACTCATAATCCAATATTAACCAAGCTCACTCCCACCTTATTGTTCCTCCTCTTCTCTTTAAATGTATTGGAGCAATGAGGTACTTGAGTAACTCACAAAATAGTGAACTTCAGTTAAATCTACATGTTGAATCAAGGGATATCTGGGTCACACCTAAAGACAAGAGACTGAACTTTACACCTTTTTGAGGATTTACAGAAAAGTGTCCAACTGGCATGTTTGGTCCATGATAAGCATATCTGGTATATCTGTGTTGAGAGATCAGAAAAATGTGCCTACCAGTCTAGTATTTTCCAGCTCACATTTCCCAGCATGGTCATAAATGATATGCTATTTTTGTTGTTATGACTGGAATTATCTCGAGGCATGGATTCCAAGCACCTTGGGAGCACTTGAACCAGGCATATAAGCTAAAATGATATATCAGCTTATCTGACAAAGATATCAAGTGAGGAAATTCCAGAAAAAGGGAGGATGGATTCATGACTGGCAATTCAGCGACAAACATCAAACAAGGTAAATCTACAAATGGATATAAACAAGCATAGCCATTAGGTCTGGGTTTAATGCACTATGCATCAATAGCACATTAGGAGGGAGTCAGGAAGAGCAGACAGAGAAGACTACAGTTCTGAAGTAATCCCTCAATCATTTTAAAGCAAGCACTGGTGGGGCGGCAGAAGGATACACTCAAACAGCCACTAGCAATAGGTGAGAGAAGGATACTCCACTGCACTGAGCCAAGACAGGATTGGCAAAGTCGCAAAAGAATGGCTGAATGAGGCTGGCTGAAGAAAGCCAATGGTTGAAAGGGGCAAATCCAAAGCAGAGTCTGTATATTGTTAGCAATATGTGTGTTAGATAGCTGCACTGTCAAAACCCAGGCCTAAAATATTCCAGGAACAGTCCAGATGTGCTTATTTCAGCAATCAGGACTCCAAGGTTCAGGGGAACAGATGCAGGGCTGAGCAATCAACAATCATCAAATGAGACATCCAGGAAGCCAATCTAGCTAATCTAGACTGTAGTGGGGAAGTGATGCCATTCAATGACCAGTGCTTGTGCCTGTATTTTCAGTGTGAATCAGTCGACGAAAGAACCTTTCAGATATTACAATAAACCGTTGCAGTTCTTAAGCCCAAGACTTTGTATACTCTCAATATGGGGAGTAGCAGCAGCACACGCAGTGCCCAGATATAATTATAATAATCTTACTGTACCATGGACCAAAGTTAAAGGTGAAAACATGAAGTAGAGAGGTAGTGACCTAGGGATTCGACTGCACTGCACCTTTAATGCGAGTATAGCATTTGTTTGGATATGACTGGAATGATGTAGATGTGCTAAGTATGATATAATGTGTTCTGAGAAATTCTAGTGGTTAAGAAGTGTTAGCTTAGGCCTTTGCACCTGTCACTTTCTATTCTCCCATCATGTGTTTAGTTGCTTCATCCTATGTTGGCTTAGGGATATGGCATGAGTGAGTCCTTTCGCGAAGATGGAAGTTATAGTTTGGGCATATTAGAAACTATTAGCAGGAATATAACTTAATGCAATTGCAAAACCTTTAACATG
Source organism: Calotriton arnoldi (assembly GCA_963921515.1). NCBI lineage: Eukaryota > Metazoa > Chordata > Amphibia > Caudata > Salamandridae > Calotriton > Calotriton arnoldi. The sequence continues at coordinate 828,760 of CAWUFW010002863.1, forward strand.
AGTGAGACGTTATAGATGAGCAGAATTTCTAGCATGACACTTTATGCATGAGTAGAATGTTTAGCATGAGTGAGACTTTATAGATGAGCAGAACATTCAGCATGAATAAGGCACTGAACATAAGGATAACATTTGGCATTAGTGGATGTGAGAAATTGGGTTGTTAGTTAATTGGGGGTGTTAACTCTGCTCAAGCAAGAGCCACAATCCCTGTCAGGGTGAACCACAAAAGTCACAAAATTAATCTGTGCTTAAGCCTCTGATAGCTTGGCACAAAAGCAGCCAGGCTTAACTTAGAGGCAATGTGTAAATGTTTATGCAGCAGATAAGCAGAAATAAAGTTTAAACACAATACAAGAAAAATCCCACACCAATTTAGAAAAATAGGTACATTTTAATAAATTATTTGACACCAAAATGACAAAGATCCCATTAGTAGAACCGAAGTTATGAATTTTAAAGTTTAAGGTAAAAACTAGCACCTAAAAATCAAAGCACCAACCATGGACATCTAGTCGTGTGAGACTGGGCCAAAGTAAAAAAAATATGACAAACTGCAATGGAGCGCAAGTCAGATACAAAAAGTGAATTGGGCCCGGTCTACATTTACCTTCGGACTTACAAGAAATTTCAGCAAAAATGTTCTGAGAAGGTATAGTTCAGCGGGGCAAGGCTGCAGGTGGTGTCCTAGAAGGAGGCATCATCGTTGGGGAGCCGCTGGATGAAGTTGCAGGGAATATTTCTACGTTCGGACATAGTCTTTTTTTTGGAAGTCGAAAATCTCCAGCGGGACAAAAGGTCCAAGTAGTGAACTGAATAGTGGGTCTGAGGGTCCTATTTTTATACCTGGTGTCTTCTTGAAGAAGGAGAAGTTTCTAGAGAATTGCCTTTGAAGTGTCCAACTGCCAACTATGCCCATTTATATGACCCAGGAACAGGCTGAAGGCACCAAATAGGGCAGGAAAATGCTAACTTTCTAAAAGTACCAAACACGAAATGGGCAACCCAATAGACCCTTGGAGGCTTGGGTAGTATACAAGTTCAAGTAAAAGATGCCTTCAAGGGATTCTTTTCAGTATCTAAGTCTTCAGTAATTTCAAAACGTGAATCATCTTAAGCCCTAAATAGTGGCTCGTTCCAAACAAATGTCAACGTAAATTATTTAATTATACAGCGAATCAAACGCAAAACTGGACAAAGCTCAACAAAAATAAACAATTCTGCACAGATGTATACTTAATCAAGTTCAAATTTATGTAAAAGACTGCGTTCTAAAATGGGTACAGATTACAAATCACACGAGAGCAAAAGGGACTAAGATAGACACTCTTTCCTACAGATCTTTTAACATGAAACACTTTTGCCCTAGCCCATTTCATGAATTGATTGACAGGTAAAACATCATTGACAATACAATGAACAATTCCTGATGGGTTGTTAACAAAGAAAATGGGTCAGATTGTTGACATTTCGGTCTTTGGTGTGAAGACATCTATAAGACCATCTTCAGGACGTAACTTCTTGTGTGTACTGATGACCCCTACATGAATAGAACAATCCAGAAAGTTTCAGATCAATGAAAGATATCATAAGATAAAAAAGTGATACACCCGGAATGTGAAAAAGAAAGAAAGTAATAAATGTGGAATAGAAAGGCAACGTCCAGATCTTTACAGAAAAAGTGATGAACTTAGAAAGAGGAAATCAGAGTAACCTTCACCAACTAAGTCTTAGAAGCAAATCATGCGAACTTACTGAACAGTAAGGAACCTAGTCATATGTTCCAAAACCATACAAAACAGCAACCAAAATTTAATGGTGCTCCAAAAATCTAGAGAGGAAAATACAGACGAATTATTAATGAAATTCATAGTCCAAATAGCATTGACTCTGCTTGAGTCATTGTCTATATATTTATTAATTTACAAAACGAAACAAAGAGGGTGAAAAACATTTTTAACAATTGTAACGCACTTCTCTAAATCATGAGAGAGGGCTAAATCGTTGTCCGATAGAGCGATGGGCTAAACCAAATTAACATCGGTGTAGAGAATGCCCAAATGAAGTTCTCATTATACTAATGGCAAGAGATAAAAAAACATTAGCCGTGTGTTAAGTTAACTCAAGTAGTCATGTTGTTAAAAAGTTGACAATGATGGATTCAACCCAGATCTGTGACTGGGGGTGAGTGTCTGAAAAGTTTCAGCACTTCGTCCATTATCTCCTTGTGTTTGCTTTGGTTTTGCTTTGTATGCCCAGACGTGGGTCTCTTGCTCACTTTGCCACTGGATTCAAGCTAGCCTGGCTGATGAGGGTTGTTACCCCGAAACCGGTCCCAGGATGCTTGTTTCCGGTCCAGAGAAGACCTGGCTTGGCAGTTCAGGCTGGACTGTTCCCATGAGGCACAGGATCACGGCTGATTTTCAAATAGCTGGGTCTGAACTGGGGTGGTGAACTGAGCTAAAGAACGATGATGGATTCAACACAGATCTGTGACTGGGGGTGAGTGTCTGAAAAGTTTCAGCGCTCCGTCCATCATCTCCTTGTGTTTGCTTTGTTCACCCTAAGTTGGCAGGGTATGTCCAGACATGGGTCCCTTGCTGACTTTGACACTGGATTCAAGCTAACCTGGCTGATGAGGGGTGTTACCCCGAAACCGGTCCCAGGATGCTTATTTCCAGTCCAGGGAAGACCTGGCTTGGCACTTTGGGCTGGCCTGTTCCCATGAGGCACAGGGTCAAGACTGATTTGCATATAGCTGGGCCTGAACTGGGGTGGCGAAGTGAGCTAAAGAATGATGATGGCTTCCACCCAGATCTGTGACTGGGGGTGAGTGTCTGAAAAGTTTCAGCACTCCGTCCATCATCTCCTTGTGTTTGCTTTGTTCGCCCTAGGTTGGCAGGGTATTGCCAGACGTGGGTCCCTTGCTCACTTTGCCACTGGATTCAAGCTAGCCTGACTGATGAGGGGTGTTACCCGAAATCGGTCCCAGGATGCTTGTTTCCGGTCCAGGAAAGACCTGGCCTGTCAGTTCAGGCTGGACTGTTCCCATGAGGCACAGTGTCACAACTGATTTTCAAATAGCTGGGTCTGAACTGGGGTGGTGAACTGAGCTAAAGAACGATGATGGATTCAACACAGATCTGTGACTGGGGGTGAGTGTCTGAAAAGTTTCAGCGCTCCGTCCATCATCTCCTTGTGTTTGCTTTGTTCACCCTAAGTTGGCAGGGTATGTCCAGACATGGGTCCCTTGCTGACTTTGACACTGGATTCAAGCTAACCTGGCTGATGAGGGGTGTTTCCCCGAAACCGGTCCCAGGATGCTTGTTTCCAGTCCAGGGAAGGCCTGGCTTGGCAGTTCAGGCTGGACTGTTCCCATGAGGCACAGGGTCAAGACTGATTTGCATATAGCTGGGTCTGAACTGGGGTGGCGAATGAGCTAAAGAACGATGATGGATTCAACCCAGAACTGTGACTGTGGTGAGTGTCTGAAAAGTTTCAGCCCTCCGTCCATTATCATCTCCTTGTGTTTGCTTTGTGTTTGCTTTGTTCGCCCTAGGTTGGCAGGGTATGCCCAGACGTGGGTCCCTTGCTCACTTTGCCACCGGATTCAAGCTAGCCTGGCTGATGAGGGGTGTTACCCGAAATCGGTCCCAGGATGCTTGTTTCCGGTCCAGGAAAGACCTGGCCTGTCAGTTCGGGCTGGACTGTTCCCATGAGGCACAGTGTCACAACTGATTTGCATATAGCTGGGTCTGAACTGGGGTGGCGAAGTGAGCTAAAGAATGATGATGGCTTCCACCCAGATCTGTGACTGGGGGTGAGTGTCTGAAAAGTTTCAGCACTCCGTCCATCATCTCCTTGTGTTTGCTTTATATGATATACCACTCTAAAAGGGACTTATAAGTAAATTTAATATGCTAATCAGGGGCTTGCCAATGTTACCATGTTTTAAGGAGTGAGCACAAGCACTTTAGCTCTGGCTAGCAGTGGAAAAGTAGACAGAGTCCTAAGGCCAACAAAAACGAATTCAGCAAAAATAGGAGGAGTGAAGGCAAAAAAGCTTGGGGGTGACCCTGCAGAGAAGGCTAAGTCCAATAGTGGATTTATGAACAAGCATGTGCAGGCTTTTCTATGTGTATGCTCAAGTCCTTTGTTATGAGTAACACTTTCTTTTAGGAATTAAAAGGGGCCCATGTTCTGAACAAGCATGTTCTCTAAACAGGTTGCTTACTGTGCCCAAAGGGCAGTCTTATTGAGTCAAAACATGTTCTACCTGATCACTGAATTTCAGGTTTGTTTGTCCTGGATAAATAGGTCCCCCTCTCAGCAACTCTCTGCTACTACCCAGTAACAGAGCAGTCCGTAAACTCCATTTCATGGTCGCCAGCTTGTGATCTGCATCACATAATAGCAGCACTTGTGTTCCTTAAATACCACAAGCAAAGCTAGAGGATATAGGGTCAGATTGGCTTATTGTCCAATCTGGCAGTGCCAGAAGGGCTGTACCGACCGGTCAGAGAGTGGGCTATTGTTTGGCTATTTGCTGGCCTGTTTATGGTTTGATGGGCTGCTTTTTCTGCTGGTTTTCCTGGTATCACCACAGATATTGTGTGCACCAAGCACAAAGGCATGCACTCTTCCATACCGTGTGAACCCCCTATATGGAGTGTCTTACAAGTTTAAAAGTGCGCCGATTTGCAAATGTGGGCCACTTTTATTTTGGTACCCAGGCCTATTTTCCATCCGAGCCCGACTCTGGGAAGATATTCTGAATGCAGAGAACCCGATTTACCCCAGCCATCTCACTCCCTGGCACAATATGTTATGTAACCAGGAGTAAAGGTCGACACCAAGCAGGTCGGTCTGGCAGTGAAATATAGTTTTAGCAAAAACCCAGACTCATAAACAGGCCAATATCTAAGTCCGGCCTCTGGGGAGCACCCTACCCAGGTGGAATTCAAGGTCTGTGTCCTTTGGTGCTGTGTGATATCTTGAGGTGAAGCACATTTTCTAGCATATTTATATATTTCGCGTACTACAAGTGAAAGTTTAATATATTTGTGTGAACACAACATGGTATATTTGCGTTTATATATGAATTTTATGCAGTTAATTGATGGAAGACAAAGTGTGGGTTTTGGTTAATTAGTCAGAAACATATTTCATTGCAGAGTCCCTCGGTGTGGGAGGCGGGCGGGCGCGCGCGTGGCCGGCTGCAGCCAGCAGTGCGGGCCAGAGATATCCAGACCTTCAGGGCCGCGAGGCTGACAGGAACAGGTGGGCTCGCGGCGGGAGGTGCAGCCCGCAGCCACACCACGGGCTCGGTCTGGAATGTCCCTGGCAAAAATAAATCTAATTAAAGGACAGCATGCTCAACGGAGCCTCGTCTGACATGGATTCTACCGCCGCTCCGGTTTCCAAAATAGAATTCAGTCTTAGCGCGACTCTGCCGCCTCCCTGCCATGTCCTGCAAATATTACAGAATTACACCAATATTCAGAGAAATCAATTCACATTACAGGCTTTATCGTGTACTGCATTGCTTTTTATTTGGCATTTATACAGAGATTTCCTGCTTACTTAACAAGGCCCCAAAGTGCTTTTGGAATGGTAGAGTATGTACATCCTCCGTTGTGGAACATGGCTGGAAGAGTGTTGGTTGAGGTCTGTAGCATATGAGTAGTGTGTTTTGGTGTTGTATGTGAGTTTGGTCCAAGCATGTTGCAGCCGGCATGTAGCAGGGCATGGTTGATCGAGGTGAGATGTGAACGAGTGTGTGATAGAATTTGCCACTACAAAGCAATTGAGATCATTTAACCCCTTCGCTGCTAGGCCTTTTCCCCCCCTGTGCTAAGCCTTTTTTTGGCTATTTGGGGTAGTGCGCGCTTAGGCCCCTGTAACTTTTTGACCACATAAGGTATACACGCCAAATTTGCGTCCTTTTCTTCCAACTTCCAACATCATAGGGATTCTAAGGGAGCCCCGGGTTTGTGTATTCCCCTGGAGGGGTCCCAGAAATTAGTCAAAATACAGCGAAATTTTGTTTTTTTTGGGAAAAATGGGAAAAAAGGGCTGCAAATGAAAGCGTCTGGGTTTTTCCCTGCAAATGGTATCTAAAAAGCGTTTGTGGGGCTGAAATCACCATTTTCCCAGCTTTTAGGGAATGACAGACTTTTGTCAGAAAACCAACATTTTTAACACAGTTTTGGCATTTTTCTGGGACATAGCCTATTTTTGCTATTTTTTGTGCTTTCAACCTCCTTCCACTTAATGGTAGAAATGGGTATGATAGCAATAATGAATCCTGGAAAGATATACATTTTTGAAAAGTAGACAAAATTCTGAATTCAGCAAGGGGTCATTTGTGTAGATCCATCAAGGTTTCTTTATAGAAACGTACAGTTAAATATAGGAAAAATTGAAAATTAGTTGAAAAAAACAGACTTTTGTGTCAACGTTTTCACCTGTAACTTCTTCTAATTATGACAGCTCTTTGAAAGCAATATACCGTTACATCCGCTGGATCTTACTGGTTGTGGGGATATATAGGACTTGTAGGTTCACCAAGAACCCGACGAACCCAGAGTAAAAAACTGAGCAGCAATTTGCAATGGCTTTTTATTATGTACCGGGTATATAGCAATTATTGTGGGAAAATGTATACATGGAAAAATTGGTATGAACGACACCTATGTATTTCTGAAATGGGAACAAGTTATAGAGTTTAGAAACAGTAGATATTTGCACATTTTTGAAATTGGGAATACTCATACTAGCATGAGAATTATCGGTCATTTTTACACAATGTCTTTCATTTGGAAGGCAGAAATGCATCGAAAGTCAATAGGTAATAACAGTTGCTTTACAAATCTGAATTACCCTAAGTCTCCCGATAAAAATGGTACCTCACTTGTGTGGGTAGGCATAGTGCCCACGACAGGAAATGGCTCAAAACCCAATGTGAACACACCACATTTTCTCATTGAAAAATTACCCTTTTTTTGCAAAGTGCCTAGCTGTAGTTTTTGAACCCTAGCTCTCCCGGCACCTAGGGAAACCTAGCAAACCTATACATTTTTGAAAACTATACACCCAGGGGAATCCAGGATGGGGAGACTTGACTGCCTCCCACCAGGTTCTGTTACCCAGAATCCCTTGCAAACCTAAAAAATTGTCAAAAAATACACATTTTCCCCACATTTCTGTGCTGGAAAGTTCTGGAATCTGAGTGGATCCACAAATTTCCACCCACCCCGCGTTCCCCAAAGTGTTCCGAGAAAAATGGTACCTCACTTGTGTGGGTCGGCCTAGTGCCCGCGGCAGGAAACGGCGCAAAACGCAATGTGGACATACCTCAATTTCGCAGTGAAAAATGACCCTTTTTTGGCAAAGTGCCTAGCTGTAGTTTTTGAACCCTAGCTCTGCCGGCACCTAGGGAAACCTAGCAAACCTATACATTTTTGAAAACTAGACACCCAGGGGAATTCAGGATGGGGTGACTTGACTGCCTCCCACCAGGTTCTGTTACCCAGAATCCCTTGCAAACCTAAAAAATTGTCAAAAAAAATAAATTTTTCCCACATTTCTGTGCTGGAAAGTTCTGGAATCTGCGTGGAGCCACAAATTTCCACCCACCCCGTGTTCCTCAAAGTCTTCTGAGAAAAATGGTACCTCACTTGTGTGGGTTGGCCTAGTGCCCGCGACAGGAAACGGCGCAAAACGCTACGTGGACACACCTCAATTTCGCATTGAAAAATGACCCTTTTTTGGCAAAGTGCCTAGCTGTAGTTTTTGAACCATAGCTCTGCCGGCACCTAGGGAAACCTAGCAACCCTATACATTTTTGAAAACTAGACACCCAGGGGAATCCAGGATGGGGTGACTTGACTGCCTCCCACCAGGTTCTGTTACCCAGAATCCCTTGCAAACCTAAAAATTGTCAAAACAAACACATTTTCCCCACATTTCTGTGCTGGAAAGTTCTGGAATCTGCGTGGATCCACAAATTTCCATGCACCCCGCGTTCCCCCAGGTCTCCCGATAAAAATGGTACCTCACTTGCGTGGGTTGGCCTAGTGCCCGCGACAGGAAACGGCGCAAAACGCAATGTGGACATACCTCAATTTCGCAGTGAAAAATGACCCTTTTTTGGCAAAGTGCCTAGCTGTAGTTTTTGAACCCTAGCTCTCCCGGCACCTAGGGAAACCTAGCAAACCTATACATTTTTGAAAACTAGACACCCAGGGGAATCCAGGATGGGGAGACTTGACTGCCTCCCACCAGGTTCTGTTACCCAGAATCCCTTGCAAACCTAAAAAATTGTCAAAAAATACACATTTTCCCCACATTTCTGTGCTGGAAAGTTCTGGAATCTGAGTGGATCCACAAATTTCCAACCACCCCGCGTTCCCCAAAGTGTTCCGAGAAAAATGGTACCTCACTTGTGTGGGTCGGCCTAGTGCCCGCGGCAGGAAACGGCGCAAAACGCAATGTGGACATACCTCAATTTCGCAGTGAAAAATGACCCTTTTTTGGCAAAGTGCCTAGCTGTAGTTTTTGAACCCTAGCTCTGCCGGCACCTAGGAAAACCTAGCAAACCTATACATTTTTGAAAACTAGATACCCAGGGGAATTCAGGATGGGGTGACTTGACTGCCTCCCACCAGGTTCTGTTACCCAGAATCCCTTGCAAACCTAAAGAATTGTCCAAAAAAACACATTTTCCCCACATTTCTGTGCTGGAAAGTTCTGGAATCTGCGTGGAGCCACAAATTTCCACCCACCCCGTGTTCCCCAAAGTCTTCCGAGAAAAATGGTACCTCACTTGTGTGGGTTGGCCTAGTGCCCGCGACAGGAAACGGCGCAAAACGCAACGTGGACACACCTCAATTTCGCAGTGAAAAATGACCCTTTTTTGGCAAAGTGCCTAGCTGTAGTTTTTGAACCATAGCTCTGCCGGCACCTAGGGAAACCTAGCAACCCTATACATTTTTGAAAACTAGACACCCAGGGGAATCCAGGATGGGGTGACTTGACTGCCTCCCACCAGGTTCTGTTACCCAGAATCCCTTGCAAACCTAAACAATTGTCAAAAAAACACATTTTCCCCACATTTCTGTGCTGGAAAGTTCTGGAATCTGCGTGGAGCCACAAATTTCCACCCACCCCGCGTTCCCCCAGGTCTCCCGATAAAAATGGTACCTCACTTGCATGGGTTGGCCTAGTGCCCGCGACAGGAAACGGCGCAAAACGCAATGTGGACAAACCTCAATTTCGCAGTGAAAAATGACCCTTTTTGGCAAAGTGCCTAGCTGTAGTTTTTGAACCCTAGTTCTGCCGGCACCTAGGGAAACCTAGCAAACCTATACATTTTTAAAAACTAGACACCCAGGGGAATCCAGGATGGGGTGACTTGACTGCCTCCCACCAGGTTCTGTTACCCAGAATCCCTTGCAAACCTAAAAAATTGTCCAAAAAAAACACATTTTCCCCACATTTCTGTGCTGGAAAGTTCTGGAATCTGCGTAGAACCACAAATTTCCACCCACCCCGCGTTCCCCCAGGTCTCCCGATAAAAATGGTACCTCACTTGCGTGGGTTGGCCTAGTGCCCGCGACAGGAAACGGCACAAAACGCAATGTGGACAGACCTCAATTTCGCAGTGAAAAATGACCCTTTTTTGGCAAAGTGCCTAGCTGTAGTTTTTGAACCCTAGCTCTGCCGGCACCTAGGGAAACCTAGCAAACCTATACATTTTTGAAAACTAGACACCCAGGGGAATCCAGGATGGGGTGACTTGACTGCCTCCCACCAGGTTCTGTTACCCAGAATCCCTTGCAAACCTAAACAATTGTCAAAAAAAACACATTTTCCCCACATTTCTGTGGTGGAAAGTTCTGGAATCTGCGTTGATCCACAAATTTCCACCCACCCCGCGTTCCCCCAGGTCTCCCGATAAAAATGGTACCTCACTTGCGTGGGTGGGTCAAAGACCGGCGACAGGCAAAGGCCCAAAAGCTATTGAGGCGACATCAAAATTACCTATCACAAACCAACCTGGTTTTGCATGGGGGTCCCATGAGTTTTTGGCCCGGGCTCAGCATCCATGTAGGGAAACCTACCTAACCCATACATTTCTGGAAACTAGACACCCGGGGAGTCCAGCGAGGTATGGCTTGCGTGGGTCCCCCATCATTCTCCTACCCATAGTCCCCTGCAAACCTCAAATTTCGCTGAAAAATCCACTTTTTCTCACATTTCTGTGTGGGAAATTTCTGGAATCTGCGTGGATGGACAAATTTCCTCCCACCCAGCGTTCCCCCAGGTCTCCCGATAAAAATGGTACCTCACTTGCGTGGGTGGGTGAAGGACCCGCGACAGGCAAGGCCCCAAAAGCTATTGAGGCGACATCAAAATTACATATCACAAACCAACCTGGTTTTGCATGGGGGCCCCATGAGTTTTTGGCCCGGGGCTCGGCATCCATGTAGGGAAACCTACCTAACCCATATATTTCTGGAAACTAGACACCCGGGGAGTCCAGCGAGGTATGGCTTGCGTGGGTCCCCCATCATTCTCCTACCCAGAATCCCCTACAAACCTCAAATTTCGCCGGAAAATTCACTTTTTTGTCAAATTTCTGTGTAGGAAAGTTCTGGAATCTGCGTGGATCCACAAATTTCCTCCCACCCAGCGTTCCCCCAGGTCTCCCGATAAAAATGGTACCTCACTTGTGTGGGTAGGCATAGTGGCTGCGACAGGAAATGGCCCAAATCGTACTGTGGAGACTTCAAAATTACCTATAGCAAAACTACCTCACTTGTGTGGGTGGGCCAAAGGCCTGTGGCTAGGAAGAGCCCAAAACATAGAGATTTAGAGTATAGCACCGAGAATTCTAAGCGCTACATTTTTAAAAAATAAGTTTTTAGCCAATTCTGCTTTGGACACTCACACAAGTGAGGTATCATTTTACTCAGGAGAACAAGGAGAACGCTGGGTGGTAGGACATTTGTGCCGGCACGGTGATTCCACACACAAATATGTGGAAAATGTGTATTTTTCAACTAAATTTGAGGTTTGCATGGCATTCTGGGTAGGAAAACGTTGGGGGATCCACGCAAGCCATACCTCATTGGACTCCCCCGGGTGTCTAGTTTTCAGAAATGTTTGGGTTTGGTACTTTCCCAAGATGGCCGCCGAGCCCGGGGCCAAAATCTCAGGTGCCCCCCCCCAAACCAGGTAGTATTGCTATAGGTAATTTTGAAGTCTCCACAGTACGATTTGGGCCATTTCCTGTTGCAGCCACTATGCCTACCCACACAAGTGAGGTACCATTTTTATCGGGAGACCTGGGGGAACGCTGGGTGGGAGGAAATTTGTGGATCCACGCAGATTCCAGAACTTTCCCACACAGAAATTTGACAAAAAGTGAATTTTCCGGCGAAATTTGAGGTTTGCAGGGGATTCCGGGTAGGAGAATGATGGGGGACCCACGCAAGCCATACCTCGCTGGACTCCCCGGGTGTCTAGTTTCCAGAAATATATGGGTTAGGTAGGTTTCCCTACATGGATGCCGAGCCCCGGGCCAAAACTCATGGGACCCCCATGCAAAACCAGGTTGGTTTGTGATAGGTAATTTTGATGTCGCCTCAATAGCTTTTGGGGCCTTGCCTGTCGCGATTCCTTCACCCACCCACGCAAGTGAGGTACCATTTTTATCGGGAGACCTGGGGGAACGCTGGGTGGGAGGAAATTTGTCCATCCACGCAGATTCCAGAAATTTCCCACACAGAAATGTGAGAAAAAAGTGGATTTTTCAGCGAAATTTGAGGTTTGCAGGGGATTATGGGTAGGAGAATGATGGGGGACCCACGCAAGCCATACCTCGCTGGACTCCCCCGGGTGTCTAGTTTCCAGAAATGTATGGGTCAGGTAGATTTCCCTACATGGATGCCGAGCCCCGGGCCAAAAAGTCATGGGACCCCCCATGCAAAACCAGGTTGGTTTGTGATAGGTAATTTTGATGTCACATCAATAGGTTTTGGGCCATTCCCTGCCGCAGGTACTTGGCCCACCCATACAAGTGAGGTACCATTTCTATTGGGATACTTGGAGAAATGCTGGGGGTTGGAAATTTGATGTTACTTTCTGCAGTGTGAAAATTTGGGCACAAAAATGCAAGGAAAATGTCAGTCACATTTTGAGGTTTGCAGGACATTGTGGGTAAGATAACTTGTTGGGATCCACAAGAGAGACATCACCATGCACTCCCATGGGTGTTTAGTTTACAACAAAAACTACAGTTGTTAGGTTATTCTTAAATGAAATGTACAGGTTGGCAGAGAGACAAAACAGACAAAGATTACTGCACCGCCATCTATTCCTCAAACATACACCCATACTGGTTGGATTTGGCACGAGGGCGAGTGATGGTTCAGTATATAAAATTGTATTAACAAGAGATTTCACAAAAATGAAATGCACTGTCAATAGTTGAATGGACAAAAAACTGAACCAGTGACTCGCAGCTCGTGAGCTGTAAAGCCACTTCAAGGCACCAACCGCTTTACAGGCCATTCACACACCTTTCATACATGATACACACAAGACCATTCACACCACCAGGCACAAAACCAACACATTACATTAACAAAAACAGAAAAGACACATTTTTATGCACAACCACCTATTCCTCAAGCACACATACATACTGGTTGGATTTGGCACGAGGGTGAGTGATGGTTCAGTATATACAGTTGTATTAACCAGAGATTTCACAAAAATGAAATGCACTGTTACTTGAAAGGACAAGAAACTGAACCATTGACTCACAGCTCGTGAGCTGTAAAGCCACGACAAGGCACCAACCTCTTTACAGGCCATTCATACACCTTTCATACGTGTGACACATACAAAACCATTCACGCCAGCCGCAGGCCCAGCACATTACAACACTCACACCAGCAGACAGCGCCATTCAAGGGCCCATCACTTTCACACGCCCACATTCCTGACACAGCAACCACACCAGCTCACGGATTGCGTTGAGTGGCGTTTGGCTAGCAGTGTGTGTAGTGACCAGCAGCTAGTCACTACTCGCACACCGCCAGCCGAGCGCCAGTCCACGCACACTGCCAGCCAAGCGCCAGTCCACGCACACCGCCAGCCACGCGCCATCCACGCACACAGCCAGCCAAGCGCCAGTCCACGCACACTGCCAGCCAAGCGCCAGTCCACGCACACTGCCAGCCAAGCGCCCGTCCACGTACACCGCCAGCCAAGCACCAATCAAAACACACCGCCAGCCAAGCACCAATCAAAACACACCGCCACTCCACGCACACCGCCAGCCAAGCGCCAGTGCAAACACACCGCCAGACAAGCGCCAGTCCACGCACACCGCCAGCCAAGCGCCAGTCCACGCACACCGCCAGCCAAGCACCAGTACAAACACACCGCCAGCCAAGCGCCAGTCCACACACACCGCCAGCCAAGCGCCAGTACAAACACACCGCCAGCCAAGCGCCAGTCCACGCACACCACCAGCCAAGCGCCAATCCAAACACACCGCCAGCCAAACGCCAGACTACGCACACTGCCACTCAAGCGCCACTCCACGCACACCGCCATCACATTTAGGATTTTTTTTAATAAAAATAAGAAAACACAAACAAATTGCAAATAGATACAAATCTACTAACACAACATCTGAAACTCAATACACTACACAAATGCCAACCTTGAAACTCAACCAAAAATATTAAACAATAGAGGCCAGGCAGTTCACTTTACCACTCATGGATGCTCCCAAAAATTATTTTGCGTGTGGTACATTCTAAAACAAGCAGGCACACACAGCCCAGGGTTAGAAGGACACTCAGGGCAGTACATGCAAGTCTCCTTCCGCATACCTCTTCGCCAACAGACTCTACATCTCCTACTGGGAAAGTCTTTTGAGGGTGTGGGAGGAATGTGATCAGGAAAGTGGCGATCTTTCAATCTAGCAACATCCTCCACCAATCCAACTCTAGGAACACTTGCCTGTTCCACTAAAACAAGGCTGCCTATTACAGACTCTTGAAACTTAGCAAAAGTCATCTTTGACTCAGGACAAGAATCCTGGAACACAACAAAAGCATTAAAGGTTGCCAAGTGGAAAAGATGGATAGCCAATTTCTTGTACCAAATGTAAGCCTTACGAAGAGCAGCGTAAGGTTCCAACCTCTGATCTACTCTGTCAACACCACCCATGTGCTTATTATAGTCTAAAATGCACACAGGTTTGCGCGCTTCAGCAACCTGACCCCAAACAGTCACAGGTGCAGTGCTTTCATCATGGATGGTAGACAGCATGTAGACATCTCTCCTGTCTGAAAACTTCACAACTAGAAGCTCCTCGCAACGCAACGCACTGCACTGTCCCCGCACAAGCTTTTTACAAACAAGTTCTTTTGGGAAACCTTTACGGTTAGAGCGGATTGTGCCACAAGCAACAGTGTCCACTTTGGCCAATTCCCTGAACAACCGCACACCAGTGTAGAAGTTATCTACATATAAATGGTGGCCTTTGTTAAAAAATCCTCTTCCAAGTTCCCACACAATTTTCTCAGTCTTTCCAAAAGTGGACGGACAACCAGGGGGGTTAATACTGGAATCCTTACCGGTGTACACTCTGAAATTAGAGACATATCCAGTCCTACTGTCACACAGCATATACAGCTTAATTCCATAGCGTGCCCTCTTACTAGGAATGTATTGCCTAAAAACCAAGCGGCCCTTGAACAACACCAAAGACTCATCCACTGCAATTTCTTTCCCTGGAGCATAGATCTCAGAAAATCAATCAACAAAGTGATCAATGACAGGCCGAATCTTAAAAAGACGGTCACATTCAGGGTGATCTCGTGGCAACGCTAAACCATTATCGACAAAATGCATCATCCGAAGCAGAAGCAAATACCTATCACGACTCATGACTGCCGGAAAAATAGCAGTTGCCATCAAGGGACTAGTAGACCAATATGAAGACATTGATGGCTTCCTTAGCAAGCCCATCAAAAAAGTTAAACCCAAGAACTTCTTCATCTCTTCCAGAATTGTGGGAGTCCACCGGGTAGCTCTAGAGTGGGGCTTAAGACTGGCACTGTTGTCCCTCAAAAACTGTTCGGCATACAAATTAGTCTGCTCAACAATCTCTGCCAAAAACACATCGTCCATAAACAACTGAAAAAAATGTATTGGCAAAAAGTTTTCAGTATTCACTCTACACCCTGGAACACCAGTAAAGTCTGGCAATGCCGGCTGCACCATGCCTGGGGCAACCCAGAGGTCAGCACTTTCAACGGGAAGCCTTGCAGCCCCATGCCGCAGCCCAGGTGCCTCTTGCCGCACTATACCAACGGGAAGCCTTGCTGCCCCAGATGCCTCTTGCCGCACTATATCAACGGGAAGCCTTGCAGCCGCAGGCTGCAGCCCAGATGCCTCTTGCCGCACTACACCAACGGAAAGCCTTGCAGCCCCAGGCTGCAGCCCAGATGCCTCTTGCCGCACTATCGGCACATCAATGTCCTCCTCTAACACAGGCACTTCATCCGCACTAAGAGTATCTTCAGTATCCGATGATTCCATGTGGAGAGAAAACTCACTGCCTGAATCGTCCCCTGCCTCCTCTGCCTCAGATGCAGAGTCAGTCTCTGAACCATGGTCAGAGGAAGACTCAAAAAGCACACCAACAACCTGCTGAGCAGTAATCCTGCGGCTAGCCATTATCCTTACTAAGAAAGGAGACTGCACAAACAAGTCAACAACAACCAACACTGTGCAAAGCAAGTAGGTAAAAAAATGTGTGCCTTTATCACAAAGATCTATATACTCAAAAACTATACAATTCAATTACAAGAGATAGCTACACTCACCAGCACCTACTCTGCAGAGACACAGAGAAAAACGATATCCCACTAGAAAGAAAAAAAACAAAACCAATTACTCACAAGACAACAAAATACACATCGAGCACAAATGCAAAATGTTTTTGACACTCAAAAAACAGAAGCCAAACATACTGCTATTATTACACCATTTGCAAAAAACAAATTCATGCAGAGAAATGAAACTCATTTACATTGTACAAAAAACTCTCTTACCAAACACGTGCAACTACACAAACAGCAGAGCCACCAGTAACGAAACCGCAACCTGGAACAGTCTAAAGAGCAAAAGCCTTCAACTAGAACAAAAAAGGAGAAATAAAGCATTACAATTGCAATTCACAAAAAATAAAACAATTAACATTATAACACGCTATGTTACTACCCAAATGGTCAATCGGCCAGATGGGCCTTCAAATAGGGCTGAGAAAAATAGGGGGTGATCTTGCCCAAGGGATCGGGTGAGGTTGTCTGCCAGGCCAATCTGCCCCCCCAGGTGGGGCAGAAAACAGCAGACAGAAATTTGCCCCCTTGCAAAAGTAATAAATCCCTGGTGCCTAGTGGGGTTTTCTGCCCCCCCCCCCCGGGGGCAGAAAGGGCAAAAAACTAGGCTGATCTGCCCCCAGGGGGGGCAGAATACACATATAAAAAAATCTGCCCCCTGGAAGCGACCCTTGCCCAAGGGGTCGCTTCCATTTTTATTTAAACTACTTCCCTGGTGTCTAGTGGGCGTTTCTGCCCCCCCCACTGGGGTCAGAAAGGCAAAAAAACAGGCCGATCTGCCCCCAGGGGGGGCAGAATTCTCATCACAAAATAAAATGGCCCCCTGGAAGTGACCCTTGCCCAAGGGGTCACTCCCATCACAATTTAAAGAAACTCCCTGGTGTCTAGTGGGGGTTTCTGCCCCCTTGGGGCAGAAAGGCCAAAAAAGGGGCAATCTGCCCCAGGGGGGGCAGAATGTCCAAACAAAGAAAAATGCCTCCCCTGGAAGCGACCCTTGCCCAAGGGGTCGCTTCCATTTCATTTAAAAAAGGAATCCCTGGATCTAGTGGGCTTTTCTGCCCCCCTGGATCCAAAACGGCCGAAAAACGGTCGATCTGTCCCCAGGGGGCAGAAAAGTCTTCATAAAATGTAGGCCCTCTAGGAAGCGACCCTTGGCCAAGGGGTCGCTTCCATTTCATAAAAAAAGAATCCCTGGATCTAGTGGGCTTTTCTGCCCCCTGGATCCAAAAACGCCGAAAAACAGTTGATCTGTCCCCAGGGGGGCAGAAAAGTCTTTAGAAAATGTTGGCCCCCTAGGAAGCGACCCTTGCCCAAGGGGTCGCTTCCTTTATTTTTAAAAAAACATCCCTGGTGTCTAGTGGGGCATTCCTGCTCCACGATCGCGACGCTGTGCGCGATCGTGAAGCAGGAATGCCTCTGCATTGAGACATCAGGGGAGGGGAAATACTCTTTCCTCTCCCCCGATGCCTCAAGGCATCCTGTTACAGCCTCCCCGCCCCACCGCACCAACAAACACTCACCCTCCCTCTGGACGCGCTGGAAAGAAATGATTTCCAGCGCGTCCAGCGCTTCCTGATGACGTCGGCGCGCGCTGTGCGCGCTGACGTCATGGGGAAGCGTGGGGGGGGGCCGGGGGTGGCAGCGGAAACTCTTCCGCTGCCATCCCCCTCTGTGGGGGCAAGATCGATGCCCCAGGGGGAGCGCCAGCGCTTCCCCCAGGGGCTGTGCTCATGACGGAGCGGTTCCGTCATAAGCACAGCCCAACCGATGCTCATGACGGAACCGCTCCGTCATGAGCATCGAAGGGGTTAAGGGAGTAGTCAGGTCTTTATTGCTTCTCTGAATTTGAGGTGGTTGCTGGTTGGCCTTATTTTGTTCGGGAGGGTGGTCTAGTGCTCGTTTGCCTGTATAGAGAAAGGGCTCCTTCCAGCACGGGTTCTGTTGCCTTGTGGCATGATCAAGAGCAGGGATGTTCTGGATCTGAGGTCATCCTTTGGCTGTGGGTGTGAGTCTGGAGTCTAAGGGGATTAGTATACACCTAGACTTGGAATTACTGGCACTAAAAGGCGTGAGAATCCCAGCATCAGTCTGTGAGCTCACAACTTCTGCTGATGACTTAATTCAGAGCTGATATGAAATTCCCCAACAAATTGCTGAATGAGGCAGCTTGTGCTGTGTGCAGGCTGCTATTGGTAATATATATGTACTGCTACATAATAAGAGATCAAACTGCAGTCCTGAACCTGGCCACGCGAACAATTACACATCGTGCTGTGGATGGAAACACGTTTTTGTTCTTACAAAAAATAGAAATGTTTTATGCAGTATTGTGAAAGTGCTGCAAAGAAGTGTTTCTCTTGTACATCCAGAGTACCAGCTTCAAGCTCGCCACTGTAAGACGATCAAATGTATTGACATCCATTGTGACGTTTGATGCCGCCATCAGTGTTGCCACAAATAGGCTAAGAATACACAATGGATATTGAAGTTGATGGTAACTTCTTTAGGGATGCACGTTGATGCTACTGATGCCATGTACAAGGGCTTTACATGGATGCAGTGAGATACCATGTTATTACGTAAACCAGCGTCTATGCGCTTTACAATCGGCCATGCTTTAGGTAGAATACTGACCTTGCTCAGACTAAGGGGTCCTTTAAAAGGTGCAACTTTGTCACACTAAGGTGCCACATACACAAGTGGGTCACATATAACCCAGTATTACATCTGCCTGCAGATACAGGCATCAATGAGCCCGGGGAAGGCTCCTGATCACTGGGTAATGGGGAATAATGTGTTGTCATTATGTTTCTGCACTGATGTTTTTCCCCATTTACTAACTTACTCAATTTCACTTGAGCTAAAAGTGTTTTATTCAGCATCCTCTGTGACATTTTCTTTGAATCTTTTAGTTCAATGCAGTTACTGTAACTATTTTCACCCGATTAATATAGCAATTTGTTGCATTGTAACCTTCTATGCTTATATGTAAAACACACTAATACCTTTAAGATACAGCAGTTTTGTAAAAACACGAAATAAACTAAACAAATAGATAAGCTGCTGGCACTCGTGCTGACATTTGGTTTGGTGTTTGTGAGTCAGTGTGTTCACCTTAAGGTGGTATTGTTACCTGTAGAGTACTTTACTCTGTCTGTATGCTCTGTTTGTATGTCTGTTGACTTTGCTCTTCCATAGTTTCTTGAGTTTGAATGAGTTTTACCTTTTCATACTGTAGTGTTGAGATAGTTGTGTTTTTAGAGAGTGCACCTTTGTATTTTGCACAGGTGATGTGGCATGGGAGAAGGGGCATTATTGCATATGCATGGCTCAATGTTCCTCTGTTTGGCTGATATTGGAGTCGCCAGATCTTACGTCTTTGTAGTAGTCCATTTCATGATAGATGTAGTCATTTGTGTGCGCTAAGGCCCATGCTACCATTAGTGTCATCTTCGTGATTTATGGGGCCCTGGGGGAAACATAATTTGAGGCCTCTGTTCAGAGCAGCTTTCCATTTTATTACCTTTAGTCTGCTAATTCAAATTGAATGATGCTGAATAATGTTGAATTATACTTTAGACTTTCAGAAACAGGGTTCTACCAAAAACAAGTGAAACGTATCTTGGCTATGGCCCCAGAAATCCTCAAGATGACACGTAGCAGAGAGAAACAGAGTCCGAAGAAGAGGTAGATAGAGAGAAAGGGAGAAATGGAAGAAGAGAAATAGAAAACAGTGGAGACAATTCACGTTCCCAGGGGGTCCCTTAGAAGGTGGGGGACCTGGGCATTTTCCCCCTTTGCCCATGCCTTAAAACGTCTCTGGCTATCATATTCATGAAATTACAGGGAAATGACTTCACCAATAACTTTTCACTAACTCACTTCCATTATCATGCTTGATTCAGTTCCAAACTATCTGCACCTGAAAAGATGAATAGCTCCTAAATTATACAACAACTTTTAATATTCTTCCACATAAGAGAAACACTATAAAGATGAGCGCGAGGCTCACTCTTAGTATGCCATTTGAGGCCTGCACTTCTAGGCCCACTGATATTTGCTTTTAAAAACCCCCTTATGAAAAGTAATAAAATGCATGTTGTTCTGGCCTGCCTTCTCTTCAAACTGCATGGATTTAGATCTTATGCTGTTCTCCAAGACGTTTATGCGATTTTCCACTGATCCAAGGCCAACGCAAACAAAACAAAACCTTGTCCTCAAACGTTCACTTTTCTGCAAAATGAAAGCACTATTTACATTGACATCTCGCAGAATGTTTTGATAATCCTGTTACTGTCAGAACTGTTAGCTGTGATATTTTTCACCTCTTCAAGGGCAAGCACTAAAATCCAGGAGGGAAATGCTGAACAATTACTGACAGCAATTTACTAAATGAAATATTTCAGATGTGAAAGCTGCACATTCTTGACAAAGCAAAAGCAGAACCATGAACAAAATTTGAAAGGAACTTAAAACTTGATCTTTCCACAAAATATACAAAATCAACTGTGTAAAAGTGAATTAATGATATTAACACAATATTTCGGGTCTGTTCTTTAGAATATATGTTCTGTCCTATGGAATATATGTTGCAAAACATCTCAACCATGAATAAATATCTCACTGCAACAAATTCCTGCTGTACCCCAAATATGCTAGGACTGGATTTGGAATAGTAAATTAGCAGGGAGTGTGATTGGCTGGATTTATGCATCAATTAGAGGCTGACTTTTTTTTTTAGGGAGTTTATGTAAAATTGAAATGTCAATCTATATTTTCAAATCTATTTTGCAGAATATGCTTTGCTGTCTGTGTTTACACATGGGACAGAGAAATGCGGCACACACAGCAGATTTGTAGTTGGCATACTTCTTACTCTGTGAGGGTCCATTTGGTTGCATCACTACAGAAATGTCATCTGATATAAATATTGTGTTCTGTGTATAGTTTATGTCAAACAAAAACGGAAACCCAGCTTTAGTGAAAAAAGGGGCTAACCCTCCCTTTGGAAAACCAATAGGTTTTTTGTAAAACCCTTACCCACCAGGGTTACCCCTTGGTGGCATGCTTCATCATCGGGTCCATCCCGTTCCGCTGCGGAGCGGGGCATGCTGCGACCTACAGACTACACGGGAGCACCTTAGTTATGTATACAATTATAATGGTGTTTGGGAAAGGAGTGGGGGATAGAGTGAGTCTTAAAAATACCTGGCTAGTAGGTATATCCTATTTATTCTGACCGCTAGTCGGTATGATTAAAAAAGGTGAAAGGTTAGGGAACCAAGTTATAATGTACTTAGTCTCCTAACAGGTCAACATGTTTCAAGCCGTGCCCCTATTTACTTTTCGTCAGGACCTAGGGAACTAAGTTCAAATAAACGACATATGCAGCACTGGTCTGGTATCATTCAATCTTTCTAGGCACTTCTGGCGTCTATTCCACTTACTTTCATCTACCTGGCCTATACGTCAGACATCCTTTCAGCAAGTAGTGTTTGTCAGTCCTGAGCAGGCACTATTTACCTAATACAATATTTTTGAATTTCAATTTATATCTAGTGCATCAATAACCTAATGATATGTGTATTTGTGCTGGTACTTTATTTTCAAACTCAGGCACAATGTCAATTTGCATTAAAGGCCACGTGCGTGAACTTCTGAAAAAACACTACATGAATTTAACTTTTGCTTGCTATAGTGATGTTCATTTTCGAGGTGTTAACTTTTTACAAGGGTAGTGACGACGAGCATATAGGTCTTTCTTGACCCTAAGGCAAGCAGAGGTGTCAACCAATTTATGAGCCTTAGTGGAAGGAAGGGAAAGTTTATGACCTACAGATTAAAGATTACAGATTACCTCAAATTACCTGGTGATAATACAATTGGAGAACATACGTATCTGTCAGATGTTCTCAGGCAGTTTGGTTGATTGTTGTGAGTTCTGGCAACCTTTCACAATAAGTGCATACACACAACAAATACACTCTTATTTTTAAAGGCTTTATTTGAAGCCAGTTTTAGTACTGGATAAATGCTAGACTATGATTGCAGAAATCAGTGAAAATATTCTGAATGCAAAAATGCAGGATGTAAATGTTATGACAGCAAACGACATATTGTACAGTGCATTTTTTAAGATCCCTACATACCTAATCAATAGCACGAACGGTTTGTCGTAATCTGGTTTTGTGTATTTAATTGTCAACACACATGCATGCCTGAGCTTCATCTAGTTTTCTAGTTCTAGATGTACCTGCACGGTGATGCTGCATTATGCATGCCTGAGCTTCATCTAGTTTTCTAGTTCTAGATGTACCTGCACGGTGATGCCGCATTATGCATGCCTGAGCTTCATCTAGTTTTCTAGTTCTAGATGTACCTGCACGGTGATGCTGCATTATGCATGCCTGAGCTTCATCTAGTTTTCTAGTTCTAGATGTACCTGCACAGTGATGCCGCATTATGCATGCCTGAGCTTCATCTAGTTTTCTAGTTCTAGATGTACCTGCACGGTGATGCTGCATTATGCATGCCTGAGCTTCATCTAGTTTTCTAGTTCTAGATGTACCTGCACGGTGATGCTGCATTATGCATGCCTGAGCTTCATCTAGTTTTCTAGTTCTAGATGTACCTGCACGGTGATGCTGCATTATGCATGCCTGAGCTTCATCTAGTTTTCTAGTTCTAGATGTACCTGCACGGTGATGCTGCATTATGCATGCCTGAGCTTCATCTAGTTTTCTAGTTCTAGATGTACCTGCACGGTGATGCCGCATTATGCATGCCTGAGCTTCATCTAGTTTTCTAGTTCTAGATGTACCTGCACGGTGATGCCGAATTATGCATGCCTGAGCTTCATCTAGTTTTCTAGTTCTAGATGTACCTGCACGGTGATGCTGCATTATGCATGCCTGAGCTTCATCTAGTTTTCTAGTTCTAGATGTACCTGCACGGTGATGCTGCATTATGCATGCCTGAGCTTCATCTAGTTTTCTAGTTCTAGATGTACCTGCACGGTGATGCCGCATTATTTGTCTGCAGAAGGATTATGATGATATGAGGACCTTAGTGTGGTGCGCTTAAAGCCCCGCTGCACTGTTGCTTTGTGTAATGGAATCGAAGTCGATCTTTCTCAAGGAAAGGGCTTTGAACAGTTCATTTATGGCGTCTAGATTTTTTGTTTCGAGGAAAATAAACCTCATAAATATGGAATCAGGTGGAGGAAATAATATGGGGATTCACTTGCAAATTCATGTTAAAGTCTAAAGCTGCAATGCTTTTTCCTAAGCACCAACTATTCAAATGCATGCATGAATATATGAACTAGAAGATGACTGTTGAATATATGATAAATATAATACACATTGTTGCATGCACAATAATTAAAATAAATGCATCAGCTATTGAAATGAGCAACGACTTATATGGCCTGAGGCCTCAATGAGCAACTAAGCAAAAGCAGGATATGGGGAGCTCCTAAAAGATATATAGGGCAAAATATATAACACGGGAATTGACAATAATTGAGTGAAACTGTCATTAAGACATGTCTGGTTCAGAAAGGTTTTTGCATTTATATTTATTTTCAGGATATATTAGTAATAATATGTCTTTTTGGGCCTTTATAATAGCTTCCTTTGATGCCTCTCCCTGTGATGTTACTGATTATGTTAATTAGCATATACCTGCTTAGTGGGCTGCGCAAAGATTCACAGTCCACCCTGTGCCACTTTTCTAAGCAAGTGCACCACTGTCCGCGAGCATGCCACAATGAGAGGTCTTCTGTATAAATACAAAAAAGCATTAACACAATCCTTCAGTGTGGCCTACTTAAAATGACACCGCAAATAAGGACTTTACATTCTATCATGTCTACACATTTTCTGCCTAACTCTTAATGCAGACAGTGCATCACCTCCAACTTTACTAATGGGTTTCCAGTATTATTGCCCAAGCAGAGGGCAGATTAAGGACCCTCGTAAATATAAATTCGAAAACAACTTTAGCCCCCATATTCTAAAGGTTTTGTGATCTTGAGCTCCTCATTGCACTCTCATTTGTGCACATGCCACAATTCCTATTGAACTACTACATCTTCCTCTCTAAAATAATACTACCTGGCATGTTGTTAATTAACACATTGGCCTGAAAGTTTCAGTATTGACCGCAAGTGAATTTAAAAACTCTGTCTACCCATCCTGCCCACCCTCCCAAGTATTTTAAATATTATTTTCACATCAGGTGACTTAAAGTTAACATGGTTGATGTTCATTTAATGCCTAGCCCGCACCTGTAGTTGATTTGAGGCCACAACTACCACCATCATTAGGGTGACCACCTCCCTCCAGGTGATTATGGACACTGTTTCCAATCCTGGACAATTGTGTGGTAGCCTAATGCATTCTGGGTGTTGTAGTCTTTTTTTCTTCCATTGAACAAATTACACTAACATACCTGAAATCAGTGACTTGTAGATGAAAAATTTACGACTGGAGACAGTGCAATAATCTGGAGTGTGCTGGTCACCTTAACTGTCATCAATTACCATTTGGCTGAATGCGGTGCCTCATCCAGGTCACATGCTTTTTCACAAATCATTTTATTCAGATAATGGGCAAGTTCTATGATGTGTGATTTTAAGTCTTGCTGACAAAGCTTTAGTTTCATGATGCATGCCCTATTGTAGATCAAACCATGTTCAGAAAATGGGGGCTCTCAACATGTTCATTGCATTTTATCTCCATTTTACGACCAATGTCAATACATATCTGGTTTGTTTCCCTGCTGGAAAAGAGTGCATTTTTAGTGCTCATGCCATGTAAGAGAGAATAATAAAGAAGAGAGTGCAGGCAGCAAATGTATAGAGTACACCAACAAGAAGGACAACTGAAGCCTTTTGCACTGCACTGACTAAATGGTTTGAAGCTTATTATGCACATGTTGTCCAGCTCCACAGGTCAGTTGTCCACAGTACGAATATACACTTGATTATAATACAAAGTGGAGAGGCAACATAAGCAATATAATCAATAATTCGTAATTGCTTTCAGAGTCCAATAATTCAACGTAGCTTCCGATGCTTCAGTCCTTGTAGAACAATTATTTATTTCATTTAAACCCTTGACCATAAAATAAGATGACATGTTTCACGTCCACATTGTGGAACTTCTAAGAAGAGTAGAATACAGATGTACCCATACCCTGAATTTAGACTGGATTTTGTCACAATGTCTACTGTATGTCTATTCTATGGTCTTATAAGCTGAAAGTCCAAAATTCAATAGCTGAAGTACGTAGAACTGTAGGACATCAGATGAATACGGTTGTCAAAGAATATGCTCTATTACCAGGTTAGCTCCACTGGCGGCCCTACAGTTCTACGCACTACAACTACTGAATTTTGGATTTTCATTTTTACGGACTGCGCTCTGGCTGTATTTAAAGGCCTTCACATTATAAAGGTACTTGACCTGCAGTCTCATGTCTCTATATGGTCATGGAACTGCTCAGAGGTTTTGAATAGCTTTAGAATGAGCAGTTAGGCTATTTTAGCCCATGTATTATTAGCCAACACATTTATATGAATCATATTCTTCTTGTAAAGATGTAGGTATAGTAGACCCCACAGGTCTTCAAACCCACAAGTCTCTATCCATGCACTAAGCCCACAAACTAACTTACCAACAGGCTGTTTTTCTCTCTTTACTTTATTACACAGCATGTGGTTTCTTTTCACCTTTCTGTTTGTATCCTGTTGGAATGTAGCTGTACATTGAAAAAAGTATTGACTTTGTGTACTTCTTGTATCTACTCCTTTCTAATCTGTTGTGGAGGTGTGTGTGTGTGTGTGTGTGTGTGTGTGTGTGTGTGTGTGTGTGTGTGTGTGTGTGCGTGTGTGCTAATATGTGTTTCAAACAAATCAACAAATGATTAAATACATTCTTAAAGAGGGATACTGAGGATGGAGAAGATCAGCATGGAAAGAAAAGCTATCCCTCTGTTTTCTCATGGGCTAGAAATAAAACCAATACTGTTGTTTATGATCTAGAGTAAGCATTATATATCTTTACACCCTATCCCACCACACTGTCATCAAAAGACTCCACCACATCAGGATCCAGGTAGACGCCCTCAAATGAATCACATCCTTCCAAACAGGACAGACCCAGAGAATCCGACTGCTGCCCTTCACCTCTGATCCCAAGAGCATCATGTGTGGCATCCCCCAAGGATCATCACACAGCGCCACCCTGTTCACCACCTACATGACCCGACTGGCCAACATCATCCGAGCCCACGGACTCAACATAATCTCCTATATGGACGATACCCAACTCATCCTCTCACTGACATAAGACGCCACCACCAAAACTAACTTCCGAAACGCAATGACGGACGTCGCCAACTGGATGAGGACCAACTGCCTGAAGCTCAACACAGACGGAAGTGCTGATCTTCGGAAAGAACACCTCACTGTGGAACAACACCTGATGGCCTTTGGAGCTCGGACCCACACCCACCCCGACAGATAATTCCCACAACCTCAGAATCATCCTGGACAGGAAACTAACTATGAAATGACAGGTCAACGCAACCTCCTCTGCCTGCTTCCACATACTCCGAATACTCCACAAGATCTTCAGATGGATCCCCATCACACCAGGAAAGCAGTCACTCAAGCCCTCGTGACCAGCCGGTTGGATTACTGAAACGCACTCTACACAGGGATCACCAGCCAACTCCATACCACACAGAGCGCAGCCACCAGAGTCATCCTCAACCTCCCCAAACAGACCCGCATCATACCCCACCTCAAGAAACTCCACTGGCTCCTCGTACAGAAGAGATGCCAGTTCAAGATGCTGACTATTGCCTACAAAGCCCTCCACGTCAGGGTCCAGCCTACATCAACCACCTGAACTTCTACCAGCCCACCAGACAACTGTGCTCTGCTTCCCTTGCCCTCGCTCACGTCCCCCACATCCGCCTGAGCCACAGCAGAGCCATCCGTGCCGCCAAGTCCTGGAACGACCTCCCCCTCCACCTAAGAACAGCACCAACACTGGTGGACTTCAGAAAGGGACTCAAGACCCTGCTCTTCGACTAGAGACTGACGAGACCTCAGTGCCTGGATACCCCAAGGGGTGATTAGCCGCACTCTACAAATCCTGATTGATTGACTATAAAATCTGCTGGTGACACAAAATTGGAGTGTGGCAGTTAATACCAGGGAAGGCAAAGAAGATCAGGTTAGCAGAAGTGCTATGCAATTGTGTGCTATGAGATTTATGTATGAATCTACTACAGAGAGAGGAGATAATTATTTGATGGCACAAAGAAGTGTCTATCAATGTAGGTATATGAAGAAAGAATGTTAAGGATAAAGGACGCATTAAGATGAGAGTGCTTTGCTCAAGACAACAGTTTCTGTGATGTCCTTTCTCTGACTGCTATATTAGATGTTGGTGTTGTGGCATGATCAACACTGCTGTCAGCTAAAACTGACCATCTGTTTTTCCTAAATATCTAATATCTTTTGCGGATTACCACATTGCTTGATCCTCTCGTCAATTGTGTTTAGCATTCAAAGGTTCCCAAAGGTCAAAATCATTTAAATATATCCACAGGATTTCTATTTGCATTCTAATAGATTAGACACACACCTCAATCAGGACAGATAGGATAGCTGATGGGCAATCAAAAGCAGCTCTTTGCCTTCCACATATGCTGAACTAGATGCAATGGACTATGTCTGAATGTGTCAATGAATGACATTCTTCTTGTGGATCCTGTAGAACTTGCCTGGACTTGCCACTGTCAGTTGTACCATTCAAAAGAACGCCTTCCTGTATCTGTTCTCTGGGATCCTTCTTCTGTTGCTTCTCATGTAATCGATAACTCCGTTCCTCACTGTGGCAATTTCCATTACAGGTTACTACAAATATAAGTAGCATGGTCTTCGTTCCAAGACACTACTAAAGCTGCAGAGTGCCTAACTATACAGCTCACCCTGTTCCTGGCTTGTAATGCTCTGAAGCCAATTACCCTAACAATAATAGTTCCACACTGGGGTTCTGTGAAGCAATGCATCAACTTTAAGGCTCTCTGATGTGCAATTAAGTACTTTTTTACAGTCCTGTTACCCCTTCATACAACACCGCCCCCACCACCACCAGTGGCCAGCTAGGCACCTCATTTATCATACCAAAAGGAACTGTTAATGAATTCCTGAAAGTAGCAATGGTTTGGTGGAATATAACTCTACTTTCATCACTGTAACTTCCTCCATCCGAACCTGCATCTTGAAGTCTTTCAGATCCATCAGCAGCCTTCACTTCACTTAATCACACAGTGTTATTTGAAAACTTGTCCCTTATGGTTGGGTGACACCACTGGCAAAGGAGCGGTTTACTTCCTTTTGAGCAAAGTGGGTGAACTATGACACCTTGAACAGTGGTGCATTAATTTGGCCCGAAGTTAGCTGTGGCGATCCTTAGGGTTGTGTTTGTTTAATGCCTGTGTATTTCCTCTACATCAACAGTTGTTAGTGCAGGTGTGCAAACTTATGTGCATTCCTATGACAGCAAGATGCTTCTGAACGTAATAGGTCATATTACAGCAAACAGTAATCCCCAGGGTCCATAAAATGTATTGAACGTATTCAAGCATTCAGAGTTGGATGTGCTCTCATGCCCTCTCCTTTAAATACACAAAGATAGAATTTCTTCTCTGCTCCGCTTCCAGAAATCCGACTGGTGTTCAGGAACCCTCTACTTAATTTACGTGCATTAAACTGAGAAAGTAACCTCAGTAAGTGTGTAAATGCTAGGAATGTACATTGACCTTCACTGAGCCATGAGATCTCAAGCAAGCATTGTTGTTAGCAAATCATTTTCCTGATTGGAACCGAGTTAATACAGTAGGCCACTGTGGTTTGGTCCATCATTATATCATAACGGGATCATTGTATGCACTGGACAACGGCATATTGAAGAGGCTGCTACTCGGCTATCGCTTATTCCTAGTCAGGCTGGAAGAAAATCCGGAATGTCCCTCTGCAGAATGCATGACATCTGTTCTACTGCCGCTTCAATGGTGCTTCTTAACTGAGCTGTTCCCTAGCAATGCTCAAAGCAAGATTTTTTGCCTCCCGAGAAGCTCTTGTTAGTGGTTTCAATGGTGAAGAATAGCAGGAGGAAAAGGAGTTCCAGTTATTAAGCAGAACTACTTTGGAAATAAATCATAGAGACCTTGGGTAACTGGAAGGCTACTCTGCTTTTAGGAAGAGGATGAAAACCTGATTGTTGTAATTTTTCTTCTTGTGTTTGTAAGTGAGCGGATGCCTCTTTGTCGTGATAAATCACATAGATTATACATGATTTAACTGAAGGAAAAACAAACATCAGAAGAAGGTCTTGCAAAGTTCTACACCTTCACAGACATTAACAGAGCCACACCATCTCCTTTTAACTAGTTGTGAAGTATCCCACCGACGTGCTACAATACACAATCAAATGACCTGGACATGTGTGGTAAGATACATACTAGACAACCAGAGAAGGTGTACCTATGCACTACCAGGCAGCCCACAAGCACTGAGAGACTACACCAATGGTAGATGTGTACTAAAATAATACAAGAAATATAACATTATGTAACCTGTGTCCTACTTGATGACCTCTGCTCTGAAGAGATGGATGCTTCACTAGATGAAAATAACACCTAAGCTTGAAATTCGGAGAGTCATGTAAATCCCAAACTGTATTGGGTTTAAGCAGGCAAATGCCTCGATTGTGTTGTAATTGTAGTCAGTGTGGTTTTTCATCAGATACTGCACGATACACCTTGGTGATCTCACAGCTGTAGCTCTTTTGCAGCGGTAATATACGATTGTCACATCAGGCACCCTCAAGTGTGCAGATTGTGCCTGTGTAATGAAGTACACATATTCTGTCACCACACACACATTATTCACAACAGGAAGCCAGAAAAAAGGCAGCAGGCCTCAGGATGGGTTCCTGTGATTCTGAAGTGTGACTTACAAAAACAGTTAACTTGTGACGTGATAACCTTGAAATAAAGTGCCTTGCACAAGGGTAGCTACATAAATATGTGCAGAAGGTGACTTCATTGCCTAGAGCATATATTATGTTGATAACGAAGACAGATTTGCGTGATCTGCACTGCACAATGCATTCACTAGCGGTGTAGGCTCTTCAAGAAAGTTTTTAAATAGTTTTTTTTATCAAGGGAGATATAGAGCATATACAAATAATTTATATCCATATATATATATATATATATATATATATATATATATATACATACATACAATACAATAGACAGTTTATAAATATATACATTTTATGCATTTTATGCAACACTCAACAAATGTCATCGTATTAGAGGGTAACTTTACATAATGTTTTTAAACACAATTTTCCACTGCTTAGGAAATCTTTTCCATTGACAAAAGAAAATTTTGTTTGGTCTTGAACCTGCCTTGGATTCACTGCAAATCCTCTGCCGACCCATATGGTGTCTGAGCCGCCCCAACATAGCGCAATATGTTTCAAATTTGAGCAAGGAGCTGGATGCTGTGTGGTCAAAATCACATTTAGAGCAGCTCTGACAACAACCACGAACATGTGTTTCATCATGTCCGTCTTGCCTTATCTGGCGTGCTTCTTAAAGGCTTTTCGGGTAATACTTCTGCAATGCCCTCTCCGGTCCCCAGAGGGGCGCCCTCTCATTTTTTTTAAAGTAAACTAGAGATGTATGTGTGGATGGGGCTAACTAGAATAGGAAATATGAGTAAAGTGGTTGCATCCTTTTGCAATCAACTATTGTGATGTCTGGCCCCATCCCTTCAACAAGAGAACTCTTCCAGGTTCCAGCAAGCCCAGTTTCACTTTACCTAATTGTAACCATCTCTGCATGCCAATTAAAATAAAATGTTACCTTTGGGATGGGATCAATTATGGGTCTGAAAATTGAATTTAGACCCATGATTGGCCTGTTTTACATTGCTTTACTTTTCGTAGAATATACAATCGCATGATTCGGGGATTTTTTTATACAGACTGGACGTGTGCTTTTATAAAAGGAAACAGATACTGGAGACCTGTTGGAAGGAGTAACAGAAACCCAAGTGGAACCGAAGAAAAACTGTTCTTTCTTATTTGATTAAAGTAGATTTTCAGTTTGCAGTGAGGGAGCATGTTGCAGCTAATGTAATCTGGTGCTGGAATTCATCAAAATTGAAATCATTACATTCTGGCTTCGCTCCTAGCTCCGCTCTTTTCCCTTGTTCCCGACCACACAAAGACAGGCAGGAGCAAAGCTGCTGTTCCTACCAGTACCATAATGCACTGCGGCTTCTGATGCAAGGACAAAGCTTGTCATTTAGTGAGCTGTTCCTCTGATGGGAAACTGAGGGAAGTCCTTTGTCGGTTCAATGTCTGTATATCCTTCTGGATTTTTCCTAAAGAGTTTTTAAGCCAAAAATCATGAAATAAATTGAATTGAGGATTTAGCATCTTTTTTGCTTTTTTTTATCTGAAATGGACTATTCAGTAAGATGTCAAAGCAGCAGATGAAAGGAGAAGAAGTCTAGTGATCAGATTTTTGGCTGTGGGCCTCGTTAACTAAAGATTTGATCCAAAGTTAAGGTTACCACTTAACTATACTGTGTGATCCTGGGCAATGCAGAGTATGTACCTGACTAGCTTGCACGTACACAGCAGCTGGGAAAGGAATGGGAGTGCAATGTACCGGCCCTGAGTGTGTGCCTGGCTTGCGTTGGTACACAGGGTCGGACTAGGGCAAAAGATAGGTCCTGGCACAAAAGTAAAAGTGGCCCCAATTAGTGAATAACTAAAAAGTGGCCCATGTTTACAAACTAGGGCACTTTTGAACTTGTATAAGTGTTTTGTAAGGTATGGAAGAGTGCATGGGTTTGAGCTTGCTACAGGGAATGTTTGTTTTAATATCAGGGAAATTTACAGTAAAAACTGGCCCAGCAGACCATAAAACAAGCCCAAAAACAGCCAAAACACAGGGCCACACACTGATCTGTCACACCAGCCCGTCAGGCACTGCCTGATTGCCCTATAAGCCTGGCGGACCATTGGTAGAATGCCAACAATACAATATCGATTAGGTGCCATAACCTAAACCCCCACAACGGACCCCAGCACTTCTCCTGCCCCTTACGCCACCACCTTTTGGGGAAATTCCAATTGACCACTTGCAGATGGTTTCTACTGAATTTAGCTGTGACATATTGGTTTTTGGGAAACTATATGAAATATGCCTGTCTAAAAATAACATTGGAAAGTTTACTGTTTAACAAACAAAATAAACTCCAGGAACCACTTCTGAGATGCAACTGTAACTGTCTGTAATCTTCTTGATAGCAGAGTAGTAGACGTCAAAAACCTGAATCAGGAGGGGCTGCTGGATCCTGGATGAATCAGGTAAGTTTTCAGTGGCAGGATTAGGGACAATCAGCTCAACTAAAAAATAAGTCAGAACTCAAAAATGGCTGCTAATGTACTGAAGCCATGTTACTGTCTTCCTGCAGGATCAAAGAGACAACTTAGCCTGGCGTCTATGCACTCATTAGCTGCAGGAGCAGCCCGTGCAGGTAAGAGCGGTGGGGCTGGGTTGTGGGGGAGGGCGGATTCGACAGACGACCACGAGGGGAAATTAAATAAATAATTAATTGTTCCTCGTCATCGTCTGTCAAAATCCCCCCCACACCCAGCCCCACCGCTCTTAACTGCACGGGCTGCTCCTGATTAGCTGAGCTATGGCAGTGAGCACAGGTAGGCAGGGATTGCAGTTAGCACTGGAGATTTGCACCATTTACCCCATGCAAGAGGTAAATTTGATATTAGCTGTCTCGTCAGCAGAATTGTAGCACTCGCATAGGGTCAACATTACCGCTACCACTCTTTGATGAGCCCCAATGGCTTAATTGGCAGGGGAACTGCTGATGAAAACTGTATCCTCTCCTTCCATTTGGAAGAGGAGTTTGCCTCAAAGGCAAGTGCCTAGAATCGGAAAGGATCGGCCACCCCAAGACCATATCCCAAATTTGGCCGCGAGCTGGACATTGTTTTAGTGGCTACAGAAACATATGAAATGCTGGCTCTTAATAGTGAGGGGACTAGCTCATGTGTTTCAAATCCAAAGTGGTGAATCACATGCAAGCAAGATGACTTGGTGAGTTAAAGGCTTGTCACTGACAATTGAAGTAATATTAAAGGAAAGCCACATCAGCCTTGCATCCTTCTGATGTTAATAAATCGATTACCATTAAATTAGTGGATTGTAGCACCAGTCATTCATAGTGCTTGGACGCCGCAATGCTGAGGTATGAGCTGCAAAATACTAATTACATTTTTGTATATTACAGCTAATTCTCAGAATTTTCTTGGAACTTTTGAAATTTATAAGTGCTCTTAAGCATAATATGGGAACGTAAGACTAGATAGCAAAGCATGTATTAGCTCACTTGATTTCTGACCATAAATATAAATAAAAATGTGATCCACAGGCATTAATTTCATTGCTTGAAGTGATTTTTCCTGGCCGAATGAGCTTGCCTTATCTCCCCTTCCAAAGAGCTTTCTGTTGACCGGGTGGTTTAAACTTCTACTAAGACCATGGTGAAAATAACATCCCTTTGATTTCTGTATTACGGCTATTTACCATTTACAAGTGTAAATTTAATACAAAGTGTAGGCTTACATGTCTCCACCCTGAGGGTATGGAGCCTACTTTATGAAAGTGAAGTTACAACCTGTAACTTTTCATACATAGGCGGAGTTGTCCGGCACAGGGCAGAGATGAAGCTATAATAAAGTATTGGTAAAAGTTTAAACGTTCATTAAAGTACTACAAAAAGGTAAATATATTTTTAAGATAAGTATTAATGAAAATTAATTTTATATATTTCATTTAAATGTAGGAAAAATGAAGTCAATATTTCATTAATTTAAATATATTTAAAATATTTTTTAAAGTATTTAATTTATTGCAAAAGTCCACCTGAAGTAAAATGTTTATGTATTATGTATTAACAAATATTAAAAACTGCATATAGAATTAACTTACATTATTTTAATTGTTTTTAAAAAACGACTTTCATTTTCTAAATTTAAACTGGTATGAAAATAATTTAAAATAAACAAATAATTATTTTTAATGTATATACTTTGTTTAAATATTTAATTAAATGTATATGTTTTTAAGAAGTCTAAATGTAGTAATTTATTATAACATTGTTTCTATTTGAAGTCCCTCCCATGTTTACTCCTAAAAACGTAGGTGTACGTGTGCAGAGCAGCCGCAGTCCGTGCAGGTAACAGCGGTGGGGCCGTGTGTGGGGGTAGGGGGCATTCCGACGGACGATGACGAGTGAAAATTATTTATATGATTTTCCCTCTGCATCATCCCTCGAAATCCCCCCCCCCAACCTGGCCCCACCGCCCACATCTGTTACCTGCACGGACCGCGGCTGGTGCAGAGATCTAGGCAGTCAGGTGGAGATCTCCGAACAGAAACGATAGGAGAGGCAGAAGCGGAGACATCTGCATGTAAGTTAGTGAATAGCATATTGTAGTACGTAAGTTGCACTACTGTAGAGCTCCTAAGCGCACTACAAATGTAGTTTGAGAATAGACCCTCAGCATATTTAAATGTGAATCCTTATCAGCCTTTACACAGGGTTAAATGAATTGTGGATATTATTTCAACTTTGCTAATAAGCCGGAAAGCAAAAGCAAATGGAATATGCTGGACAAAAAGAAAAGTAGCTAATTCAGTGGCCCAGTGAAAGGCCCACTGCCTGGGCATGAGCACCATCTCAGCACATGGGACTGGCGTGGCCTGAGCGATGAGTCAGAATGTGGCATGCAGAATTACGTCTTCCTCACAGACAGACTCATTAGCAACGCACTAAGGACCCGCTATGACAATCACAAGCAGCTTTGCTTCTCCTGATGCGAGCACAGCAGGCGAAGTACAAACATGCCTGTCGTGATGAGAGTGCCGCCTTGTGACATCTCTCTATGATTGATACTGATGTACATTGGTTATGGTTCAGTACTTACGGCCCATCATGGCTTGTTGAATAGGCTAGGTGCCTGTCAGTGTCAACAATTTGAGGTGTTCGTGTGTCTCTCTTTGTGGTAGCCAGGAAATCAAAGCACAAAGCAGCGTGTAATTGTGCTTGTGGCCAAGTGCTACAGTACACAGACACAAGTAGAGCGCAACTGTTTTTTTTGTTTTATTTTCTGCACAATTGTGCCATTCTTCACTGGTGTCTTTACTCCATCACTCCTCTTGGTGAATGGCCTGGTAATTGTGATAGTGGCCAAATCAGAGTTACAAGCCCAACGGAAATGAGGAGATCCATG
Source organism: Calotriton arnoldi (assembly GCA_963921515.1). NCBI lineage: Eukaryota > Metazoa > Chordata > Amphibia > Caudata > Salamandridae > Calotriton > Calotriton arnoldi. The sequence continues at coordinate 864,119 of CAWUFW010002863.1, forward strand.
GGAACACTGTGGATCCATTATGATTCACCCGGAGATTTCAGTTAAAATCAGCTCAAGTCCATGAGCGGAACTCCAGGAGAAACTGAGGAATTAATGGGGGGGTAGGCAGGCTAAATTTGCAATTGGGGCTCACCAGCACTCATTTTTGGGAACTAATACTGATTCCTCCTCATCAGACTTTGATCTAGAGCAAGAGAGAGAAAACCCAACAGAAAGCAAAAGAAGGAATAGGAGAAAGACGGGGAAACAGTGACAAAGTAAGATAGTAGGGATGGACAGGGCACAAGTCCTAAAAAAAGAAGTGGGGGGATGCTCCAAGTTAGGTGGTGTCAATGTAGTACCCTCTAATTAACAAAGGTTACAAGGCGATGGGGGCAGGTTCAAAGGGCAAAGCAGAATGTTTACGTTGTAATTCGTCACCGTATTGACACTCAAAGGAGCGGGGAAATTAAAGCTGCGCTTGTTCGGTGCGTATTTATTGCCCACAGTAAATTTGCCGGTCTCCGTCTGAAATGCGTGAATACATACTGACCTTTTCTAATATACGGCCACGAGCGCCCGTCTGTCATACTGAACGGCTCTATCAACGTGAAACAACTTAAAGAGCTCTGTTCGCCTTCTCTCGACAATAGGAGGTAAGGTTTGGTGAGTGCTGAGCGCGCGCGCAGGTGCAGACTCGGGTACCGGCTCCATCTTTTGGGCAGGGGGGACGGCGTCCACCCGGTAAAAACCCGGAAAAATAAGTGGGGGGACGCCGTCCACTCGCGTGGTACCCCGACTCGAGCCCTGGGGATGGAAGAGAACATGCAATAGTGAGATATATGGGCAGTGAGTGTCTGATAGTGGATGAAAGAGGCATGAGGTGGAATTACGCAGCCTTGGTATTTAGCACCTGCGAAATTCGATAGCGAGCGACAGTGGTCTGAGCAAAACTTCGGGGCTCGGCACTCACCCTTTTACATAAAGCACTGACTGGAGGGAATCAAATACCCCTAGTCATTTCTCAAGGGAAACGTGGTATTCCACATGTAACCCCTATAACTCAGCTTCCTTAGAGTTACCAGTCCCTCCGTTATTACCACCACCAAACCTGAGGCCTCACTGAAGGGCGGCTCCCTCCAAGAGTTTTAGACGGTGTCACTTTGTGTTTTACAAATGCTGGGACTGTTTCCAAGTGCCGCCTCTCACACCCCGTGAAGTGCAGGGGTCTCGATGGTTCGCGCCGTGTGGAGTGATTTATGAGCATCGGCACTCGCGTCTCCCTCAGAAGTGCGAGTCAAGCACGTGCCCACTGCAGCTGTTCAGGGCATATTGAAGACACAGATGTACCCAACGACCACTAATGACTCCGGATTGTGAACGCGCAGCGCTCCTGCAAACCATAGTAAAAGAGGTATTTTTTTTTAATCACACCCGGTTCAAAGGGAGGGTCAGTGTTTACAGTGTGGTTCAACAAAAGCCAGGTGCGCGCCGCGTGCTGCCGTGCAACTCGACATCTTGCTCACATCCCCACACCTGATTGGAAATGCAGTGATGTGGGATTTATCAAACGGCCTACTGCTTACTACTAGCAAATGCACCTCATGCCGAACATTTAAAATCAATGTTTTGTTAATCAGTTCTTCCATTTCAAAGACATTATCTTCCGCTCTCCTGGTGACAAGTCCAGTTGACAAGTTGCGCATTTTTCCTTATACCTCAGTTGGGTCACCAGCATTTGTGGGCATTAGTGTACCAGCCAAGGAGAGTACAGAAGGGCATTTCCTGACACACAAACTGAAACCGACAACCACCACCAGAATCAAACAATCTGATTCACTTTGTAACATGTCCTAGCTGAATTTGCTTCATAGCAGATGCAGTCCAGTATGTGCCTAAAAGTTTACATGGTTTCAAATGAATTCTGCATAAACCATGCGCCCATGGTCGACTGGAACCTTCACCGGGCTTTGTTTTTAAAACTGAGCCGAATTGAAATTCCTGTTGCCCGCTGTTCTCGCATTTCTAAAGCGAAAAACCACCATGAAAAGTGATTCAAACATGCCCAACAAAAACATAGTTGGATCAAATATTATTTGGAAAAAAATCTGCTACATCTATTTCAATTTCTTCAACCTCCCGCATTCTCATTTATTATTTATAGGTGTTAAGATTTAAGCCTCCAGAGTGCTAATCCCTTTGTGGTATTTTTTGCAATAGACCATTAGCAACCTCAATAAATTTAGTCAGTGATACCCTGGATGTTCAACCAATAGGAGAACAGGCAGTACTACCCGACAGCGCCTCGAGACCCTCACGGGTGAAGCAGCCGCGCTCTACAAATCCTGATCATTTCATTGACCCTGGTTTCGTTTCAACAAAATCATAAAGGTGTTTTAAGTGACAGCATAGCATCGTGTAGAAGTAGACAAAAGACAGCATGTGTGTTGCAATGTGGAGGGCCGCTGCAACAAAGCAGGCTTTGGTGACTCCTGAATAATGTGCATGCTGAGCCGAAGAAAGCCTGGCTACTAGTTCCTTGTTGTTGCCACGTAAGGAGGTTGATGGCCATTTAGGGCAGGATCCCCACTCCTGTGTATGCTAAAGGCTCAGGCAATGTCTCATCCGAGGGCAGAGGGCCTCTGGTGTGCTGAGTCAGGGTCACATAAACTACCACTGGCGACCCCTACATTCCATCCATGCGGTGATAACTAGGCAGATATTACACTCTTTTCCCATAAAATTAGGATTAAAATAAAACCTACAATGTGATTCTTTATTGAGGGGTTTGCTAAAAAAGTGAAACACATTTTAAATAAAAATTATTGGAAAAATGTTTGCAGTTGATTTCTCGGAAAATGAAATTTAAAAAAACTTCAGATTTCTAAAATGGATGTCTTTAGGGCATTCTGAAGGAAGGATAGTTGAAAAGCTTTTTTACTAAAACAAGAATATTTGCAGAAGTTATTAAAGTTCTGTGTATTTTGAGGATTTGAATATGCATAGTCTTATTTTGTAAAAAGAGTATACGAATAAATTTGAGTAGTTTGAAAAGATATATATTTGTAAGCAATTGAAAAAAATCTGAATTAAAAAAAGGAAACACTACTAAGTTTTCCAAAAAAATGGTTACAAGAAAGTGAAAGCATAGTATAGTGGAAAGATTCCTCAATTCCAACGTTGTCCTGTGAATATCCATCTATAACACAAATACATGCGTGCGTCCCTGTTATGTTCTGTTAATGGGATTTATTTATGGGCCAAACTCACCCTCAAGAGCGTATCCTAGTGCAGAACTCTACTACAGCCCTCTGGTTTTCAGAGCCTTATTATGACACATGTTGTTCTTGGAGTCTACTACTGAGTCAGGCCTTACATTGTTAAACACAGGGCGGGGGTTGCAGCCACGCAGAATAGTGCCAGCTCCCCTACTGCTACCTTTCAAGTTAGCCATTTGTAAATGTCCCAAGCCTAAAGTATGCCACATTCTGAGTAAAGAATGGTTGTAACAGTAGGAGGCTGAGGTAGGATATTTTGGAATGGTGACACCTATGTACATATATCTGTTACATACTGGTACTTTGTGGTCTACAGTGGCGTAGGCCGCAGAGAGGTTGAGGGATGTTTTCTTGTCTTCATCCAGGGGTAGGAGGAGCTCTTCCCTTATGTTGGCTAGGGAGGATTTGGTTCCCCAGAGGCTCAGGTCCTTGGCTGAGGATCATGGACGATGTTTTTGTAGTTCAACATATTTTTGAAGTTGTCTTCTCAGTTGCCTTTCCATGATTTTGCTGGGAAAATAGGGGTTACAAATTGTGCAATGGTTTGCCAGAATCTTAGCAATACTATGGTCGAGTGTGTTAATGATTAAGTCACATATTTTGGCTATTTTGTATTCAAGAAACTTAAGTGGGCCTGTGAGTGCCATGTGCCTGTGATGCTTTTGAACCAGGGTACGATATCCTAAATGTTTGCTAGTATAAATAAGTGCATTTCTTGGAGAAATATTCATAATGATCAATTTCTCACTCTTACTCTCTTAAACTTCAAAATGACACCTATTTGTATTTGGTTAAAATCAATAGTAAATGATCGCAGCTTTGAAAGCAGTTTTGGCTTCTGATACTCTCAGTGGATTTCTTGAGGCGCTCTTCAAACAGCCTGCTTCCCCAGTGACTGTGACTGACTAGTCCCTAACTTCAAGGATCATAATACACACGTTCAAAACACTCCCTTTAGGCAGTATCTTGTGCATATAACAGTGGCGGCTGCTATGGGACACTGGCGGTGGGCTGGTGGGGTTTGCAGGAGAGAGGGGTGTTTAAAAAAAGAAAGAAAATTCCACTTGCCTGGCTGCCGCCGCCTCTCCATTCTTCTTCTGTGGAGGGCGCAGGAACAGGAAGCACACAGGCTTCCAGACCCCCAACCAATCATGACGCTGCTAATAGCAGCGTCATGATTGGTCTGAGCGCCGTGGTTCGGCGCTCAGATGGAGTCTATGAGCCTGTGTATGTTCCCCACCCAGGGGTAATACAGCCTGGGTGGAGAACATGCAAAGTGCTCATGACTGTTTGGTTGGCCCAAGACACCGGCCAAACCATGCTGTGCACTTAAGTGCACATACCACTCCTCCCACTGCTGGCTGACAGCCCAGCCCTGTCCACCCCACCCATTAAACAAAACTGGGCCAGTATGGGAAAAATAAAATGATAATAACGTTGTGTTATTATCATTTTATTTTTTCCCATGGGGCGACACTTCTCCGCTCCGCTGGCATATAAGAACATCTGTGGGATCTTAGGTAGTGAGATAATTTCTATTGCACTGTGTGCGGTGTCTAACCATGGGTGAATACTATCTCCCACTTTCTTGATAATGGATGTTCAGACTTGGCAAGGGGTGCTATATAAACATGATCATTCATTGATTAACTCTTAGTAAATTATTTTATAAAGACAGATATCCTCATCCAGACAGAGATGATTGCATGGAGATAATTTGGAATTTGTTCTCCTCTGCGCTATAGAAAGGCATTTTATTTTACTTGGTTTTGTAACGACCTGTCTCCCTTAATGTGCACCACTTCTAATTTAACAGCTAGTCCTTTTCGATGGTATTGGGCTAGCTAAGATACCCTGTGTAAGGCAAACAATTCTGGACTGAAGGCATGCCTATGCAGAGAGCCTGAAATGTGTAACCAACAGTGCCACCTTTGCCAATGGTTAATTTGTGCCAGTGGTTTGATGTGGTGGGCAAAATCACTAATTTCTGAGAAGTGGAACTTATTTTTCCTCATCACACTTTGACCCAGAACAAGAGAGAACACTCAGCGGAAAAGCCAATAGGCCAGGCATTGGCTGCCAGACTTTTAGATTTGCCAATATTGGTTTTGTTTTGTCATGAATTTTCAAAACTTCATTTTTGGGGAGCCTGCAGGGTCCTCTTCAATCTAAAAAAAATGTTTATAGAAAAAAAATGTTTTTGTTCTTGAAAACACACATTGCCTAGTAGTCGCTGGCACTGAAGGAAACTACTTTGTATGCGGATATGCTTCTTTGGAAAGGTCATAATGCTATGATTCACAATGAAGTTAGCCAATGGCTGAAGTGGGCTGACACAATGCCCCATTTATGTATGATGTAGTGGGCGAAATTAAAATGTGAACTATACAATACCAGACCAGTGGATGAACAGGTCTGGCTGGAAGCCCCTATAAGTAATTTTAATAAAATCAAAAGGGCTGGACCAGACCTAGAAAGGAGGAAAAGGGAGGAAGGAACAGAAAATGGAAGAAAGGAAAACAGTGACAAAGAGATCAAGCAAGAATAAAACAGAACCTATAAGAGTGACATGAAGCAACAGGAAGTTTATGGTGATGGGAGAAAGAGGCATGAGATAGAACGAAGATGAGGTAGCCTTGGTTTTGGGCAACCTCAGCCGATTTTGCAGCTACTCTAGAAAGTAACTTCACATTTAGGGCTCTTTTGTGCAAATGGGCTGAAAATGGCAATGTCCACTCCGTATTACCAATACAATGTAAAAACTACACAGTAGCAACTGTCCTTTGAATTGCAACAATTAATGGGACAATATAAAACCTTTTTGGAGGCCTCAGAGTTCTTCTGCACATGGTGGATATTCTTATAGTGTGAAGAATATCAATTCTTTCAAAACAGGCTTCGAAAGATATTTTTGCCACAGGGGTTTCAGAAAGAATTAATGGATAGGCAAATGGTTCTAGGACTGTTTTTGTTACCTTTATAGGGCATCTAGGATCCCGCCTCAAGACTTGCCTTTTGAGGCTGAGGTGCTAAAGGCTCCTGTTTTTTACGAATTTAAAAGGTCAAGAGTGTTGTTAAATGGCCAATTTCGTCTTGCCATAGCCTGCTACCCAGAGTCACCTATTCCATACTCATTTTTGCCAGAAGGGTTGCCAACAGTGAAACTTTGGTGGCCTGCTTCCAGACCCCAAAAATTCCAAGCATGAGGAATCAGATAGCATTTAAAAGGATTTGCCTAAGGGCTGGAAATAAATTCAAACCAAATAAAGTACTGAAACAGTGAGGTTTTTGCTGATAGATGGTCATTGACCTTAAAAGGCAATGGCTGTAGGCTGACTGGTGACTCTTAACATGAGGGATAATGACAAACAAGCACTGGCAAAGCCAATAGCTCTGGCTTTAATGCACCAACAAATGTAAACACAGATAGTCACAAATGCTGTTTGCATGTATTTTATGCACAAGTGTTGTTTATCGCATTAAAGCTTGTCTTACAGGCCATGCCAATAGTAGGCAAAAGTAGCAAAAACATTGATTCCCGTGTAGAATTCCTTTAGGAAAAAAAGAACTAAATGTAACAAACAGCTTAGTTGAATTTATTTTTCAGATTTAGAATAATCCCTAATGTATCCCAATGGAAGCACTTCCTGGAAGTTGGAATGATACATTTCCAGCTGATAGCATGAGATGAGAGAGTAATATTCCTCTGGGTGGAGCCAAGCTAACGAACACTTTATGCATATTTTGAAGAATTGCTAATAATATGTTATCCAGACAGCTGCACTGTCAAGCCAGATCTAAAAAGAGGGAAGTTAACCATACCTAGATAGGCCATTATAATGATTTTTTTGGTGTATTTTGCCATTCACTGACATGCTACTAATATTTGGTGTATTTTGTCTTTCATGGACTCACTACTTGAGGGTCATTCAGACTGTGTGGGAAGCTGTAAATAATCCAGTCAAGTGTGTGGAAATTTGTTTTCAATGAATTCGACACTATTTTTACATTAAGAGAAAAGTACTGTATTCTGTGCCTATTAGCACCAGAGCACAAACAAAAAGCTGGTGCTAGTTTTACAAGAATAATTGTGAAAAAAGAGACAGAAAAAAGGCTTGCATATCAATCTCTAAAGTAGCGATAATATCATGATAACTGGTTGTGGTAATGGACACCGAATTATGGTACAACAACTAAACATTCTGTAAATTACTCCTTTTGTGGTGCGGTGCTCATTTCTCCCAAATGGCAATGCAGCTCAGCTCCACTGAACATAAACAGCAGAACGTAGTCCTAAAAACGTTATTCTAACTTTTTAAAGAGGTAAGCTTTTCCATGTTGCTCGATCCCACTAAGGGTCATACAACAACATCTCTGATCTTACCAAGTAACTCCTCCCCAAAGATCCCAATACCAGGGACATGGATAACTGCAGAGGGGAGGTGGCAATCAAAATAACAGGTTTCACAAGTGGGACCCTGTGAGTCACCTTAGAAATGAGGAATTACCAAGGAATCTCTGATTTAATTTGCAATTCTTTCCTGTATTTCAGTCTGAGAGTGCCCAAGTGCGTGTTAAGAGGTAGTAAGGAGTTTGCTGGGGTTAGGAAAGGGTAGCATTAAGGAGTAGTAATGGGCTTTAAGGGTTCAGGTAAGGGTAACCTTAAGGGGTAGTAAGGAGCTTTTAGGGTTCAGGGAATGGTAACATGTAAGAGTTGTTAGGGTTCGGTTCAGAGAAGGGTAGCATTAAGGATTATTAAGTGTTTTTAGGGTTCAGGCATGAGTGCCATTAAGGGGTAGTAATAGGTTTTTAGGGTTCAAATTAACGTTATGGATTAATTAAATTTTTTAGGGTTCAGTCAGGGATGTGATAGGAAAGGGTTTGTAGGGTTTAGTGAAGGGTGGCGTTAAGAAGTTTGCAGAGTTCAGGGAAGGGTATAATTAAGGTGTACTATGGGGTTTTGGGAAGGTAGTGTTAAGTGGTATAAGGGGGTTTTGGAGTTCAGGTAAGGGTAGCATTATAGGGTAGTGAAGAGTTTTAAGGTTCAGGGAAGGATAGCGTTAAAGGGGTAGTAAGGTTTTTCAGGATTTGGGAATGGGTAGCATTAAAGGGTAGTAAAAGGTTTTTAGAGGTAAGGGAAGGGTAGCATTAACAGGTAGTAAGTATTTTTTAGTGTTCAAGCATGTGTATATTTAAGAAATATTAAGGGATTTGTAGGTTTTGGGAAGCGTAAAATTATGAGGTTTGTAGAATCCAGGAAAGGTATCGTTATGGGGTTTTAAGGGTTCAGAGAAGGTAGCGCTAAGTGGTAGAAAGGGGTCTGGAGGGTTCAGCGAAGGGTAGTGGTAAGGGGTAGTAAAAAGGATTTTAAAGTTCAAGGAAGGATAGGATTAAGAGGTAGTAAGACATTTTTAGGGTTCAGGGAAGGGCAGCCTTAAATTGTAGTATGGTTTTCTATGGGTAGTATTAAGGGTAGTAAAGGGTTTTTGAGGGGAAGGGTAGAATTAAGTGGTAGTACGCATTTTTTTAGAGTTCAGGGATGGGTAGCGTTAAGGGGTAATAAGGGTTTGTAGAGTTCAGGGAAGTGCAGCAGTTACAAGTAGTATGGGGTTTTTAGGGTTCAGAGATGGGTAGCTGTAATGGAGGGTAAGGTTTGTAGTGTTAAGAGAAGAGTAGCATTACATTGTAGAAAGGGCTTTTAGGATTTAGGGAAGGGTTCAGCAATGTGTACCATTAAGGACTAGTTAGAGGTTCTTTGTGTTCTGGGAAGGATAGCGTTAAGGGTAGCTGGGGCTATCAGAGTTCAGGGATGGGTTGCATTAAGGGATTGTAAGGGGTTTGTAGGGGTCAGGGAAGGGTAGCGTTAAGCAGTAGTAAGAGTTTTTATGATTTTGGAAAGGGTAACTTTGATGGGTAGTAAGGAGTTTTTAGGGTTCAGGGAATGTAGAGGTACGTTGTGTTAAGGGGTTTTTAGGATTCGGGCAATGGTAGCATTAAGGGGTAACAAGGAGTTTGTACGGTTTAAGAAATGGTAGTGTTAAGGGGCAGTATGGGGTTTTTAGGATTAAGGAAAGGAAACTAAGTATATTAAGTAAGTATATTAATTTAATATATAAAAATATTACATTTTAAGTAAATTTAATATAATTTTAGTAATGTGATTTATAAAATATAAATAGTAAATTAAAATTAAAAATCCATCCACTCATAAATCTCAAATTCAGAAATAGAAAGCAAAAACACCATTATTTCAAACACTGCCATGTCAAGGTATCTCTGAAGTTGATGATGGAAAGGGAAGCGGGGTGGTGGCTGGGATTGCAATGCAACAACCTATTGCTCCTGACTGCCACCCTCCAATCAGTGCTACTGCTAGTAAGGAACACACACCATAATTATCTAATTATCTAGGAGATATATATCATTATATGTTTGACCTAAGGTCAAGCTTTGTTGCAACACAATATCTAAACTTGATTTTGAGCCCTGGCTCTGGTGACTTGATGAACAAATGATCACAGCCAGCTCTGGCAGAGTAAGCACTTTTTCTGTGGAAGCACACAATCTCTGCTCAATCAAAACATGCACTCCTGTCCATCAACACGTGGCAGAGACAAAGCCCCTCTCGGTAGTACTCCTGAAATCTCTTTTTTAGGTTGCTCACATATGGTCTTGTGACAGCTGAGCTGTCAAGCCAGTCTTAAAAGGAGTTTGCAGACCAAGAACACTGGCTATACTGGTCACAATTCTGACATTACCATCATTAAATCTCAACGAGGCACTTTGTCACCTACTATTTAACAAGTACTGAAACAAGAAAGCTTGAGTGGTTGAAATCATTACACGGTCTATGCTTCCCATTAATCAGACCTCACTACATGCTTGTTGGAACCGGCATTGTTTGGTTGCCAGAAGGGATGCCCCCAGCCAGGCAGAACCTACCACACCCATCAAGGGAAGGTGATTATACTCACTGTACAACCCGTGCTCACCCTTGTGTAGCTTGACACTGAGCAGTCAGGCTAATATCAGAGGCAATGTGTAACGCAAAGGCACAGCAGTCACTTGCGATAAATACACTGCGACACACATATTCAAACCTTATAACATGAACCTCATAAACCTTTTGGGCATAAAACACATTTGGAAATATTAGTAGCAGTACTAGGCACACTCGTATTGTTCTCAGGCGTGACCAGCACAGGTAAGAGTGGTGGGTCAGTGGGGTGAGGCAGTGGGGTGGGCAGGGCGGGGTGGGAGGAAGTTGACAGATGACAGGATAGGTAAAATAAAATACAAAAATAAATAAAACAACTTACCTTGCGCTCACTGCATCACCGAGTCGGCAATGCGGCGAGCGCAAGGTAAGTGGTTTAATTAATTTTTTTATTTAATTTTTCCTATCCCATTGTCTGTCAACTTCCCCCCCCCCCACAGCCCACCCCTCTTACTTGTGCCAGCCGCACCTGATTGTTATGATATCAATAGTATGCATACTGTGGACAATTCCTAATCTAACCCCTTCCATTGAGAGAGAGCACCCTTATGCGGTGCACGATATCAAAACTATGCACACATACGAAAATAGAATACTTTTTTGCACGGCCCTCGGCCGGATCCATGCGGTTAAACCCAATGTTAAATGTATTGTGCTTTTAGCATATAATCAACGTATGAAGCAGCACCTCCGGCCAGTGTCATGAGTCACAGTTGGTTCGCACACGATCACTCCTACTCATACTCACTCACTCTGCACCACTATGCAGTGTGGCAGGTATCAGTCAGTCCTTACAGAAAGGATTTACACACATATGCACTCGGCACCCTAATGCGGTGCCACTGGTGCCCAGCAGGTCAATGGTTCACACTTTGCAGACTCTGTGGCCAAAGCCTCCCTCCACCCCTCAATTGTCCTATACCCCCGGATGGAAGATAACCAACCCTGCCTCCCGGACACTGGACCACATGCCGCCAAAGTCACACTTAGTCTGGGTCCACGGAAAGCAGGTTGGAATATGTAGCAGTTTTAAGTAGGAGGTAGATGTAAACAGGGGAGTTTAGCAGCCACTCAGGAAGTTCACCCACATGTTCTAAAACAGAAAGGAGTCACACAGTCTTTTGACCCTCTTCTAAACTGTTTCGGAAGCGTTCTTTCAACCCAGTCAATCTCTATCACTACTACCTGGTGCCAAGATGTCTTCGGGAGGGGCCAGGTGTGGAGAGGGCAGTTGGTCTGCCAGATGAGGGTCTAAAGGGAACAACCGATGAATGGAGAGTAGCGTCTGGTGCGCATTGGTATGAGTCGTACCAGGCACTTCAGATTTCAAACACGATTAGTTGCAAATTCCGCACCTCCCTGGAAATGAGGCACAAAGTCTGGGGCACGATGATACAGGTTGCACCAGACCAGTCCGGTCGCACACACACAGGCGCAGGTTCAGCAGAGCCACATGAGATAGAATAAGGCTCTGCTATTTGTACACCCCCACCTCCGAGGGTCACAACCTGTGAATCAGACACCGCACGCAATAAGCATGCAGTTGGCATGTCGCACGAGAGTGATGTAGCACGATCGACGAAACAGGCCACGCGGGGGTCGCCTTAGATGTGGGCAAGATTTCTGGGGCTCCGCACTAGACAATCCGGTCTCCAGTCACAGGTCTTAGTACCATGCTCACACTACGCTACCAGTTGGGATTCAGTAGTAGACAATGTGGGCAAGGAGAGGGAATCGCTCTCCAGATGTCACAGGAAGATAGTGTAGGTCCCTCGCAGGAGATCTTTGATGTCCCTGAGATCTACGGGAGAACAGGAGGCCAGAGGTCGGGCCCTTGGAGAGCACACTTCAGGGTGCCACACTTCAGCAGATCCTCGATAGGCCAGCGACTATTCAGAGCGTTATCCTCCATGTGCACAACAGAGTCCTCTGGCAGTGTGCACGCGAAGTCCGGGTTCTTCGCTCCCACATCCCCACAAGCATATCTCACCCTTTGCAAAAGGATGGCACCCGTAGTTATACTGTTGTGTGTCTTTGAAGTTAGGGGTGGTTTGGGGGTTTCCCTTTGAACCACAGACTCTAAATTGTAGTCCTGTCTGCCATGGGGTCATGGAATGCAGATCTTAATCTTTAGTGGGGCCATGATCTGGACCCTAGGGGATTAGTTTTAAAACCTCTCTATCCAATCTATCCAATTCGGCCTTCAAATGGCAGAGGTCTGCCGTTTTCGTGGGATGCCCATCGTTTATGATTGTCACTTGGGGAATGCACAGATGTGCTCCCCCAACTCCTGCTGTCCACTGGAGCCAGGCACCACAGTCCATGATACTCTTGGAGCATAGAAATGTCCATATTCTATAAGTGCCATTTTTAAGCAGTTATGCCAATACCTTCTTTACCAATGGAAAGGCGTGGCGAATCCATTGATAGGAAACATCACGAGGCTGCTCCATTGTAATCCACTATTGAAGCCCGAAATAATGTCAACCACATCCCCATGTTAACCTATGGGAAGAGCAGGCCTCATAAGTAGTGAAAACCCTCATAGGTATTTCTCCCTAACTGGCTGCATGTGCGCTATTGCGCACACCGGCCTGCGTTGGCAGGTTGGACACATAGTCCCCAGCACCAGGGGTGCAAGTGCACCTACCCGAGTCTGCACAGCAGAGTGGACACAGACTTAACTAATACGTGTGTCTGTGTGCACACACGAGCCTGCATTGGCAATCGGCACACACGATCACGGGCACCATGGGTGCGGGTGCGCACATTCAGTGGCCTACACTGGCAAGCTGCTCATGAGTTTACTCATGATAGATGCCAGTGCTCACCCACCGGTCTGCAATGACAGATTAGCCCATGTTTCTGAACATTGAATCAGCACCACTTGCCAACACGGGTAGGAAGGGTGCACGAACTTTCAAATGGCTAGGACAGGCCGGACACATGGTTTACCCAGGCCCTAGCACCTTTGGTGCAAATGCGTGCACAGCACCCTGCCCGGACCAGCTGGACATGGGTGGATCCCATTACGGATGCAATTATGCACTCCTGGCCAGTGACAGCAGACCGGGCACCTTGCCACTAGCACCATGGATGTAAGTGTGCAGGTACAGGTCTTCACCAGCAGGCCTGACCCGGAGGTTAGAACACCCGGGATGCAGGTATATGATCACCACCCCGCGATGGCAGGCCGGGCACCTATCCAAAATGCCATAGGTGTCAGGGTGCATCCTCCAGCTTGCAAGGGCAGGTTGGACATGTATTTGAAACAGCATAAAGGCCAGGGCGTACACCCCGGTATGCGTTGGCAGACCAGCCCATGTTTCAGAACATTGTATCAGCGCCTCTTCCTAATCTATGTAGGAAGATGCACACACTTCCACACTGCCTTGACAGTGAGGACGTGCTCAGGGCCCTGAGGCCATGCAAGAGAGTCAGCAACACCCCAGGAGTATCCCTTGGGAAGAGCCAATCTCCAAGGCAGGGGAAGCCCCACATGGGGGGCTCCTCACTACCTGGGCAGGGAACACCCATATGTACCTGCCGAGGCCTTAGCCTACCGCCCCCGTGCCCGGGGGTTGGCTGAGGCGTAAGTGATGCTAACTTGGGCAGGCACATAATGACGCCCCACAGGCCTACCATGGCAGACCCGATACAGGGTTGACAGGCTATCCAGTGGGTGGCACACTCAGTGCTACGTCCCACTACTAGCCAGTGTCGTCCCCGCCCGAGTATGTGGAGTACCTGTTTACAGGGCGCACAGAGGTACGGCACCTAAACCCATCACATACGCACCCCCTACCCAGTGCAGACAAGGTGAGCACACATCCTTTCCCTCTGCAGTACAGTGGGAAGGTGCCCAGATTCCTAAGATCATGCGGAGAGAGTCGGCAAAGAATAAGAGGAAAAAGCTAAATGTTTTGGGGTAAATTCCCCTGAGAAGGGCCATGTCCAACAATGCTTATGATACCTCATCCTCACGTATGGTCTCCATACCCTTTGACACTCAGGCAAATAAAATGCCTTTCCTCTTATACAAACTTTAACGAATGAATTTGTTCCATCTGTTCCCCTACCAGAAATGAAACCATCATGTTAAACATTCCAGAGAAGGTTTTCTTTCCATGTTGCTAAGAAGGTCACTGGAAATTAAGAAATGGTTGGAATTTGTGTCCCTCTTACTAATCAGTTTGGTGGTCAGATTCTATTGTGCAGTGTCTGCTGAAAAAGTTTATCATGAGTCCACTTCCACTCAAGTACTAAATGAGCAGCACACAAATTCAGTAGATTTTTAACATTCTCAAAGTTTTTTTAGCCATGTCCCTAGGTACCACTCCAAAGTGTACAGGAGCAGCCCATGGCTCATCAGCCTAATTTCAGAAAGGAGGAGCTTAGCCAGCGTGGGTTGGCAGCACCCGGGGCAAGGCAAGTATTGCGCCCCTAACCCATGGACCATTAGCACTTCCTGGCGCAAAATTAGTAGTACAAATTTTTTTCTTTTAAACTTTTGCACCCCCTAAGAATTTTGCACCTAAGGCAACCGCCCTGTGGCCCCCTCCCATGCTATGCCACTGGCTTTAGCTATACCACGGGATGGGAGGAACACTGTTGACATATCAGAATAAGTTCCTTATTGCAATGTAGTAATTGGATCATTAGCCTAATAACTCCCAAAGGAGCTTAAACTATACTTTGGGGAGGGAGCTCACTGCTGGCGTATCTGCATAGATTGCCCATTGCATTTAGGTAACTGCAGTTAGTGATATTTCCAGGACAGCAGATCTTCTATAAAGCTAGGCATCATACTGAAAGTTGTGCAAAATCTCTGTAATTTGTTTTAGTGTAATCATGTGAAATGTTGGAAAAAAATGACGTAGAGTTGTGTGAAATTAGGCTAAATGCAAGACTGGCATTTGGTGTTATATTTTAGCTCAAAATGCACTTTCACACCAGTTGTGGCTGTGAAGACTTATTTCTCACAAAAAAAAATCAAAAAGCACAAGCACCGCAAACAGCAGCCACTCGCATTCTGGTCATTCACGTTATTTCTGAGCACTCGTGCTAAATTATTGCCACGATTGGTGCATAACATCGTGTAATAGCGTAATTTCAGGAATTTCACATAACAAGCGTAACGCAAAATGGCCGAAATTACGCTAGATTATTTTAGCCTAACTGGAATTTCACCCGATTCTAATCATAACCAGTAGATTCCCACTTTGTTGCTTATGCTAGTTGGAACATTGTTGAAGTCTGCCACATATGACAGGTTTACTTGCATGATAGTGTAGTGATAAAATGTTTAACCAGTTCTGAAAATCAGCTATTGAGGCCAAAGAAGTAATTTATGATATGCAATAACTTGCTTTGAAGACTCAGACGGGCAGTCCAAAAGGAGAGACTAGAAAGATGTGCAGATGGAAAAATCTGAATAAAAACATTGTATAGCATTACTTATTATACCTGCGAGATCCCCACTTTCTAAGGAATGTGTTTCAAGGTGAATTATGGGTAAATCATTGATTGCAAGATTTGATTTTCAATGACATCCGGATGGTAAGGGGTACCCGAGGTTTCCCATCAAGGACAGCATCCCCAGTGGGGGTTGTTCTATTAGATATGCAAATGTGTCAACTGCTCTGCACCGCTTAATTGCAAGTAAAGTCCTGCCTGTAATCTGAAATAATTTTCATAAAAATATTTTCGAAACTTTACAAACCTAATGGCTAGCTTATGAACATTTTGAGGCGTTTCAAAGACTTAAATAAAAAGGTGTCGGAAAAACAGATAAAAGTGAGATTGTGGGAGAAAAAGCACCAAAAAAAAGGCGAGAGGAGCTATTTTTGTGGGAAACTTCTGCTGCAAAATATGTTTGTAGAAAACATTGCCTGCATACAACGTTTTGTGAAGTTACAAAAACCTCTAATATAGTTAGAGCAACCTGTGATGAAATCATGTATTTATTCTAATTTGCAGGAGAAAGCTATTACATGACTTATGTAGGTAGTTCCCTGTTTCATAATAAGTTGCAATCGCAGCGCCTAAAATTCCTGATATACTGAATAGCTTTCAGTTAATAGTAGACAGTCTGGTGGAACTTTCCAGTTACTGAGTACTTTAGGCAAGACATGGACATGGAAATGCATAGTTCTACATTCCAGGTTTTCACTGATCCTGTCGTTATTAAGGCCCACGAATAAAGTTCTGTTACTTTTTTATTATTTCCTAAAGGTCTCTCTTCCCAGTTTTGACAAATGCCTGAAAAGTAATTCCCCTTCTAGACATTTATATAGTGAAATTCTTAAAACATTAATATGTGGGAGGGAGAGCCTACGTTATTACAGCTAGAGGGTGAAAGGTCCCTGTGGTAAAAATGACAAGTTGGAGCAGAAGTAGAAAGAACAGATTCTAGGCTCTCTGAGTATTGCCAAGCCCAACCAAGAAGCAAGGGCCTAGGCCCTTATCCAGAACACAATTCATACACCACAGGGATCATGATGGTTCTGTCTCTCTGCTGCAGGGGCAATGGCTCCTGGCTCACAGTAGAAGCCTTGACTGTGGTAGTCAATGGAGATTTCATGATAGATGGTGAGCTCGAAAGATGTCTACACCTGACCAGAGCTGTTTGAGTACTCTTTCATGGGCCTGTCCGCTTATTGCTTAGGGAAGCACATACAAAGAACTATGTCTGTCTAAGGAAGAATGGTGAAGACACCCTCCACATTTTGGAAGTAACACGCAGTTTAAGAGAGACAGTTCAAGTAACACTTGAAGAGTGTGCCAGGATCAAAATTATTGTGCCATAATGGTGCCTGAAGTGTCTTCAGCGAATGACGCAATGTTCAGCTAGTTCAGAAGGGACTCTTTTATAACCATATAACATATGAAGATAGACACCTAAAACCTTGAGCACATTGTCCTCAACTGAAGGAGTTTAATTGACTGTCTCTGGAGCAACAGGTGAAAATCATTAATGGGAAAGAGTATTGGATTCTGATGCCTATCCTTTACCATCGCTTCAAAAAGTCTCAGTTGTTTGGGCACTGAAAAAAGAATTGATAACATATATCAGAACTGAAAAACAAAGAGTTTGCACATTTGTGGGGATGGAGTTTCATTAAATTTAGACATCATGCATATGATTATAAAATAAGCACTGTTCAGAATTGGTTTTTAAAGTACACATGTTATAGGGGACTGGAGAGAATATTCTCCAGCTAGAGACACAACTGTGGTCTTTTCTCTTCAATGAGATAAGACTGATTCTCATTCTTTTTTTCACAAAGCTAATAAGGGTCCAGACGTACAAATTACTGGTTGCAGAAAACTGTTCACAATTCGTCACCAGTAAAGGATAGGTCGGCTACTAAATATTAGATTCGGAGCAGATCGTAATCCAACTTACCTCATGAATAGCAATGAGGTAGGTCACAAATTGTAACTCACTCCAATGGGTGGCCATCACTGGGATGTTGGCCTGCTCTGGTCTGCAGACTACCATGTCCTTTAAACAAACTTTTCCTAAATGTAGCCCATTTTTCTTTAAAAGAAACAGGGCTGTGTTTAAAAAAAGAAAACACTTTTTTTGAAATATTTGTTGTGTGAGAGTTGGCAGTGGTCCAATGGACCCACAGCAAACTTTTTATTTTACATTCATAAAGGGGATGTCTTCCAAAGCCACTGCTTGCCTCTTGTGAGTCAGTAACATTTTGATATTTTGCACCTGGATTAATGTTGCAAAACTTTAATACATCTCCTTCCAATTCAGAATTTGGAAACAACACCTACAGCACACCCCTTCTAAATAGTGAATCATTATGGGGTCTCAATCCCATTTTAGGTGTCGGGAAAAGCTTACTGATTCCTAAAATGGGATTGATACAAAGGGAAAACCTATTTTGCATTTGTGTACTCTGAATCGGAGTATTTGTGAAATTAAAATAGGTTTGTACATTTGGCCCACAATCCCATGACTATAGTATTCTAACTTTTATTCATAGTAAGCGCCACGTAAATTCTTCATATAAAAAAGAACATCTCTAAATCCTTTAAAGAAACAATAACCATTAATAGCTAACAAGACTGACCAGTTTAAAGGGGTGTGTGGCTGTTATTGAGAATGAAAAGGAATACATCACAGAAAATAGATTAATAATGAAACAATAATTAAATAATAAGCCCTTAATTAACATAGAACCATCTTTCATAAGCACCACTGACAGCTGTGGTTTTGTGCAAAACTATCTGGCAGACACATTTTACAGTGTTTGCACAGGCACCTTGTTTAAACATTGAAATGTCACCTCCCTTGACATTTGTGTATATTACTGAGTTGGCAATTCTGGCACTGTAGTTATAGTTAGGTCAGAGTTTCCACTGTAAAGGTATTTTTTTGTTTTATTAATAACTTTGGTGGTATTCGACGAATCTGCACAAAATTGAAAAAATGATTTGATATGAGTTTGGCACGACAAGTTTCATACAGATCAGTCGAGCAGATCAGTCTGGGGATAGAACCGGATGAAAGAGTAAGTAAGGTATTCCTGTTTTAACTTTCACAGGAATCTTTGTCTCCAATACAGAAAAGCCCAACTGAATGGAATAACTCTAAACTTGGCATGAAAGTAGAACTCTACCCATGGAAATGGTTGGTCTGGTGTAAATCTGTTCAGTAGTTGAATTTGTTTTGAGGTGGGCATGAAAGTTAAAAAACTTAGAGATATCTTGATCGTTAGTCTGCAGAGTTTCATGAACCCAGGTTCGCAGACCATCCATGGACCCCAATATAAAAAAAATCAGATTGGACGAGGGAGTCTTTCCTCCAGTCATCCATTTTGGTACAATTAAAAAAAAAAGCCTATTTTACCACGGGCTTTGTGGACCACCGGGCTGGCCCCACACACCCTTGGTAACAGGTCTCTAAAAATAAAAAAGGGTGCAGCCCCTGGTCGAAGACCAATACCTGTGCCCATACCCATTGCACATGGCCAAAGGCCATGCACAATAGAGGCTGTTTGCCTGCAATAGGCCATAGCCAGGCCATGCAACCAATCCCTGCTGCACACTACAAAAGACATGGTAGAATATAGTTTCATAGAGATTGGATGCAGGAAAAGATTTTTTAAAAACTGAAATTCACTGAAAAACAAGGTTAAAGTCAAGTTACAGTTACCATTAGTTACAACACCTAATGTTTGTTTAAGAAAACAAGAAATTCACTTAAAACACAAGTTAAGTACAGCAAAGGTAACAAATTAGACCCCAAAAAAAACTGAAATTGCAAGCTATTGTAAGCTCCGCAAATCTACACAATGCAATGCTAATGACCTCATACTATTTATACAAATAAGTAACAACTCCTAAAAGCACAACACATTTAAATGACAATGCTTACTTAAATCACTAACAAAAACTACCTTCTGCTCTTTTGAGAGGGGTCTCTTACAGTGACAGGGTCCAAGAGAGTGGCCCCAGGAAAGTGTAGAGAAGCGACCTCACATCTGGCTAACAATTTACTTTTTTTGTTTTTTTGTTATAGGGATTGCAGAAAGTTTATGCTGGGCGCTCTTTGCCTTGTACATATCATCTGACAATCTTAGGAAGTACTAGGCACTGCTCACAAATAGATTCAATTCAGAATGTTGCCTTTAAAAGCAAGGGCCCTGAATTCCAACAGTAAAGTAAATAGGATCTAGTATGATCTTCAGGTATAGGATCGTGATGTCATCTTCCTTCAGGTGTTCCACTTAACACACGGCTCAATGCAGAATGAGGCACAGGGTGTTCTTAGGGTGTTCCTCTGAGACAAAGACAGCAGGGGTAGCTATATTATTCAAGTGTGACCTCATTGTGACTTGACAAAGCATTAAAAGGGACTAGGTGGGGAGACACATTCTGGTTACTCCTGACGTACAGTAAGAAACCTTCAAACTACTAACTTTATACATTTAGAATGTGTCACAATAGCTCATCATGGACATTGTATGTGGACAGCTACTAGCTGATGTGAATGGGATGTTGACACTAAAAGTAAGTCTCAATATGGTATCAGAACCTGAAGTGGATAGGTTGCACCACTATGTGCAGCTCTTGGGAGGAATGCCCAGGCATCTAAAAGGGCTAGTGAGAGAACAAGGGTCATAAGTGGTTGGAGACTTTTTCATCCAGGTTATCAAGATTATACTTTCTATTCCCAGACTCATAGATTTGATACCACGATCAACTATGAATTTGCATCCCAATCTCTACCAATCAGAATACCCTGAGTCATCATAGTGGAGATATCCATATCAGACCAATCCCATGTCCTTATGGAATGGGCAGGGTGTGGGTGTGGGCTCCCAAAATGGCAAATGGGACAAGATATTCTGAGAGACCCAATGCACCTAGCTGAACTAACACAAACGATCCTTTTAAGGAGAAAGATCCAGCCCAGGCCTTGCTGAAAATGCTCTTGGATGCCTTCAAGATAACTGTTAGAGGGTCTAAAATAGTGGTAACACCAAGCGCTATTGCAGAGAGAAGACTCCTGTTAGAACATTTCACTGAAGAACTTACAGAGCAGGAACATAGGTGTAAAGATACACCTAAAGGCCATAAAAAGATTGTACACCTGCGGGGCTAGCTCCACGTGTTGAGGATCAACAGAGCTGCAAGGACTCTCCTCAAACTGAAACCAAATTTTCAGTGAACACAGTAAAAAAGTAAGTAGGTTGCTGGCCCTGTGGCTACAGACACAAAGAAAGAAAACATATATCACCAGTCTTAAGAACACCAAGGGAGAAATGGTGACGGAAGAACAGGCAAACAGAGACATGTTCTCAGCCTTTTATCCACAACTTTACACAGGGGTATAGAGTGAGGGCTCCAAAGCACATGAATACATTGACTCTCTGCAGATGGTGATGATACCAGCTGAACTGGTGAAGGATCTTGACAAACCGATTGAAGCCCAGGTATTCTTCAGGCAATATGAGGCTTACGGACATATCAGGCGCCAGGCCCAGATGCCTCATAATCACTTACTTCTATAAAATGTTTAGCTCCAGTCTCATGGGTCCACTGAACACCCTATACAACCCATTTGAACAACAATCAGGAGTGCCGCCTTTAAAGTGGGAAGCAGAGATCATTCAAATACCCAGCCAGGGAAATTTGCGTAAGACTGTAGATACTATAGAGTCATAGCCCTGCTTAATTTAGAAGCTAAAATATCAATACAGTACATTGGGTGATGCCCTTCCTGGTTGAGCTGGATCAGGTAGGATTTATCAAAAGTCAACAGGCACAGAACACCCTCTGGAAAATCGCTCATTTAGTTGAGAAAGTGAGGAGGAAAGGAATCTAAGCTTTCCTTAAAGGGTTAGACACACACAATGTTTGATAAAGTGAGCTAGAAACTCACAGAGGCTGACCTTCATGGATTCTGATTGAGTCTGCAGATAGTGAGGTGGATTATGTCAAACTTCCATGCGTTACACGTACATACCAGAATTAATGAAAGTCTGCGTGATAGAGGGGTGTTACAACTGGAGACTAGGCAGGGATGTTCTTTGTCCTCCATTCATTTTTCTTCCGTGAATTAGTCCTCTCTGCTCAGGTTTAGGAGTGTATGGGGATTATGGGGAGATGATTTGGCATGACAGAGCAAAAATTAGCCTGTTGCAAATGACATGCGCCGGGACACTCTGTTGAGTAGCTGTGCGCTCTACAAGTATTAAATAACATAACATAACATGCTATAGAGTCTCTCTGCACGAGAGATTTAAATCGCAGCCATCGTGATGTTTCTAGAGCAATTTGAAGGGTTGTCTGTCTATAGAGTCAATAGACAGAAATCAGAAATCATCAACATCTTAAGGTCCCAAGGCAGGGCAGTAGCTCTTGACTTGAGGAGGTCACACCATTCAAGTGGACTAAGTTATCCCTTTCAGTGTGACCTGGGTCAGTCTTAGGGAAGGGGTTGGAGCAATGGCCATTCCTGAAATCACAGATTGCTGTAGACCTAACAAGATGGTGTCCGTACTACATCTCCAGGATCAGCTGCATTTTTTATTTTGGTAAAAATGAACATCCTGCCTTTCCTTTTATATCTGTTTCAGGCACTGCCAACATCTATCACAAATAGAGAAGTTTTGAGGCTACAGCAACAGATCTTTAAATTTGTTTGGGAGGGAGGAAGAATAAATGTGTGTAGTAAAAGAGTCATGGTACCCAGACTGGAGGAAGGGCTGGCATGTCAAGGCCTCCATAAATGTTATCAAGCTTCATGTATTCACCTGTGGCAAGGTCTGCTCGGGAAACAGCGGAGAGGTGAAATCTTATAAAACAAGCGTTGGCAGTTAGACCTTTGTGAGATATACCTTGGCTCATGAAGAAACAGAGACCGAATAAACTTTACATAGCTGAGGAAATCATGACAGCTCTAAAGGTGTGGGATAGTCTATCAATTAGAGGTGGTCTGACAACATTCCCCTCACCCACCACACCTGTCCATTTTAACTCCCATTTCTCCCAGAAATGACGGGGGAAGACGTCGGAGTGTGGAGAAGGGGCGAGTGTCTCATGCTGAAAAACATGTTTCTGAAGGGTAAGATCATGACTTTTGAAGTCAAGAAAAACAAACTAAAGGTTACTGAGACCAATAGGATGCAGTACTTGTTTTTCTTGTTGTGATGCTGGCTGCTACACCCTTCCAGCTGACCCTGGGTTGGTCCTGCTAGGGCTTTTTTCCTAATGGTCGAGAGCATATGACTAGAGCCAATAGAACGTAACTGCCCCACATGCTGGGAGCAGCTAACTGGTTGATTGCTTTACACTGGAAATGACAGATTCCACGAAATGTTGTGATGTGGATTTATAGCCTATGGCAGACTCTGGAGCTGGTGAAGCTCTCCAATCATTTGAAGGACCAAGGAAAACAATTCACAAATTGTGAGACTTACTGGACTTAGAGTGCTGTAGCTGCTTACTTAGGTCTAGCCTCTGGGATTTGATACTGAGGTCAGAGGGCTAGGGGAATGGCACTACTCACTATTAGACAGGGCCACTGGAATTATGCAGCAGGGAAGGGCCAAATTATGTGGCAGAGTTTACTAAATTATGCAGCAAGGAAAGGCAAGTTATTCGGCATAATGTTGCACCTTTTGTGATTGTATTACTATAACTTTGTCATTTTTTCACATGATAACACTGTCTGGGCAAAGGTTTCGCCTCATTAGTACCAGTTTAACACCCAAATACAGTCATAAGCAACTGAAAGTTGACCAGTCAACCTTTGCAGAGGGCCTTCCCTTGAGCAGCAACAAAGGTCACTGTGATTTTAGTAACTTTTGGTCCATTTGAGCTGGAAACGATTTCTTAAAATCTGCAGAGTATACAGCAGATGATGGATTATGTGGCAAATGCGGCAAATCCATAATTATGTGAATAACAACATGGTTTCAGAATCGCATCATTCCAGTGGCACTGCTATTAGGCAATATTTATATGTAGAGGAGAAGGACACATCCCAAGATAGTGAATGAGCGAGTTAAGCTGCTGTTGTTAATATGAATCTAGTATTCTCTAATTGATGCATGAATGCAACAAGTGTGGTAATGTATGATGTAATGCATGTTGTAATAAACACTGCAAGTCCTTACTCGAAAACCTTCAAGAAAATGTTGAAACAAAAAACTTCGCAAACTTGATGAAATTTGTAACACCTTTTATAGAATTTCACAAACTTATCCAAAGTGAAATTCTGCAATTTCATAAATCCCAAGTAAATATGCAAAGCAGAGACGACTTGGCAGCTCATAAGAGACATATTACCCAAACAGCAAAGTCTACGTTATATATGAAAAACTGTTTGCAAGTTTGACCAAAAGCCGGGGATGTTCCCAAAAAAGCTATGGTACTCCCACAATATGCTGTGCCTTAAAACTAAATAAATAAAAATAATAATAATAAAGATCAGTAGAAGAGCAGGTGTAAGTTAGGATTAGGATTCACAAACGATGACATATGACGATTAGAAGAATATCTAGCAGAAAGGTTTGAATTTTTGTTTTTTTCTCTTTCAGTATTCTTATTTCTGTGACATATAAACGGTTGCATAAGCCTTAGAACTGGAGATAATGCCTTAAAATACTCCCAAATTAAGCTTCTAGGCATGCTACAGACAGTGCGCTTTTTAAATATTTTTAAATAACCTCGAAAACAAATACGATAATCCGCACCGTAAATATAGATTGAATGAGCTCGCGTGCTGCGCCGAGACTCCGGCACGAGCCAAGTCTTCCAGGTGTTTCATTGTCTCCTCGCACCGGCCTGAACTACTTTTACCTTTTGTTGAGGGGAGTGGGCCCAAAATGTTTCAGCTACGGTAGTCGCAGGGTGTCGGAGTGGGAATTTATTATATCATCCCCTGTAGGTCTTAATAAGCCTTACACAACTGTTTAGGCATTTATTCCATTAACGGCTGTTCATTCCGGCGGCTTCTACACCTGAATATTCATGCGGCCCCTATTCCCAGTGCTTCTGTGCAGCAGCTGTTTGGGATCCGCGGCAAATGTTCTGGAGACTTCCACAAATACAAACACCTCACAGCTGAACAGTCGGGGCCGTCTCAGTGGAGGGACATGAAACATTTATGACGAGTGGTTTTTGGAGCATGGCGTTTGGAAAAGGCTTAAGGGGCCTTTCGCACGCGGGAAGCCCCCCTACAATGAGTGGGACGTCTCTTCGGAGCGCACAAAGGGTCGTGGCCTGCCTTCCACGCTCATGTCGCCGTTGTCCGCAGTTTAATGAACTCGAAATCAAGTGTTTTCTTCTAAATAATAGACTGGTTGAGCATGAGTGCACTTCAGAATGAAAGTGCAAACGCCCCTTTAAATTGTCAGTAATCATCGGATTTCTAAAGTATTCTAGAAACTTTGCTGCATTAAGTACTTGATCAGAACTCTAGTTTTGTCTGGAGTCATTCTGTCATGTGCACCAAACACTGCACTGCAAAGGCAGCATTTGTATCTTTCGCGGCAGAACGTCAACTTGCCAATAGTTGTATCTCGAGGTCTGCGGACAAAAATTCAAGAAGTGGTAGAAGCGGCATCACCCAACCTTGGACTCACTGCAGGACTTCCAATGACATCGCAGGGTGGTACCTTATCCCATCCGCCACCCATGGCCTTAAGGTGGATAAAAAATTGGATGGGTCTCAAAATGTGGCATGGCTATGGAGGCGTGACCAGGAGTCCTTTACAAGGGGCATGGCCTGTGTAATTAAGGGTGTGGCTTAAATCAAGTTAATCTAGAATCCTGTGAACCACAACTTCTAACAGTGAGCATGCTGCCTGGGATGTCGGAAGGAGGAAGGACACCATGGCACAGTCCAGAAACTGAACACACTAAGGTAAGGCTGAAAAAACATACAGCCAGGGATCAAAGGGGAAAAGTGTCTTGTCCCATTCGAGAAAGATTCAGATTCACATTTTGCTCTTTTCTTTTGAGACTTGCCCACAGTCCTTCTGCAGAATGTGCTAGGAGAAACCATAAATACAAAAAAATTACATTGATTTCTATTATCACATCGTTCTATTAGACCCATTGTTAGAAGCGTAGACAGTGTGTCATGGGCCCTGTAGCATCTTCCCATCCGGGATACCCACCAATGACTATGCCACACACGGAGCTTAGTAATACACGTCTTTATTCGTCTGCGTGTAACTGCAAACTCAACATTCTAAAGCAGCCTTCACTGCAATACACTCTATTCATTACGTCATAGCTCTACGGAGTTCATCAGGAGCCAAAAGGTCTCCGTCACTGATAATTCGCAAGACATGACACCTCCCCCTATGTTAAATTAAAACTTGCCACTTTTATGAAAAAGATACACAGATATATACATTTAAATCACTTCAATTAATATCTTTGATGCTGTAATGGTTCGACCTGACTGTGTCTTGTGAAGTTGAGACCGGCCACCATCATGAACAAAGATCTGCCGGGATGGTGAAAAGGCAGCAGTAGTCCCTGGTGTTTCAGTCTCTCCTTCACCATGGAGATCTGATGAACTATGAATCAAACACCGAAAGTGAGAAGACTTCCCTCGGACGCTGGGCAGTCACCATGTGACCTTTGGTCAACACTACTTTGAAAGGTTCTGCATCAAAGGGAGCATCAGACTTTCTTTTCTGTATCTGCCAGGTGAGCACTCTGTCTCCTCTTTGTAAGACAATGTTTTTTGCATGTCGTCTTCAGTCACCAAATGTTTTCATCTTTTGTTTCTGACCCAAATCCTTCGTACGAATGGCATTCTCATCTCGTTCTCTCTGATTGGTCCACTGGGGTATCTTGGTTTTCATTGCTCTCCCGAACATCAATGTTACCGGACTTTCACCGTTAGTCGAGTGAGGTGTTGAACGGTAGGCTCGCAATGTAGAGTTTAACAATCAATCAATCAATCAATCAGGGATTTATAAAGCGCGCTACTCACCCGTGAGGGTCTCAAGGCACAGTTTGTAAATTGAGCTTTTCAAGTGTAGCACGCTGCAGCGCTTTCTTTAGCATACTCATAAATCTCTCAACCAGTCCATTGGCCTGCGCCCACAGAGGTGTGCTCTTTTGATGCTTTAAGCTCAGATGCTTTAAGAAGTCTTTGAACTCGCGACTATTAAAAGGCGGGCCATTGTCAGATTTTTTTATGGCTGGAACACCCCATGTCGCAAAGATGCCATCCAGTCTCTCAATGCCTCATTCTTGAGGGGTGGATCAGAGATCACCAATTAATGGAAATCGTGAATATTTATCCACAATCACCATCAGGTGATGTCCGTTGTTGAGTGGACCAAAAAAGTCAATTTTCTCCCAGACATACTTCGGGAGTTCTGACATGTTTAGGGTGTGTTGAGTAACATTTGTAGATAGGCAGCTGCATAGATGACAGGCCTTTAATTCCTTCTCAACTCGATCATCGAGACATGGAGAACAGACACGGTCTCGAGAGCTCATTTTGTGGCAACGATTCCCCTATGTCCTTCATGGGCCACTTCAATCATGTTGTGCCGCAGACTCTCCAGAATAAAGATTCTCGACCCTCGCAATGAAACTCTCTCTTGAGTTATGGACAGTTCATCTTTGACATTTCTTTATTTATGATATTCACCGTTACTGATGGGAGATCGAGTGTGCTGGTTCCTCGACTGAGGTGTAATTATATCTTTCAACTTTAGCATGTCACTATCATGGCTCGTGACAGTGATAATCTAGACTAATGAAATAGCAGCTGGTGTGTTTGATTTTACGATGAAGTTGATATGAGCTTCAGCTGACTTGGATGTAGTGCCATGACTCTGAATGGGCAATCTGGAAAAGTAGTTAGCAGGGTTCTGATCCTTTACTGGATGATGCACAGTGTTATAATTGTACTCTTGTAGCCGTAATCCCAAGCGTTCAATGTGATGAGGCATCTTGGCCTTTGGATTGCCAAATGTTGTTAGTAAAGCTTGATGATCTGTCACCAGCATAAAAGGATTCCTGGTCAGGAATACATGGAAGTGTTCACATTCCCACACCACGTCTAAACTTTCTTTCTCAGGGTGTGAGTAAGCATGTTCTGGTTGGGACAAACTCCTACTTGCATACGCCCCAATATGCTTTTGAGCATTCGGGTGTCCACTGTGCTGTGCAAGGATTGCACCTATCCAAATGGGCTAGCGTCAACAACTACCTCTGTATGAAGTTTCGGATTGAAATAAGACAATGTCAGTAGCATTCTCAATAGCTTGTTTGATTTTCTTAAAACTTTTCTCACATTCATGTGATCACAGAAATAAAACATTATTTTTCGTCAACTCTCTCAATGGAACACTTACAGTGGCAAAGTCTTGTATATATCTTGAACAGTAGCTGGCCATGCCAAGAAATTAACACACCTTGGAAACATCTTGTGGGTGATCATCATTTGACAGCGTCTGTACTTTAGCAGGATATGGTGTCATGCCCCCATCAGAAAAGATATGGCCAAAGAATTTTAGCTTTGTCTTATGGAACTCATATTTGTCTGCTTTCAAAGGCAAAACTGCTTCGGCAAGTAAATGACATACTTGTGTAAGAGCTTTATCATGTATCTTTGTGTAGCTCCGAAAATTAATATGTCATAGTTGTAATTGAAAGCACCTACCGACCCCTGCCTGCTGCACATCTTCCACAGGGCCGCCACTGCCTCGCACCCGAACTACGCCGAACTATCAACTGCTCCCTCGAGACGTCACATTCCCCGACGACTGGAAACGCGCCGAAGTCAACCCCCTCCTAAAGAAGCCCTCCGCAGACCCGACGGATCTTAGGCACCTCAGGCCCATCTCGCTGCTCCCTTTTGCCGCCAAAGTCATCGAAAAAGGGTCAACACCCAGCTAGCACACTTCATAGAAACCAACAACATCCTAGACACCTCCCAATCTGGATTCCGCAGCAAGAACTACATACCCATATCTCTCCTCCCCTTCGCAGCAAAAGTCACAGAGAAGATCGTCAACAACCAGCTCATGAACTTAATTGAATCCAACTCGATCCTCGACACCTCCCAATCCGGATTCCGCAGCAACCACAGCACCGAGACCGCCCTCATAGCCGCCACCGACAACATACGCGTCCTCCTCAACCAAGGCCACACAGCAGCACTCATCCTCCTGGACCTTTCAGCAGCCTTCGACACCGTCTCCCACCACACACTAGCCTCCAGGCTCCACGACACCGGCATCCAAGGAACAGCCCTAGAATGGATTAGATCTTTCCTCTCAGGTAGAACACAAAGAATAAGACTCCCGCCCTTCCTCTCCGAACCAACAGAGATCAGATGCGGAGTACCCCAAGGATACTCCCTCAGCCCCACACCCTTCAACGTCTACATGGCCCCCCTCGCAACCATCGTCAGAAACCACAGACTCAACATAGTCTCATACGCCAACTACACCCAGCTCATCCTCTCCCTACCAAGAAACCCGACATCACCAAGCGCAATTTCCAAGAAGGGATGAATGACGTAGAAACCTGGATGAACAACAGCTGCCTGAAGCTCAACTCAGAGAAAACAGAAGTCCTCATACTCGGCTCCACCCCCTCCACATGGGACAACACCTGGTGGCCCCCCGCCCTCAGAAACCCACCCACCCCAACAGACCATGCACGCAACCTCAGCATCATACTCAACATATCACTCACCATGAACTGCCAGATCAACGCCGTGTCCTCCACATGCTTCAACACCCTCCGCATATTTCGCAAGACTTTCAAATGGATCTCCCCAACTCCGGGAAAACCGTCACCCACGCACTCATCACCAGCAGATTAGACTACGGGAACGATCTCTACGTTGGAATCAACAAAAAACTCTTCCGCATACTCCAGACCATCCAGAACGCCGCAGCCAGACTTATCCCCGACATCCCATGACATGACCACATCACCCAACACCTTCGTGACCTCCACTGGCTCCCTGTTGAAAATAGAATAACCTTCAAACTGCTCACACACGCCTACAAAGCTCTCCATAACACCGGACCCCAATACCTCAATGTATAAATCTCCTTCCACACCCCTAAGAGAAACCTCCGCTCTGCCGACCTCGCCCTAGCCACGGTCCCTCGTTTCCACAGGACCAGAGCAGGTGGAAGACCCTTCTCCTACCTCGCAGCCAAGACCTGGAACGAACTCCCCCTTCACCTCCGACGAAGCCCGACACTGCACCAATTCAGAAAGGACCTCAAGAACTGGCTCTTCGAATGACCCCAACGGAGCTGCTCACACCCCCCTCCTTCAGCGCCTTGAGACCCTCACAGGTGAGTAGTGCGCTCTAAAACTCCTGATTGATTGATTGATTGATTGATTGATTGATTGATTGATTGATTGAAAACACACATGACAGGCTGAATGATATGTCGGATGACGCCTTGACATTGTTCTGCAGCGAATGGCACACCAAAATTTGGTCTTTTGTATCGAAACAGACCAACAGTGTAGAAAAGGTTATAATGTACCTGCTATCTTCTTCGAGTTTCAACTGATGATAACCTTTATTTAATTCAAGGCGAGAGAAGACCTTTGCACCATTTGGATCCGTTATCATGACAGCAATGTGTGGACCTGGATGTAGTTCTCGTTCAATTGCCTTGTTTGCCTGATGTATGTCAACACATATGCATACCGCTTCTTCACTGTCCTTTTTGGACAGTACCACAATGGGAGAAACCCATGGAATTGGACCAGTAGAACTCTCAATGATATCATGCTTAAGTTACGATTTAAGTTCTTTTTCAACAGCATCTTGTAATGAAAAGCAATTTGCCTATGTCTCTGAGCAACAGGACAGATGTTCTCATTGATATGCAACTTTACTTTCATAGTCTTAAGCTTTCCCAAGCCATGAAACAACAAAGGGAACTGACGTACTATTTCATGGTGAGCATTCATGTTGTAGTTCACTGAAATAAGTCCCATATCAGCAGCTGTGCTGCAGCCACGGCCCGTGCAGGGAAGAGGCCCCACTGCTCTTACCTGCACGGGCCGCGGCTGCTGTGCTGAAGCTGAGTAGGCAGGTTCTTGTCACATGGAAGAGTGCTTGCACCTTCGTTTTCTTGTGTTTCATTGTCACTACACATGAACCCTCACTTTTTAAGGGTGTCGATGCTGCCCATGTATACACTTTGGTTTTCGACGGCATAAGTTACGGTAAGGGATGCAATTCATTATATTTCTCCTCAGGCATAATGTTTATCGACGCACCACTGTCGATGATGAAAGGTATTGAACAGCCACTTACTTTCAGTGTAATTTTCGGACAATGTTTAAATGACTTTGGTGCTTTGTCATGTCGACTGTTTTTTGACTGACATTTTTCTTTACATACGGCCAATCCGACATGCGTACACTTTTCTGAAGTAAACATTGACATGGCACAGCCATCTTCTTCATTTTCACTTGATACTGAAATGGATGAACTGTTTGACAATAATTTAGATGACAATCGACATCGTTTAGTGTTGATTTGTCGTACCTGACTCCACCGCTGGATCTTGTGGGTGTGCGTCGAATGTTGACCCTGGAACGTTCCGGTGGTTATTTTGTCTTCTCTTCGTGACTCACTTGTTTTTCTCTTTGCTTTGCACACCATCACAAAATGGTTCTGCTTCCCACAGCCCTTACATGTCTGTCCAATGGCGGGACATTTATCTTCGTGTGAAAACGAAAATCCACATCTATAACATAACTTCTTTTTACGTGTAGACATCACCTTGTGTCCTTCAGTCTTTTACTTTGACTTGCTTTTCACACTCATGACGGATTCATTCTGGGCACCTCTGGCCTCAATGTCAGCAGCTTGTCAATTGGCACACTCTTCAGCTCTAGCAACTATCAACACTCGTTCCAGACTCAAAATTTCTCTCAGCATTCGCTGTCTGAATGAATCAGACAAGCATCCATCAGTGACCCTAAGACGTATGGCCTCTTCATTATTAAATTCATTGAACTTACAGTGTTTGATGAGTGTGTCAAGTCAAATTCATTGATGGTTTCACCAACTTTCTGTCATTCTTGATTAAAGATATATCTTTCATAGTCAACATTTGGCATTGGAATGAACTTGAGATTCAAGGTTTCTTTGATCTGACAGCATGTGATTTCTTTGTCAGTTTGTGGCATTTTCTTGTTGACTTCCCTTACGCTATCACCAGCAAGATTTTTGAGGTATTTGATCATCTTTTTGTCATCATTCTCTTCAAGTGCATCGCTGAAATCTTCAAATGTCTCTATCCAGATAGTCCATCGATCTCCAATAGTTTGCTTTTTGGCAGTATTGAATGATGATGGTGGTTTCAAGAAAGCGGCAACTTTTAGGAATCTTGCTAAAAAAAGGTTTGGTAGCAGCAAGCGGGAAGATGCAGAGGGAGGGCATTCCAGTGGGAAGCAGCTATATAAAAGAAAGAGCAATCAGTGAGTCGAATTTTTCTGAAGTATGGAACTTTGACTAAATAACCAGAAGCAGACCAAAGATTTCTGCGAGGTACATAGCTGTATCTGTGACTCGGGAAAAAGTGTGCCCTAGTGTTGAAGTGCATATGACATATGCACAAAGCTTTGAATATACACCGTTTGTCTACAGGAAACCAGTGATGCTGTTTAAGATGGTTAGAGATAGAACAGCTGGGGTCGTTAGAAGAGAAGATAGCAGCTACATTTGGAATAAGTTGGATTCAGTGAAAGAGGTATTGAGGGAGGATAAAGTACATGGATTTGCTACACCCAATGCTTTAAGAATAATTGTTTGAACCATGGTCTTTCAAGAGTCCAGGAGAAGCAGTGTCATAACCTTGCTGAGCATTGTTATGTACAAATACCATGATGATGAGGTGAGGGAATTGACCTGTTCATGAAAACATAATGCATTGTTGAAGACTACTCCCAGATTTCTACCAGATCTAAATGGAATCAAGACAGACCCCAGTTCTGGGGTCCACCAAAGAGGAGTCTTAAGAGACAGAGGAAAAGCAAAGATACATATTTCTATCTTGTCTTTGTGCAAAAGCAAATTATCCCTCATCTAGACAGGCAACCACAGAGAGGCAGTGCCTAAAATGAGTTTACAAGTCGCCTGAATTGTCATTACAACAAATGTTTATCTGCATGTCTACAGTGTAACACATGAGAGGAAAGCAATGATTTTCTGTTGAGAGCCTCTAACAGAATAAAATGGAAGTTGAAAAATGAGTGGCTCAGGGAAGACACCAGTGTAACTTCAGAAATTACAGATTTGGGCAGAGGATAGTAAGGAGAGAAAAAGACCTCCGGAGTGTGGTTGAGTTAGAAAGGAAGGCAGACCAAAATGGGCCTTATCCCAAAGGAACAGGGCAGCCCTACTACCACCACCCAATATCTTTCAGAGATCATCTGCAACAGCTAAATGAGATACCTCTGTACTCTGAAGCAGACTTTGGCCTATTTGAGCCCAGTCTAAGCATTTAGTCTCCCTCCAAAAAAGACAGAAAGCCTTTAACTTATTATTTTATAATATTCACCAGGAATGGCAGTAGAATGATGACCCTAAAATTGGCAGATGTATCAGGATCGGCCAAAGGCTTTTCAAGAGAGGAACCACCAGAGCTTACTTACAGGAACAATTAACCTTAGCTTGGAACAAGGAAGAATTACATAAAGATGGAAGTATAGGTGCAACTATACCGTATCAATCGCCCATGTGAAAAGATTAACATGGCAGAGCCACCTAGTGGAGGAATTCTCTCTCTTTTGTCCCTAATGAGGTCCTAGATTGACTAGGGAGCAGAAGGTGTGGGCTAGCAACAGGAGAAATAGGTCACGATCACAGATAGGTAATGCGTTGAGTAGGTGACATGTATTCAAAAAGCCCATCATGTTACCACTTCATTATTATTTACACATATCAATAGGTATACCACACTTTCAATGCACCATTGCCAATAATTCATATCTGTTAAGCTAGGTTAAGTCAGGTCAGGGATAGCGTAGGCTAGGTCAGGTTAGGATAGGTTAAGTTCAGCATATCTAGTGCACTCACCAACCCAATATTATTTCCTGGTGTTGAGCAGGGTGGCCATACAATTAACAGAAAGGAGTAGCTATTACAGTTAGTTTCAGCATTTCCTGATTCATCATACACCCTAAAAGATTTGTTGGTGCTGAGGTGGAGGTATCACTAATAGACACCAACAATGACAGTATGGCATCTACAATATTAGTGGAAAGTGTGATCATTTTCCACCAACACATCAATACTACTAATGCACAGTACTAGCACTTCCCAGCATAGCTGCTGCACCATTAATGTATATTATTAGTGCATCCCAGCAGGGCGGTATTAGCAGTTCTGAGCAGCACTGCTATTCCAGTAATCATTTCTGTACAGAGTTACTTAACATTAATTAACAGTGCAAGCACCTTTCATCGGGCAGTACCAGTATTTCTAAGCATGGGTGCCATCTTTGTAAAGGTAAAGTATTAGAACGTACACCAAATTGCAAATACAGAATACTCTTAGCGTCTATTTTGTGATCAATCAATTGCATCTTTTCCCTGATTAAACATAAACAAATGCTTTATATATTAAAACATTACATTTTGCAATTCAGTATCTGACAACAGAACATACATATGGCAGATAGTCACTTTTCCAGGCAAACAGCATTTGCTGACAAAATAATATTATTTTCATGTGGCATCGAGTGCAGAAAAGGAATTTCCCCCAAGCAGCACAGTCTCGGCTGAGGAGGGTACTCAATTTGCTCTTACTCCAGATACTTTCATGGAATTCGCCTAAATATAAATATCTTATGAACAAAAGGACCCAACCCCAATTGGTGTAATAGGCAAAGAAATTCACATTGTTATGCAAATGTGGTTAAGACTAAGGGCGAATGGGGGACAAGATCATTTGTTTCCATAACAAAGGCTCGTGCTTTTGGGGCTGCGTCACATAATAGCCTCACAGGCTCTATCAGGGAAGGATGCTGCACACCGACTTGTGCAGCTGCAGAAAGAGGGAGTCACATCTTTCTGCAGATAACTGCACTTACCTCTCAGAGGTGCATGTTGTATTCTAGCCATGGCCTCCAAGTCTCACAATATCTGTCTGGATCCTCCTATTTCAAGTGAACCTCAGGCTGGTATACTCCCCTCCCCCACCCCCCTTACCCCCAGAGCATTATAGTACGCATTTCAATTAGGTTTTCATCCCAGAATCAATGCTTAAGTATAAAGTGTGGAAAAGTTACTAGAGACTTCGAACGAAATCACATATATTTAAAGCCCGTCTACAGATTTTGCTGCCCTTGCCCAATTAACAAGAACCCTTTCAAAAATAATCTTAGTAGGATGAATACTTATTTTTGGATATTTTAATGCAGATTCATCAAAAGAGACCAAAGTTATCATCAAAATGAGCTCTTCCAGTGGAATTACGAACTCAACCGCAGCTTTGGAGCACGTATTGCCAACTCAGTGATAAATTACTGCTCACTCTATGTGATACCAGGTATATCCCGCCGACAGTAAGTTCTATGATGTTGATTCCAGAGGACAAGGCTTCAGACCCACTGAAATATGATGTCATGTAAATTCTGGGTAACTGTAAAAACCCGATGTGGAACAGTTCTAGGTAACTGTAACAACACAAGCATGCATACAGTCTCACGACTACTCAGATTTGCAAGCAGACGTGAAAGGGCCAGACGTAGCAAAGTATGTTTGTACCAAGAGCACACATCTTAACAGCTACAGTCCTTTGTGAAAAACATAAGGTGACACTCGAAGGTTATAGAAGACGAAAGAAACAAACAAACAAAGAAAGAAATTATTGAATAAGATATGTTTGTCACAAACTCAGAATATAATTATTCTAATTGGAAACATGTTGCAAAAATTATTAGAGCATAGCCGTAGCAACTCTGTAAAAATAAAATAATGGTTATGACAAATATAAATATTTATCAACCAGACAGCACTGTAAATCAACCTCCAGCATGCACATTAAGGCACACAGGAAGACCTGATCTCTCCTTGAACTGTAATGTTTGAGGCTCAGAATGAAATAATCCATTTCACCAGATGAAAGAAGGGATCTAAAAAGTAACTTGATATACTCGTAACTCTCCTGCCAGAAGCTTATAATTGAAAATACCTAAAGAATCCTAGACTGTCTTTGTTAGATGTGAATGATTTCCTTTTTCCCGTGAAAATGGATAAAGAACTTGAGAAGAAGTGCCTGAGTGGATTTTATGAGGAAAAGCTCTGTTAGGATGGGCAAGGGGACAGTATCCGATGGCAGCTGAATGCATCCCAACTTCAGGTTACAATGCATGCAGTTGAAAGATGCTCAAACATGCGAGCCATAAAGAGCGTTTGGAAATGCAAGTCCCAATCTTGAAATGTTGAAATTATATCTTAATTATTTGGAGACGAAATAAAACAAGATATAGCATGCATTCACATATACTCACTATCTTATTGTGGTTCAGAACGTCTAACCTTGATGTCTTGAGCACACCGAAGTACATTTGCAAATATTTAATATTTTCCATTGTTTAATATTACACAGTGCATGATGCATACTTGGTATGGTCTCAAATATGGTAATACTTGTATGGCCTTTCATACACTATTCTAAAAGAATAAGTGATATACCTTTCAGCTGCTATCCTATGTATACTTTTATATGGGCCGGGAACTAGAAGCGGGCGAGCCAACAAATTATCAGGCAGAGCCAAGCCAAGTGTCGGCTCTGGCTCTAAGAGTCCGTGCATGAGCAAATACTTGAAAATATTTTGCATATATATCATGCAACAAACAACATATTAGAATATGATAAGGTGTCTTCAAAATACAAAAAAGTGCATTTATTTAACACAAGGAGGCGTTTCACTTTAGTACTTCGACTTTATTTTAAATGACTACGGCCCTGATGTATTGTACTCATTAAGAAACTAGAGATGTGCAATTTGCACACCAACTGGTTCACAAATGGGTGTGTAATTTGTACTAATAGTTCACACCACAAATTGTCCATTTGCTGGGGGTTACAAAACAACCTGCCTAAATAATATTAATTAGGTATTTCACAATTTGTGAACCCTGAGATTGACTGAGAATTCAGATAGAGAGGCCTGCAGGTGACAGCTGACCTCCACCCCTGTATTTACATTCCCAAATTGTAAACATTTTTTTCAAAATAGCCATGACTTTTAAAAGTACAGGTAATGCTTTGGAAAAAAATGCTTCCAGTTTGGAAAGACAACTGGGGCAGCATGCAGTGGTCCTCTGGAACCAGTTACCGCCCCAACTCCAGGATCAAATCACAATTACACTCATAATTGTTGTTGATACATCTCATTGTGAATCACACAATTCATTTCCCTCTTATATGCACTTAGTAATGGATCACAAAACCTGTCTTATGAGTTGGAAAGAGTTTTCTGATTCATGAAAGGGCATAAATACATTTTAAAAAGATGTGTTACAGACACAAACCCTGTGTTTTTATGAATCACAGGCATTTGGGACCTCAAAGTGCCTTTGTAACTCCAGTACCTTATCATCTCTAAACCCACAAACCCATCCTGCGCACATTTGTGTAGAACTACTCAACAATACTCCTTTAAAACAGAATTAAATGGCATAAAGACCTACAAACCAATAATCCCAACATTCTTTTCTACATCTTAAAAGCGTGCTAACAGTTGCCCAAACCATGAAGAACACCTACACCACCTATTGCCGAGGCAGCTCTTGCATTTAAAAAGTATTAGCAGAGTTTTGGTGGCAGTGCTTAATTTGTAAAAAATAAATAAGTACCGGGACCCTCGTCAAGAGGCCACTGCAGCTTGCACTACTCATTGCCCTTATTCGTGCTGCCAGTGACAGAATCAACACAACTACTAATCAACAGACCATACAAGTATGACATTTCAGACTAGTCCAGACCCCAAAGCTACAATAATGGCTTGGGCAGCAGATATGAGTCATTTTTAATGTTCATTGAAATAATAAACAACTGTTGTTGTGTTAATCTCTAATTTGGAGAAACAGTGCAGACTGTCATAAGTGCCGGTGTTGACAATTAAGTTCGGGTGCCTAGCATCGGAAACCACCGGCTCAAATTAAGCACTGTTTGGTGGTAAATTTCTGTCACTAACTATATCAGCCTTATTCACAGAATCGCTCACCAATAGTGATACATCCAACAATATCAAAAGTTTGGCTCACACAAGTATTAAACAAGTTAACACTAGCCCTCAAAATTCTAATACACTATACTCTTTTCTTCAGCGACTCCAATAGTAACAAAAACAACCACCATTTCATTTTCAAATTTGACTTCACATTAATATGAGATACAAAACGAAAGCAGAACTACTGTGCCTTAAAAATGTGCTGCTGACCATAATGGACAACGAGCGCTCAGCCATGCCACCATTTTTAGCACTGTCCACCACACTTTACATTATAGAGGCCACATTCTCACTACCAGTCTTGATGAATAAATCTGACTTACCACATCAACAATATAGTTCTAATTTACGACCAACAATGTTAACTAGTATGTCTAGACATGTAATTCCCCACCACTACACTCACATACGGTATACTGCTGGGATGGATTCACTCTAAATACCCATATTGATTAATATATGAATATTCTGCAAAAGAAAGTAAATATTTCGGCGTTTAGGACAAATAATATTGACTGTGGAATCAGAAAGCAATCAAGACACCTATTCTAGACTCTTCTACATTCTCCGTTGCCGGACCTAAATATGCGTTTACTTGCAATCAAACCAAATGTTGAACCTAAGCAGACCTCCTTGTGTATAAGTCTACAAACTCACTTCTTCACTGCTACGCCACAACCCCACAGTCTCCCCATCATAACCCCCACACTGAATACATGTCTCATTAGTGAGTGGTTCACAGTCATTCTGAGGAAGGAAGGGAAAGAGAGAGCCCTGTGGCAAGGACTGTGGGCTCCTTCTCAGGAAACCAGGAAAATATTTTTTGCCTCCAGGCAAGAGTTTCTTTTAGCCTGCAGTGAGCTGTCTGCTACTTCAAATTTCTTTAGCCTAAACCAAGAAACCATGTGTTTACTAAGCTAGCCTGGGTTGCCCATGCCTACTTCTCCAGACTTTTTAGCCTGTTGTCTGCAGCTTTTCTTCAAGTTCTATATAATTGTTTTGGTGCTTTCTGCCTCATGCTGTCTGGTTCATTGGGTTCAGGGAAATCTGGTGAAAGAATATTCTTAAGAATAATGGTAATCTGGCACACTACTGGAAGAAAAGGAAGGACAATATCCTAGTTAAGTTCTCTGTTTGATTAACTGTCATTCTTAGTTTGTCAAATACATGTGTAGGGGCCCACACATTTCTTAGATGAGTGCCACTGGTGGCTCTGAATGCCAAGGTTGCATTATACCAAGGCTGCTTAGTTTTATTCCAATTCTTGCTCCTTCCATTCTGCTACCTAATCTTCCTGTTTCTTTATCTCTCTCTTAAAGGTTCTATTTCATCTCTTCTTACCCTCTTCATCACTGTTTCCCTATCTTTCTTTTCCTCTTTTTTTCTCCCTTTTCTGTCTTTCTCTATTTTGCTCAAGTTCAGTGGTTCCCAAACTTTTTAGAATCACAACCCAATTTTTAGAACGACCGACTTTCGTGACCCAACTAGCTTTAATAAACATGAGGTGGG
This sequence comes from Calotriton arnoldi, assembly GCA_963921515.1. Taxonomy (NCBI): domain Eukaryota; kingdom Metazoa; phylum Chordata; class Amphibia; order Caudata; family Salamandridae; genus Calotriton; species Calotriton arnoldi. Next base: position 903,625 of record CAWUFW010002863.1, read on the forward strand.
AGACTTTTTAATGTAGCTAAAGCATTGTGTGGCAGCACACTATCATTTACAGACAGAACATTTTCCTTTGAAAATGGCCTCTAAATTTCCACAAACATACAGTTTGACTGATAAAACTATGCTGCACACAAATGATAATGTGTGGAAAGCTGGTTTAAGTGAATATTGATCATTTGTACATCACCAAGTAAAGTTTCTTGATTTGCTTTGTTCTTTATTGTTTGTTACAATAAAATGGCACCCTACAGCCTTTCATTTCACATTGTCTGTAGCCCAGCAAGATTGTCACACAGTTTGGTTTCTTTTACTTTCTCAGACTGAAACTTGAAAGGAGTTTGTAAACATAAATCCCCATGTTAAAAAACTAAGCAGCAATTTGTCAGAAGACACAACTGACATATAACCTCTGTCTTTGAAGTGCAGCAATTGTGAAAAGATAAATACGGAATTTAAAGGCATATTTATTTATTATTTGGACTTTCGCGACCCACCAAAAATCAGCTCGCGACCCACCAGTGGATCACGACCCACAGTTTGGGAAACACTTCTCTAGGTAATAGTTTGTTGATGAAAAATAAGCCAGTGTCCACAAACTAAGGCCAATGCCAACCACCTGCAAACACTGACACAAATGAAGCACTGATTAGCTGTTAGCAACGGTTCATGTTCTAATTTTTGCAAATCCCTTTTTGATAGGTATGTGAGCTCAAAGATTGAGTTGCTGTTGGACAAAATTTATTTCATACCAGTATTGTAGAGATTGGTTTAGAATGTTTCAACCTGCGAGTGTTATGGGGGGGGGGGGGGAAATCCGCTACACCTGGGACCTACTAAGATGTCCTTCCTTGCTTCTGAATTTCTTCCCATCTTTCCCACTTTCTTTCCTTCTTCCCTGTTTGCCTTGACTTTTTGCCTTCTTTTCTTCATATCTCTTCATCTCACTCACTTTCATTATTCTGTTGTTCTTACTTCTTTATTTCCTTTTTGTTTCCCTTCTTTCTTCCCCATTCATTTTTCTTCTCTCCTTTTCTTCCTTTTTTTCCTTTCCTTCTTTTTCTTTTCCTCGTCCCCTCCTCTTTCCTTTCTTCTATTCTTCATTTCCTATTCTCCTCCTTTTCCCCTCCTATTTCCCTTGCTTCATCTTTCATTCTTTAGCTCTTTCTTCTCTGTCCTTCATAATTTGCATAAGTATTTCCCTCATTCCCCATCTCCCCTCTACCTTTTTCTCTTCCTTCCTTTCTTTTTTTCATTCTTATGTTTATGCTATCGTACGACTGCATCATACTGGGAGATATTCAAATTGATCCGGTTCAGATTTGAGTAGAACAGTTTTTAGGTCTCGCCTAGCGATGCAGCGCCATGCGCTGCTCGCTAAGCGAGATCTATTGTTGTCGACTTGCTTTCGAAGGGGGACAGGACATGTGCACGCGTATGTCAAGACAGGAGATGTGCACGCGTACGGCTCGCGGCGTTATTACAACGCCTGCTCGCACCATACGCGTGCACATCTCCCTGTCTGTGCGCGCCGCGCTTACGTGAACACGGTGTGGACAGCTTGTTATTTATTCTGAGCGCTCACATCAAACAGCAGAGGAGCACATGCGGCGGCAGACGGTGCAAAGAGAGCAGCGGCCCCGGTAGCGCACAGTGTACTTGCCGTGAGTAGTACTTGCCTGGGCGAGCGCTTCCTCCTACTGCCACATACCCTCCTGCGTATCTCACCAGGTCGCTCCTCTCCAATCCCCAGCTGTCCCTGCACCCCCTCCAGTGTCAGCCAGCCCTGCGCCATCTGCCGACCCCCACTATATTCTTCCAGGACTACAGACTTCGTTTCCTTCCCCCGCCAGGACAAAGGCATCGCGGCAGAACCTTTCAGCCCCTGACGCCCCCTCCATACAGGTACTCCCTCCCCGCATTCCTTACCGTTACGCCATACTTCAACGCGATGCCTGCAGCATGTCCCCAGAGCTCACGGGGTGCTCGGTATACCTCTCTGCCCAGGCGGCCGCCGTCACGCTGGCCGTGCTGTTGTAGGAGCGTGTTTTAGTGCGTGCCAGGCTCAAGGACAGTTCGGCCTCGGATTCAGACTCAGAGCCTCAGCGCGGACAGACGGCGTGGCGTGTCTTCTCTGGCGATCCTCAGCTTGCGCCGGGACAGCCAATGTGCACGCTCACGGCGTCTCGTGCGCTCCCACCGTGCTTTCAGTTTTGCGCGCTCAGACAATGCCCCCGCTGCACTCGTGACGGCTCCGTGGGCTGAATATTTTACAGTACTGGGAGGGAAGGGCTGCGGAAGGAAGCACCGGCGGATCCATATGTAGCTGTACATTGGCCATGACTGGTTGTGTTTTAGGCACAGGGAGATTAAGGGATTTGCCCGGATTCACAGGATGTTGAGCGGCGCCGAGATTGGAACCCGATTGCCCTGCTCCAAAGTCTGTAGCTCTGGCCATTACACCACATCCTCATCCTCCTCATTCCACCTAGAGGGCCTGTTGTTTTTTTCTAGTGAGACTCCTTGGAGGGAACTTCTAAATTTCAAAGCCAAAGCTTGGTTATTTAGAGAGGCTTTTGTTCCCGCTTTACCTCCCGTCAGATCACTTACTCACCTGTCTCTGCCTACCACCTCTACATAAGCAGCCTCTGTGCACTCACTCACTGTAATCCCTCCCTTTCGCAACTTTTCACAAGGTGGGGTCAGTAATGTTTGATTATAACACACCACCCACCCTGTGTAGACTTAGGAAAGGGTGGGAGACAGCAAGAATTGATTAGCAGCCAGAGGCGTTACCGGGCTGTCGCTGAAAATGCTCAGGGCTGCCTTAACAAGCATTTGCAATGCAATAGGTCTTGCAGTTATGCAAGTTTAAGCTATTGGCATTGTAAATGACAATGCCTTTTATTTATGTTTTTAAAACGAAGACAAAAATAAAAGGCATTGTTAATGCAATGTCAATAGCTCAAACTCGCGTAAATGCGAGACCTATTGCATTGCAAATGCTTGTTTAATATTGTTTCTGCATCTTCTAAAATTAGTCTTTTCTGTGTCAGCCACTCCAGGACAGGACATTTGTGACAGTACAATAGACTGATCTCTGTCTAAGTAATGAAAGTAGAATTAAACATATCAGGGAGTTTGGAGATGGCCAGGCACGCAGCTGTTTTTCATCAGACTTGCGTTTGTGTAGCACCCTCTCTCAGGCTATAGCAGTACAATCCTCAGACTGGACACTTGCTTCCACAGTGCGGGAGTCCCACATAGTCATTCATTGTGAGCTATGACATCCACCATGTCCCACTGTGATGCTCTTTTTGTGCTGGGAACACAGTATGTCACTGACTGTGTCAAGACCACATAGAAAAAATGCTTAAGTAAAGGTGTTCTACAGGAAAAATTTCTCGAAAGGTGTTAGTAACCCCACTGGACTCAAGATTTAAAGCACAGTGAAGATGTGCATGGTAATATACCTTTAAGGTAAAAACATAACAAAAGATCCTACAGGTTGAAACTTGCCACATGCCACAAGACATAAAATTTACTGTTGTGTGGGGATCCTTGATAAAGACTATGGGCATGATTTAGAGTTTGGCAGATTGAGTATCCATTGCAAACGAGACGGAGTATGCTGTCCACCAAACCATACTTCCACCTGCCTCACATAGAGATGGGGGGACCTTAAGTTTTCAATAGGCAGAGCTCCCATTGACCCCATCGATGTAAGCATCCTTTGACGTCCCATGAAGTAGGGGCCGCCAGAGGAAACACATTACACTGCCCACCATATTTAGAGTGGCTGATAAAATGTCTTTTTATCTCTCTGTCATTGGAACAGGGACAGGAAACAAACAATGACCCCAATAACGGAGCAAAAATTCCCAGGGGGTCATTAGCTTTTTGTTTTTCAGAAACATACTCCCGCTTTTGGAGTTTGTTTCTGAAAAACAAAAAGTTTGAAAAAGTTTGATGAATGCCCATCCAAACCGGCAGCGGCTGTCCACCAGGCTTTTAGTACCTTTAAGAGAACCAACATGATGGCGGTTCCCTTCAAGGTATAGAGATGACTACTGGGCTGGCAGTCATCTCTAGGTATGACAGAAAGTAGTCCATCATGATGCCGGAGGTAATATCTTTTGCCACCTCGAAGGACGGAGTACCATTTGTCAAACCATGAATCAGGCCTTAACTGGTAAAAGGAGTGTTAGCAAAGAATACTTTAGATAAAGCAGAGAAATTCATCTGAATTACAACAAAGCATTTGCACAAGAACACATACACATTTCTGGGTATTTACGTAGCATGCTCTGAAGCACCAAAGCGCTGCGCATTATGGGGTTATTGGGAGACAATACAAGACCACGTACATGAAGTGGGATTTACATCTTTCAACTAAAAAATTGTATTTCACATATCTGCATTTATGGGTCTTATTTAGCCTTGGTGTGCTTTACTTTGTTTTCGCCAAGTCAGCGGAGGGATGTACTCTTCTGCCCTGGCAGACGACACCTCACCATATTTAGAGATCTTTGCGTGCCTGCCTGAGATCCACATAGTTTTCAGTCAAGTGCCAAAGACGGGATTTGAACATAGATGCCAAGCATCTAAAATCATAAGCTTAGCCATGACATCACCTCTTCTATGTATACTTATATGACAGAGACATAAATGAAAAACTCTACATAAATTGCTCTTCCCTTTCTGTGGAGAAAAAAAACCTGCTGCACTTCTGTGTATGAAAAAGTAAATGCTGTGTGATTACAGGGTTATTATCTTAAGTGACCGATGGAATAGAGAGCTGCAGTTTGTTGATTGAGAAAGTGATTACATAGACCGTCTTATCAATTACCACCCAGCTAGACTCAGACTTTAATCCCAAACATATTCTGCCTTAATTAGAAAAAGGGCCTGATTTCCTGGACGCACGTGCTTTTCATTAGAGGAAGCCGAAAGGAAATCAAAAATGCTGACCCGCCCAGTCATGAGGCTCCGTGTCTGATAGGCTGTGCGAGGCGCGCGGAAGTGAGTAACAGAAGCGGCATTCGATCCAGGAAGAGGAATGTTGCCTGGCAACAGTATCAAAGTTTGGTTTGAGAAACTTGATTTGCTCAGAAATGTCTGATTTTCACAGTTGATAAATTTTTTACAACACAAGGGAGGCTGCGGTGGTAGCTGAAATGCATAACGATGAAGTCTAGTTATGTTATATCTCTTGCCCAGTGGGTAGACTCATGTGCACGTTAAATGTGATGGTGACCCCAGGAAGAACTAATATATCAACACAGATACACTGTGGCAAGGCACAATAGAGTAGGGTAGTTATATATTTTTAAAAAACATAGTTTTGACATAAGGTTCAGCATAAAAAAAGAATTTCTCCTTTGTAACCTTGAAATAAGGATCATTCTTTGAAGAACAGTGTTTCGCTATTAACTTGTCACATGGCTAGGAATGATGCAACTCCCCAGGTGTAATACAATTTCCCAGGTGGAGTGCTTGAAACACACAGAAAATGGCAATTTTATGACTGTTCCTTAGAGGTGGGTGGCAAAAATTGTCAAAATGTGAAACTGCTAAGTCTGCTCCACAGGCAAACTAAAGAAATGCACACCCCGTGCAAATGAGGATACGCCCACCTGGGATCACCTTGGCGCTAAATGTGCGCCATGCAATCCATATTGCAAAAGAAGCCGCCCAACTGCCTGTGGCCCCATCTGTAACACCAAAGTGCCCAGGTGGCACAAAAAGGACACATACACACACGTTAAACATCCGTCTCTGGGTGTAATATAACCACTGGGGTCATGGCATCCTACCCCATACCCCTCATTAGTACCCTCCCCATCCCTAAATATAAAAATATATATTTGTTGCCCTGCCACTCTCCTATACCACCCTCGATAACTCTCCCCCCACACGTGCTAATACCTAATAAGATAATACCTGGCATCCTGCCACTGTCCCAGACCTTACTGAGTAAATCCAAGCCCCACCCATCATAATACTTAAAAAATATAATACCTGACGTCATGGCACCCTTTCCCACTACCCTCTGCACATATACCTCTCATCACAAAAGGTCCGCTGAGAACGTCGACACCAAGTGACAGTGACTCTTTGAGCTTTTTCTGTCAGCCCACCATCCTCAAACTTGTTTTTCACCTCTCTGAGGTTTGAATAGTGAATAACTGTCCACTAATCTTGTTAATAATTTCCCCAACATAACAATGAGACTTTCCTCACCCTGGAATACTTGAACAAACTTTATATACATTGAATTGCAACACCCAAGCAAAGAGCAAAATCGATTCTGGTATTTTTATTTTTATATCACATACATTTGATGGGCTATTAACTTTTTTGTGTCATAGAATATTTGAGTTCAATTTGCTCCAATGGAACAGACTGTATCAGAGAGACCTGACGTTTGCTGTGGCACAAAAATTTCAAGCTTTGCATCAAGTTTTTTTGTTGTTTCAATCAGGCACACATTTTTTCCTATAGGTACAGATATGATCTGCTGCTCTCGACACATTTTGCTTCTGGACCCAGGAAATGATCATAAAGAACTTGAGTATTTAATTGGTAACTCTTTAGATCTGCCTTTTAGTTACTGTATTTGAAACATTGTGCTTCAGAATGCACCATGGTGGCATCTTTTCCAATATGGAGATGCCCGCCAAATGCCCTTTGGTAGGGTGAGGCTCACTTTTGATGTTCCCTCGTTGTATGTAATGGGTGCCAGGGATTATTTTTTTCCCAAGGTTTTCTTTTGACTAACAGACCAGCCCTGCTTAAATCAATGTCTAGGCCACAAGAAATACTATAAAAAGGTATCTTGTAGTATAAATAAATCCATGTTTCCAGTCACTAGCAATTAAGGAACCATTAAGGCTGTAAAAGGAGAGGTCTGCAAGCAATAACAAGCATTTGTAAATCCAACAGATCTGGCATTGCCCACCCCCGCCCCCTATCCTTTTTGTTTTTTCAGTGCTTGTTTTGTTTTATCATGGTTTTTTCCAAATCTTTAAAGCTGGAGAAGCTGCCGGGCCCTCGTTAATCTAAAACAAAAACATTGACTAAAAGCAAAGATATTATTTTGGTATCAAAAAGCACATATTGCCATATTAGTACCTGGCACTTAAGGGAACTACTTTGTGTGTAGATGTGCTCCTTGTGAAAGGGCAGAATGCTGTCACTCACACTGAAGATAGCCAATGGCTGAAGTGGCCTGACCCACTGGCCCATGCTGTATGCTTTAGTGGGCGGAAGATGTGAATGGCATAATACCAGGCCAATTGATGAATAGAGCTGGCTAAGAGCATCTCTACATAAATGTAGTCTATGTATAGTTTTAGTGAAATCAATAGGTCTTGGCTAGTGCTAGATCTAAAAAGAAGTGTTTCTGACGGAGTAGAATAGGCGTGCAAGTTATGCGTTGTCTGTCTGAGCTGTAACAAAAACAGTCTATTACGTTTTGCTGGAGAAATACAGCCTGAGGTCTGCTTTTGTCTGCAGGTTTACTCTGCGAGAACAGAAGGTTGCACACAAGGTGAATTGTCAGGACGAAAAATCGAGGGAAACACAGAGAAGATGAGCCTTGTACATAATTGATCTGACAGAGTGCTGCCCACTCCATCACTGTGGCTGAAATATGGACGGTCTCCAGTGCAATAATGCATGGGAGTTCAGCGGCACAGGACTCGGCCTGCTGGAGAATTTATTTACCCAGCAAAGCAATTGGCTGTGTCAGCACAAAACACCACCATTTGCAAATCAAGTATCATAAATGCAGCAATTCATTTTCATTACAAGTGCTGCAAACAGCACAAAGCGCTATGTTTCCTTTACTAATTAAGGAAATGACAAACACATTTTACTGCCCACATTTCTTTAAGCGAGGGATGTGCACACTTTTAAATGTATCTAGTTACATGCAACTCAACAAAAGAAGTTAGCTTTTTTAGCACCCTACCTACTGATTCAATTAGAGATAATCATGTTTTGCAGTTAAAATATCATTACTACTTGTTTTGGATTTCACGTAAATTAATGGTGAATAGTGTGTAATAACTGTGCCTCTAGTTTTTACATGTTTATTTGCACTGGGTTATTACAAGCAGCGGTTCGAAGTGCATTAAAAAAAAGTTTGGGAACTGTGATGCTGCATGCAATGGGGTGGGGTCTGTGAGTGTGAGGGCAAGGTCAAAGGTGTGGCTAAAAATACAAAATATTCTGTACGTTTTTGGGTCTTTCACTGTCATGTAGCTACATCACTGAGGTCACTGTCCCTCCTCCAGTTCAGCGCCCAGTGCGGCCGCACCGGTTGCACCGCCCTAAAGACAGCCCTGTTGCTCATCATCAGCAAAAAGAAAAAAATGGTTTTGCTGATGCTGAACAGCATCAGTAAAAAAATATGTGGTGGTGTATATATCAAGATGCTCCAGGGGCCCAGCGTGAAGACAAAAACACATGCATATATCACCACACTTGCATGAACACGTCATGACGAGGCAACATTATATGTTTTTTTATTCACCATTCTAAGCTGGTTGACACCCATCTTGGAATGGGAAATTTAAAAAAATAAACAAACTGTGTGTGAAAGCACATATTCTCAAAAGAGCAGCCTGGTAGCAAATTGCAGCTGCTGGGCCCTCCCAAGAAGTTAAAAGAAATGATGAATAAAAAAAACACAGAGAGGAGGGCCTTTGGAGCAGTGGAGAAGGGGCGGCTAAGGGAATTCAAGTAAACAACAACAATGAGCGATGGTGAAGGTAAGCAGAGGAGGGGTATAGTTTAAATAAAAAGTTGAACATGACGGGAAGTGGCAAGGGAAATACCACATGAGCTGAGGGTGGGAAAACAGTACGTGAGAGAGTCTGTGTATGGGTGTGAAGAGGGAAGCAGCACACAGAGAGTAGGAGACAGCAAGAAAACACATGCAATTCCATGGAGTTGTTCATATTGAGAAAGTCGATGTCAATATGAATAACTATACATTCCTGTATAAAAATGAAGTCACATCTTTAATGACGAATTCACCCGCTATGAACTCCACGTCAACCCAGACTCAGAAATACATAGGCAGGCGCTGAAACCCAGGCCCAGGGTCACTGATTGACAGGTCATAGGTGGGGTGGCACGCAGCTGGCAGACAAACGTGTGAACAGGAAACCCCCGATCAAACCCATAGATAGGTGCAGCGACACCACAATGGTCCAGGGAGATTGGCCCCAATAAAGCACACATGGCCGGGTTATGCGTGTTCCCAAAACATCATAAAGTCAGATGCCACATGAAGTTAGGAACACATAGCCAATCAGGAGACAGCACACACAGTACACACACTGATCACATGCTCTCCATGCTGGACATCTGGACACGTTACCCACTGGTTGCATTGTGTTCACGCAAGCTCGAGGCCCATCTGAATTCCTCATGGAATACATTCATTTATGGTTCCAAAGACAGCAGTTTGCATTCCTTACAAAAAAAGGATCGCCGGAACTATTTTATGGCATTCAATAAATTGTATAAAAACCCATGTCAGATCGATTGTAAGTTGAGACAGTTCTCAGACCCTATGCCATTAACTATTCTCCCGGCCACATTGTTTAATTAAACAAACTGTTCCTGCTTTGTCAAACGCCTCATGTCTCTTGTTTTTTCAAGGTATTTCATGTTCAAGCAGCAGAGTGCTAAAAGCAAAAGGAAAATGTAGTTCTCTGAATGGATGCAATGGAAGGATAGAATTCATCCAATTGGAAAAATGGCGAAGCTTTGATCAAGGAGAGAGACAAACACAAAAAGAGGAAGGAAAGTCATTGAATAAGAAGCAAGCATATAAGATTGACAAGAGCGCCAACCAATGGTAAGCAGTGGGCTGGCCCAAAGTCCACTGCAAGTATTCATGTTGTCCACAGCAGGTCTTTTGCAGCTTTAGCTGTCTGTAGCTGAGATCTAAAATGAAAGGTGAATAAAAGTCAGAAAGAAAGGGATCAAAAGAAGAAATAAATAAAATGAAATGAAATAGTTAAAGAAAACTAATGAAATAAGGCACAAAGGTGAACAGAAGAAAGTGAAAGCAAAAATTAGAACCTGTGAACCAGGACATGAAAATAATGGGAGAAAGAATAAAGAAATTGTTATAAAACAATAATTCAGACAAGAACAGAAAATGGACAGCTGAGCTATTAAAGGGAAAAAATACATAGGGAAGAATGGAAAGTATGAAAAGGAGCAATATAGAAGTAAGTAAAAAAAGATTGAAACAACAAAAGCACATGGAAAAAAGAAAGAGAAATAATTCAATGAGAAACAAAAAGGCATCACAAGATAAAAGAAGGGAATGAACAAAGCAGGGCTACTTGGAATGGGGTGAAAGCAAACAAGAAAATAAGTGAGAATTGTTGGAAGATGGCATGGATAAAGAGGAAAATTTGAGGAACACAAAAGTTGTGAAATAGATGGGGAAAACAGGTAGAAAAGAGAAAGGAAAGGAAGGAAGTGAGCATGTAAGAATGGAAGAAAAAACTATGAAGGAAATTCAAGGTGACGAGGATATAAGGAGAAAAAGAAGGAAGGTGGGATAAAAAGCTAGAGCAGACAGCACGAGGAAGGAAGTGAGCAAGGGACAAAGGAAGAACGAAGAACAGGGAGGGGGGATAAAATAAATGATTGGTTAGAGAGATAGATGTGGAAGGACGAATGCGAGGAATCAAGTCAAAAATGGATAAATAACAGGAGGAAGGTATGCAAAAAGAGTTTGGGGAATGAAGGCAGATAAAAATAAAGAATGTGAGGAAGGGTCTATAAATAAAAAAACAATCAAAAGTTAGGGAAATGGAGAATAAACAGAGAACGAAGGGAATAACTGAAAGAAGAAAATAGGAAAAGGGGGAGTGAGGAGAGGTGGGCTGGGGAACAAAACGAAATAAGGAAACAGTAGGGAGAGGGTGGCGTGGATGGCATAAAAGAGAAAAGCCTGGAATGTTTATGAGACAGATAACAGGTGAGCAAGTCACCGGAAGGGAGACTTGTACAGTATGCCTAAAAGAATAATCTTGAAAGACCTGCAAACATGTCCACATTCCACAGTCTGAAGCACTAAGGCTGTGCAAAGCTGCTTCAAATTCCACATTGAACTTACCTTGACCTGCAAAGAGCGCCCTCTGCTGGTGAGAGGGAGGATTTGCCGGCTCGTCTTATACATTTATGCATACTGAAACTGTTCATGAGCTGCGCACAGGAACAAAGACTGCTCAGTGAAAGCTGAACACTCGTGTTTTTATAGTGAGCAGTTTAGCGTTAAAGGGACAGAGCTCTATTTACTACAACTGATGGAAAATATTGCAGAAACTATGAGAAAAAGCAAAACGAAAACAGTGCTTCTGTGCTGCTTTTACAAACCTCACACAGTAGTATTTTAATTCATTCGGAATATGCCAGAGCTGAAAAGAAAGACGAAAATGAGGCACTGAAATGGTTAATTGTGACTGCTGAGTTGGAGCTCTCTGAGGTGCAGCTCGGCCACTTTGGCAGTAGGGGGTGCACTTGTTACATTTTCCCACAAGCTGTGCTAATTAGAATAGCAAACTTTATAAACGCGTGTCTGCTCAGATTTCAACGTCTCAGTCGCTAGTGTTTTACTGTGCTGAGTGACCCATAACCATTACTTTAGAACTTATTTCGGAACGTTATAATCTAAGGGCACATTTTATCTCATCAATATAATTGATGGGGGCCGGGTGGTATTCTTCTGTTCTAATGTCAATCTTTTTTAATGCAGTACAATTCTAAGGAACAACAGGGAAATATGATTTATGTTATTAGTCAGCGCCTCAGTTTTATTTAAAAGTTGTTTCGCTTGTTCACGTTCCTGTCGATTTTGCAAACCTTCATGTTTCAATCTTTCTTCACCAAGGGATGTTTGATTGTGGAGCATTGGCATAGCCAATAGGTCTCGACTTTGGGGCCTTATAAGTGTTTAGCCAGAGCTATTGACTTTGCCAATGTCTTCAAGCTGTGCTGTAGAGAAGTGTGGCTGCTGTGCGGCATGCTGAAAAGTTATAATAAAAAAGTGTCAGAAGCATTTTTGTTACTTTATATATGACCAAGAAGGCATTATGTAAAACTGAACGACCATATTAAAAAAAGTATTTACAATAAAAAAATTCCTCAGTTTTCTTTTGTTCTTGCAATGCTGGCAACTTGTTTCTGCCTATTGCAATGGTTGTTTGTTAAAGCTTTTTTTTTGAGGGGGCATAAACAATCGGAGGGTGAAGGTTGGGAACTAGTACCTGTATTATAACACTAGCAGCGGCCAGACGCTAGGGGAGAATCAACAGATGCCAGATTCCGAGAGCAGGCTGAGGTGGTGCTGAGTGATGCTGAGGTGGTGCTGAGTGATGCTGAGGTGGTAGTGGTGGTGGTGGTGACTGTTGCGGAGACGATGCTGAGGTGATGCTGAATGATACTCAGGTGTTGCTGAGTGATACTGCTGTGGTGCTGAGTGATGCTGTGGTGGTGCTGAGTGATATTGTCTTGGCGCTGAGTGATGCTGTGGTGGTGCTGAGTGATATTGTCTTGGCGCTGAGTGATGCTGTGGTGGCGCTGAGTGATGCTGTGGCGACGCTGAGTGATGCTGTCGCGGCGCTGAGTGATGCTGTGGCGGCGCTGAGCGATGCAGTGCCGGTGCTGAGCGATGCAGTGGCGGTGCTGAGCGATGCTGTGGCGGTGCTGAGCGATGCTGTGGTGATGCTGAGCGATGCTGTGGTGGCGCTGAGTGATGCTGTGGTGGCGCTGAGTGATGCTGTGGTAGCGCTGAGTGATGCTGTGGTGGGGCTGAGTGATGCTGTGGTTGTGCTGAGCGATGCTGTGGTGGCGCTGAGCGATGCTGTGGTGGCACTGAGCGATGCTGTGGTGGTGCTGAGCGATGCTGTGGTGGTGCTGAGTCATCCTGTGGTGGTGCTGAGTCATCCTGTGGTGGTGCAGAGTGATGCAGTGTTGGCCCTGAGTGATGATGTGGTGTCGCTGAGTAAAGCTATGGTGGTGCTGAGTGATGTTGTGGCGGCGCTGAGTGATGCTGTTGTGGTGCTAAGTGATGCTGTTGTGGCGCTAAGTGATGCTGTGGTTGTGCTGAGTAATGCTGTGGTTGTGCTGAGTGATGCTGTTGTTGCACTGAGTGATGCTGTGGTTGCACTGAGTGATGCTGTGATGGCGTTGAGTGATGCTGTGATGGCGTTGAGAGATGTTGTGTTGGTGCTGAGTGATGCTGTGCTGGCTCTGATTGATGCTGTGCTGGCTCTGATTGATGCTGTGGTTGCGCTGAGTGATGCTGTGGTTGCGCTGAGTGATGCTGTGGTGGCGCTGAGTGATGCTGTGGTGGCGCTGAGTGATGCTGTGGTGGCGCTGAGTGATGCTGTGGTGGCGCTGAGTGATGCTGTGGTGGCGCTGAGCGATGCTGTGGTGGCGCTGAGCGATGCTGTGGTGGTGCTGAGCGATGCTGTGGTGGTGCTGAGTCATCCTGTGGTGGTGCTGAGTCATCCTGTGGTGGTGCTGAGTCATCCTGTGGTGGTGCTGAGTGATGCAGTGTTGGCCCTGAGTGATGATGTGGTGTCGCTGAGTAAAGCTATGGTGGTGCTGAGTGATGTTGTGGTGGCGCGGAGTGATGTTGTGGTGGCGCTGAGTGATGCTGTTGTGGCGCTAAGTGATGCTGTTGTGGCGCTAAGTGATGCTGTGGTTGTGCTGAGTAATGCTGTGGTTGTGCTGAGTGATGCTGTGGTTGCACTGAGTGATGCTGTGGTTGCACTGAGTGATGCTGTGATGGCGTTGAGTGATGCTGTGATGGCGTTGAGAGATGTTGTGTTGGTGCTGAGTGATGCTGTGCTGGCTCTGATTGATGCTGTGCTGGCTCTGATTGATGCTGTGGTTGCACTGAGTGATGCTGTGGTGTTGCCGAGTGAGAGATAGAGTGAAGATATAATGCCCAATTAGAGAGGGTGGTGAGAGAGAAAGAGAGAGAAAGGGTGTACATAGAATAAAGAGTGGAGCGGGATAGAGAGAGAGAAAGAAGGGGAGAGAGAGTGAATGAAGGAGTTTGAAAGAGAAACAGATAAAGGGGTGAGAGAGAATGAAAGGCTAAAAAAGATAGAGAGGGGAGAGTTAATTAAGTAGAGAGAGAATTAGAGAGGGAGAGAGAGAGAAGGAGAGAGACAATAAGAGTGGGGGTGTGGAGTTTAAATAGAGTGAAGAAGTGACGCGGAAAAAGTAACCTTAAATATAGCTTTGTGCTTTGAGCGAATAAATATTTTTAAAAAAAACAGTGAGAGACAAAAATACTGGTAATTAGGCTGTGACTCCCAATATAAAACAAATAGTGATATAAGGTGAAATCAACCCACCGAAGCAATATTTCTAACTAGACAAAAAAAAGCTTGCATTTCAATGCTAATCGCTGTTGTTTTTCATGTGACTGTAGTCCAGGGCCCTCAGTTGGTAATGTGAGCTGCTGCTGCGATTGAAACATCAGAGTCCAGAGAGTTAATGAGCCATGACGAGGAAATGAGGAAGAGATAGGAAACAACAGATGGCAGCTGCGCGTGCACGCCATCGTGAACTCAAGCTGGTCGCCAGCCGAAAGCCAGTGTTTGCACTTCCAAAACCCGCTTACTAAAACTCTCGGCCAGACCAGCGCAAGCGCTGGTGCAGGCCGAGACCTAAAAAGCTTTGGAGAGAGTGAGAGAGTCCGGGATTCCGGACAGACAGACAGATCTTTTATTAGATAGATAGATCTTTTATTAGATAGATAGATCTTTTAATAGATAGATAGATAGATAGATAGATAGATAGATAGATAGATAGATAGATAGATAGATAGATAGATAGATAGATAGATAGATCTTTTACGTGCAGTTATTATTACCAAATCGAAATTGGGAGTGATGTTACCGACACTGGAAGGATAAAAGATTGAGTCTACTTGCCATGATTCGCACATGAGACGTGCAGATCACAAAGATCTCACCCGAAAGCACTCCGTTTGCTGAGCTACCCATCTAGACAACATGATGAGCTGTCATGTCAAATACACTTTTTGTGTTACATTATAGAAAGTGCTGCATGGGATGAGTGCATTTGTAGATGCAGGGAACTCAGAGGATTTTGATCATGTTAGTGCTCTGAAACATCCTATGCTAAGCAAATGGATTAAATGTTATCACAAATAGAAATGTGAGAAGGCAGAACATTTAAAATGTATATATTGCAAATCATGCATACTTTCTACATATTAATGGATAGATTACCTTATAAGTGACACAAAAGGACAATTTTAAAAGAAAAGAAAGGTGGCCTTGGTTAGTACATTTAAAGATGGCCTCTTTTCAATCACTAAAACAAATGCCATACATTTATTGTGGTGACGCGTTGGTGCTAAGAATGGCTTGTAATTGCAGCTTTATATGTCTCTCAGACTTCACCAGCAGCATTTGACTGTGCTACTCACTATAACAGGTAGAGTCCACCTTTACTGCTCAGCTGTCTCTATTCCTCAGTCAACAGTTATAGGAGGACATCTCTTCTTGTTCCCTAAACCTCAGCCAGATCCAACCACGATAAACAATGTCAAGGTACCCACTCAGCATACTACCAGAATATTGAGTTTTAAATATCGTTCTACAAAAATATACTATGCGCTATAAATATCTTCAAGATACAAATAGTAAATCTATACTTACATCTATATACATACCTTATTGATTTTAGTTTATATTATAAATACAATAATTTTGCAGGACAATATTTTTGTTGTTACTATTGTAGTATGCAACCTGTGTTTCTTTAATATTCCTGGCGTTCATAGCGCTGGGTAAAGCTTTAATTAGTGAAATTCCTCTACAGTGAAGACAACATAAACTGAAATCTGTGCTAAGTACTTTCTGGCACCAGAGTGAAGAGCTTTATGTAGGATTTCAGCCCAGCTTGAAAATTCTCCAGCTTGTACGAGAAGCCATTCAAGTGTGGAGAGTTCTGGTATAGGAGATTCTGAGCATTTTGTTCTTGACACATACATAAAGCTGCTCTAGAGGTGTTAAGTGTATCTTTTTAATCCCATCTTTTAAGGCGTTCCATGGTCAAGTTGAGGGGCTAAGAATCGAAACACAATTTTATCATCCCATCTCAGTTGTACTATTTAATCCCACACAAGAATTTGAAGATTGATGTGTGCTTGTAAATTGAGGTGTTGTCTCTGGTGAAGCCCAGGGACTTAATGAAGTCAATAAGTTACGATTTACAAAACTGAATTTTGAGTAAGCTTAGCTAAAAAAAATGACCATAGTGGAACAGTTGGGGGAAGAGCGAGGGTAGAGGAGAGGAGAAACTCCTCCAAGAGGATACAGTTTAAGGGAGTATAAGATCACCCATGATCATCAAGAATCTGTGTCATGGGTGAGATGTTGGTGGAGTAGACGTTCATGTATAGCCGAGTGCCATCACCGTAGAGACAATAAGAAATGTTAGAGCAGTGGTCTTCAAACTTTGTAAGGCTAAGCCCCCTCACACAAAATATTTTTGTCAGAGCCCCCTTAAACTTGAGCGAATGGTGAGGACAGATGATGATGCTGTGGCCAAAGCATATTAGAATGATGGCTCAGTGAAGATTGTGCTGGGGCCCTATGGATACAAGACTGAGCCCATCCCACAATCTCACTCATCTTTTAAATTTTATAGCTTCTCTTTTCATTACCTTCTCTCTCTCTTCATCATGGCACTCATGATCACCTCTCTGTTCACAGCTCCATCATGAGTCACAGCACACCTTTCAGGTTACTGCCTACACCACCAGTAGATATCTCATGCAGGCCCTCTCACCTATCTCTGTGCATCTCTGCTGTCACTGTTATTGTCTCCCATAACTAGTCACCTTGCACACCAGTGTCCAACTTTTGATCACTGTGCACCTCTCCCATCACCAATGAGATGTCTGCCACTGTGCACCTTTCCCTCCATTGACCCCTTTCCTATCGATGTTCACTTCTCCTGTCAGTGTCCACCTCCCTCCTACCACTGCCCTTCCCTCACTGACCACCTCACAGCTCACTAACTACTTCTCCTGTCACTGCCCCCTATCTGCACAATGTCCACTTCTCCATTTAAGTGTCAACCTCGCTTGTCAGCATCCAACTTTCCCATCACTGAAGATCCCCTCCATGATTGTCTAACTCCTCTGTCACTGCCCAACTGTGCTGTCACTGGCTACCTCCCATCAGTGTCCACCTTTCCAGTCACTGCCCATCTGTCCCTGCCCACAACTCCATCAGGGACCATCTCCTCCATCACTACCCTCACTGGCTCCCTCCCATCAGTGTCCACCTTTCCTGTCACTGAGACAGGAAAGGTGGACACTTATGAGATGTGGCCAGTGAGGGTAGTGATGGAAGAGATGGTTCCTGATGAACAGAATATTAATTTGGACTTCCCCAATTACATGCACTTTCCATAATGTTTGTTGTATTGGAGTTAGACTAGTATTTCTGACTGCTCGACCCAAGATATATGCACTTTCCTCAGTTTTAGTAGGACTGGAGTTTGAATAGTAAATCTGAGTCCCACCCCAATTATACGCACTTTCTCCAAAGTTTGTAAGACTGGAATTAGAATAGTAAGTCTGCACCCAAAATATATTCACTTTCCCCAATAGTAGTGGGACTGAAATTATAATAGTAAATCTAGCCACCCAACTGCCAAACATGTGCATCTTCCTCAATGTAAGTGGGACTGGAGTTACAGTATTAAATTTGACACAATTATATATATCAGGGTCAAGGTACCACTAACCTCTAAATCTGAATGTTGCTCCAGGAACGACGTGGAATCCACCAGTCTCCCTCAGTGTCAACAGTGTCAAACACATCCAAGACTGTGTTCTATACGGACGTCAAAAAGGGGGATAGGTGTCTGGCGATATGAGAGAAAGCACACAAGAGACATCGTCGGGTTGTAGTTACACAGCTCATCTTGTCAAACGAAGGCTCCCTCTGATATTCTACTGTCCTTTCTGAGTGACATCTGTTTTATACTAAACAGAACACAAGATAATTCATGTCATTTTAAACCCTTCAAACCCAAATATATGTACTTTCTCAAATGTAGAAATGGACTTAGATGGCATATCTTTCCACCACCCCAATGACTGTAGAACTGGAGTTCGAATAGTTAATCTGTCCGTCCACCCGCTCCCTTTGTATGCATTTTCTCAAATGTTAGTATGATTGGAGTTAGAATACTTAATCTGACACTATGCCCCAATTATATGCATTTCGCCAATGGTAAATTAACTGGATTATGCATAGTATTTGTAACCCCTGACCAATAACATGCACTTTCCTCTGTGTTTGTAAGACTGTAGTTAGAATAGTAAATTTGACCTCTCTCCCTGTTATTTGAACTTTCCTATTTTACTCAATGTTTTTAGGAGTGGAGTCAGAATAGTAAATCTGACCTCCGCCCCTCTCAATAAAAACACTTTCCCCAGTGTGTGTTGTATTAAAGTTAGAATATTAAATCTGACCTCCCAAAATATCTGCACACTCCCCAAAGCTTTTTGGCCTGGATGAAGACTTACAAATCTCACCCCCACATTAAATTAGATATATTTTTATAATGTTTGTAGGACCGTAATTAAAAGTATAGTTTTAACTTTTTTATCATTTTGAATGTTGAGCTTTATAAATATTTTGTAGATATATATGTTTAATGGTAACAGTTATTTTACCTAAGTGTTCATGTTTTTAGTTAAAATAATGTTATATATCATAGTTTTTAAACGTATTAATGTCTAATATTTCCAAAAGTATTTAATGTTATTTATATAATATAATCACATAAATGTGTAACTATAAATATAGTTCGTTTAAAATAGTAATTGTATTTTAATTTTAATAACTATGTACTTTCAACGCATTTTCAAACACTACTATTATATGGCTAATTGGTTTATGTTTGCATAGAAGAGTATTTCTAAATACTATCAATATTTTTAAAGAATTTTTTTTACTACTTTAATTAGTATTAATTAAAATAGTTTACTTTTTAAAATTATTTAACGATTTTGTGCAACAAAAGCATTAACCTTTGATGTCAAATGGGATAGAGAAAGAGAAACCCAACTAATGGCTGCATTGCAGCATGTGAAGCTATGGATGAATCCTGGCTTCCCTGCTTCATCAAACAGTGTAATCCTAGGCATTTACCTAATTTCACTATGCCTCCTTTTTCTTCATTACCACATTTGAGAGCACCATGAAATGCATCGGTTCAGGACGTGCGCTCTACAAAATAAAACTCAATTGTATGTGGTTTAATAGATTATAGTAACAACTTAGATGACAAATTCATTCAAGCTTTTTATTGATTAATGGCATCATATAGAGGGTGGTGAGGGACATGAATGTATGTAAGTGCACATTTAGAAACTATCATTTCTAATAAATTCAATTCAGTGCAGTGATACAATCTAATGTTGTAAAATGAAATGTGTTCACATTTTAAAGAAACGCACATTCTTGAACTCTGCAGAGGATGTATCATATTTTTATATGAAATTTGTTGCACGATTTACATGCCAAATATGCTGATGGCTTGTATTATGGATCTTAGAGTTAAAGACTGACCCTTGGCTCGGCTCTGTATCAGCTCTTTCTATTACTTTGCTGGTTTGTCTACCTCTACACACTATATGTGTGATAATAGATCATATTTCCAGTATAAGGCAAGATGTATTCTGGAACACTTAGACAATTGGCTTAAATAATGTTCTGGCCTAGTGTTACATGTTACACAATAACTACAATACCATGGGCTGTAATGTAAACAGAGGAAAACACAAAGGTAATGGGTGGGCTGCTTGTTATATCTCAGCAACTACAAATCACTCAGGCCACATTCCAGTCCATCTTTTTTCACCCACTACCCACTTCAGGCAGGGATCAGCCTTACTGCTCCAATAGAAACAGTCCAGCCCAAACAGTCAGGGCAGGTCACATTTGAACAGAAACTACAACCAGGACAATACCTGTTGCCTGCGTACATTGGAGGCCAACGTTACTCACTTTACCATTTACATAGTCTAATATTTCTCTCCTGTAAGGGCTTTCCCTTTGGCTCATTAATCACTCTGGAAGATGACTATTTGACTTCTCGCATGCGCATGACATTCATTGTAAATGAATATCCTTCGTAACACGCTGAGACCCCCTTAAACCTTCCATGAGGAAGGAAGTGACTTCACCCACTCATTGCAGTGTAGTTCAGGCATTACACCCTACCACTTCCAAAGATCATAGACTGCCATTGAGTTTGCATGATAGCTTTTTCACAGTTTACTTTTGTCTGATATAAAAGGGGTTCTGCTGTTGCGTGAATTAGCAGAATTCCCACACCTGAAACAACTTGCCAGATGGGCAGTGAGAACACCAAAGGCCGTGTCCCTGCAGGAAGTGGGCTACACAAGTGGTGGAATGACACTGAGCCAGAAGGGGAAGTGGGCTTCATCAGTGGTGAAAATGCGTGGTAGCTTCCCCCTAACAATTTGGACACCTGCTTTTATTTTATTTTTACAAACTAAGCATTGACTACTTCTATGACTAAATAGAAAAGATTGAAACCTGTAAGGGAGAGGGGCAGACTGGAACCTTGTCTGAGTCAGGTTAACCTTCAGTAACTGAACAGAGAAATCTGTATAAGAAAAGATGAAAGAAGAATTAACTAACCTGGCCGAATTGTGTTCTGGTGTATTAAACAAGAATAATCAAAAGATATGTAGTTGACTGCAATGTGACAATAGCCTAATGTGACCTACAGGACGCTATGGCGCTAAATTACAAAGATGTTATAACTTACCACAATTAATTTCCTTTTAAGAACATTTTTAAGTTATGCCTCATATTGCAAGTTGCATAACTAGGCATGGCAATGAGACATAACTTAAGAATGTGTTAAGATTTATTTTTCTATAAATTGTATTCACAAATAAATAGCATTTATGAACTTCTGAAAAATCAACATGATTTTGGTATCATCTGTCTAACTTGATAGTAATGAGACTTATGAACAATTCTCAAATAGTTTTACGTGCATTGCCAATCACACTCTAGTCTATTTTTAAAACACACATGCCCGTGTACATAAAACGCACTGAAAAGCAGTAGTTAATGTAGTCTTCATTAAAAAAATGAAATGTCCTTGTCAACAACAATATGCATACAACATATATGAACGTATGTGATGGTGTCACTTGTGCAACATGACACACCCTACATTGTCTTCTGGAGCTTGCTGGGGGTAGCCAAAATGTACATATGCTCAACAAAGTGCTTCTAGCAATGGGAGGACAGCCATGAGGCAAGAAAGAGTTATGGAATTTGAGGCTCTCATTTCACATCACTCTTATTCTAATTCTGACGATGGCTCAGATACAGTAACGGGGAATTATGTTACTAACATAACAAAACAGTCTGAATCAGGTTTATCAAACCAGAGAATCACACCAGGTACATTATTTAGTGACATATCACCTCCAAACCCTGAAATCCTTGTGAATGTCACTCTTGACAAGGAGGGTTCAGCACATGGCCCTAAAAAATTATTCATCACATGGTTCGAACAACATTAAACATTTAAGCAATCAGTGATAGGAAACAGAAAGAAGGAATGGGAGTCTGAAGGACATGAACTCAGTCCTGCTGTTCGACCACAAAGGAGGCAAACAGAGATTACCAGAGAAATGCTGGCATTGAAGCTCATCCATGCCAGAATAAATTGCTGAGCATGCAAATGACATATTACTCTCCTGTAGATGGCATACTTAATTAGCGCAACGTTGTCAGCTTGCAAGACTTGGAAAGGAGATTAAAGATATTACATAATGCAAAAAATAAATGTTAAACAATGTTGGACTTGGCTCATTCTGCAGGGTGATCCCAAAGCTTTTTGCCTTCGCCCTCCTGTTTTCTGAACCCGTTCTTATTAGCTTTTAGAACTCTACACACTTAATCACTGCTAACCAGTGCTAAAGTGCTTGTGCTCTCTTCTTTAAGCATGTTAAAATTGGCTTTTACCCAATTGCACATTTAATTTATTGTAAGTCCTGCTAAAGTGCTTGTGCTCTCTTCTTTAAGCATGTTAAAATTGGCTTTTACCCAATTGCACATTTAATTTATTGTAAGTCCCTAGTAAAGTGATACTACATGTACCCGGGGCCTGTAAATTAAATGCTACAATTGGTCCCATTGCACTGATGGTGCCATCCACTTAATTAACCTTTCCCTTTTAAATATGTCTCATGCCTGCCATTGCAGCCTGTATGTGCAGTTTTAAACTGTCATTTCCATCTGGAAAATAAACCTTTGCCAGGCCTAAACCTTCCTTTTTAAGTCACCGATAGGGTAGGCCCTACACAGCCAAGAGGGCAGAGTGCAGTGTATTTAAAAAGTTGGACTTGCAATTTTAACTTTTACATATCCTGGTAGTGAAACATTCTTAAATTCAGTTTTCACTACTTCAAGGCCAACCTCTCCCATGTGATAGCAATGGGTCACCTTATTACATTTAATAAGTGATAACTTTTGATTGGGAGCAAGTAGGAATGTCACGTTTGGTGTCTAAAGAATTGTAATTTAAAACCATCTTTAATGATAAAGTCGCTTTTTAAGTCAAAATTCTGAAAATGCTACTTTTAGAAAGTTGGCATTTTCTTCTGCTAACCATTTGGTGCCTACAGATTGTATCCTGGGTTACATGACTAGGTGTAGCTGGTAGTTGGTCTTTGTATATTACAGTAAGACAAAGGGGTAATAGGTGTTGGCAGGATGAATCATCTCTGACTTGATAGGGGGGGCAGAGCTGTCACCTACCACACTTGCACATCACAAAGACTCTGCCTCAGCATACTCACTGAAGGGTATCACACTAGTCTTCTGTGCACCCAGGCAAGCTGAGGCCAGGGCAGAGAGTCACGAAATTCCAGACACCTCTGTAGGGGAAGGATTGTAGAAGCTTCTCCCACTTCAAAGTGGGCACCAGGTGTAAGTAGTGGACCCTCAGACCCAACTCTTCAGTACACTCCGGGAACTGTGGATACTACAGAAGAAGTATGATCTGCTGTTCTGCTGCTTAATGCCAGCCCTGCTTGCTGAGAAGGAAGACCCCAGGATGAGTGACTCCAAAGGTCAGCTGACTGTCCTCCAATGTGAGCTACAGGGACATAACAAACTCTAGCGACCTCTCTCCAACTACCCAGCTGACCTGCTGCACTGGACCTGCAACTGGCCCTGCCTGAGCCCTCCTGTCCTCTCCTGGAGTAAGTTCCTGATTCCCAATTGGGGCCTCTCCCGGCTTGAGAGTGAGTTCCTCTTGGCCTAAATGAAGGTCCCACCAAATCTGACGTGAAGTAACACAAAGCCCTGCAAAGCCTTGCCGCACAGCTGCATGCTTCACCGGAACAGACGTGAAGTGACGCGACGCAATGCCTTGCCGCACAGTTGCCAGCCTTATCGGAATCGTTGCTGAGTGACGCAAAGCCCCACAAAGCCTCGCCGCACAGCTGCCAGCTTCATCAGAACCAACTCAGAGTGGCGCAAAGCCTTGCCACACAGCTCATCAGAACCAGCGCCGATCAACGCAAAGCCCCACAGCTTCACTGGAACCAACATCGGACAAAGGGAAGCCTGCTAATCAAAACAGCGCAGACCGCAAACCAAAGACATATGGGACAAATCTTTGCAGGCCAAACTTAGTCCTGTGCCTGCCCTGTGCTCAATTGCAGTCAGCCTAAACTTGTGACTTTGTCCTGGTCCAGCGCAACCAGATACCCTCAGTTGGTGCTTTGCACCTTTTGGAGTTATTTTTACCGAAATCTTTAAAATTGCATAGCTCCAGTTTTACTGATTGTTGTTTTGGTCTTAAATATTGTATTACATTTTATTCTATGTTTCCTAATTGGTGTGGGACTTTTCTTGTGTTGTGTTTTCACTTTATTGCTTTTTGTGTGCTGTATAAATACTTTACACATTGCATCTAAGTTAAGCCTGATTGCAGGGGTGCTACAATATCGGTCCCCAGTAACAAAAGCAGCAAGCAAGCATTTCCAGCCTCCCAGGGCCAGGCAGTGCTTCGCCAGGGGCAGGTCCGAGAAAATTTGCCAGGGCTGCTTTGGGTTCCCAGCCCATCCCTGTGTTTCACCCTGACAAGAATTATGGTTGCTGCTTGAGTAGGGTTTTACCCCACTCAACCAGTAAACCAATTTCCTACAAACAATAATATGAAATGGCGTGTTACATGTCAAAAGCTCCATGAAGAACATTGAGGTGTTGAGTCCAATGTCATCTTGAATTAACAAATATGTTTGTAGCCAGCAGGAACAAAGGGGCAGGTCTGCTGTATGGAGATCTGTACCATAAACTCCTAGTCAGCCTAACAATGCAGACATACATGAAAATATTAATGTACCATAGAGAAAGCAAGATGTCCCAGGCTCCTAGGAACAACCAAGGAGATAATGTGGTAGACAATGCTAGTAATCACCCACAAATTATCAGTGAAGATGCAATCACAGTCCTCTGGTATGCATTATATTTTTCCTAATTATAACTCTTACTTTAGGGTCACATACAAATGTATATAGGATATCCTTGGTGTACAACTTTATGCACTTCACTAGTATTGACAGGGAGGTCACAATGTATGTTACAAGTGTTGTGACAGAAATTATTTTTAAAACCATCTATTTTTGTCAGATTCATACGTTTTTCTTTTTTAAAAAGACTGATATTCTCACACAATGAAGAATGCACAAAAAGCAATTGATGCTGCTATTGATCATTTCCAAGTGCCACAAAAATACGATTTTTAACTGTTATATGTTATATATTAGGTTTGAAAAACACTCCTAAATTCAAATAGCATTATGTAACTACTACTTGCACTATAGCCATGAAAAACAACACAGTCCTCTTCCCCAAGCCTCATCAAGGCCCTGGGGTCCCCATCCCCCAAGGTTCAAATTTAAAAATAAGGGAGGGAGCTGATTATAGCCCCAGGGACCCCATCCCCCGGGGCCCACATTTTTTAAACAAAAGGGGAGGGGGCTGCGAGCCCCCTCCGGTTAATTAAAAAAAAGGACCTGGGCATGGGGTCACTGGACCCTGCAAACGCTCGGTGAGGGGAGTCGAGCACCCCTGTCCCCCATTTTTGAACCAATAGCCCACAGGGGATTGGGTCTGCCTGAATGTGGCCAGGACCTGCGAGACTAACTGCCCACTGCGCATGCCAGAAGGCAGTGTGTGGCTTGGGGTTGACTTTACAAACCGTAATTAAATATTACTTAACATTTTTATAAAAAATAGAAATTCACTGGAAAAAACATGTTAAAGTGGCATTATAATTAGGTGAAAATTTCAGTGACAACGTTATATTTTAAACTAAAAAAATCACTGAGCATGGGGTTGGCTACCTGCGGCCTAGCATGACCAAAGGCTGCCTGCAGGAAGATTTGCCGTAGGTCCCCCTGCTGCACACAGCCAAAGGCCATGTGTGGTTGGGGGGATTGGCTTGGCTTTACGTACGATATGGTAACAAAATATTACTGTACGTTAAAAGAAACCCTAGAAACTCACTGAACAAAACAAATGTTAAAGTACCGTTATAGTTAAGTGAGAATTTCAGTGACAATGTAATGTTTTAAACATAAAATACCACTGAAATTCATCAGTTATAGTTATCTCTACTAACTATAACTTGTGCCCTATGGTAACTATAACTTGCGCCCTCGCCGTGCACTGCTAATTACCTGACATATTACATCACTCATGACATTTTCTATGACATCGTTGATAACTTCACTGCAACATCTGAAATGACATACTTCATGACAACATTGTGCATGGTGTGGGAGCGAGTTATAGTTAGAGCTACTATAGATAACTATAACTGGTGAATTTCAGTGTTTTGTTTTTTTAAACATTACGTTGTCACTGAAATTTTCACCTAACTATAACATCACTTTATCCTTTGTTTTTTTCAGTGGGAAGATATATATATATATTCACTGAAAAAACCACAGGTTTCAGGGAGGGGACTATAGTTAGGCTGACATTTCACTGGTACAAACACCTGAGAAATTCACCCATTATAGTTAGCTGAGCTAACTATGACTCGCACCCCCGCAATGCACTGCTGATGACATCACATATTACATTACTCATGACATGGTCAGTGACATCACTCATGACATCACTGATAACATCGCTGATGACATCATCCAGTGAGTGTCAGTGTTTCTAAAAAGTTTAAGAATCTGATATATATATATACGCCAAGGTGTATTCGAAGAATGAGTGGGTGTATGAGTGTCTGTATGGATGATTTCTTGGGTGCGTGACTGACTGTATGAGTGAGTGATTAAACATGTCTTAGTGAATGTATGGGTGAGTGACTAATCTGTGTAAATGTGTGTATCAGTCTGTCAGTTGGTGTGTAACTGGCTGCATGGGTTGGTGAGTAGGTACATGAGTGTCTATATGGGTTATTGATTAGTTGTCTGAGGACCTGTTTGGGTGCCTGGGTGTCTGTGTGGGTGGATGAGGGGCTGTGAGACTCCCTGCATGGATATATGAGTGGGTGAATCCCTGGGTATATGGGTTCATGAGTGCATCTGTAAGGGACGCTATGGTTGAGTGAGTGTGCGTATGGCTGTGTCAGTGAGTGTATGGATGTCTCAGTGGTATATGGGTGAGTAGCTGCAAATGTGAAAGGCAGTATATGTGAGTGTTGGAGTATATAAGTGACTGTATGTGTGAGTGAGTGAGAGTGAGAGTGGCTATATGGTTGAGTGTGTGCTTGTGTCAGTGATTGTAGAAGAGAGTAAGTATGTGTTACTATCTGTATGAATAAGTGAGATGATGTGTGTATAAATGTATAGGTGAGTAAATGGTAGTGTGATTGATTCTTTGGGTGACTGACTATTATTAACAGATTTATATCGCGCATGGCTGCCCCAGTGACGGGGCGTCCCAGCGCTACCCAAAACAACATACCGATAAGTAGTGACAGCCTGGGAAAGGAAGAGAGAGTTATGCTGGGAAAAGCCAGGTCTTTATGGCTTTCTGGAAGGCTAAATGATCTTGGAGCCCTCTGATACCAGTAGGAAGAGAGTTCCAGAGTTTGGCAGCCAGAACTTTAAAAGAACGACCCCCCGCTCTGGCTCTTAAAACTCTAGGGGTATACACCAGCCCTTGGTCAGCTGACCGTAGGCACCAGTTCGGGACATAAGATGTTAACAAGTTTGATAGGACCGGGGGGCTTGTTTAGTCAAAATTTTGTGGGTGAAGCATAAAAGTCTTAAACTGAATTCTTTTCTCCACCGGTAGCCAGTGTAATTTGGGTAGAGATCTCGACACGGAGCAGGTTTTCGGTAGCGCTAGTAAGGTGCGAGCTGCTGCGTTTTGTATTCTCTGCAGGCGCTGAATGCAGGATTTGTTGGCACCCAGATAAAGGGAATTCCCATAATCCAATCTGGATAAGATTGTAGCCTGTACGATAATCTGCCGGACTTTTGGCTCAAAGAAGCCCAATAGAGATTTTAGCCCTCTCAGAAGCCCAAAGCATGTCCCTGCGACTACTTTGGATTGGGTGTCAAAAGAGAGACCTCTATCCATCCAGAAGCCCAAGTTTCTGACTGCCTCCTTCGGCAAAGGAGCTGGTTTAAGCTGGTCTGGCCACCATTGCTCTGACCACATATCTCTTCCAAACATCAAAATGTTCTGGACTTACTGGCGTTTAGCTGCAGACAATTTTGTAGTCAGCCAATTGGCGACCGCCAATAAATCCTCCTTGAATTTAATAAGATTTTGTTTACATTTCTTGGAGAAGGCGTATAACTAATTGGGTGTCGTCGGCATAAGAAAGCCAACGACAACCCTCTGCTTTTGCTACTGCTGCTAAGGGTTGTACATAGATATTAAAGAGCACAGGGCTCAGTATCGATCCTTGTGGAACCCCATATCTGATCGCCGACTCCTGGGAATGATAGGGTGGTACTGTGACCTGAAACGTTCTGCCCTCTAGAAAGGAGCGAAACCAGTCCAGAGCCAAGCCCTCGATCCCTATCTCCAGTAGCCTGCACAGTAGTATTTCATGCGAGACAGTGTCGAAAGCGGCACTTAAATCTAAGAGAATTAAGGCCGCAGAATTTCCATCATCTAAATTCCTATGAATTTCCTCCGTCACTGCCAGCAGAGCCGACTCAGTGCTGTGGCGGGCTCTGAACCCGTTTTGGGAGGAGTCCAAGATGGCCTTTTCCTCAACAAACTTTGTCAGAATATTATTGACATAGGATTCAGTGACCTTAGCTAGAAAAGGGAGATGGGACGATAGTTGCCCGGTTCAGATGGATCTAGCGATGCTTTCTTCAGAAGAGGAGTCACTTTAGCGTGTTTCCAGGCTGATGGTAGGCACGCTGAGGTTAGGGATATATTAATTAATTCCCTAGCCACTGGTAAAATAAGGTTACGAAATTGGTGGAAATGAGCTGGTCTCAAGGCATCAGCTGGAGAGCCAGATTTGATTTTCAGGGCAGATGTGCTCAATCTCGATGAGGGATAGTTGGGGGAAGGAACGCAGTGTATCCTCCATAGAGCGTCCCCTGTTTTTGTGTCTTTCCCTCTGATCGATATTGGCTGGTGGAAAGCTGTTATAGATTTTATCTACCTTGTCTACAAAATATCTGGCCAGTTCATCGCACTGGTTGTTGGAAGTAACCGGTGAATCGGCTTTTGAGTTTATACTTTTCATAACTTTAAGAAGAGAAAAAATCGTTTTTGATGAATTGTTACTCTCTAAAATTCTGACCAGCAATATACTCCACTCTGACTCTCCGGATCATCTTATGGTATGCTTTAATGGAGTCGCAGTATTTATTTTTTGCTTCTATATTATACCCATGCCTCCAGGCCCGCTCAAGTTGTTTACATTTTTTCTTTGCATTGATCAGGGATTCCTTAAACCAGGGATTCGGCTGCCCTCTTTCTTGTTTGGAGCTCATTTTTTCAGGAATACAGCTGTCTAAAGCTTGGATTAGCCAGTCCTGAAAGCATGTGTTAGCTAACTCTATATTGGATGGCAGCTGTGGGGTGTGCTTGGATAACAAATCGGAAAATGTATTAGTATCTAGTTTGTGCCAAGGTCGTTTAGACATCAATTGTGGGCGATTCGGCATTGGCTTACCTTGCCAGCAAAGAGAAAAAGGGACAAGGAAATGGTCCGTCCAGGCCATAGGGACTAGGTGTGTGAGTAACTCTATGGGTGAGTGGCAGTGTGTATGTGTCTGTATGGGTGTATGAGTGCATATATCAGTGGCTGTATTGATGAGTGACTGCGCGTATGAGTGACTGTATGGGTGAGTGGATGTGTGTGTAGACCTAGGAATCAGTAAGTGGGAATGTACTAACTGGTATTGGTGTGTCTATGGTTTCAAGAATGGTAGTGTGTATTTTCGAGTGGGTGTATGAAAGGTTATATTAAGGGGCGAGGAGGTGCATTAAATATTAAGTGGAGATATCATCAGTGATGTCACCAGTGATGTCACTGACCATGGAATGAGTGATGTAATATGTGACGTCATCGGCAGTGAAGTGCGGGGGCGCAAGTTATAGTTAGCTCAGCTAACTATAACGGCCGAATATCTCTGTTTTTGCACGAGTGAAATGTCAGCCTAACTATAACGCCCCTGAAACCTGTGGTTTTTTCAGTGAATTTCTAAGGTTTTTTAAATGCTAATTCCTAACTATAACATCCCTGAAACCTCTGGTTTTTTCAGTGAATTTCTATGGTTTTTTAAATGCTAATACTAACTATAACGTCCCTGAAATCTGTTTTTTTCAGTGACTTTCTAAGGTTTTTTAAATGCTAATTCCTAACTATGCCTACATAGGTAGGACATGTGCAGAAAGAGGAAGAAAGGCGCAGAAAGAAGCAAGAGAAGTGCAGAAAGAGGCAAGAGAGGTGCAGAAAGAGGAAGAAAGGTGCAGAAAGAAGCAAGAGATGTGCAGAATGAGGCAACAGAAGTCCATAAAGAGGTAGAAAGGTGCAGTAAGAAGCAAGAGATGTGCAGAAAGAACCAACAGAGGTGCAGAAAGAGGCCAACTTTTCTCTTGAAGGTTCACTATTCATCGACTGCTCAGAATGTTAGGCGTACCAAATGTAAAACAGCAATCCTAAGCATATCACTGCTGTAAGTCTGACTAAGTTTATGAAGGTATGCATACGTGTGTCTCTGCTTTTACCTAGTGACATGTTACATAAAAATAAACATACAAATACTTGAATACCTGTGTTTCAAACAGCATACTCTGTAAATTTGTGTACAAAAAGGTAGAAGCAAGAGCAGTACAGAAAGAACAAACAGAGGTGCAAAAAGAGGCAACAGGGGTGCAGAAAGAGGTAGGAGAGGTGCAGAAAGAGGCAGAGAGGTACAGAAAGAGGCAGGAGGGGTGCAGAAAGAAGGAAGAGAAGTGCATAAAGAAGCAACAGAGGTGCTTAAAGAGAGCATGAAGGGTGCAGAAAGAGGCAAGAGAAGTGCAGAAAGAGGCGAAGAGAGGTGCAGAAAGAGGCAGGAAAGGTGCAGAAAGAGGGAACAGGGATACAGAAAGAGGCAAGAGCGGTGCAGAAAGAGGCAAGAGGGTGCAGAAAGAGGCAAGAGGAGTGCAGAAAGAAGCACGTGAGGTACAGAAAGAGGCCACAGAGGAGCAGAAAGAGGCAAGAGAGGTGCAGAAACAGACAAGAGAAGTGCAGAAACAGGCAAGAGAATTGCTGAAAGAAGCAACAGAGGTGTAGAAAGTAGCAAGAGTAGTGCAGAAAATGACAAGAGAACTGCAGAAAGAGGCAAGGGGGATGCAAAAAAGGGAAGAAGTATGCAGAAAGAAGCAAGAGAGGTGCAGAAAGAAGTAAGAGGTGCAGAAAGAGGCAAGAGGGGTGCAGAAAGACAAGAGAGGTGCAGAAAGAGGGAAGATGAGTGCAGAAAGAGACAACAGGGGCGCAGAAAGAAGCAAGACAGGTGCAGAAAGAAGCAAGAGAAGTGCAGAATGAAGCAACAGTGGTGCAGAAAGAGACAAGAGAAGTGCAGTAAGAAGCAACAGAGGTGCAGAAAGGAGAGCAAGAGCAAGAGTTGCAGAAAGAGGCAAGAGAGGTGCAGAAAAAGGCAACGAGTGCAGACAGAGGCAAGAGAGGTGCAGAAAGAGGGAAGAGAGGTGCAGAAAGAGGCAAGAGAGGTGCAGAGAGAAGCAAGAGCAGTGCAAAAGAACCAACAGAGGTACGGAAAGAGGCAAGAGGGGTGCAGAAAGAGGCAAGTGAAGTGCAGAAAGAAGGAACAGAGGTGTACAAAGAGGCAAGAGGGGTGCAGAGAGAAGGTAGAGAGGTGTAGAAAGAGGCAAGAGAGTTGCACAAAGAGGGACGAAGGGTGCAGAAAGGGGCAAGAGGGGTGTAGAAAGAAGCAACTGAGGTACAGAAAGAAGAAAGAGAAGTGCAGAAAGAAGCAACAGAGGTGCAGAAAGAGGCTAGAGAGGTGCAGAAAGAGGCAAGAGATGTGCAGAAAGAAGCAACATAGGTGCAGAAAGAGGCAAGAGAAGTGCAGAAAGAGGCAAGAGAGGTGCAGAAACAGGCAGGAGACGTGCAGAAAGAGGGAACAGGGGTGCAGAAAGAGGCAAGAGAGGTGCAGAAAGAGGCAAGAAGGGTGCAGAAAGAGGCAAGAGGGGTATTGAAAGAAACAAGTGAGGTGCAGAAAGAGGCAACAGAGGTGCAGAAAGAGGCAAGAGAGGTGCAGAAAGTGAAAGAGATGAGCAGAAAGAGGCAAAAGAAGTGCAGAAAAAGAAAGAAAGGTGCAGAAAGAAGCAACAGAAATGCAGAAAGAGGCAAGAGAGGCGCAGAAAGAAGCAAGAGTGGTTAGCACAACATTAGTACCAATTTAATACCCACATTTAGCAATAAGTAACAGGTGACCATTCTAGGTTTGCAAAGGGCCTTCCACCATTCTGTAACACTTGTCGCTGCATTTTTGGTAACGTTTGAGCCGTTTGAGCTAGAAACAAGGTTTTTTTTGTTCAAATCTGCAGAATTGCAGCAGATGATGGATGTGGCAAATGCGGAAAATGTATAATTGTGCGAAAGTCAGTTGCATAATTCCAGTGGCCCTACTCATACCTCTGACTAGGTTCAGAAGTGCTCTTCAGTGGTTCCTTCTTTTTTTGTCTCATTGACTTTATAGTTTAGCTTCTATGGAAACGAGGAAGACTAAACCTGAGGTTACCACGCCACACCACAGACAACCATACCACATAATTACTCTCCATAACACATAATCCCACTCTACATAATTCCTATACACTAAATACAACATACTTTCTATCCACATAATTTCACTGCACAACATACCACATAATTCCACTACACACAACCTACATCCACTCCACTCCAAGAAACATTAGTAAAACACTTTTACATTTACAACGCCAATAGCTCTAACTCTCGCAAATGAAAAACCTATTACATTGCAAATGCTTCTTTAACTAGTAGTCATACTTGCAGAGATGTGGAGAAAGGGGGCTGGGCCTCCGACCAGCGCATAGGAATTACGCTGCGTAGGACTTACAGGAGGTACCAGGAGGGCTTCTTGGCCCCCAAAGTCCCTCAGGAGAAAAGTGGACTTCACCCCCCAACCCGTAGTGTGCCAGAAGGCACGTTTGCAGAGTGGTGGAGAAAGGGGGGGCAGGGCCTCCGAAGACCTATTAGCAATCCCACTGTGTGGGACTTATTGGAGGTAACAGGAGGGGTAGTTGGCCCCCAAGGACAATCTTGGGCGACAACTATCCCTCCTATTACCTCCAGTAAGTCCCACACAGCAGCATTGGTAAGTTCTCATAGCAGGCCACGCCCCCTTTCCCCACCAGTCTGCAAACACGCTCCCTGGCGCACTCTTCGATGGGGATTAAAGTCCCCTTCACTGCTGGGGGTCATTAGGGGCCAACTAGCCTACCTCTTACTTCCAGGCAGCCCCACACAGTGGGATTGCTGAGAGGTGGACACAGGCCACGCCCCTTTGTCCACCACTCTGCAAATATGCGTCCTAGCATGCTCTTGGTTTGGGGATGAAGTCCCCTTGCCTCCTGAGGGTCCCTGAGGGCCAACTAGGCCACCAGGGACCTCCAGTAAGCCTCACACAGCTGCATTGCTGAGAGTGGTCTGAGGCCACGCCCCCTTTTTACACCACTCTGCAAACGCGCCGCCTGGTGCACTGCTGCTCGGGGGATGAAGTCCACTTCAGTCCTGATGTCCACAGGACATAAGAGGACCTCATCGCCCCACTAGCAGTGTGCCAAGAGGTAGGTTTGCAGAGAGATGGTAAAAGGGGGGTGGCCTTGGAGCACCTCTCAGCAATCCCACTGTGTGAGGCTTACTGGAGGTCCCTGGTGGCCTAGTTGGCCCTCAGGGACCCTCAGTAGCAATGGGGACTTAATCCCGCAACGCAGAGAATGCCAGGAGGCGCGTTTGCAGAGTGGTGCAGGGAGGGGGCGGAGCTTCCGGCGAGATCGCCGGCTTCTCTTTTATCTCTTCTTTGTAGTGAGGGGACCTGTGTGGCCGCCCTTCCCCTAGACACCTTTTCCCCGGGCCCCATGGGGGACTGAGGCGCAGGCTCCCCCGAGGCAGACCTGGCCCCAGGACCCCATTTCTGGGGCAAGGTTTTTCATTATAATATCTTTGGAGGGGGGCCGTAGCGTGGACCCTATCCCCCTGAGGCCTGGCAAATTTTTATGGAAGGGGGCCACGCCCAGGGACCCCATCCACCGTGGCCTGGCCAGCCTTTCTTTTTTTTTATTTTTGGAGAGGGGCCACGTGGCCCTCCTCCTGAGGCCAAGTTATGGCCCCGGGGACCCCATCCCCGGGGCCCAGCCAGCTTTTTTTATATTTTTTAATATTAAATGGGAGGGGGCTGCATGGCCTCCTTCCCTGAGGCCAATTATGGCCCCGGGGACCCCATCCCCCGGGGCCTGGCCTCTATGTTGGGGACCGCGTGGGAGCCCCAATGCCCCAGCGGTCCCTGCCGGCTCCCCACCTCCTGCGGGAGCCGGCATTAGCTTGGCAAAGGGAGCTGCTGACATGCAGCTCCCTTGCCAAAAGCATTCTGCTTGCTCATGGAAGCGAGAGCAGTTTCTTGCTCTGACTTCCATGAAGCGAAGCAGAAGTTTGCAATGGCAGTGCGGGAGCAGTGCTCCCGCCCTGTCATTGCAAACTGCAATGTCCCGGGGGTAGGCTGGAGCCCGCCCTGGGGGGTGGCGGTCACCAGGGCCATCTAGGGCTCCACGAGGGGGGCCACGCGGCCCCCCTTCAACAAGTTTAAAGCCCCGGGGAGATGGTGGTCCCCGGGGCTGGGGGTCCGCAACGGACCCCCATATTTAAATAAAGTGTGCCCCGTGGAGGTGGTGGTCCCCGGGGCAGTGTGGGGGGGGCTCGAGCCCCCCACACACAGTTTTATAAAGTAGCCTCGGGGAGGTGGCGGTCCCCACGGCTTGGGGGGCCCGCAAGGCCCCCGCCCTATTTAATTTGAAGCCCCTGGGAGGTGGCGGTCCCCAGGGCAGCGTGGGGGGGAAGGAGTCCCTCCCATGCATTTCAATAACAAAGCCCTGGGGAAGTGGCGGTCCCCGGGGCTGCGGGGGGGCCGCGTGCCCCGTGCACTATCAGCAAAGCCCCGGGGAGTTGGCAGTCCCCTGGGCTTGAGGGGGCCCGCGAGGCCCCCCACACATAATCAAACCGATGCCCCGGGGAGGTGGTGGTCCCCGGGGAAGCGTGGGGGGGAGGAGCACCCCATGCATTTTTTTTCATCAAGCCCCAGGGAGGTGGCGGTCCCCGGGGCTGTGGGGGGTCTGCGTGCCCCCCGCGCATTATCAACAAAGCCCCAGGGAGGTGGCGGTGCCCAGGGCTGCGGGGGCCCCCGCTACATTAATCGGGATTGCCCCCTGGACCTGGCCCACCCGGGGGCTTAAAAAAAATGAAGCACACACACACACACACCAATCCAATGGTTTCCCTTGACCAAAGCCCTATACCAAAAAGGTCTTAAGGTCTCAAAATGGTGAAAACAGGTTTCCTAGGATCATTCAAAATTCGCACCACCCTACTGCTGCCATTATTTAAGGTAATTCACCTCCAAAGTATGTCCCTATGCACTTTCCACAAACAAATCTTCGCATTGTAGTACATGGATCTTCTCAGTTATCTTTCGTGCAACCATTCACAAGGAGGATGCTCAATAGATTAATAAATTACAATATTAAGGTGTCTCTGTATACAGGTCAGAGTAAATATGTTAACTTAATTGAGGATTGTCCAAAAGGAATTATTACATGCTAACAAGATTGTTACATGATTGATTATATGAGGTCGTACAAGATACACAAAAATAAAAGTCCATCCATCTATTTATAACATTTATAAAATAGTTTATAACAGTGAGATTTGATTTCTTTCATCTTACAAGGCCCTCCCAGGCAGTGTATTATTCAAAAGAATCCTCTAGTTTGTCGTCACACTAAGGCACAGATTTATTTACTATTTTACACACAGAAGCTACAGAGTATAGCAGTGTGAGTCAGTTGGTGAAGTAAAGAGCAGTAAAGCACAGAACAGATTACCATACTGTGCAGTTGCTCAAAATGAGAATGGACTGTGCAGCAACCCTGCCTCAGAAACAGTACTGAACCTTGGAGGCTAATGAAAAAAATATTTTGTTTTCAAAGCGCCATTTTGAAAAAGCATTGAATAAAAGAGTTTATCAGCAGAGTGTTGGCAGATTTATAGAGTAGTTACATTAGCTCATTGGTATGTATTCTGCGAAAGTCTTGCCTTGTTTACGTGGTATCTCTGCAGATGTGTTTGTGGGGTGAGCTGAGCACTGGGAGATAATGAGGAGAGCTTTTTCATGAAATGATAAAATAAACGGCACAAACGACCCTGAATAAAATGTAAAGATTAAAATAATGAAACAGTGACTAAAAAGGAATCATGCCAGTGGGGTTTCAGAGAATGTAGTGTAATTAAATTTTACTTATACTAGAAATGATGGCGCATGGGACATACCCTGTAATGCATGCAAAACAAATGCCAAGTATGGCTGACCTGAGTCAAAAGGAAAACAAGGCGCAAGGGGCTTCAGAGGTTCTTCTGAATACTGGCTGTAGATGTGACTACGCGAAATCAATCAACACAAGTTTGCAAAGGAAATAAAATGTGACTTTCATACTAACGTTGGCCCTGATTTTTTTTTTGGTAAATAGTTTTTATTTATATTTTACAGCAACAAAACATCAAAGAAAAGTCTAGAAGGATGTGTGATTACAAAAATAACTAATAAAATCAAAGGAGCAAAAGAAGTACTTGAGACATGGGAGATAATACAACCTCTTAAATACAAATAAAGTCTCTTTTCCCCAATTGCATGCAACTTGGGTACAATCGTGTTAACGTTAAGGGAAAAGCGTTTAAAAAAAGTCATCCTAATTAACTTCTTAGGATTAAAAAAAATAATAATAAAAGGGGGGGAGAATGATATGGGAAACAGTAGTTGTACTCGTTCATAACAGAGGATAAGGCATGCATAAATGGCTCCGGGTCTGGAGAGGTGTATGGATTTACATATCGATTACACAACGGTAAGGGGGTCAGGGATAAGGGAGGGAGAGTAACTAACAATGGCCCTGATTACGTGCTACCTGGTAACTCTATTTCAAATGAAAATGGCCAAAACTGGATTACAAGAGGTGAGGCGTTACTTAACCCGGTGTTCCTGGGTGCCAGATCACCTTATGGAATACTGGACGCATATCCACCTGCTATAAACCGATGGGATATATGCCAGGAAATATGGTTAGCATTATGGGTCTGCATGCAGTAACACCTATTTTGGCATGTCATTTTCAGTTCCATACGGCTCTATAAGGGAATCAGCCCGTAAGTCCACTGTAATATCAGGATCGAGGATCACAGCTGCCCCTGCAATGGGTGACACCGGGTGCAGTTTTACCACTGCTAAATTCCACACTACTTATAATAAGGGCCTATGTAAGGGATGGAGTGTTCACGGGGTAGAAAAACAGACATTAGCATAATATATTTGCATAGCAGTAGCCATCTTTTGTTGGTACCTTCTATGTGGCGCGCATGCGGTTCACCCTTGGTAATTATATTTCCCTGCTCAAAGATGGCACCATAGGCAATCACACCAAGGCCTCGATCTACTTATTGGAGCCTGGTTTGGAAGAAGTTGACATATAGTGCAATTTAAAATCGGAGAGCATAGTTGAAAACTGAAAAAGTACTTTCTTAATTAAATTGATTTATTCCCACCAAGTAGGGGCTTTGAAACATTGTCGCTCTTGCACATTTGTAACAAATGTTTGTGAAAAAATGCGTATCAAACTGCTGAAGCCTTTTTTGTGCGTGTAAGAAATGTAATGTGCCGCAGAGGAAGAAGCTGAGTTGTCAAAAGACTGCAGCCAAAGAATATATGAAAAGGGAATCTGTGTGGATGTTTTTGCTCGGCTCAGCAGGAAAACAATTGCCGCTACAATAAAATGATCTAATGATAGCAGTGTACCAGAAAGAGATATTTAACAACAGAGAGGCAAGCACGTACTTTGTTGGAGAAGTTGCTACACATAGCATTGAAGATGACAGAATAACCTAAAACTTGGCGGAAACATTTGGGAGTAAGTCTCCAAGGGACCAATTCGCTAAATAAATTCAGAAAAACATTCCTACAGTTTTATGGCCTTGTAGGGGTGCAGATTTTATCAATATCTGAAATCATTGACATTTCTCAGAGTAAGCCTGTTAACTTGCAACAGTCAACCATTTCTAGACGTACTTCTCAAAAACGTTTGTGAATTTTGACACACAACCAGTTTGCGGGCTCAAGCCAGTAGCGGCCCGTGGAGGGAGTTCCGTGGGGCGGTGAGGCGGGCGGGGTAGGTCAAGGTGGGGGTAGTAAACACCGGAATATGGATGAACGGAGGTAAGCAAACAGTTAAACAAATAAAACGAATTTCGCTGCGCGCACTGCAACGCATTTTGCAATGCAGCGCGCAACGAAATTTGTTTTATTTATTTAACTGTTTACTTACCTCCGTTCATCCATATTCCGGTGTTTACTACCCCCACCTCCTGCCTCGCTCACCGCCCCCACGGAACTCCCTCCACGGGCCGCTACTGGCTCAAGCGCACATAGAGTGCGCACATAGTGTGTGAAATTGCACTTTGTCTTTTTTTCTCCCTGTAACCCAACAATGCTGTAGGTGTATCCAGCTTCATCCAGCCCTGTAAAAGGATTACTCCTGCCATTGACAGAGAGTAAATCTCTGATCATTTCCAGCAAGGGAATGGGTCAGAAAAGGGTCAGTGAATACTCACAAAAGTGTTTGCTGGTGTTCCTAAACTTTCAGGGCATTCCCGACCTAGACAGCCCCACCCCTCACTAGGAGTACACCTACTTAAATGTGTGAGGAAATCTGTTTGTGTGGAACCACCTTTTGTGAATTGTAAAGTGGTTTTACGCAAGTAAAAATCGCATTTGCACATGTACACTGCGCTCAGATCCGCAAATAACTTGGTCAATCAGGCCCCAAACTGTGCAAATTCATGGCGTTGCAACATAGTCCTTGCTGGAGAACTTGCATGTGTGCCAGAACCTTGTGCCATATCCCTCCACCATCAGATAAAAATCTGTGAGTGCTTCATTATCGGACAGTTAGGTGGGAAACGGATGTCATTCAATTTCCGTGCTGGCCACCACATTGTGGAATTTCCTTCCTGCAGCACTCAATCTCACTGATAATGTTTTGCATCTCCATCACAAATTGTCAGCAACTATTTACTTTCTAAGCTTCTTTTAATGGCCACAAGTTGCTGACTTTTCTGTTTTGGCTTGATTTATTTTGTCTTTCGATATTATGTTTTATAATTCCCATATAAGAACTCACTCATGGAATGAATATCTTTGATACTATGGTTTCTGGGTTGTTTTTGGAAAGTTGAATGTGTTGGAAATTTTGGACATGATTTACAAAGAACAGCATAATAGTATGGGTGGAGATTTAGATGTTCGCCTGAACTTATCTTCTCTTTTTTGGGGATTCACAGACATTCCAGAAGTATGCAATGAAAGCTGCGCCAGGTTCAGGTTTACAGATTTCTGGAAATGTCATTCATCTGTTCCCAAAGGCTCCTATTCCCCCGCTATAGAGTTCTCCATGGCGAAGAACTCCACAGAGGAGGAATAGCAGCCTCCCGAGCAAATGCACTTTTATTTATATCATTTTTTCCCCAATGGGGAACCACCCTTCCTCTACACTCCACCCAGCATGGCGGGTTTTCCGCAATTTACAGGTTTGAATCCCAGTCATACTACTTAACCTTTCATCTGCTGCAGTTTATGAAATGAGTGTACATGTGTTGAGAATTCTGGTAGCTACAGCACCCAAACTACAAGACTGTGATAGGGACAATATAAGAAGTCAAATATGTACCATTCATTTTTATTAAATATGTAAAACCAGAACATTAAGTCCACTGCAATATTTGTTTATATTCATTTACAGCTTGAAACTCAACACTTGGATCTGCACTGTTAGAAAAGATAATTATGCCTGATAAGAAGACTACATTTGTGTGATGTAGCCTTGTACATTAGTCACCAAATTTGTGAACTGGAAGCATTGATGAATTGAAATATCAAGAGCAACATTATAGCCCCATACAGTTCCCAGAGAGACCTGAGAATGTAAAACCGGGTTAACTTTGTACAGCAGCATATGGTGCAGAGGTACCCTACGCCCATTATAAAGATCAATACGCTATTGGGAGGAATCGACCCCAAATCCACACGAGAAATTATGTTACCCGTTTTTATCAATGTATAGTTTTTGTTATGTACATTTTAGGACAACTCATGTACCCGTGTGCTGTGTTTTAGGTGAGCCTCGGTATGTAAGACCAATGTTAACAAGCACTGGCAAAGACAATAGGTATCGCCTCTGCAAAATCATTTTGGTTTTGTCAATATTTTGGACAGCATTGATCGCATCAAGGCACTTTTAAAAAAACTTTAAGCCATGCCTAATGGGATACATATTATGTCTTTGCTGTGCCAACGCAGTTGACAAAGTCAGAGCACACATAATGGCAAGATGTGCCTTTTTACAGCAGTTCCAGGCACTGCTAAACAGTGCTCGAGCACTGTGTGCTCGCAGAGGCGCAAACAGGCTTGGGAATCTTGTCACTTAAATGCCTGGAAGGAGGAAGCCTTTTGGTAGCATTGCCCGCGGTGCGCATTTTGCTGTTCTTGTAAACTCTGCCTCAGTACATCCTGCAATAAATCACTTTGTGTGCGCAGGTTTAACAAAAAGACACAAGAGAGGGAGGGTTGGAGGGAAAGAAGTAATGGGACACCTCATAGCACTTTTTTCATAAGGGGGTGGGTATTATGGACAATGGGCAGTGGCGGCTCACCGAGGGAGTGGTGCGGGCGGTGGGACAGGGGAGGGGCAGGGGGGGGGTAGTGAACTCGGACATACGACGGACAGAACTCAGAGGGAGTTCTGTCCGTCGTCAGTCTGAGTCCACTACACCCCCACCCTGCCCCTCCCCGCCCCCACCCCACTACCCCCGCACCACTCCCTCGGCAAACCGCCACTGACAATGGGAGGGTGGGGTGTTAAGGGGGGAGGAAGCAACATGGTCGGGGGAATGGTGAACAGAAGAAACACAGAAAAGTGGAAGTGCGGGTCGAAGGGGAAAGACGACAAACTAAAATTAAGTTAAATCTTAGCAACTGCATCTACAGCAGAGATGTTTATGTTTATGTTTATGGGTTTTATAGAGCGCATAGCTGCCCATGGGCCTCCCAGCGCTGCGAAATAAGAGAAGTGCAGATACCTATCAGCCTGGGAATAGCCAGGTCTTTAGTTTTTTCCTGAAAGTTTGTTCCTCCGTGATCATTCTTAGCTCTAGTGGAATTGAGTTCCATAATTTCGGTGCCAGATGTGAGAAGGATCTTCCCCCATCTGGCTCTCCTTATTCTGGTAGTTGTGGCAAGATGTTCCGAGGAGGATCTCAGAATTCTGTCTGGAATGTATGGGGTGATCAAAGTTTTCAGTAGTGTTGGACCTTTTCCCCTTAAGGGCTCTATGAGCTATACATAGCGCTTTAAACTTGATCCTTGCATGCACGGGCAGCCAGTGTAATGATTTCAAGGCAGACTTAGTGGATTCATGCAGAGGAATTTTTCGTAAAATTCTGACTGCCGCGTTTTGCACCACCTGCAGTCTGTTAAGAACATATTTAGGTGACCCCAGAAAGAGAACATTCCCATAGTCCAGGCGAGACACCACCAATGCCTGCACCACTGTTCTTTGTGCTTTCTTTGGGATGATGTCCAGGATTTTTCTGAGCATCCTCAGGGTTCCAAAACAAGTAGCCGCGAGTTTGCTGGCTTGAGTTTCCATTGTGAGGTGGTTATCTAACCAAAAACCCAGGTTTTTTATAAAGTTTTTATGTCCTGGTGGGTGCCCTAGCTCTTCCGGCCAATTCATGAGAATATGTGGATTTATTTTATTACCCAAAAACATAAGTTCAGTCTTGTCCCCATTAAGTTTTAGCCTGCTGTGGGTCATCCAGCTGGCTATTTTTATCATGCACGGGACTACCGAATTATTTATAGAATCGGCATCCTTTGCCACAGAAATTACCAATTGGGTGTCATCTGCATATGTAATTATTGACAGTCCAAATTCCTGGACAATGTCCGCCAATGGCTGCATGTAAAGGTTGAACAGTGTGGGGCCTAGGGAAGAGCCCTGAGGAACCCCACATGTAACTTTGAAACTGTCAGATAGCAATCCTCCTTCAGTGGTTTGGAAGGATCGATCATTCAAAAAAGATACGATCCATTTTAGGGCCTGACCCTGAATTCCTGCCCTTTCAAGCCTGAATGTGAGCGTCCTGTGGTCCACAGTATCAAATGCTGCGCTCAAATCCAGCAAAAGGATAGCTGCCTCGCCCCCCTGGTCTAGAATGCCCTTCAATTTTTCTGTTACCAGCAGTAGGGCGGATTCAGTACTATGTGCGGGTCTAAAGCCCATTTGGGTCGGATGGAGGATCGAATTCTCCTCTAAAAACTGGGACAGTGAGGAATTTACATGCTTTTCAGCAATCTTACCTAGCGTGGGAAGGAGCGAAATGGGGCGAAAATTGGCCATGTCTGTTGGATCTAGATGTGGTTTTTTAATTAACGGGCGTACTATGGCATGTTTCCAAGTTTTCGGTACTATACCCTGGCTGAGGGAAAGGTTAAGTAGAGTTGTAGCAGGAGTTATAATTGTATCATCCGCCTGAGCCAATATGTGGGGGGGAATAGGGTCCAAAGGGGAACCAGATTTTATTCCCTGTAGGATCTTGGATGTAATGTCTACATTCAATTCAGGGAATGCTTCAAGTGTAGGTTTCCCCCAAGTCTCTAAGTACACTGGGTCACCCTGCAGGTCTCTGACGTGAACATTCTCTGACAAGGAATTGTAAATAGTGTCAATCTTATTTTTGAAGTAGGTCGCTAGTTCGTTACATCTTTCTCTGGATGAAGATATTGATGGTCCGCATTTCATCGACATAGGATCAGTATCATGCTGAGTCTTAGGGTGAGGCGCTTAGGCATATGGGCTCCTAACAATATACAGTTTGAGGGGTTGGGACATGTACTGCGACAGTTTAGGCACACAGACTGCGAGGCTTGTTTTGAGTAAAGAGACTGTGTGGAGAGCTTTGGTCAAGTATCCCACGAGAAGCTTCATTGGCAAAGGAGCGAAGAGAGCAAAAAGAGTACCTGCATTTGCCTGAAGAGGAAGGACATTGGCAAACGGAAGCAGTACTTGATCTAGGCTATACGGTATGATGAAGACTGGAAGCCCAGGAGGAAGACAGAGGTGAGGAGGAGGTGCTCACCAATAGGAATCAAGGAAACGAGAGTGACATGGGAGCCAGCCAATGGTAAGTAAAGGTAAGTAATGGACGGGCTCTAAGCCCCTTTTAAGATTTTGTTTTTCAGTACAAGAGATTTCGCAAGCACTGTGCAAGCACTTTGCAGGTGACACCGAAAAACGGATGTGCTAAAGATGATAGTACCTAGGTATTGATAGTTAACATATATAATGATCAAGTGATGCTGAGGTGCCCTTCTGCAGAAAAACAGTGCATCTTCTCAGAGGTCTGTATTTGCATATGGTCATCTCTACAGCATGAAGTGCATGGGGGCAATTGCAATCTTTAATTCTGCAGCAAGTCTCAAACTTATGAGGGGAAAGTACTGGAAGCTGGAAGAAAAGGCAATCTGACATG
The DNA here is from genome assembly GCA_963921515.1 of Calotriton arnoldi. NCBI lineage: Eukaryota > Metazoa > Chordata > Amphibia > Caudata > Salamandridae > Calotriton > Calotriton arnoldi. Next base: position 947,107 of record CAWUFW010002863.1, read on the forward strand.
TAGCACGAGGGAGTGTTGCCCTGTTTCTAAACAGTCGAGGGGTCTCTTCGCGCTAAATTACGAAGTTTCAAGATAGCGCCTTGGCGGGATCACAGGAGAGAATATCAAACCAGCAAATACTAATTTAAGTTTGAAATTTTTTAGATGTTCTACATGTGCAGCTGCTAACACTGTGGCTATTTCGGGTATTATTCTGCTCAAGTGATTGCTGTTATAGCTTCACGAGATAGCACATTTGAAATCCATAACTCTGTGGTGCTGACTGAAAATCATAGTTGTTATAAATATGTATTTAAACACTGTTGTCATTTTTCCTCATATTGTAATTCAGTTTTTACCTCTTGTTATCCTTTCACATTAATGGTTTGCTTCTCCCCTGAGTTTCTGGGATCTTGATTCCATCCTGGAACTTTTGGGAGTGCACGATAGAATGTTGTGACAAATAGTTGAGGAGCGTTAGACTGGCAGTTGGGAAACCTCTGTTTTACAATAAATCCACTCACCTTCTACTTCATCCTGCGTTGTGGATTCATTTTACTTCATTTTGGCGACGAGGATGGGATACGAAACCACGCGTGCAAAGCACGATGGATTAGCAATCCATTGCCTTAACCACTCGGCCCAGCCTTTGTAGTGCGACTGGGCACGAGAACAGAAGTCTGCCAAGGGCTAGCATTTCGTGGTCGGTGGTGGCAAACCCAGAAGCGTTACTCGAGTCATTCAACATGTCTCTTGACGCAGCCCACAAAACTGAGACAGTCCTTTCACAGGCTGTCTATGTTTTCATTTTCAGGAGTTGGTATCAATGTGTCAGCTAAGATTCGTGAAGCAGAACAGCTGTACCAAACGGGCGGCCTTGGGATGCTGAAAAAAAGCCATAGTGTTTAGTGATAGAGCAGCCCATAGCCACACTCTGGAAACCTTATTCAGCATTTTCACAAAATACTGCAGAAATTCCAGGTTTCCCCATGGCAGATGTGAGCTGCTGATACCGACCGGCTCTAGAGCGGTGCGACCGGTGCAGCCGCACCTAGCGCTGACTTCGGTGGGCGCCCGTGTTTAGAAATAACACGGTTTTAAAAAGTACCTGCTGCAGAGTTCCTTATGCGTCCTGCAGGTTTCGAGTTGGCAATAAAAATGTCAAGATAACTGGTGACTAATGATCCTGCAGGAGAGAGATTGAGTTTTGTCTAGAGGCAGTAGCCGTTCATGTACCACAGAGGGTTAATATGCCTGTTGCACAGAAGATTTACAACGCAAATCACCGTACTGTATTGTATGTGGTTAGCTCAGTAGGTTACTGCTTTTGTCACAGAGATTCTTTTCCTGTTTATAAATTACAACCCTTATATAGTGCTTTGAGCTATGAAGTGTCACCAAAGAGCTGCGTGAAAGCTACATGGTATAAGTTAGAACATTGCTTTTCTTCCCCCAGTCTTTCATTATCCCAATGTTGCTAAAAAAGGTTTATTTGGGTATATTCTAATTAGTAAAGTCAATCACTGTGGTACGTTTTAAATCCTGAGTTTGTGTTTCTCCAGACTAAACCCCCTTAAAATATCCTGCCTACTTGTATCTGTGTTTCCTACAGCTTGTAGTATTTATTGTCTAATGTAAGATTTCCTATGGACTGATTTACAGAAGTATGAGTTTCTGGCTCAGTGTAATGTGTGTGTGATGTAAAGTGCTCTGACACACTATGTTGGTATCAGAAGCACTATAAAACAAATGAAATGCACGTGAGAGAGGGGCTATGGAGAGTTGAGGGGCACTGGTGGAGTGTGGTAGTGAGGGAATTCGTAGAGAAGGAGGTTTTGGGAAGCACCAACAAAGATTGTTGCACTGGGCGCTACCAGCGCTGAAGCAGGCCCTGTGGTTTTCTTTGCATTCTAATACCGTAGTCCTGGATCCGGTGCTAGGAGTCGCTTTGAGAATGAAGGGAAACAGCAGCTGCAATGCCCAAGACCGACTACTTTGTTGCCATGTGCCTATACAAAATTGTAAAAACTGCAAATGCTGTGGGTTCACCCCAAACTTGAAGCGCACTACAAACAAGCAATGGCAGTGAGGGGCTGAGCCAAAGAATTCAGCCCCTAAACTGGGCTGATCCAAACCCCGCTCTATGTGAATTTGTTAATAGAATACAGTCTCAGCTACACCAGAATGAAAAAGAGGACTGAATGAAAACCGGACATGAAACGGCTTGACATTTCTCAAGATGGTGCAATCAGCAGACATCTCAGATTGACTCCTTAGTGCTGTGGGATAGTTTCTACAGTTGTGATTTTGCTTTGCATCCTGGGATTTTTGTTTTTCTGATCAGAAGTCTAATACTACATGTACAAGACTATTAAGAAAACACCAGGGCAGGAGAAGCTCACACCCAGAATGAAAGAGCCTGACCTCTCTTATGGCGCAATAAAGAATTTCTTGCTGAGATGGCCTCACTCGGGTGCCCTTTATTGGTAGCATGGTGTAGCAATCACTGCTACTATGGTGCTGGGTGGACCACAGGAGAATTACTTGTTTAAGTAGACTGGGCATTTATGGACATAGTATCACCGGTTATTACTATGCTGCAGTCTCAAATTTTCTATAGTTATTCAAATCTATTCATCATGGTCTATCATTGGGACCAAGAAGACTCTGCTTTCACTCCTTTGATGTCATCAGGCATCAAAGGAAATATTGTGATATTTCCGCTGCCACTCTAATGTTAGTTAAATGATGCTCTTATCTCTCATCATAAATGAAATGTTTCAGGAACCAGAACCTGAAAGTTCCAGTAGGTTTCATCCACTATTTTTTCACACCTTGAAAAGAAAGGTGTACTATCTATAACGGGCCACAAAATAAAGAGAGGACTAAATGCTGACACACAAAGTTCTTAAACAGTGGAATAAACCATAGTATAATAAGAATATTTCTTCAGTGCTACCACGGAGCCAGGTAACAAGGGTGTCAAGCCCTGTCTTTTTCCAACAGCGCTTTCCATTCTGGGGCGAGTACATTGATGTTTCCATTGATAGTCCCACAAGCCTCAATGTGCTAAGTGCTCTTATGATATTGTCAGGGGTGGCTGATGATGTCAGAGTTGACATTAGGGCAGTTTACAGACTTACCTTATATGTATCATTGCAAGAGGAACATTACACATGTCCCTCAACCAGGTCAATTGAGAGTTCTGCGAGAGTTCTGCCTTCTCATCATGTTCTCTAAGTCTTCTACCAGACCTTTAATTTGCTCACTCAGCTAAAAAGAATAATTGATAACATGATTTTTAAACTTGTCAAATGACTTTCTATCTGTAGCATACTTTCGAGACTTTCATTTAACAATTCATTATTATTTAGTTATTTAGAATGCAAACAATTGTCATGAAACAAGACTACTTCTCCAATCAGGCAGTACGCTGGATAACAGTGTGTCCTGCAGACAACTAATCATGTGCCAGTCTTGGGTCTCCAAGATTTATTTTTATTCTTCTGCTTGCACGTTGTGGAGTGTATTTACTATCACCTCTCCAAAGCAATATTTTTCAGGGATGGTCATGAGAGTGACGAATTTTTATATTCTGAACATGAGCTGTGAGGAACTGGCTTGCAGGGCAAGACTTGCATGTAGAAGTAAGTCGGAAAACATGTGTGTAGTCTAATTTGACTCACAAATGGTGGCAAATGTCAAAGTCTCAGCTCCACCAAAAGTGCTGGAGAAAGTGGAAATTAACAACCAAAAAGACAATCAAGTTAAGTGTCACAGCAACGAGTGACAAAATATCGACCTGCAATAATATTGAGCGCAGAATATCGACTGCCAATAAATCATTAAGGTATTTACAGGTAATCATAGATGTACTATTCCTAATGCCACCTCAACTTACTTTGGTTATAGAGAAAAGTAGGTATGGATATTTTTTGGTCAAGGTAGAAAAATGGGGAGTTATGAATAATAAATCTACACTTAGCTATATAAACTTACCATCACAACACAGTGCCAGTTTATATTCTGCACTAGATATTGCTGCAGGTCGGTATTAAAAACTTGATATTGTGGTAGAACATCAACAGTTGCTATTAAGACAAATAAGGAAATTGGTTTCGCTGTTTCACCAGTAGTCAAGAGGAAGCCCTATTTGATAATGGGGTTTATGGAGATCCAATAATGTCTATTTGTTACGGAAAGTGGAGACCCTCCATATGGATCTTTTCAGCAAGAATAAGGACCAGGTGGTCATAAGCAGGCGGTTGGGCCTGGTAGGAAAGTAACGTTTGCACTTTGTATTTTTCATCCTGGCGTTCAGTCTGTTTCATTGGCAGTTGTTTAAATGTTGTTTTCTGTAAGGGCTTCCTTACGCCTGATATACTGATCAGGACTTCACTGGTGAGAGTTTTTCGAGAAGCAAAAACAAGCTCAGAGTTTGGTTAGTCAGACAATGAGAATGAACTTATTATATTTTGTATTACATTATATTCCGGCCACTTGAATTATGCGATTTTGCCACCTAGCTGAACCGAGTCAGAAGTTACTAAAAATGCAGTAGCACGTGTTGCTGTGCAGTGGAAGGTCCTTCTGAAGGTTGACTGCTCGTCTTTTGTTTGCCTAGTGCTGTATTTGAGTGTCAGACTCGTACTAATGAGGTAAAACGTGTGCCCAGATAGTATCAACATATGTAAAAATGGCAAAATAATGAAGTCATACTATCACAAAATGTGCTAAATTATGCCGCATAATTTGTGTTTTCTTGCTGCATAATTAAGTAAATCCTGCTTGCATAGCTTGGTCTTCCCCTGCAGCATAATTCCAGTGGCCGTGATTATATTGGTATTTATATAGCACTTTCCATAGCCCTGTGTGGCCTAAAGCTCTTGCATGTCTTCATCTTGTCTTCATTGTATCCACCAGTGGCTGTCGGTGGAACATTTAAAGCTGCATACAAAGATCACCAGTTCTCTTGTAAGTTTCAGGGATTTTCAATTACCTGCTTTTGACAAGCCTCAGCACTAAGCATGCTGGGAATGCTGCTGAATTGTAATGCATTGCAGTTTTTGTGCAGAGCGTCATACCCCAGACAATGCTCCAAAGCGCTCCAATTTCCATTGGTTCCTGGTCGTCTTTTGAGAGTGCATGCTTGAAAAGATTTTGGATCTAGTATGTCTTATGTTGGAGACGTTTATTAAGGAGTGTGAGTTTCTGAGACATGATCCAGACATACACTTAAGCATGTAGTGTTGTTAAGAAGGTGAGGATAGTTGCAGCTGTGCTCTCCTGTGATGTACATATGTAAAAAGAGGATTTTATAAACATATTACCTATCCTAACTACTTAGCTATACTAACAGATTCTAGAGTCTAATGTTAATGAAAGAATAAAACTGGAGTTTGAGCATCTAAGAGGATGCAGTTAACAAGTTTAATTACATTCTCATTTTCAGACAGGAGAAAAAAATTGAAGTTTCACAAAGAAAATCAAAATTTGCTTGCAAGAAGTGGCCTGTGCCTGCATTCACTAAATTACCATGCTTGCAGTGGTTGCTGGTAACCTTTGAAAGTGGTTGTGTGAGCAAAGTGTCCCACCGCTTCCCAAAAGCCAAAAATAAAACAACCCCTACAAAAGCCAAAAAGAAAACAACAAGCGTCATGCAACATAAATCACTTCACTGACATACATTACACTAACATTTGAAGTAAATAAAATAGAATCAAATGTTACTTATCCACAGGCTGTGCATTCTCCTCATATTCTTCTGCAGTCTGTGGCACGAGTCAAATAGTTAACACCCCTAAAGAAATCCTGATGCTGCTCTGATGCATGAGAGAAGTGCCAGGATTGGATGGAGCAGGTTGGCTGGATGCTCCTTCAGGCCCTGGAGGCCTGTGCTTGCCCTCCACCCAGCTGTCTAACACAGCTCGGGTAGGAGCGATTCAAAGTGCGCATGTCAGGGTAGCCATCACAAGATACCGGCCAAACTGACATGTGCACTTTGGAGTGTCTGGCCACTACTCCAGTACTCCATGCTGCCAATCAGCAGCAGAGGACACGCCCTGCATTTCACTCGGCTCGGGGGCAGGCTGCTGCTGTGGCATGCATCAGTAAAAAATAAAATTGAAATTAAATCATTTCATTGTCATTTTATTTTTCACATTTGCTACAAGTGGCTCGCCGCGGGCGGGGGGGGCAACACTCTTCCGCCCTAATGAAGAAACCGCCACTGTATGCTATGCAACGTGCACCAAACTTTCAAACTCTTACAAGCAAGTAGTTCAGCCTCCTCTCACCCCGACTCAGTCCTCACCTCATCTAAACCATCCTTCTTCTATGGTTGCCTTTCACAGACACAATTATACGTACTCTGTGCAGACGTTTCGATTTCAGAAAATGCTTCTTTCAACCGAGGATGAGGGAAATATAAAAATGAAGGATTCTAGGGCAATAAGGCGAGCAGCATCTATACTCTGACCAGAAAACCTACACGAGGCAGTACATTCTCACTTACAATAATTGCATTGCTAACTGATCCAGCGCCAATACCAAAAAAATTGATCAGGGATCGATACTCCACAATTCACTTCTATGGCCCATACACATTCACCCAGATGTCCCTGATGCGCTGGAGTCAATTTGTTTTGTTCATTTCTTCTTACTCCTAAACATCTATTTAAAGATTATTTATTGATATCAACTCTTCCTCTATTTGGTCGATGGACAAATTAGTTGAGTAGTGGATGGTAATGATAAGATACCAACCCACCCGACATTATTTAAATTAATCACAGACTCTCGGAAAGATTAATAGGTAAGTTTATCTCAACTTCAAAGTAAATGCTCATCTGCATCAGGTCACAATTACAAACCTCGAATCACACAATCAGAGAAATAATGCAATTTTTCAAACTCTTTCTACAATGACATTGTGCAATGAAGGAGTGGATAGAGTAAGAGACAAAAAAGTTCAGCAGAATAATTATGCCAAACAATATAATGCCTAACGGAAGGATAGATCAAGAGACAACAGGTTCATCTAAAAATAATGCATATCAATATTTTGTTGACAGAGTGACTAGGTGAAGAGACAAAAGATTCAGAAACAAATACATTAATGCTGAGAGCAACATAGGCTAGATACAAACCTATTGGTCTGTAGGAAATACCACCCCCTGAGCCCAGGAGATGATGGAGGTTCCCCAAAAGGTATTCAGGAAACGCAAGGAAAATTTGGTCAGGGGAAAGGACAGGATGGAAACAGCTAGGCCTCTCTGCAACCCGACGGACAGCGACGCATCTCCCCTCTTCTCTCGTGTCAGCCTAAGCCTCAATAAAAACACGCCCCTAAAGGTACCCTAATTATAGTCTAAATTGACATGTCCATCCCTCTAATGTTGCAAGTTTCTCTTCATTCTGCATCGGGATTGGTGGTTTGGGGAGGTGGCATTGTCATACCACCGTGACTTGCATTTATTCAACAACTTTATTGTGTGAAATGGTTCACATGACCCAAACTTTATTCTATTCATTCGTTTCACATATATCGATACATTTGGCACAATCTTTGTTATTCAGTTCATATTTCCGCAGAGCTCATCCCTAGTCTCACGCTTGGATGCAGGAACTTGGCAGTCAACTGATGCTCTGGCCTTCACTCCATCATGTCATTTCGTAATGCTCAGCACAACTTGCTGGTCTCATGTCAGAGCAGACTTGCTCCGAGGAAACTTCCCCCTCCCTGTCACATCCTTTCTCAAGATGGAGGCTTCATTCAACATGCTGAAGTAAATGAAAACGAACAAATATTAATTATATCATAATAAAACCCTCACTGTTCCCCACCCACCTTGCACTACTTCCCCATTATGGTTACCTAGCATAAGCTTAGTGCAAAAGCGGCATTAATAATAAATTTTTCAAAGCGGAAATGCAATGTGCAAAACACTGTGGCACATGCGGCCTACTCGTGCAACTTTTTTGTTTAACTTCACAACACAAGATTAATACAGATTATTCATTAACGTATTATTTCAGGCATGCGCAAAGCAATTCTCATATGTTTATGTAGGTGCATGTTAGATTTTAATCACTTCTACTTACTGTTAGTATGTATTATGGGGGTACTTGATCCGAGCATGTTTCAATTTTGCGAAACCCTGCTCCATCAATTCCTCCTCTGATGGCTTTTATGAGCCATCATAAAATACCTACCATACCGAGAACCATCTTTTAGTCTTTTATATTTCTGTATTTTTCTCTTTTTATGGTACCCTCATTTAAACCTTTCATTAAATCATAGTATTCTCCATTCATCTCTTCTAACTCTATTTCTTCTCTTTTTCTCTTTCTTGCTCTTCTTCTATCCTTTATTTCTGTTATTTCTTTTCTTTCTTTTCCCCACTTACAACATTTATATGCCGTTATTATCATCAAAGCTATTATTATTATTGAAACTATTGGCATTATTATTTTCCCTAATAGGCTACTTCCAAATGTAGAAAACCAATTACTTATTGAGGAAAAACTCCTACCAAGTTTCTCCCAAACACCATCAACTTCCAGTTGGGTCAAATCTGTATGTAATTTCATAATATTCCTTATATATCCCTCAATTCCTTTACTTTTATCAGGGATATAGGTGTAGCAATGTTGAACTTTCAACATTCACAGACTCCACCCTCTTTTGCCAATAAGATATCAAGGGCAAGTCGATTCTGTAAAACCATTGATCTGATTGCAACCATTTCCATGTCAATCATTAAAAACCCACCATCAGTATCTGTAGATAATTGATCAACCACTGTGAACAATTTTCAAATTTTGTGTGAATTCAGAACGACTCCAACTGACGGTATCAGTGCACCAAAAATATCACCTATTATTTCTGAAAAATTTGCTCATTTGTTACGTGTTAGTCCTTGCTCTATTTCCTTCAGTTTGTGTTCTCTTTGGTCCATGTGATACACCTTTGGGAAAACAATAGAAAAATAGCAACTTCCATACCAATGTGCAGGTAATCTATAATATGCTTTCTTGCCACACACAAAATATATTCCGGAATAGTCAGGATCAGTCCCACCCTTTAATCCCCAACCTCCAGTAATTTGGAAGGTATGCTCACATTCACTTGAACCAATAAAATAATTATTATAATTAGTCTTTGTTCTAAACAGACAAATCTTCCCTTTCTTTGACCAGTCCAGAGACATTGCAGCGTATCCTTCGCCCTTTTCATAATTTCCTTCCCTAAAATCCCATGGTGGTAGTTGAGACTTTTGTTCAGCAGCTTTCTTTTGGAAGCTTTCTCTTCTATTTTCTACCATCTCTACAAACAATTTTTCTTCAACCCTTAAATTGCATGTTAAATTGTTCTTATAGGCATACTCTATGTCTAAAGTTTTGGTAATATGAAAAAAGTCTCCCATGTATCGTGCATTTTTAGCACTAGACACCTTATTCAATTCTTTAATAACAGGTATCTCAGAAAATACTAAGCCTATATCAGAATAATGATATTCTAGTTTCCCCATTACATAAAATAGGCTTGTAAGTATACTACAAGACACACCATAGGTTAATGGAAGGTGGTGATAAGTCACCCCTTCAGAAACAGACGAAGGCAGTTGCATGCACACATAACAGTCACTCACATTCATAGTTTCTACATATTCGTAGAGTAACTTGGTAAAGACATTTAATGAGAAATCACTAATTGATTTATCATGATGGAGAACTCTTCCATCAAAAGGTACTAATTTAGTATTTGGTGTTTCGTTAGTGACATCATTCATTCTTTCTTTTGTTGCATCATTAGTATTGTTACCTTTGTCAATTATCATTAGTATGGGTATAAGAACAGATATTATCCACATAAATGTTAATAATAATACACTACATAAGCAAGCTTTAATACACCTACGTTTTAAACTAGGTTTTGGAAGTTCAGTCACTTCTGCTTCAGCCATTTTCTTTCTATAAAAATAAAAATCTATCTATACCTCTAAATTTCTAAAAATATTAAAAAATAAAATAGTAGTGTAATCCAACACTTCAAGGCTTTCTTCTTTACACCCTTTCTTTATTCTCTTTCTTTGGTCTTCTTTGAATGTTTATTTCATTTTCTTTTCAATCACCAAGGTTACACCTTAATTTGTCACAGTTCTTTAAGGAGGTCTTAGTTTGCTTTCATCAACTTGCTCAGTGTCAGAATTTTCTTTATCTTCTCTTGGATCTGGACTTTCAAGTTCTTCCAAAATCACGTACGTCCACTCGGGTGCTCTGTATTTTCTACTTCGGATTCTCACTCTTCGAGTCTTTCGTACTGATTCTTTTTCTGACTCTTCTCGATCTGTTTGACTTGATATTTCATTACTTTGCTCTGGTCTTTTTCTTAATCTTCTTTTCACAAGAGTGTATTTCAGTCTTTTCACTCCCTTTGGCCAATTATCACCTCTTCTTGGTTTCTTTATTTTTACTACCTTTTCACCTTCTTCATCTGGTTCACAAGTTCTCTTATTTGCCCTTTCCACTGGCTGCTTCTCCTTTTGATTTTCAGTTTCTTCCTGTTCTTCTGATTCTATAATAACCTCCCTTTCAACTGTAAATTCACTATCTTCTGGTTCAAGTATATTTTCACCTGGTTCTGGTTCAACTTGAAATTCACTTTCTTCTGCGTCATCAGTGAACTTACTCTCTTCTGGTTCAACGACAATTTCACCTGTTTCAGGTTCAGTCGGAAGTTCACCTTTTTCTGGATCTTCAGTGAACTTACTTTTTTCGGGTTCAGCGACAGTCTTTGGAACCCTAGAATCTTTTGTCCCCTTTACTCGACTTGTGCTTGGCTGTTCACCATCCGTAGTTTCATTTGAATCTGTCACTCTAGATTCATCAGCTTCACACACTTCAGCCACTGACCTTTGTCTCTGATTTACCGGTTGTGGCTCTTTCGGTCTTTCAGGTGGGTCTAGGGTTCGTTTGGTGTGGCTCGCGTGTATCCAATTTGGCAAGCCAGCACACTTTACTGCGTTGTCGTCACCAGGATGATTTGATGAGGTCCATGCCACCTGGGGTCTAAACACGATTTTCTTACGTGTTTCTTGACATAGACCCACTCACCAGGACTCAAATCATGAGCTTGATATCGATGTATTGTTGTGGCATCTTCTCCAACCTGGTGGGACACAGAACGTACCAGTTCAGCCAATCCTCTGCAATAGTCAAGCACCAAATCATCAGATATATTTATCAATTTGTTCGCTGAGGATTTCATGAGGACTCAATCCAGTCTTTTTGTCAGGGATGGTTCTCAGACTCATTAGCACAAGGGGTAAAGCGTCAGGCCATTTCAGTGTAGTGGATTCACACACTTTCCCTAACCTGGATTTTATAGTGCCATTAAGTTGCTCGACCACTCCAGAAGCTTCTGGTCTATAGGCACAGTGCAACTTCTGTTCAATTTTAAATGCTGCACAAATCAACCGAATCCCTTCATTATTAAAATGAGTTCCCCTTTCTGTCTCCAAAGTAACTGGAATTCCAAACCTAGGGATCAGTTTTCTCAACAATAGTTTGGCTACAGTGAGGCTATCATTTCTTCTTGTAGGATAGGCTTCCACCCAGCGAGAAAACAAGCATACAATGACTAGGACATATTTCAGCCCATTGCAAGGGGGAAGCTCAATGAAGTCAAGCTGGAGTCGGGTAAATGGACCTCCTGCTCTCCCAATCTGTCCCCAACTTACAACTGTCTTTCTCCCTGGATTTCGCTGCTGACATATGAGGCATCTCTGGCACAGGCTCTCTGCAATGACCCTGAACTTCAGATTATACCATGTCTGCTTGAAGAGTCTGATCATGGCATCTCTTCCAATGTGTGCATGTCCATGGTACACCCTGGCCATATGAGAAAGTAACGAGTCTGGTAAAACTGGTCTCGCATCCTGATATACCCACAACTCATCATCTGCTCTCTTTTTACAGCCTGCATATTTCCAATTTTCTTTTTCCTCATCACTTGTCTCTTCCTGCATTTGCCTTACCTCATCCCAAGTTTCTAATGTTGGTGAAGTTATAAACATAAGATGGCATTCGGTATTTCCTTTTTCAATTGATCTGTTTAAGGCCATTGTATTTTGGGCACAATATCGTGCAATTTGATCTGCATATCTATTGCCTTTTGTCACATAATCGTCTCCCGATTGATGTGCGGCACATTTAACTACTGCAATTCTTTTGGGCAATTGTAAAGCATCCAATAATTCCTTTACAATTTTACCATTTCGAATGGGGGAACCTGAAGATGTCAGAAATCCCCTTTACATCCATAACTGGCCGAAATCATGCACTATTCCGTATCCATATTGACTGTCTGTAAATATAGTTACTTTCAAACTTTTGGCAACTTTACATGCTCTAATCAGAGCCATCAGCTCAGCTATCTGGGCGGAGTTTACTCCTTTCAGACAGTATGCTTCAATTACTCCTTCTAGGGTGCAAACAGCATAGGCAGTGCGTAATTCACCTCTTTCATTTCTTAAACACGACCCATCAACAAACAATTTGCAATCTGAGTCTTCCAAAGGACTATCTTCTATATCCGGTCGTGGCTTTGTGCATAACTCTGTCACATCCAGACAATCATGATCTGCTTCCTCTTTCACTTCTTCATTGCGAGAATTTGGCAATAAAGTTGCTGGATTCACATTTGTGCACCTGACTACAGTCACATTTTCAGCTCCCAGAATCACTCTTTCATACTTAGTCAGCCAACTAGAAGTGAGATACTGGGTTCTAGTGCGAGTCAAAAGAATCTCAACAGAATGTGGCACATATACCTTGACAGGATATCCCATCACAATCGGTTCACTCTGTTCTAGACTCATGCAAGTAGCTGCTACTGCTTTCAGACATCCTGCCAATGCTGCTGCCACTGTAACCAGGGTAGCAGAAAAGTATGCTACTGGACGTTGTGCCATTCCATGTTTCTGAGTTAGGACTGAAAGTGCACATCCCTCTCTCTCACAACAGTACAATGTAAATTCTTTCGTATAATCTGGCATTCCCAAGGCAGGTGCTCTACAGAGACTACCTCTCAATTTTAAGAAAGCATCCATAGCTTCATCATCCAAAACAACCGGATCTCTCACATCCTTTCGTGTTAATTTCTGTAGAGGTTTTGCAATCAATGAGAAACTACATATCCACTGACGACAATATCCAACCATTCCCAAAAACATTCGCACCTCTTTCTGAGTTTTGGGTGGTTCCATCTCTTTGATCACACGGATTCTTTCTGGGGTTATTTTTCTAACTCCCTTTTCTATTTTGTATCCAAGGTACTGCACTTCCTGTCTGCAAAATTGTAATTTTGCTGGGAACACCTTGTGTCCTCCGTCTGCCAGATGGTTCAATAGAGCAATTGTATCTGTAACACATGCCTCTCGTGTCTTTGATGCCACCAGTAGGTCATCAATATATTGAACCAAAACCTAATTTCCTGGCATGACTAAAGTGTCTAGGCATTTTTTTCAAGATTTGATTAAAGATTGAGGGACTCTCGGTATAACCTTGAGGGACTCGGCACCATGACAAAACACGGTTTCCGAACCGAAAAGCAAATAAATATTGGCTTTCCGGATGCAAAGGAATCGAAAAGAATGCTTGGCACAAATCAATCACTGTGTACCATTCTGCATCACAAGGAATTTGGTAAAGAATTACTGCTGGATTCGGTACCACTGGGCAACAAGGCACTACAATTTTATTTATTTTACGCAAATCCTGCACTATCCGATACTTCCCATTCGGCTTTTTGATGCCTATGATAGGCGAGTTACAAGGACTACTCATTATTTCCTTTAGGATTCCCTGTTCAATCATTTGATCAATTACCGGAGCAACACTTGCAATCACTTCTTGGCTCATTTTGTATTGCGGTGTGTTTGGGTATACATCACCATTCTTCACGGTTATTTGAATTGGATCTACTCTTGTAATTAAACCAATTTCTTTTCCTGAAAAATCCCACACATCCTGTTTCACTGTACTTTTTAATTCTTCGGGCAGATTATTTTCAGTGAGAAGCGAAAACAACTCATTCACTTCTGTCCCTTGCTTTGCTAACATCATCTTAAACTCTACATCTTCATCTGGGGTCTGAAATGCAATTCCATCTGGGGTACTATAGATGGTGCAGTTAATTTTGCACAGCAAATCTCTCCCAAAAGATTTACCGGGCTTGAGTCGCATACCAAAAACCGATGCATGTCTTTGAAGTTTCCAATATGAACTTCTATAGGGTTTGTGACTGGCGTTTGAATATGCTTATTTGAGACTCCTACAACTTGGATAGTTTCTACCGAGAGGGGTAGGTTCAGAATTTCTGCTGCTCTCACAGTAGAACGGGTAGCACCAGTGTCTACTAGGAATGTAATATCATTTCCTTCCACCTTTCCGTCAACAAATGGACCTGACTGATCTACCGCTAAACATGCGCCAAGTACACACTCTTCCTCCCCCCTCAGGCACCGTCATTGAGATAAGTCTGAATCAATCCCATTGCATTTCATCCAATACTGCTGACTCACACCTTGATTCTTACCAAGTGGGTCTCCTCCGTGATATCCGGTGTTCACATTGTACCTTTGCACCTGCGCATTCACATTACTCGAAATGGGAGCTTGTGGCACCTGTAACTGCTGCGTAACTATCTGCGGCTGCTGTTGTAGACTTACACCCTCCTCATTCTGCATCTGTGGAATTAAATTTTGATTTCCCCCATTATTTTTCATAGCAGTTCTACACTCATTCCTCCAATGTCCAAACTTTCCGCACGCATGACAAGGAAATTTCTTCATAGCTTCTTCTTTACTCATTTTTCCCTTTCCTTTACCTCCATTATAATTCTGCCCATTCTGACTCTGTCCACTCATTTGATTATTGCTGTTTTCTTGTTGTTCTGCTACCTTCACTTATGCCCACATCATTTTTTCCTTTAACTTTTTATGCTTACTGTCTATTTCATCACTACAATACTTTGCATACCGTAGGATTTCAACCACTGTCTTGCTTTGCCAGCAAATGAAATGTTGTTGAATCATGTTGCTAATCTCAGGCCTCAATCCGAACACAAAATGATATACAAAATGTCCCATATCTTTATCTCCAATATTTTCAAAACCACTATATTGTTTAAATACCTGTAGTAAACGCTCATAGTAGGCATGTACTGACTCTTTTGGCTCCTGAGTAGTTCTGTCAATCTCAACCCAATCGGTTTCTTTTGGGGGAAATCTTTCCCTTTAAGAAAGTGATTACCTGATTGTACTTTTTCATTACTTCTTCTGATGGTGCACCTGTCTTAGCATCTCTAGGGTATTCTTCTTTTGGCCAATCAACAGTAATCTTACACTCTGTCCATAAATCTGCGGGAACAACAATGTCAAATAAACCATCCAAATCTTTTAACAAGACTTTTGACACCTTTACAAACCTATCTACCTGTTTGTACCATTCAACTGGTTTTTCTCTCAATCTAGGGAAGTCATTCATAAATGACAATATATCCTGTCTTGACCATGGAACATGTACATATCCACCACCTGATACTTCTCTCATTGGACACGCCCTTTCAACCTGTTCGGTTTCTTTCATAGGAAACATAGTCACTCCTTTATTTGCTGTATCGTCCTTTCTTTTAGACCATCTAACTTTCCAACGATCTACATCTCCCCATTTCTTCAGAATATTCATTATCTCTTTTATCTGTAACCTTTTTCCCGAAGCATTCAAACTTTCCAAGTTCTTGTCAGTAAAAGCCAATCTGTATGATTTTTGTAACACCTTTGATTTTTCTATATCTACTCCATACACACTAGCAGCTTCAGATATTTTTTCATGTAAGTTCTTTGCTCTCCACGTAATACTTTTACATAAAAACAACCATTCTTCATCATAATAAGTTCCTAATCTGTCAGAGCTTAATGTTCCAATAATCATCTCTTCCAAGTCAACCTTCAATTGACTTACATTTATACTTTGTTGCTTTGGCTTTGTCATTTCTTTTATCCAATGGTTCAATTCTTCTGGTGAGGGACCTGCAGAACTCCCTGCTACTAGAGTATCATTTAGTCCTATTCTTCTAGGCTCACATTGAACATTTCTTTGTGGGGTCTCAGTTATCAGCTCATTAATCGGAAGATCTAACAAGGTATTGTTCGCATTTTCCTGACCCTCCCCATTTGCACTGCTCCTGATGCTACCACCTGGCATCACTATCTATCTACAGTGGCCCGAAAATTTCGGTGCCCCCGGATAAATGAAAGGAGTAGAGATTCCCTTAGTAGGTAGGGTAAGGTCCCATGAGATCAGGGAGGGTCACTTGAGAGGGTTCTCTCGGTGCATCTGGGCTGTGTCACCTGTGTGCCTCTCGCTGTCTCCGCCGGTCTTACCTACTAAGGGAATCTCTACTCCTTTCATTTATCCGGGGGCACCGAAATTTTCGGGCCACTGTAGATATAAATTTCTTATTCAGTCCTGACGAAGCGCCCTGGATCTCCCCCTGAGACCACTGAAGCGCGAAACATGTTGACCATAACATATGCCCACTAGGGACATATAATCACCCAGCTACCAAGGGACATAATACCCCTTAAAGCAGCTCCATACACTTTGTTTTAATAATGACAGAGGGATCACTTTATTAAAAAAAATTAATCACTCTCCCTCCAGCCATTTTTTAATACACTTTCTAGGACTTCACTGCCACTTACACCCACGCACCCATACTGCTTCGTCAAAAGATCTCCGAAAAAGAGACCCTTCGGGGGACCCGTAGGGCATTGCAGTGCCGGCCCGACGAGGAGCAAAAGCCCAATGATGAAGCATGACATCCTTCGGGGTGTGTGTGGGCATCAAGATGAGGACACCCTGCCTCCCACAAGCAGAGTAGCACACGACAAGAGTACCCCCTACTTCCCTCCTCTCCATCTCCACACAGGAACGGTGACTCCCTTTGGTATAAGTTTAATTTCGGGAGCACGGGTCACCGGACCTTTTAGAATAGCTCCTAGAGTCCCCCTCTTTTGATAAATAGGACCCCTTTTAAATAGCCTCACCACACACGGATTTCTGTGTACTTTTTGGTCATAGGTGGGATTCCAGAAACACTTGTCTCAGGTCTGTATCACTTCTGGGAGGAGATGCGCTAGACGCAGATATGGATTTCGCTTTAGACAAACTGCATCAGGATGTAGTAGTGGGTGCTGCGGTGTGGAGTACTTTGGCATTGGTAGCTATTGGATTCAAGTGGGACCTATGCAGACGTCAGACTCACTTCTGGATCACTCAGTGATGAACAGCAGGTGGGTTGCCTCTCAGGCGGGGGTCACAGTGGCACAATGGAAGCAGCAGGAATCACTTCTCAGTTGTAGCGCTGGTAACCGTCATGGGCCCACTCTCAGTTCTATTGATTCCAGTAGTGATGTCCACCATGATCAATGTTCTTGATTCCAGTGTCAGCGTCCACCATGGGCACAACTCTTGATGTCAGTAGTGAGATCAGCCATGGTCAGTCTTATTTGCATGACAGCGAGGTCAGCTGCCAATTCCCGATTCCTGATTGGAACTGCACTCTTTCACTCCTGAACAGACTGCACCCATGCTCCTAGGGCTCACAGCTTTCTCTCTGCAGTACTCCTTGGCTTGATAGACTCATGGCACTTGTGACGCTCCCTGGACAGACACAACACCTGCAGGTTTGAAAGGCTCCTTTCCTCTTTCAGCAGGTTGGTTTCTAGGTGCTTCAGGTCAGGGGTACAGCTTTTTAACCGGGCAGGATTCCAGATGATGTGCCATGCATTTGAGAAGCTAGGTGACAAGCAGAAACCAGCTCTGGTTGCACAGCTGTCCTAATAGTCTGCTGAGCACTACCTTCCTTGGTCAAAGAGAACTTGGAAAAGGAACCACAACCATGCAGGGAACATTTCTGTTCAAACAAAAGTAAATATGTTTATTATTAAGACAGTTTAGCTGAAAGTTTTATGGGTCACAAAAATCTCTTCTTTGGACAGACATCATTCAGGAAGCAGTAACCAGGCTGAGTGAAACTAAGTGGGCTGTCTGATTTTGTAAACTATAAGCTACATTCTATTATAAATGTAGTGTTTTTTAATTCATTAGACAACAGTGGTCATCTAAGGTTAAATCATAAACTCATACAAAAAGCATTTCAATGTTTTATTTATTTATTTTTCATTAGAAAGTATGTGTAGCATTTCAGAACATGGATTGACAGCTCTTTGGAAAAGTGGAATTCTGATAATGCGCAATGCAAGAGTGGAAGAAACAGGCAACCTAGAAAGGATTGGAAGACATCAAGTGAGAATAGGGACAGGAGGAAAAACACATCAGGTGGATCTTCAAGTTTCCACAGAATCTGGTGTGGTTTTCTTCCACATGCAGCCGCGGAAAAAGAGTTCAGTGGAATTCGTCACTGTGCTCTAAGATCTCCAAGAGATTTCTTGAGGAACCCTGTAGATGTGCAGAGAAACCAACCTATACGAAGGGCTCATTCTTGAAATACCTAAGTTAAAACTTATGTCACCTCCCTTTCTTTTCAAGGATATCCTAAAGGAAATTTAGAATGTAAATTTAGTTTAACTGAAACGAAAATTCCCTCTCATAGGAGCAACATCCCTAATGCACCTTGGCACATTTTTTAAATAATATTTTTATACTGCACAGACAAATGTTGACTGTAACACTTCTAAGGTAGTGTAATATTTCCCGTATGCGCATTCTGGTGGCTCGCAAGTGAAACATCTCTCTTTGTTTTCACTTGGGTCAGAAGTCAAAGCTTATTTTTTTGTTGAAATTTTGTAACTACAGCAGTTTTTGAGCTGAGACTTCGGTGAAGTTCAAGAGTGTGGCTTTTGTAAAATGCCACCAGTAGGTTCAAAAACTGATTCATAGACAAACTATGTGAGCTCACGTGTTTGGTCATTCGTGGCAAAATACACACCCAGGTGAAATATACATGTTGTAAAAAAATACATGTTGATGTTATAGTAGAAAGTAATTAGAAAAATACTTAAATATAGAAGAAAGTCTTGCAAAACCTAATTGGGCATTTTATGTTTACAGATGATGTCACATATATCAAATAAATGATGATTACTGACACAAGTGGGCAGATCATTCACTGGGTGTGCTACATAAAAAAAACGCAACATGAACAATAAGGACCTTATTATGAAGTAGGTAGGCCCGCGACCGACAGGCCGTCGGTGGCTGGCCCACCAACATCCACAGAAGCAGTCTGACCTCTGGATTATGATCTGGCTGTCAGAGGCATCGGTCATAGGGACCGGCCGCTGCTTTTCCGACAGGCTCAAGGAGCCCTCGGGGCAGCGATGGGACCGTAATCCCTACAATAGGGGTGGTGCCTGCTCAAGCACAGCTGCAGGGATTACGATGGACCTCTTCCCTCTGCCTTTACATGCCGGTCCGACTGTCATGTAAAGGCAGATGGAATTTTACTTTGGAGGCCCCTAGCAGGGCCCCATCCCCCGTGGGCCTCCGCTATGAGACCAGGGGGGCACATGTGGTGCCCCCCAAACATCCATGCACTGTGTGCCAGGCACCACATGGTGCCTGGCACATGGTGAATGGATGTTTGGAAACAGCTCTTTTGCATTGTGGCTTGTGCTGCGGCCCTTTTCTAGGGCCGCAGCACAAGCTGCAATGCAAAAGAGCAGTTTTGCAACCACCTTCATGGCGGTTGCATTGTAACGGGCAGGTTTACCCACCAACATGTAGTCGGTCGGACACCTGGCCCTAAATGTACAGAATGCACTGTATCTCAGTATAAACAAACTACACTCTTCCAGCACAATAAACTGGATATGAAAACAAAATACTGCTCTGTGTTTCATCGAGTGTTGTTCAGTCTCACCCTGATCTACATGTAGCTTCACTTCTGAGCATCTCATCCTGCAGAGTATGTCCTGTGTCAAGACAATAATAGGAAGATGCCTAGTACACCACCAGCAGGGGCACTTCAGTTAGAAGGATTAAATATGGCCCCATTGGCAGAGTAGGGCGACAGCCTGTCATTCGACCAGTGGTGGCTGGTGGATTTTAAAAGTGGTGGGGGTGGAAATTTTATAGCCGAGTATAATGAGCGAGTGAGCAAAGCAAGCGAGCCCAAAGTTTGGAGGAGTTCTCCCTCACAAGAAAATGTTGAAAAAAATTGTTTGATTTAAAATGGTGGATTTTACAGCACATATTTACTGCAAATTGTTGAAAAAGGGGATCCAAATATAGTATTTTAAAGCACAAATGTGAAGAAAACATTAGAAACAAGTAAAACATTTCCCCAAGCCTAAAACTGGTCTGCTTGTAAAATGACCCCGGAGCCAAGCACACCCAACCAACCGAAAAAGGCACTCTAAGTGTTTCCTACCTGTAACACATCTCTGCCTCTTTACTGTTTTGGTTGATCAAGTCATCAAGGTCCAGACCGGTGGTCATACCGTAAATGGCAAATACTGAAAAAATTAGACTGCGAAAGACTCATCCTTGAACTTTCAGTACTGGACAAATAGAAATGGTATTTCAGCAAAGTGTGTTTAGTGTGTAAAATAATACATTTATGTACTATAAATTTAAATGTAAAGAAAAGGACTCATTGCTATTAATGGCAGTTCCAAGGGCAGGGAAAATGCTATTGTACTCAAAAGTCCCCCAGCAACTATGAAAATAAAAACTCACAATATACACATAAGGGCCAAGCAAACATGAATATATGAAAAAGACATTTATTATTGTAACAACTGTTATATTAACTATAATTACATATCCTGAATTTCATGTTTCTAGGGTTTAGTGGCAATACAATCTTGCTGATATCTTAAAATCATCATACAACACAACAGTTATACCTTTACACAAACACTCAATCAAACAGCATATCGTCACATAAATAGACACAAATGTCTGTTCATTGGCGAGCAAAAACTAAATTGAACAGACCTAGTATATAAGTATTTACACAAAAGTGATCTGTAAACAACTCATAAATAGAACCAATTCATTCGTTTTAGAAAACGTTTGTGGCTTGTATTGTTGATTCTTTCATCCAGAAATATAATCTAAATATGTTTCGGCGAACAGCACACCTTCATCAGGAAAGCCACGATACATTGTTGAAGGTACCGCTCTAACAGCGGTTACCTATAGACATACGGCCCATCCTGAAAGTATGGGCAACTGCATCCATCTCATGAACTTGTTGAAATAAAAAGGAGAGTGACTTGGGGTCCAACACATGGAACACTCCACTATACTCATTATTCTATGCAAACCTGGGCAGAAAAAGTCAACATATTAGACTTTAGGTGTGTGGTGCAAACCAGAGCTAGCATTTTCAAAGGTTACCAAGGTCCACAGTGATAGCAGCATAGATACTGGAATTGGGTTCCCAAGTTTTGAAGTGCTCACAGTCTAATTGCATAAAGCTTCTGCTAGGTTAGAATACAGAACCACATTATAGAAAGCTAATGATTGTCACTTATTACTCCTGTGTCCAAATGGCTGAACTATCAGAAACCCTCTCGATTCTGACATTAGTAACGCAGCTTCACTTTTCAGGCACTAGGGAATGTAAAATTGTGATTTGAATAAATGTTTCTGGATTGTTTTTCACTTTCTGTGGGGACTTTTTCTGGAGCATCGGGGTAATCAGGGGTTACTGGATTCCAATTGTAACAAATTGAACCTTTTGCCACTGGCGTCCGGTGGCTTTACCTTACTGTTAAACCCAAAACTGAGCAGTAAGTACACCCTTTTAGCACTTGACTCTCCGGTATCAAAGAACCTCAATGGAACATGTAATAGCAGTTAAAAAATCAATACTGTACATGAAATTAGAGGGTAACAACAGTGCAGAGAGCTGTACCAGGTGAGTAATTAATGACTAGAGGAAGCAATCCATGCTGGTCTAGGCTGATCCCATAAGTAACAGTATCAATGATACAGTTGATGCATGTGAGGACCCATTTCCCCCGGGATACAGTGGGTTGAATTCTTGTGATATCCACGAGGGGTCCAGTCAACTAATTCCCAACAGGAAAATGTCTAAGCACAGTTAAAGTTTAAAAAGTTCAAACAAGTAGTTGTGGAGTAGCTGTTTGGAAAGCAAAACATGTCCCAAAGTCTAGTATTCTCCCTGAAATGTCTCAATCTTGCATGGTACCTTCAGGTAGTTCCACGCAGGCAGAACCCACTTCTGCCAAGTTGGGTCTGGGAACTCCCTATCACGTGGACCCAAAACTAAAGGCACAAAAGAGGGAGAAGCTTCCCCACTCAGCTATCGCATTATCTGTGGAGGGTAACGTTTGTAGGGAAGAATAAAGCAGGAAAGGAACATGGCTATGTGTACACTTCAAGGGGATCCTGTCTCTTATCTTCAATAACCGACAGTGTGGTCAACTGCAAAGGACCAAACAAGTGGTTTGAAGAAGCCCTGCAATTTTCTTTACTGTCTGGCAGGCCTCCAACCTCCATCTTATGTACCACTCATGCACCACAGATCCAGAGTTGTTCTGCAACAGTCAAGCACAACACATATGCTCCACGCTCATTCTAATACACATGTGTGGACTAAGCATATATGTGACATCTTTGTCCCATATGCTTTGAGCAAAGATCCAGGTTGCAGGAACTTACAAACATATTTAAACAAGAGATGCCGTGTGGTAAGTTTCCCTTCTAGTTAGTAGTTGAATAGACCTGCCCTGCATACACAATCAGTTGCTGCCACAACTATCAGTCCTTCTCAGTTCAGTGAGCTGACAGTAGTCAGACTGAATAAAGCCCAGTCCACAGAGCCCAGGGTCATATTCTGTGTCACAATGGGCCCTGGATTCAAGCTAGCCTGGCTGATGAGGGGTAATACCCCGAAACCGGTCCCAGGATGCTTGTTTCCGGTCCAGTGAGGACCTGGCTTGGCAGTTCGGGCTGGACTGTTCCCACAAGGAACAGGGTCAACACTGATTTGCATATGGCTGGGTCTAAACTGGGGTGGCACGGTGAGCAAAAGAACGATGGATTTAACCCAGATCTGTTGACTGAGGGGTGAATGTATGATTTTTTCAGCATTCCATCCATCATTTGTTTGCGTAGCACAATGGGCCCTTCAGCAAACATGCATGATTGTCATGTATGCTGAAGAGAGAGCACACATGACTGACGTGTTCTGAAGTGCTCCAGAGATTCACTATGGAGAACTCACGGCATGAGTACATGCTCTGCCAGGACATGCAGGGGACCTTTTCTGTCCCATTTAAATTGTTTATGATACACATGAAATAGAGGACCCCTATCAAGTAAATATTATGATTACATTAATATTCCGCATTCCAAATGACTTCAAGCTCCATCATACACATTGTGCACCACTCTAAGCTCTGTCAAAATCAGCACTCTACCACCTACCGCCATGCTCCACCACACCCAGCATTCCAAACTCCTTCATGCGTCCTTTTCTTCTAAAATCCACCACACTTTGCACTGTGCACTCCTCTAAAATCCACTAGACTCCACACTGCAGCACATTCTACACCCCCACTGTACTGACTTCATACTCAGATCATGACCTCCAAAGGCGCCATCTTTATGACTCTGCAGTTCCCCTCTCTACACACTTCTCTCTTATGACTCCACTTTCCTAACATTACTCTACTAATAGGAACATTTCTAAATTCTAAAATCTCTCTCTTAATTCCACTTTCTTCCAGCTCCATAAAACAAGATGCACATTACAGCTGTGCCCAGTGATTTTTCGTATTCAGAATTTAGATCATCATATAGGACAGCCTACAAACTCAATTGTTCTTTTGTACACCTAATATTAGGAGTTATCACCTCAACATCTATTAATGTTTGAAGAATGAAAAGCTAAATTGCCCGTGATGTGTCGTCTGCACAACCTTTAACCCATCATTTGTACCACTCGTTATTTTCTCTAGTATTGCTGCTCACCATACTCTCCAAGGGCAGCCACCTTTACGCACCACTTCAACCACTCCCAATAACTAATGCCTTAAAATAGTCTTGGTGTATCTTCCTCATGATTTTCGCATTTCAACTATAACAGATTCTGGGCGTCTGCTTGATAACAAAAAAGGACTTTTGCTGACTTGACCCCATCGCTGTGAGATATTCAGTCAGATTGGCTCAGGAAAATCAGGAAAATAGAAAAAAAACTCTCAAAACTTCTGTATGAATTTCATGCATCTCCACAAAGGTTCAAACAAGAGGTTCTCTAGCGTCTAAACAAAGGAGTGATATTTGTTTAAATAGACCACTCTTAACCTAATGTCACTTGAGTGATGCATATCAGCTTCCCCGAATTCAGAGAACAAAAACACCCAATTGATATCTCCCTGAAAGCATTGAGAGACTAAATACAGTTGAGAAATGTGACAATTTCTGTTTGCCATTCCCACTTATCTCGAAATATAAACATCAGTATAATTTAAACATACAATTTTTAGCTGTTAAACGTTAATCCATGTTATGTTATGTTATTTCAACTTGGTATAGTGCAACGAATAATACCTGAAGATATATCTCGGCGCTGAGCCAGCACAGAAACACCACAACAGTTAGAACAGCCAGGTCTTCAAAGATTTTTTTAACTTGGGAAGAGTCCAAACAACAACGCAGATGGAACAGAATCCATATCATTAGTCTATTATTATTGTGAGACTTGTAGTGCGCACACCTACCCCAAAGGGTTTCCCGGCGCAGGGCAAGAGTAGAGGAAGTTACATAAAAACAATAAACAATTAACTAGGAACAATAAACAATTAACCAGGAACATACAATTAGGGCATACATTATTTTATTTCACCATTCAGTTTTCAATTTCTAAAAAGCCCTTTCACACAAATACAGATTTCCATGTTAGTAGGATTCATATAGCTATTTGTTGTCTCATTAGCATCCATCACTAGTTTCTTCGGCTTACACACACATGCACTTGTGATAAAGAACAGACAGATCAAAGCCCATCAACAACCACTGACAAACAATACACACGCATGTCAGTTTGGCAGAATGTCACTAGATCCCCTCTTTATAACACTCCCATCCTCTACCTAGGACTACCCACCACCATAAACTGAACAAGCATATCAGCACAGATCAAATGAAAGGCTTCAAAATGAACAGCGCCTACAGAAATCTCGCCAGTGGACAAAGTCACCACCTGCAGATAACAGCTTCAACAGACAACCTTAGCAATCTCAAAAGACACAGTGGTATACAAGTATAGTTTGTGTTACGTGTAGTTGTTCCAGCTGGTCAATTTGGTAGCAAACGCTTATTGATAAGAGTGGTGGGTTCTGCCTGGCTTAGGTGCATACCCTAGACAACCTGAAACCCCATTTCTAACTCCTTGGTTTTCAGCAGCACCAGGAGTGTGTATCCAAGAAAAACCTTCGGCCCTACACATAATATTTTCATTTCTGATACTTGGAGACAAAGGAGCATGCAACATTTGTGCTTTGCAATCCCGTTGGCATGTTTCAGTATGTAAATGTGTTATTCCCTTATTGCCAGGGGATTAAGGTATGTTGATGAAAAATATTTGTCAAAATAAAATCAGTTGTTGTTCAGTAGACTACATTATTGTAGTTGAACAAGATGGCAGTCTACAGGTGGCATTTGAGCATAGGCCTTTCTTACCCAATTTCCCCAATGGAACAATTATTCAAAAAACTTTTATCAGAACTTGCCGGATTGTCCAATACTAATAAGAGTAAATCACAACATTTCTGGCCAAATATATTGACTCAGAAGATTATTTCATCTCTGGCACAAAATCATCACATGAACAGAAGTGTCTTGGGTGCATCCTCAAAAGTTACCCTGCCTTTTTCACTTCGAGATACCAAACAGCAAGATGATTAACTGTACAGCAACAAAGTCTAAATGTAAAAGCTTACATCAGTTTGGTTTGCTGTTCATACTAAAGTTTACTCAATCACAAACAAATAATTCTGCTCATACCTGCTTGGGCACATCTTTGTTTTTGGTTGAGTGCAGTCCTTTCCTTATGAAGAGTCTAAGAGAACTAAACATGTGCCTGGAAACAGACAAAGGCTGTGTTCACAAATTCTATCAGTAAAATACTAATTGATTTAAATCTGTTTTCTCAAATGCCTCACCATGAGGCCTCAATTTTGCAGTAACAAGATGTTTCCCCTCCCCCTGTTCAAGGTATTAAAAGTGTCAATCATGCTGATGGTTTTTAAAAGGCTTCGTATAACTTTGATTTACGAGGTCTTTTCAACTCTCTAAAGAGATTACATTCCATTATCCTGTATATTATTGGCAGCAGGCCTTCCCCAAATATGTGAGTGGACAGGAAGCACTGAATGTATTAGATACACTGAAAACATGAACTCCAATTCTTACTCCAGAAGGTAAAAAGTGGATAATCGATCCACAGAAATGCTGGGAAAGTTTTTTTAGAGGGTCATTGACCTTTCACCCCTGGGACGAAGACTCAGAACGAGCCATAAGTGAAATGTCATCAGTGGATGCAATAGGCCTTAACGAACAGTAGTTCACAATGGAAATTATTGTGACTCCTCCAATGCAATTTTGTTAGAAACATTTTATTCAAAGTGTTTTACATTAACACTTATATACAAAACAATACGCACAGTTTGGAATTCAATTTGCTTATGAATCAAACTTTCGTATCTAATGTATTCGTACACAGTCCCGGGAAACGGATTACTGCCATAGAACTCTCCACACAAGCTTTCACACCCTCGCCCTACAGAAAATCCATTTAAGGCTGCAAAGTGCAGGTCCACGCCTCTGTGTGTCACCTTAATGAGAACCTGGCTCTGTGCAGAATGCATTGCATGACTTCTCATTGGAATATGATTACTATAAACCTAGCAGCAGCCTGTGTGCACTTCCCTCACGGAAGCCACAAGGGATTTTTTGTTCTGTCTGGACCACCTGACCGTGCATCCCTTGATCCTTTGATTACCAGAGCAGAAAGTGTGCCAGTAATCTCCAGGCCACCATTTCCCTTAATGAACAGCCTTGTCTTTAATTCCTAGTCCAGATGTAATCTTTTATAGTTTCATCATTTGTTCTAACAAGGCCTCCAATTGAATCTAAACAGCTTCTTACCATACAGTAAAATAGTTTATTACGGATTTCTGCCGATAATTCTGCAGAGCAATTATCTGGAGCATCTGTTGCTATCAGCATTATATCACAGCCCTGCCTTTACCCTGGTCAGGGGTTCTTCAAGATAACTTTCACAAGGTCACAACGCGCTGGGTGCACGTGCGAAAAGGAAGAGTGTGGAGTCCAGTAGAAAAGGGAGTGAAAGGTACAGGGGGCCTATCACAGAAGGGGTTGCCAGCCTCAAATTGCATTGCAATTCCACCTTATTGCCAGCTCTGAAGCATTTTGCACACCTTTGTTAAGATATGTTCAGAAAGGTTTTTGTAGAATGTTTTTGAGGATATTGCCCCTGGAACTGTTATTGTTAACACGGTCAGTGCCTGCAAACAATCAACAATCACAAAACAAAGCCGTTCGCCCCTTTTGTAAGAAACCACGCTGTCCATCTCACCAGGGGCGGCTCCTCCGTTGGAGCGGAAGAGCGTCGCCCCACTTAAACTCCCCAAAGCCCCTGAGATGAAAAATAAAATGGTAATTTTTTTACCATTTTATTTTTTATGCCCCCATCCCGAACAGAGCGTCAGGACGGGGGCAGGACCACTGCTGAGTGACAGCAGCATGTCACTCAGCAGGGAGGAGGGTGGGCTGGCAAAGCACTGTTTAAAGTGCACATGCCTTTTTGGTCAGCCGTCTTGTGATGGCCAGCCACACATGCGCACTTTAAACAGCTCTAACCTAGCTGTCTTAAGACAGCTGAGTTAGAGCAAGCCAACGCCTCCAGAGCGCTGTGGAGTACCGAGTGAGCCCCTAGGTTCGCGAACAAAGAGGTCAGGGCATCTAAGGCCCAAGCGCATGTCCCTGAACCAGGTGGCCCCACTGCCATGAAATCGCGAAAATAGTGGATAACTTTGTGGCGACCAGATATTTTTGTAAACATCCAGTAGAGCAGTGAGCTAAACTGCTCGAAATAGGTGTAGGAGACCGCACAGCTCACTAGCATGCACTTGTCATAATAGTATAGGCCACCTAATTGAAATCCCAACAGTTGGTAGTCCTCTGGGTGTATTGGGAGGAGGCTAAAGGCAGATTCAATGTCAGTTTTTGCCAACAATGCCCCAGGACCCAACTCCCGGAGTTTGATCAATGCCTGGTCCCCCGAGGAGTATCTAACTGAGCAAAGCTAGGGTCGATAGCATCAATGACACGAGGACCACTTTAGGGCAGAAAGGTCATGAATCAACTGGAACTGGCCTGTCCTTTCTTTGGTATTACACCTAAAGGGAACAAACAAATTCAACAAAAAGGGAGGTCACACTAAAGGACCTGAAATTCTCCCCAGTGCGCTCTCCTTCTCTAACTTCTTTGACACTACTGCCCAGTGCTGGTGGACTGAAAGCAAGTTCTTACAAAGTGGGATAGGAGCTATATCATGAGCCGGGATTCTGAAACCTGTAGAAAAACCAAAATACATCTTTCAGCCTCCCGGTTAGGATATAGATTCAGCCAAGGAAGCAACACGGAAGCCCGGACAGATGTGGGTAACTGATAGCTAGAGAGCTTGGTGCTGTCCCTTCCTTTCTCTTTGGACTTCTTGACGCACTTGAACACAGGATGTGAGGGATGACTGCAAAATGAGCAGACGTGCTTGTATTTGCAAGATCCAGCTGGGCGAATGCTCAACTTCCTATTGAACACCCAGCATGATCCCTTCTTGTCCCCAGAGGGGTGTTGGTGACAAAAAACATACTTTTGCGGGGTTTTAATGTTGACATTCTCCAACCAAACCTTGACTTCAGTTTGATCCCACCCAATATCGGGATCCTCCACCTTGGCCCACCTGAAATTACAATCGTAGCCCAGCCATGCAATGCCACAGTAGACATGGTGAGCCTTAGGAATTTATTGAAATAAAATATCTTAGAGGTTGCCACCTGTTTTTTTCTCCACCATTACTGACATGTATACGTTAAAGCAATAACCTGTTAGTAATAGACTCATTAACTTTAGGTTTCTTCTCTTTAGCTGAGGCCTCTTTCCCTTCCTTATCTTTGGACTCACAATCCCTTCTTCTTGCCCGAATGAGTGAAAAAACATCAACAAAATCACCCATCCAGATCTTTTCTTTCACCTCCACAGGCATGTGTGGAGCCAGCTTGCCCGGCTTTGACAGTAAAGTGTCTTCGCCCCCAATTGGCCTAGTGGGCCCTGAAACCTCCCTGACCACTTCTACCGCAACCTCCTTACCTGGTGCTGCCACTGCGGTTTCCTTAGCACTTGATGCAACAATCTCGCTACTCATTCCCCCAGATGGCCCGTTCTCCACACCCCCCTCCCCCACAAGCCTTTGTGATGGCCTCAACCTGTTTTTTTCAAATCTGTGAAAGCGGAGAGAACTGTATTGGATGAGGCCCATGGGGAAGATAAGGAAGAGCTCTCAGTGGACTTTTTAGCAGAGCCCACTAACCATGATAGTAACTGGGCCACTGGACACGGCACCCCAAGCATAGCATTAGATAAATCAGTCATGGGCCCCTGAGCGGAGTTGGTCGGGCCTGCTCTGGTGGGGAGGGGGCACTGTGGCTTGAACTGTGATGGCCAGCTGAGGCTGTATGTTGGGGGTTCGGGGTCACTGGGGAGCCTAAGGAAATTGCCATCAAGGTCTGTCTAATGTCCGCCAATGCAGTAAGGACCTCACTGGATTCTGACATACTAGGGGAAGGTGTAGGGTGCTGTACTACTCTAGGCGAGGCAGTCACGACCTGTGGCAGTGGGGGATCAGTAAACATCTGCAGTAGGGGCAGAGGAGCAACTACGTAAGGACCCACCTTAGGACAAACATCAGAACACAGGTATGCTACCTGGTCTGCACTTGAAACCCCATGACCAGCCCTTACTGTGTTGCTCCTAGCCTACTTTTTGGACCTCCTCTTAACTGGCGGAAATGCTGCCCGGGGAGGGACATTGTACCGCTGCGGGATGCCCAGTACTGATGTTCCCGGCTCTGATTCTGAATCAGACGCTGAACTGTCAGACTCCCCTGCATCACCCAATTTGGCTAAGACCAGTTTCAGCAGCTGGGTCAACTTGGAGTCGCGCCTCTTCCTCTTCCCTACCCGACCTCCTTTTGTTGCTATCATGTTTAATGGGGCCCAAGGAGACTAATAGGGCAGCTCAAAACCAGATACTCCGGAAGAATAAGACAAAACAGACTAACAATAGCAGACCTGCTATGTGACCCACTCACTCACCTCAGAATAGACTGGTCCATGTTCCTGGCCCTGCATAACTGAAGATCCTTGGGACAAAGGGCAAGTGCATCATAACTGTGAGCCACTGTGCTGTGCGACAACCACACCAGGCCAGGAAAGCAGGGCTGGGCTAAGGCTGAGGGCAAAAGGGGGCTTTAACACTGAGGGCAAAGTGTTAAAAACTTGCAATCATGCTAATGGAGTAGATTAGCCAGTTCAAAACAGGGGTAATCGAATATTTTTGGGCCAGACGGTCAGGAGGAAAACTAAAGCACCATATTATGGCAGGAAGGCAGACTCAAATTAACAATTAAGTAGCCCGCTACTGCACTAAAGCAGATGCTAGGAGGGAGCGGAATGGCAGCCATGTGACGATGTGGCGCCCACTCCCAACATGCCATGGCAGCAGCACTCTGACGGCCACAGGGAAGGCTGCTCCGCTTGACTCTGTCGATCGAGCGGCCCCAGCGTGTAACAGGGTTGCCTCCACCACGTTGCTTCATTGAAAGGAAGAGGCCACGGGCAGCCTGATATAAATACCCCTGGCCATCACGGCGGCAGAGAGTGGAAGTGACGCTCCCTCTGCTTCCAACCGCCGCTACTGCATCTCACGAGATTGAAGATTGGAAGCGTTTCACCCTAGGATGAGGCCAGTGCATTGTGAGAGCCTGAGGCCCCGGGTCTTAAGATCAAGGTGGCATGGCGCTCTGTTCATTAGTAAAACTGCATATCAGTACAAATTTTGTGGCAATTTCAATGGAAAATGTGCTCTCTGTAAATGACAGTGTGCTACCGCACCATGCTTTTGTAATAGATTTGCAGCTGTGTATTCCAAAATGCACCACTGGCTATGTACCATACCATTACCCCTCTCCTACTGAATGGGCATTGGGGCATATACAATACTTGTTCTTTGTTCGACTCAATGGCGACTGGTAATTCTAGCAGGAGGCGAGAGGGTGGGCCACACATGCACACACATACATTCATTCATGTACATGCACACTCACACCATACATTCACCAACGTGCACACATACACCCACCATTCCCAAGCACAGACAGACCTATCCACAGCACACACTCACAAATACACATACATTGAGACATACACACACGCATCAAACATTAAAAAACAGAACACTTACCTTCTGCGGTGTCTCTGGGAGGGAGGCCTTATGGTTCTGCAAAGTTCAGCTCAGGCTGTCAGGTGCCTGCGCATTTAGCGTATATGTTCAGCTCGTGGCTGCCTGACCTGAACATAAAGAGTGTCTATCAGGCTGACCATAGCTCAGCCTGACAGACACTCTTTATTTTGGCCAAAAGGTGGGAAGGCGTGGGTCCTCCACCCTTAAGGACGGGCCACTGCTGGTGTTACTCTTGGATGTTTCACAATCCCTGTGACTTCAGTGATGTAACCTTTATGGCAGCACCTCTGCTCTGAAAATTGTTCCACCATCACTGGGTTAGACATCCAGCTATGAGCCTTTACATATGAGTGAGCATTTATAGTGTACTCAACTGAGTGCATGGGTGGTGTAATAAATAAAAAGAGAACAAAAGTTAGGAATACATTAAAAAAATTATAAAAACAACTGTAGCTCATCATTTCAGGTTCAAGTTCCACCACATCAAAGGGATGACGGTGGATAAAAACTTACATTACAAGAGCAATGGTGTCTCAACTGTTTGAATACATTGATACACACTGCTCCTAAGGATGTACTGGGCTTAAATTGTTTCATTTAATTTAAATTCCTCACCCCATACTCTTAACTTTGATTGCTTAGGAAAACACAAAATGGTCCACGGAGCTAATTCACAGTGGTTTAACGGCAGTGTGATGAACCTGGTGTTATTCTGTTTGAAGTTCATGTTTCGTTGAGTGTATTTATTATTTTATAAAATGGTTTATGGCCAATGTTACTATAACGTGTTACTGCATCCTCATAAATGAAGTTCTTTATACTGGCCGAAATCTGACTTAAAAGAAAAATACATACTGCGTTATAATACAATGTTGATGTATTACCTTTGAATTAGGTTTTCTGTCTGTAAGTTGTTAATCGTGAATATGATGGACGTAGATAATACTGCGTGTGTGACGTGTAAACTGAAGCATAATGTTCATGTATTGAAAATAAATAAAACAGTTGTTTTTGGATGGTAGTGGAAATTGAAGGATTTAGTCATGAACGTAAAAGATTTTGAGTTACACTTGACTACACTCAGTTAATCATCTTACTTATTAAGCAAACACTATTTAATAATGTCTCTTAGCTCCGGTGTTCCTGCGTTTTTATGAGAACTGGGGCCGTATTACACATTATCATTGTTGGCGCCCGGCGCACCTTTTAAAAGGTGCGCCGGAAGCAAACAATAATAATGTGCCCTGTTATGGTAAATGTGCTGCACCCAGGGCAGCCGTGAACTCTCATTACCCTGGGGACAGCGCATTCATATGAAAACACGCCCCTATGCAAATGAGGGAACACCCTCTGAAGGTAGCGCTGGCGCATTAAGTGCGCCAGCGCTATCGGTATTATAGAAGGGGAAACACAAGCGTCTGCGCCCCCTTCTATAATACCAAAGTGCCCCGGGGGCGTGCAAAGCGGGCGCAAATGCCTGTTGCACCCCCGGGGCACCTTCTGTAATACGGCCCCAGGTAGGCTTTTAACTTGTAGGCACTGAGTTTAGTGCACTAAATGAGTGTTCCATAAAACTGTCCTAGAAAGGAAAGTAGCTTTACCTCCTCTTGGCTTCAACATAACCCTATGAATGCACAGTAAGCAGTGTATTACTGCTAAAGGGGGGGGTTTCTGGACAACGGGAAGATACCCAAAAGGTATATTAAGCTGATGTTGCTTAAAAAAGCACTAACACATCCGGTATCTTAACTTAAATCAAATTTGTTCCTTCACAGGAAGTTATTGTAGGTCTTTTCTTCAGACTGGCAACAGTTTTTATAGGTGCATTTTGACTTTTTAGAGCCACAGGATTTGTTTGGAGAGAAGTATAGACGCTTGCTATAATTAAGCCTAGTATTCACAGAGGCCACTGCCAACAAGGCATTTTGCCTACCAAATAATAATAATAGAAGCAAGGGATTACATTTGCTCCTTTGAAGGGGAGAGGTGTGGTGCAATGGTCAGAGCGGCTGAGTCCGGAGCGCGGGGCTCACGGTTCGATCCCTGGCACCGGTGGCAGCTCAGCATCATGTGACTCTGGGCAATAGCTCACTTAGGGGCCCATTACGATGGCGGGCGGAAGCACAACCGCCGTGCTGGCGGATGCAAAAACCACCAGTTACCGCCGGCACGCAGCAGTCCACACGCCCGCCCAATTACGATGCGAAAAGCAGGCCAAACACCGCCGGCAAGCCAGCAACACCGTCCGCCATCAAAGTGCGCCCGCACACGTAGCGGCGCAGCCCAACTGACACACACCGTCCGACGAAACACGTCCCGCCCGGCGCATAAATTACGATGCCGCAAACAAACGGCTCCCACGGCCAAGAGACACCGCACGTGAAAGAGAGGCGGAAACACGGACGCAGAGCACGGACAACGAAGAAGCGGCACCCCGGGCATGAATCCAGCACTGCAGGCCCTTCCCATGCTTCTGCTGATGCACCACCAAGGACGCAACGTACCGCGGAGACGCAGGTAGGCACACACACAACAAGTGCACGCAAACAGCGCACACAGTGCAAGGGCGGAAAAGCGGACAACCCCCACCAGCGCGTGCACACTACACATCCACCATTGCATCCACATATGACACACAGGCCAAATCCTAACATCGCAGAACACATGTGTACACACCACCTGGGACTAGGAACCAACCACCCCGTCACGGCCCCAAAGCGCCGATGACGCCGCCACACATGCGCACAACGCAGAGGCCAACCGCAGCGCCATGCATGCGTCGCACACAGACACAGGGACACAACCAAGCAGCACACACACCAGCCCCACCCCGAACGCACATGACACGTGACAGGCCGGCCACAGACATGTCCCCAACGCCCAATTCACGGACAACACCCAACGCCACACAACCGACGCACACATGTCAGTGAAGTCACGCAACAGCAGGACACACCCCAGTGTAACAAACATGGCGAAGCACACAGCGGCGGCAACACCAACTAGGAGAAGCAGGGCTCCTTCGGGAAGAGGAACGCCAGTACCACACTGAAAAACCCATACCACCCTGCACATATGAACAAGACACATGAAACGGAACACCAAAGAGCCCGGTGACCGACAACAGGTGGCCCAAGAATTACATCCACACACAAGGCCCAACGCAGAGCGGAAAGGCAGCCTGCCGCCCACACAAGGGAGAGCAGACAGCACTGAATGACCTTCCATTCCAACACCGAAACCACAGCCCTACGACAGAAGCCGGTGAATACAGCCATTGTCCAAGAATAGACCAACACAGGCATGCCGAGGAGACCGACCACAGGGCAGATAGCGCATATCACAGAAGCACACAACGGACGGGGAAGAAAGAAGAAAACACTCCCCATGTCGGCCACATGCAAGTTAATTGGAAGGAGTCACACAGCACCGACCTTGAACTGTCTGAGAAGCATGTGGGAAGAGGGCCCGTGTCCTCCAAACAAGCCAACAGAACACAAGTCCTGTCTCCCCACGACTACACAGAGCTCACAGCAACCCCGGAGCGTGCACATTGCAGACTGCACACACAGCCGGAGCACGCCACCTCTACGAACCGCTGCGAAATGGCAACCGCAACACACCTACCCAACTACGCCGAAGAGCTCAAGCTGTACCAAACCAACACGATACATACATTGGGATGCGATCTCCTGTCCCTGCTGAACGTAAGTTACCGACTGACTTACCGCATCACATTGTTCAGCTGCGTCATGCCCGTCTTCTACTGTCGGAGGTGTCCCTACCAGCATCCCGTCGAGATATGCCTCTCCAACCCGGCATGTCTGAAGGCGGACCTGCTACCACTACTCCTCCCTCTGGACGCACACGACAGGGCCTGCTCTGCCTATGGGGGCATGGCGTATGTGGCCAACATCGCACGCGCACTGAAATGGAACCACTGTGCCTCCACACGACGGATCATCGAGAACAGCTACATCGAATGTCACCCAGCATGCCCCATCATGGTCCTCCAAGGGACAACCTACGAACAACACCTTGACAGCCACCATCCGCTTCATTGGCTGGCAAACATGTACACCACCAATGACATGGAAGCCCTGCTGGACGGCATCGCATACCTGACAACCTGTAAATACGTCGGACCACAACGCAGGTTCCCCGAGTGACCTATGAAGTCCAACCCCGCACCCATGCTCAGCTTCCGCACGGACTGGCCAGTCACCACCACAACAGCCATACCAAACGACCGGCAACTGTAACCACACCATCAACGACATCGCCATGACATCGGATATGACCGGGACATGCACACTGTTCCCCATCACATCCAGGAACACCGCATGCATCGTGGGAGGCAGTGGCATGGGCTCTGTGCATCGCACCCACATGGACGGAACTGCACGAACAACCAGGACACGACATGGATCCAGCGCACATGGACACACACACCGCTCAGTGGACATGAATAGGTCGCCTGGAGTCTGTGGGTGCTGCACCCCTCCCACCCCCGCCCCGGGAATCCCATACCAGGACCTTTGCATGGACGACAAGTGCATACAACAACAACACGACCCCAGTGACTGTGACATGTCCAGTAACCACCACAGTGCAACAACAAGTGGCACGCCGCTGCATGCACGCAAGCACATGCCCTGATGTCATCTCACATGCACGCGTGCATGAGGAACAACCGCAGCAAACCTGTCACATGGAACTGAGATGGACTGTGCCCATGATGCCGAGCGGTCTGGTAGGCTACATGTATACCGTCTGTGTCAAAGTCCGCAGCTCCGCAGCTATACGTAAATGTACATTAGCACAGCCTTGGCCAAGCAGATGTAACCCCACACCCTATCCCATTTGTAATCATGCTCAGTATATCCTCAACATGTATTCCGCTGCCAGTAGTGTCCACTATACTGCATCACAGAGGACAGAAGACTCAATATAATGTCTGAAACCAAAACTGTCTCCGCTGACTCATTTCACAAGTACGAATGAGAGAGGATGAGAGTATGTGAAGTACACGGCAGTCGTGACATGACCATGTAGTCCACTGGTATTGGATGTCAACGCAAATGAGTAGCACTACTGTGGAAGACACACATGTGTCGTGTGAAGTCGTATGGACGCAGTGCTCAGGTGGGTGGGTGCGACGGGTAGATGCGCACATGCCAAGTTGGAGCACGCCGTGTTGGGAGGGGTCATGAACAGTACACCACCGCTTCCCTGGGCATTGTGAGAGGACACCTGTCGGGGGAGTGAACACGTGTGTGCACAGCAGCCGGGCACACGTACAAAGCGGTACCAGGCGCACCTCAGCCCACCCTCTGTGGACAAGCTGGATCCTGTTGTGCGCCCGCCATGCCCCTTGACAAGGCACACACAGCCCCAGTCGACCAGGTGTAACCCCAACATAGTCAATCCGCACAGGCGATACAGGGCACGGGATGGCAGTGGAGCATGGTGTGTGAGAGGTCTCCTCGCGCTCCTCCTGGTCATATCACGCAGGCAATAGAACCTCAACGTCTAGCATGGCACAAGTCAAATGGAAGTGTAGGGGGACGCACCACAGCACGAGCAGCACTGACGTCACGGGAGGTGGCTCGCACCATCCCATCCATTGCCCATCATACCAACCACGCCACATGCCATTGCGACTAAGTGCAAGCGCGTGCGCCACCACCCCCGAGCCCTCCCCAGAGAGGCCAAAGAGTGAATGTGTGGGCCATCAGCCACAGACGGACGCGGCCTGGCCGCAAGGGCAGCCACAGCCACTGGGTGTCGCAGGTGGCGGATCCGGAAGGCGAAGACTGTGATGCATAGTCCATGCAGGCCGGGTCTCCATTTGGGGCACCACGCAGGTGGACGGCGTCCCGCCACACATCATACCCTGAGACAGCCCACTCGTGCAACTGGACCCACACATACACTCCTTGCCCTCTCTGGTGCGAGCTTGGGGCTGCCTGTGCAAGCGCTAGCCTCGCAGGTGAGCATGCATATTGGGGGGCGAGGGAGGACATGAGGGCTGGGGCGAAGATGACTGTATCACTGTCAGTTAGTACAAGGGATGACCCAGATGTGGAAAGGAAGAGACGTGTCCCGTGTGTACTGCAACTAGTCGCCAATCCAACTACCCCCCATGTCCGGAATGTAAGCCCGCACCTAGGCCCGCCCATCCGCCACATCGAACATACCACCAGCACGACAACCTTCCCATTCGAAACACTGACTGGGGGTGGCGACCAGTGAACAATCATGTGTAGCCTACCCACGCGTACATGTGGGCCCTCCATGATCCATGTCACCTGCGGCAAAGACATGACATGCGCAATGAGGGAAGTGAGGAGAGCTGTCCGCCCCACGCGCAGAAGGTGCATCAGCTCCACAGACCCAGCAGCGAGTCCAGCAGGGGTCACATGTGCAGGGGCAGCTGTGCCTGGTGTGAAGGCACATGCATATAGACAGCACATCGACCAATGTGTAGTCTGCCCACATCCACAGTCCATCATCATGCGGACATAGGAATTGAACACAGGGCAACACATCTTAGTTGGTGCACCCACCGTGACCAACAATGCGCAATCATCGACGTACCCGCCCTGTGCATGGCCCCCCACCCAACGGAGGCACATCCAGTGCCACCATCCCACACACACAAGCCTTCCACGGAACATGCTGTGTCCAATGGTCAGTACAGAGTCAGCGCCCATCTGGTGGATCCTGAACAGGAGACACATGCACACACATGCCAGCTCCCACTATGTACGTCTGCCACCTGGCACGTGCAATGTAACCTCTCACCTGTGACGTGTGACTGCAAGCACACAGCCGTCTTGGCATGGGGCTGTCAATGTGGACACCAGTCAATGTTTCGGGAGCTGTGATCCGTACAGTGCTGTACATAGGGTGCAGTGCTGACACCTACTACTGTCTCATATCCCCTCGTGCCACAGGTCCCACTTGTATTGGCCGCTCAGCCCGTGCCCACATCGTCGTCGCCGTGTGCCATACTCATCCAGCCTCGGAAGCAGTTCCATGCTCAGCAGACACTCATGTTGCCGTGGCGTTGCCGCTTGACGAATATGCAGTCAGTCCCCATCAGCACGCCCCGCAAGTCATTGGGGCCTAGATCCCCATGTGCATGCACATGGCAGTGGTATGTCTCACTTGCCATTGCCATTGTTGGGAGACCTGTGTAAGTGTATTGTGGCCGTGCCGTCCCAGCTTGACAGCTGGGCTGTGGCTCATGTGCTTGCTCAGTCATGTCAGTGATGTGTATGCGAAATTGCTATGTGCCGTGTTGCTTTGACATGTGTCCTCTGCCATTTAACCCAGGCGGAGACCGAACATTGACCGCCCATACCAATTGCTGGCGGACATGGACGATACAGAGGTAATCAGGAAGTTTCGGCTGGACAGGCCAACTCTGCATCGACTGTGTGCCATGTTAGAGCCCCATCTCCGTCCCCGCAGGGTGTATCCGACTGCTGTCACCCCCACGGCTAAGGTGATGGCCGCCATGCATTTCTTCGCCACTGGGTCATTCCAGCACACAGTGGGCAGTGGAGGAGGGATGTCCCAGCCCATGTTCAGCAAGGTGCTGAGGGATGTACTGGCAGCCATGATGCTGTACCGGAACAGGTACATCAGATTCCCCAGGGCTCGTGAATTGGCGGCAGTGAAGGGTGCATTCTATGCCCTTGGCAGAATCCCACACGTCGTGGGAGCCATTGACTGCACTCATGTTGGCCTTGTTCCACCACAGGCCACTGAGCACCTGTACCGCAACAGGAAGCACACGCACTCCCTGAATGTGCAAGTGGTGTGCCTTGCGGACATGGTGATCACCCACGTGTGTGCCAAGTTTCCAGGCTCGGCCCATGACGCACACATAATGCGCAACAGCATCTTGCCACGACTGATGGCCAATCTGCAACAGGATCGTGGCTGTATTGTCGGTGAGTATGTGGAGTGGTGTAGCGTGCTGGTTGTGCGATGCTGTCCCCTGTCCAGTTGGAATAGCAACGGTTCTCTGTGTCCCTCACACCCAGGTGACTCTGCGTATCCGAATGGGGCATGGCTGCTCAGTCCATTGAGGAATCCTCGCACCCCAGCAGACGATCGATACAATGAGGCACATGGGAGGACCAGACGTGTGGTCGAGCGTACCTTTGGCCTCCTCAAGTCCAGGTTCAGGTGCCTGGACCGCACCGGGGGTGCACTGGCGTACTCCCCACAGAAGGTGTGCCAGATAGTGGTGGCGTGCTGCATGCTGCACAATCTGGCCATTCGGAAGCAGATCCCCCTCATTGTGGATGACGGAGATCAACCAGGGCCCCAGCCCGCAGACCAGGACAGCTCGAGTGAGGTGGACAGCGGAGAGGAGGAAGCTGGGAATGTGCGCCAGCAGCTCATCGCCCGCTACTTCACTTGACGGTGAGTGTCCATGTACGACGGATGATGTGTCTGTATCTATGCAGGTGTGTGTGTGCTGTGTCAGGGTGGCCGTATGTTCACTGCGTGCAGTGTGTCAACGCTCCATGGCCAGGGTAGTATGCCACTGTTGGTGACTGTGGCATTGTGCCCTATTGCTCTGTGCGATGTGTGTACATTGCTTGTAGTTGTTGACATGTACTGTGTGATGGGTGTGTGACACACTCATTGAATGTGCTCCTGTTCTGTCTCCCACCCCTAGGTCCCTACAGGCCCTCCGGATTCCATTGCCATGCCACGCATCAGGTGCCCTTCCGCCCAAGGTGGCCGTTGTATTCCGTACAAATAAAACACAGGGCACAAACAGCAGTTAGTGAAAAAGGTGCATTTATTACGAACTGTGACATGTGATTGTGTGTAAGGTGATGACAAAAGTGGTGCGTGCAGTGACAATGAGCTGTCGGTCATGGCTGCGTGATGATCAGGGTGTACCCACTGGTTCTATGTCCATAGTCCAACACACACATGCCATCCAGCTGGCTGTGTGGAGTGGGATCGTAGAGCAAGTCAATGCAGTGGCTGGTCAAGGAAGGCTGGCGGAAGGCTGGCTGGCTGCCTCACTTGCGACTGGAGCGTGCGAAGTCCTCCCGGGAGATCTGTTTCCTCTTCGGACGGCCCCTTCCACGTTTGGGAGGGGGTGTGTGGTGGCGACCTGCTGGTGGTGGGTGAGGTGTGCTCACTGGCTGTGGACGCAGGGGAAGTGGACACTGCTGGCCGACCCTGCGCCCTAGCAGGTGGTGGCGGAGGTGGTGTTGCTGGCCTTGCCTGTGACCCCACCGCCACCACCAGCTGGCCCATGAGGTCCACGAGTTGGTCCATACGGGACACGAATTGGCCCATATGGGCGTCCATGGACCTCAGCACCCCCAGCACCTCCCGCGTGTCAGTAGCAGACCTGGCCCATTGTCCTTGGGCCTCTTCATAGGCCCCAAGGACTCTGGCCATTTGAGGCAGGGCATGGCTCCCAGGGGAGGCTGGCGTTTCCCTGACCCTGCTCCTCCTACCAGTCCTGCTGCCACCGGCCTGCCCACTAGCCACATTGCTCACCACGGTCCTCGCTGTGGCTCCCAGGGTGGATCCAGTCGGCCGGGCCACCACCTGCGCTGGGGCTGGTGCCAGCGAAGACGTGGTGGTGGTGGAGGCGGTGGTGGTCGGTGCGGCGATGGTGGCGGTTGCGGCAGTGGTAGTGGCCGCAATGACCGTGGGTGTGGCCGCAACGACAGTGGCAGCAGGGGACTGGGACTGTTCAGCATCCCTGGATGATGGGTTGGTGGGTAGGAGGGGTCCTGGGGAGCGGCTGGGCCCTGCCACGCCAGATGGGCCAGCTTGGTGGTCCGTGTCCGAAGAGGTGGACAGATCCTCCAGATCCGTGTGTCCTCGTTGGGGGCTTGTAGGCTGGCTGTGCTGGCTGCTGTCTCCATCCCCAGCGTCCAGCAGTTCGTCACCTGTGGAGAGAATGAGATTTGTTATTGTGTTGCACCTGGCGAAGTATGTATTAGTCGTCTGACATTGGCAGTTC
Source organism: Calotriton arnoldi (assembly GCA_963921515.1). Taxonomy (NCBI): domain Eukaryota; kingdom Metazoa; phylum Chordata; class Amphibia; order Caudata; family Salamandridae; genus Calotriton; species Calotriton arnoldi. Next base: position 988,718 of record CAWUFW010002863.1, read on the forward strand.
GTGCAATCTCGTACATGGGTTTCCCGGAGGCGAGTGTGTGGCTGTGGCATCTGTAGTTGTGTGTGCTAGGCAATGGGACTGTGTGCTGTGCACATGTGGCATGGGACGGATTGGCCATGCCGATGGGTGTGTTGCTTTGCCCCTACTCATTGTGACTCTGGTGTATGCGGGCTCCTGGCCCATCCTGGGTCTGGTTTGTACTTTGCTTTTGGGGTTCAAATGGAACGCTTAGGAACGCATATGGCAACATGGGGGCCATGCCCCAGATTCGCATTTGGGATGGAATATGCTTTTGGGGTTCAAATGGAACGCTTTAGGAACGCATATGGCAACATGGGGGCCATGCCCCAGATTCGCATTTGGGATGGAATATGCTTTTGGGGTTCAAATGGAACGCTTAGGAACGCATATGGCAACATGGGGGCCATGCCCCAGATTCGCATTTGGGAGGGGATATGCTTTTGGGGTTCAAATGGAACGCTTAGGAACGCATATGGCAACATGGGGGCCATGCCCCAGATTCGCATTTGGGAGGGGATATGCTTTTGGGGTTCAAATGGAACGCTTTAGGAACGCATATGGCAACATGGGGGCCATGCCCCAGATTCGCATTTGGGATGGAATATGCTTTTGGGGTTCAAATGGAACGCTTAGGAACGCATATGGCAACATGGGGGCCATGCCCCAGATTCGCATTTGGGAGGGGATATGCTTTTGGGGTTCAAATGGAACGCTTAGGAACGCATATGGCAACATGGGGGCCATGCCCCAGATTCGCATTTGGGAGGGGATATGCTTTTGGGGTACATGCTGTGAGCCATGGGTGCCGAACGTGACATGTGTTGTGGCAGCATGACAGTGCATGGTCTGAGGTGTGTGCATGCCTGACATGCCCTGCATATTTGCTGTCTGTTGTGGTTACTGGACATGGCATTGGACGCATCGTTATGAGTGAGTGATAGTTGTGTGCCAGCCAACGTATTGCAGTTGTCCCATCTCCTTGGTGTGCGTGCTGCCCTGTGCCATGTGCATCACTGCAGTGCTCGGGGGTGTGGCCCATGTTGTGTGTTGCTGCTCACAGTGTGTCGTGCGCTTAATTGACTTCTGGCACATGGTTGGTCATGGGCATGTGTCTTAGCGTGACTGCTGTATGTGTGGCAGCTGTGCGGATGACATGCCTTTCATGTGACTGGGGCTGACGGATGGGATGGATGGTATGTTGTATGTGCATGGTGTGTCTGTGAGTTTGATGGGTTCAGTGGTGTTCGTGTGCATTTCTGTTGTTCCGCTCTGTTGCGTCTAGTGTTGTTTGTCTTACATAGGCGTAGTTGTGGGGTGTGGGGTTGACAGGCAGTGGGGGCTACATGGACAGGACTTCAATGGTGTTTCGGTTGTGTGTGATGAGTTGCACAGTGGCTGCCGTGTGGGACTATATTCAGTGTGGCTTGTGCATGCAGACGTGGCTCCTTGGGTGTTGCTATGTCTGTGATGGGTCATGTGGGGTGTGAGTCTGCTGTTCATGTCCGTGTGCACATTGTTCACTTGTTCGTGACGGTGGGCGGTGCTGCGTGTCCGTGTGCTACGTGACATGTCCCATGTGTTGGTGGTGTTATGGTCCTCATGCCTCCAGTAATCCAGCCCTGTCCAGTTTCCCACCTGCAAGTTGTTCGTGCGTGCACTGTACTGGATGCCACATGGCTCTAAGCGGGGGTGCTCCATGTTGCAGGTCTGTGGGGGTGGGGGGTGTAGTGGGTCGTGGGGTGGCTGTACACCCACTGACACCGATTGCTGTGGACCGTGATGTCTGCCTTTCGGCTGTCGTTGTGCACTGCGGTGGCTGACACGTGGCTGTGGGGTGTGGGGGATGCTCCTCCTTGCTGTGCTGTGGGACTGGGGCCTGGTGTGTGTTGTACTTGGGCTGTCCACCGTCCCACCCACTGCACTTTGTGTTCCTGCCACTTACCTGTTACTTGTCGGTTAGTGCAGCTGTGGCGGACACATGGGTGTGGTGGGTGCTCGTTGTGGCGCTTCTGGCATATTTGGGGACCTGTTGGTGGTTACGTGGCTGGCTTAGTGTACACATGTCCCCACGCATCTTACAGTTGTTCGGTTTGGGCTGTGTGTGGTAGTGTCTGTTGCATGTGTGTGTGATGTGTTGTGTATTGTGTGCTGGACATGGGGGTGTTTGTCCCTGGGAGCTGTGGCATGGTAGTTGCGCATGTGAGTACATAGCGGTGTGCTGGTATACATTAGTTTGTACTTACCAGCCTCCACTCCTCTGCTAATCCGGCGAGGATCTCCGGATGGATTACGACTCGCACCTTCTCCTCCCACGCTTTGAAGGTCTTAAAGAGCGCGGGATTCCCTCCGCCAGTGACGGCAGCCAGCTCTCTGTTTTTGCCCTCCTTCTTCTTGACCAGGCTCTTTACGTCATTCCAACGTTTGTTTATCTCGGTTCTGTTCCTGGGCAGGGTCCCGACTGCATTGACCTGGTCTACGATCCGGGTCCACATTCTGTTTCTGGTGGCTAGTGGTGTGTGCTGGACCATGTTCCCATAGATTTGTGGGTACACCTTGATGATCTCGTCGACCATGACCGTCAGCTCCATGGGCGTGAACTTGGGCATCCTTTGTGGTGCCATGGTGTTTGTGGTGCTGGTGCGGTGTGTGTTGTGTAATGTGCAGGGGGTTTGTGGTGCCGGTGTTTGGTGGTGGTGGTGGTGGTTGTGATGTGTGCGTTTCTGTGGTGTGCTGCTGTCCTTGCTGTGTCACTGTGTCCTCTCCTCTCCTCTCTGGTTTGCAATGTAGCAAGGGGTTGTGGTCTGTGGGAGTGCTGCTTTTGTACTCACCTATGTGGGTGTGTCCTCATGGTCTGTTGTTTTCAGGTGTGTTGTGTCTGGGGTTCTGGCCTTTGTATTTTTTGTTTGTCCGGGGGGTGTTTTCGGGATGTGTACTGTGCTTGTGTATTTGTGTGTGCCTTGCTGTGTGGACTTGTTGGCCATGTTGTGTGCTATTGGTTTTGTGTGCGGATGGTTTCTGTGCAGGTACGTGGGCGCCATGGCTTCTGCCGTGTCGATTCTCATCGGCGTTGTTTGCGCTGGCGGGCGGTATATTTGTTGTTTTTCCGCGCTCATGGCGGTGCGATCGTAATTTCACGTGCGGTGTGTCGGCCGTGTGGGCGGGCGGTTTTGTGTTGTCGTGCGTGTTTCCGTCCGTGGCGGGCGGTTTGACTCCGACTCGGACGATGGCGGGCGGTATTTTGTGTGATTTTTCGCCGATGGCGGTTTTCGGTTTGTGTACTCATAATGGCGTGGTCGGTGTTCAGGCGGTGTGTGCGGGCGGATTTTTGCCGCTTCCATGCCTGGCGGATTTTTTTACGCCGGGTATCGTAATGAGCCCCTTAATCTCCCCGACGGTCCCCAACGCCTTGAAACCTTAAGAGGTGATATGTTCGCACTTTACAAATATGGATTTTAAGGAAATAGATTCCAACAACTTTCCCTACTGGTTCCCGTAGATTCAACCCTGGCTCTTCAAGCTGTTGAAACATACTTCTTGATCAAGTAGTGGAGACAGGTGAACTAACCTTTGGTTCATCTGACTGCTGGCTCCAAATCAGATCAATGTATTTCTATTGCTATTTAAATACAACTGTTTCTTGTGCGCTCTATTATCTGCCCTTGAGACACCAGCGCTGTGGTAGAACAGAGCTAATGCTTAAAATTAGGTATTAAATAATAACATTGAACATATTTCTTGCTGAAGACCTCCACGGTCACCATGCACTGAGGCTGAAGGTCTGTTTAGAATGTAAAGCACATAAGTGCTGTAAATAACCTTCGAGATAATTGCAAATAGTCTATTTTTTCTGAAGAAGAACCTTTTATAATATTGAAAAATATCTTGTATGTTTTGAGAAAACACATTGGACAACTGAATTGCGGGTTATAAATAACTATTTTTCATTATGAAAGATAAGTTGTGAACAGAAGACAAATGACTAATCGTAGTTTTGAAATTCATACGCTACTTTAAAAATGATTGTTTGTGGATGTTTAAGCTTGTTTTGGATTGGATGCAAAATTTGAATGAAGAGCGCAGATAAATGGAAACTTTAATGTTTTTTTTTTCTATAAACGTATTTGTGGTAACTTTTGACTGTACTGACAACAGTGGTAATGATTGTTCTCTACATGAATATCGCCAGTCCTTAACCCCTTGGTACTATCTTCGGTTAGCTACCAATAGAACATGTACATTTTAACAAGGTAGGAGACTGCTCTAAAGTCTCACTAACTTTCCTCTAGACAGGTGATGAACATCCACGTTTATGTTGATATTCAATCTTAAACATCACCGATATAGCTACCATGCTTAAATTAGCAACGGAGGTGCACTAAGACATAGCATGTGCAGGCATAGATCTCTGGTCCTCAAGCACTCTTTGGGTTCTCCATCTGATTCTGTTCCCATGAATGAACAAGATCAAAAAGATTACGCTTGACCTAGTATTTAGGTCAATTCAGAGAGCTACTCAACCAAACACCATACACGGCTGCAGAATGTTTTCTGAATTATGATCTACTTCTAGCTGTTCCACTGCCTCTATAAATCCAGCCATATTGGCAAGGACTTCACAAATGACATCGCTTGCACAAGTAATGAGCTAACCCGACACTAGTGGGAATGATGTCAACAGTGATACGCTTGCCAACAGAGCAGATCCCAATGGACTAAGCTGCAGCTTCAAGACTCTAAAAAATAATCACAACAATCTGACAGTGGAACCGGCGACAACGTTCCTCAAAGCTCCTATTCCCCAGCGCGTCATGAATCCCACTGCAGTATGGCAGCTAGTCAGACATGGGAGTCTGTGTGGAATTGTCAATGATGACACTGCAAAGTCTGTCACAAGACTGCGCGGCAGTAGATGGTGTTACTTACTGTTAATTGCCACATACATGGGGTACAATCTGTGTACTCTGATTCGGTTCTGTGGAGGAGTGTAGTCAGTTGATGGGGTATGTAGTTTTAAATAGTTGTAAGGGTTTTTGGGGGGATTGGGGCCAGAGTGCTGCATAAAATACCTTCTACAGTTCCTCATTTGGTATCCGGGACCATTGCCTAGTGGCAAATGTACATATGTAGTAAACAGGTAAACGCAGTATGCGCTATTGCATGCCTTATTAGCCAGTTACTTGCATATTCAGGCTGAGTTGGTGACAATGAGGGTGCACAAAAGAGGGACAGACAGGGGGAAACCTTCAGGATGGTTGTGTGCTGAGCATTAACCGCTGAATTATCTCTTTTGCACCCCAGATGAGGATGGACTTCACTGGTTTCAGTTTAGTGTCATACTGGCCAGGCTGCAGCTCAATTACAATTATGCATTTGTGTGCTATGTAGTAACTTGCTGCATTAGGAGATCGAAAATGGCTGTTGCAATCACATGACTTGAATCCAGACACTCACCAACAACCAGGTTCTGCACCTTAGAGTCAGTGCTTAATTTGAGCCAGTGGGTGCAGGTGGACACCACCTGAACTTATTTTTCCGCCTAAGACTTTGATCAAGAGAAAGAAAAACAAAACAGTGGAAAGAAGGAGGAAGAGAAAAGACGGAAAAACAATGACACAGGGAAAAAGAGGGGATGAAAAGACCACTCAAGAGTGAGATAGCCATGAGTGTTTGGTGGTGGAATCAACCTACGCAGCCTTCTTATGCGGCACAGCGCCGGGGGCAGCTTGTGAACAAAACTTTGGGCCCTGCACTGAATTAATTTGCAAATCAAGCACTGTTTACAGGTCTTCGTTGTCGGATCCCGAAATTAAACAAAGACAGCTGTGTCCCCTGTACCGAACACAATAGCGGGTGAAAAGTAGGCCCTTTACCGTCACAATAGGCCGTGTGTTTTCGTTCGGGGTGTCGGTCGCGCGCTCTTATTGTTATACCTGCAGGCGCTAAGTTGGGAAACGCGGCACTCCGGGTTTTAATGAGCACAGCTGCAGTTTCCGAGACGTTCGGCACTTGTGAAGTAGACCTCTTTAAAGTGCCATTATCACAATATTGATAGAGTTATTTATAGTACTGTCAACGTTCCCAGTCATAACAGAGGCCTCGTTATCCCCTGCAGCAGTTCATGTTGTTGCCTTGGCTTGGCCTGGCGCCAAAGTCTGTGATAAGGCACCAGGTGGACGATCAGTCACAAATGAGCGAGGAGAGGCATTAGGAAGCCGTCCCCGCGTGCCAGTTTACAGACCGGAAGAGAGGACACTGCCCCGCGCGCCAGCATACAGACCGGAAAAGAAGACTGCCACACACGGAAGCCGATGGAAGGGGACCCGGGTTTGTTTCATCGTTTCCAACAGTTTCAGGGGAACAGGAAACGCTGAAGAGTTTTGGGTAACCATCTTTTTTTTTCTAGGTCTCCATGGTTCCTCGTAAATCAGGAAAATAAGCCAGCTCTCTGACAGTGTCCTGGCATCAACTCAGAGAGCAAAGGTGTGCATTGTTTCTGTCAGTTCAAGTTAATAAATTAGTTGCTAAAGATTTGTGCTCAAAAGGCCATAGGCAACACTAAATGTCAATTCTTAAACAGTATTGTTCTCTTCTAAGGTCATTAACAGTGCTTAACACTCTATTTCAGCGCAAAATAGACATTAATGCCCCCTTTTGAGGGCGTTAACAGTTTGTGAGATGGTGTTTACCAAAGTTAATGCAGACCTGTCAACTAAAACAAAAATTTCACCGTGCCGAAAAATTTCCCTAAAATGCACTTTTGCCCCATCCCCAAACCACCTCTTCCCAAAAATAAAAGCTTCCTAAGGCTGGTGCCAATGTCCTGGGGTGTTTTCACACCCCTTAATGGACGTTGGTGTTACATATAACTCTACACAGTTTGTAGATTTCAGAGGCTTTATTCATGAGCTTAGAACCGACATTGGCAGCACGACTCTCCTCTTCAACCCTCTCCCCGTTATGTCAACCACCCTATGTCCACGCATTCCAATGCCCTGCCTAATGAACATTCTACCCATCATAACATCCTCATGGCAACAAGCCATAAACACAACACTTCTCCCTCCTTAAACTTGAAAATAAAGTTAATACATTCTCCCTGTAAAATTAACAAAGAGAACATGCCATTATGCCGGAACAATATATGAAAATAAGGAAATGAAATGTTGCGGCAAAATAAAGAATCTAGCATAGGTATTTTAAACTCTTTAATATATTAGACACCATTGTTACTGAAATCATCAAGCTGTCTAGGTTTCACAACAGGTCTCCCTGACCTAGACATCCTAGCCTCTGTGCTTAGCATTTCCTCTCCTAATGTTTCACGAGAAGTTACTACTCTGGAATCTTGATAACCCCTGGGTATTGTTATATCACTTTCTTCACTTGAAATTCCTTTGGGATTTGTAGCAAAACACTCCCCTTTAGGGTCTATATCCTCAACCCAATCATAACTTCTGGCTGTCAACTCACGTTCCTTTCTCCTTCCATACACATTATTGCTAACATCATCTTTACATTTCGACAATCTTTTAGCGTGTCGGACCTTGCCATCACTGAACAATGCTGCGTAGCACAACATTTTTTCCACCCATAACGGATCAGAAAATTTACTCTCCCTCTTCCTGACCATTCTGCCTTTTTTTACACTCACAAAATCTCCAACCATCAGATTAACTTTTTTTACTTTATGTAAGGAATCATACCTTTATTTATATTTCACCTGGTTCAATTTCATCCGTTCCGTTACCACTACAGGTGACCAATCCACAGTGGCGTAGCTAGCCCTTAGACCGCCACTGCCAATCCACCTTGTTTGTCTTGCGTAACCAGCCCATATTGTCTTTGGTGTGGGGATTCCTCCCTCTCGTTAGTTCAAACAGACTATGTGCAGTGGAGTCATTGCAAGTAAATCTATAGTCTCCAACTGTTTTGAACAACTCCTCCTCCCAATTCATGTTATTGCTATTAGCTAATTCAATGATGCACATCCCCATGGCAACAAGCCATAAACACAACAGTATGCAGTTCAAAGCCTCAGAAAACGAGCTGGAAAGCCACTTTGCAACTTGTTTTCACTGCCACCATGTGATATTGGCTCCTCACCGTGTGACCGTGTGAATGGAGCTGATACCGTGTGCCACACCGTGTCACCATGTGAGTTGGCAGGTCTGTAATGCCTTTCTGTAGAGACACAATAAGGGCTGTCAGCACCAGTGCCCCTAATATCACCCAAAGCAGCAAAATTCTCTATGTCTGGTATATGTCCCTGTAGTTTTGGAGAAACTATGGTTCAAAATATTTGTATCTTTCTTGCTGCAGAGGATTCGCTGAGTCTACAGATCTAGAGATAAGATCTGATTGGCTACAACCACATCAACAAAGATGTGCTGGCATTTTAGGACTCAGGGGCTCAGTCCCCAGTCCTGAAAAAAAGTTAAAAAAATACATATGTGGGGGAGGTTGGGTATGGATACCCTGCCCCCCTAGGCCTGGTTGGGTAGAGGGGTCTCAGAAGGACCCACCAGGGCAAAAAAACAATTTTTTTAAAGATGGGACCACGGATCCAGAGGGCCAATTCACGTTTTTAAAAAATAAGCCTAACACTTTGGAGAGGGAGCACCACCTTCCGTGTGGTCCGATGAGTGGTACAGTGGCCGAGGAACCCCTCTGCTGGGACACTGCTGAGTTCCGTGCCCGGTAGTGTGCGGGCAGGGAATATAAACTTTATTACCTGCGTGCACTCTTCCAGGCAGGAGCCCAGAAATAGGCTGCTTCCACCCAGATGGGAGAAAGCAATGAATACTGTGGTTTTATCCATGCACTCCCAGTTAATTCTAGTAAAAGGTCATTATTTAATCCAATCGGGTGCTGATGGGGTATTACCCACTTTTCCCAGGTGTCATCAAAATGTCATGTTAGCACTGTACCTCAGCTGTTAGTGTCTCCCCTCACACTCCTTTACACCCCAGATAAGGGTTCTTCAATTGTAAGCAAACATATATAATTCACTTTCCAAGAAAATGTTAAATGAAAGTTCATATGACAATAACATTAATAATTTCTTGTTTATTCACTTCTTTCCATTGTTGAAAAATAAATTCTACTCAGTTGTTGTGGTTCCCTCCCACAAATATTCAACAAATCATTAATATTAAAAAGTAGCAATCCTCAATGCATTTCAGGCTGTAGGTCCTTCATCAAGAGATTATTAAATGCTGCAGAACAAAGGAAAAAACATATGTTCAACTATTCATATATTAACATGGTTCAATTAACCTAATCCTTACTGCTTGCTCAAAACCCTATTCACATAAAGCAAGACATAATTCTGATGTGTATAACCCCAATAGCTATTCATTTGCAAAAAAGCTAATTTGTATAGGTTTCTCCTATGTATGGGAGCCTCATATTTCTTCCCATTCTGTTCAGTTAACTTGGTCTAATCCAACTGACTACATATGTCTGGTGTATGCTCATATAGTGAGATTATGTGTGGATGTGAACTGGATGCCAGTTTCCTTTCTTTTGTCAATCTGATTAACAAACACCTTATGATCCGTCTCACATATCTTAATGGAGTTCTAAATCATCACAAACTGTATGACATTCGGTGGCCTTTTCTCGGTTTTCTTAATGTCGTATGCATTGTGAACCAATATCTCAACACACGTCATCAAAATCGTTGCAACATAGATCTGCTCTCAAGGAATGTTATCATCGGTCCCCCGCTCAAGTCTATGATGTAAGCGCCCACACAAGTGTACATGCTCTCTACACTTACTAATCATTTTGTAATCCGTGATCCCCATGATCTCTCCCCTAAATGACCCAAAACACTGTGAGCATTGGGAATGATGAATTTTAACACAAGTCCAATGTCATGTATTTTTACGACATGACGTTAACAACGCATTGTTGAGGTTAAAACTGTGCATCCTGATGCCCATATTAAGGAATCATTCAAAGTGGAGTGTACGGTACGGACAATATCAACTTTTTATAAAAGTAAAAAGACCCTTACCAAATGTTTGGAAAAGTCTACTGTCTACTACTTGTATTTGTTCAGATGAGGGTGTGTATGCTCCTACGCCAATCTCTAGTATGTTGGATCCTCCCGCAATCTGTGTGGGATTGTATGTGGAAATGTCACAATTGTCTTTCATAAATGTTATAGTAAAAAAGATACTAACAAAATATAAAAGGAAACTTACTGATAAACATTCATCAGGTATGTGTACGACGTGATGTTTTTTTTTTTTTGAGTTTTATATAGCGCGAACTAGACCGAGAAATCGGGTATCAGAGCGCTTTACATGAGCACCAGTTGCGTTACAGAAGGACACATTCATTTTTGTTAGGCACGGGGAGATTAAGTGATTTTGCCCAGAATCACAGGATGTTGAGCGACGTTGCCGAGACTCGAACCCGGTTCCCCAGCTTCGAGGTCGAGCGCTCTAGCCGTAAGGCTACATCCTCTCTCGCACGGCAATCTCAGCGTCCTCCAGGACCGCCATGTTTATTCGATTTTAAATATCATACACGTGTTAGTGAATCGAAATGCTAGACCACTAACAAGGCGTTACTCTCTATGGTCTATCCGATGTGGCCATCTTGGTTATGAAACTAAGTAATGCATTTTCTATGGAAATCGTGACGGCCAATCTATATGAATACAAAATCTCGGCGAAGTAATATAGTTCATGGATTTATGTAGTGTTTGTGGGTTCTTGATAACTATTCCAAATAAATATACAAAATCTTAAACAGTATGAGTCACTGAAAAATAGTAAAAAAATAATAATCACAAAATAAAAACAAAAATGAAAAATACATTATTCCAGAATACCCTCATGTACAGTGTCGCTTGTTAATATGTTGCGAGTCGTAATGCGTCTCTTTCAATGACACATGAACAATTACTAGTCAACCTCAATTTGATTCACTAGTGAAAGTGTACAACCAACATCTTTATGTGTGACATTCATGCTATCGCTTCATATAAATTGCAGGCTATTAAACGAAATTTACTCCTCAGTTCAATAGCAAACGTGTGACAAAATCATATTCAATTATATCAGATGGATTTCCATTCGGCATCCCACCCACAGTAGTCCTGTGACTACTCTGTCTTTGTATTCCATCCTAATTCCATCCCAATTCTGTGCATGAAGCCAGCTCCCGTGCACCCAGGATGGATGCTGGTTTGGGAGAAGGTAGGTGCCACAGGGGCCTTTGACCCCCAACATTTGGACAGGTTGTGGGTGGCCAGGGTGGGCACTGGGGTTCCCACTTTTTAAAAAAATTGCAGGCTAACGCCAGCACCCCATATAGCAAGGAGGGGACTTGGGGTATGGGCGGTTCCTGCTATGGCCTCAATATAAGCCCTGTTGTGGGTGCTACCAGGGCACCCATAAAAAAAAGGATAATAAATGAGCGTCAGGAGAAGATAATTTATTATCCATTTGTCCATGCAAGGAACGTCCCATAGTGCCCTAATGCCCCTTTCTTCCTAGTGGTTCTGGTAGAAGGGGCACTACCAACCATTTGTTTAATGTTGTGGGGGCTGCAGGGAGTGCAGCAGACCCCACCAACATTAAAAAATGTTTAGTAAGTCTTGAGAGTCATTGAATCCATGACCCAGGAGAGCTTACTATATATTTCTAAAGCACTCTGAGCTGGTGCTGTATGCTCTGCATCTGGAGTGCAGGCACCCCTTGTGGTGGGTTCTAGGGATGCATTTTGTGGTGTGTAAATTGTTTAAAAAAAAGACTCAACGGCATGGTGAATTTTTTTGTGAGGCTCTATTGAAAATATTTTATGACAGTCGCTTTTAACAAACATTACAATGTGTGAATTTATTAAATATACATGTGATTATAGTTATTAGTGACTTTTCTACAAAGACAATAGGTCTCACTTAGATATCTTGATATGCTGACCCTTTGATAAAACCAATATGCCCGTTTTAAATGTTTTGCTGTTCTTACCCTTTGACAAAGTCATTAGGTCTGCCTTACCTAAAATGACACCCTTTATATTGTTACATCACATAGTCAGCCATGTGTGCCAAACCCCAAGCCGCACGCAGCCATGACTTGCAGGGAGTAGGGTGCCCGCAGGATGTTTGGGTGCACTACCTGGCCATTCTGCGAACTGTGATGGACATTTTCATTTACATTAAAAAACATTGAAATTCACTGAAAAAAACGAAGGTTAAAGGGACGTTACAGTTAGGTGAAACCCAGTTAAAACATATCATTTTAAACTGACAAAACCACTGAAATCCACCAGTTATAGTTATCTCAAGTAACTATAACTCGCACTCCTTAACATACACTGCTAATTACCTCACATATTACATCGCTTGACATGTTCGATGACATCATTGATAACATCACTGCAACATCTGAAATGGCATTATTGATTACAACACTGTGTATCTGTGTGTGTGTGTGTGTAACTATATATATATATATATATATATATATATATATCGAGGGAGGCCTGAATCATTAAAGAAGCCTTAAACCTACAGCCCTTGTGTGCGTGCTCTCTTCCATTGGGAGTGGGAGTTGTTCTGATATATATATATATCCAATAAACAGCTTCCCACCACGGCTGCCGAACTCTCGACGGTTGCAACCTTGTAAGCGGAGGTAGGATCCGCTAGTATATAACAGCACACAAACGTAGGTGCACTCATGCGGTGTCATTTCAAAAATTGGCTTTATTAATCGCAGACGCGTTTCGGCGTGATGCCTCTTCAGAGCGATAAGCCCAAGACCACAATGCACAGTAACGGGGTGTTTTAAACCATCCAGCATTCACATTGGTTGTTCAGTGGACAATAGAAGAGCAGCAATTGTCCCAGGGCGGTGATGACATATCGGCATTCTCGATCTTTTCATTCCATTAAAGGGCCTTGATGCCCCATCAGTCCATCTCGTCACAATGACAAATGTTGCCGATTGACACCAATCGTACCAGTCTAGCCACCCCTCAATACTTCCGTCAATGGGCGGCCACTCTCAAGGTAAGTATAAACATTCACCCCTGGTGCGTACTCCACCCCTCGTCTGCCGCTGGATGATACACATAAACTCTCCGTAGGTGTCCGTTAATAACTGGGCAACCCCGAATTTGTATAATCCCCGATCTTGAATGGTCGACGGAGGTTAGCAGCGGCGGTTCAGGCACACCTCAATGATTCCAATAAACAGCTTCCCACCACGGCTGCCAAACTCTCGACGGGTGCAACCTTGTAAGCGGAGGTAGGATCAGCTTGTATATAACAGCACACAAACGTAGGTGCACTCACGGGGTGTCATTTCAAAAATTGGCTTTAAATCGCAGACGCGTTTCGGCTTGATGCCTCTTCAGTGCGATAAGCCCAAGACCACAATGCAAAGTAACGGGGTGTTTTAAACCATCCAGCATTCACATTGGTTGATCAGTGGCCAATAGAAGAGCAGCAATTGTCCCAGGGCGGTGATGACATATCGGCATTCTCAATCTTTTCATTCCATTCCATTAAAGGGCCTCGATGCCACATCAGTCCATCTCGTCACAATGACAAATGTTGCCGATTGACACCAATCGTACCAGTCTAGCCACCCCTCAATACTGCCCCCAAAGACCCCGGGGACCAACCTCTGGGGCCAAAATGTGTTTATATGGGGAGGAGGCCGAATGGCCCCCCTCCCCGAGCCTCCAAAAGATTTTTATGGCAAATCTCAAAAGCAGAAATCTAAATAGATCAAACAGACTGTTGAACTTGGCCCTTTCTGCAGGGTCATCCCCAAACATTTTGCCTTCACCCTCCTGTTTTCTGAACCCGATTTTCTTGTTTTTAGGACTCTGTGCACTGTACCACTTCTAACCATTGCTAAAGTGCTAGTGCTCTCTCCATAAAACATGGTAACATTAGCTTACACCCAATTGGCACATTTAATTCAGATGTAAGTCCCTAGTAAAGTGGTACTACATGTACCTGTGGCCCGTAAATTAAATGCTACTAGTGGGCCTGCAATAGCACACGACAATGTCTCAACAGGTAGTACTATAGTGACAATTTATACAAAGTAAATTAATTATAAGCAAAAAGAGAAATGCACACCAAGGGATGACTATATCGTTCTGTATTCAATATTAGGCATAGGAATTAATTCAGACAGCAATACTATAATTACTCATAAGTAAGCGTAATCAACATAAAGTGCACACATAGTGCTCGTGAAAAGGTGAATGAAGCTTGTGAGGCATGTGACAAGGTGAAGGCAATAGCGAGAGGGTGTTGCTTAAAATGGTACAAAACATGAATACTGGGGGAATCATTTTACAGAAGCATGTCAAGTGCCAGAGGCCGAAAGTCCGATGAATTCTGTCAACAGAGTTTCGACCTGTGTTACGTCAGGACAAGGATTACACAAACCACTTGAAATTGCCTTGTCACGTGCCTCACATTCACCGTTCACCTTTTCACGAGAACTATGTGTTTATATTGATTACACTCACTTATCAGTAATAATAGTATTGCTGTCTGAATTAATTCTTCTATGACCGGCAATGCGATTCTCCATCAATGACGGTCCGCAAACCCAACCGGATATTCGCACTACAGTGACGACCGTTCACGATGCCCGACCTGCTATTCATGCTACATCAAGGGCCATCCATGACACCCTCCCTGCTCCACCTGACCCTCTCCACCATGAACAGAACTCTTCGCCCTAGACTTTTGAGATTACTCTTTCAGCTAGACTAACCTGGTCCCTCTATCCGGCCCATGCTCCGTCAATGTCTGCCTGAACGTGTGACTTTCATCTCATGACCAGATAGCCATGAGTGTCACATTGTGCTTTTAGATGCTTTACTTACCTGAAATCTTTGAAATTGCAAATATCCGGTTCTACTAATTGGATTTTTGTCGTTTTGGTCTCAAATAATTTATTACGTTTTACTCAATTGTTCTAAATTGGTATGGGATTTTTCTTGTATTGTGTTTTTAATTTATTACTGTTCGAAGTGCTGCATAAATACTTCACACATTGCCTCTAAGTTCAACTTGATTGCTTAAGTGCCAAGCTACCAGAGGGTTGATTGTGACTTCACCCTGACAGGAGATTGCTGCTTGAGTAGGGTTTCATCCCCCTCAACCAGTAAGGCACCTCTATCTCCTTTTTAGAGCCAACCAATGGTACTCAGAAACATGGGCACCTCTATTTCCTTTTTAGAGCCAGCCAATGGCGCTCAGTGACCTATTCCAGAGCTCTGTGTGTGGGCTGTATACTCCACATAGAATGACACTTTAAGGAAGCTGAAAAGCCCAAGGCCACAGGAGGGAGCCAAGAAGGAGAAAATGGAGGGGAAAGGCTTACATGCAACTGACCAATTAAATCCACTATGCTAATGACGTAGTGAGCCACAGCTGCCTACGGGAGCTCGACGTTCACAGCCCACCATCCAGCCCTGCCAGGTTCAAAGCGAGCCATGTTTGGCATCCCAGTCACCCATCTAATCAAGCAAAATTCATACACATGAGTGATCAGAGAAGAAAAAGATTGGAAAGAGAGAGGGAGGCTGACAGGAAAGAAATTTCAAGCTAGGTCCACACTTGGAGGACCAAATAACCAAAGATAAATCTTCTCCTGCTCTACTGCATCCTACATCTCTCTTTCCTCTACTCTGTGTCCACCAACTTTCATCTAAGTAGCATGTTTAAGGGCTGGAACCTCCACTGAGGGAGATGTATAAGGTAAACGGATATTTTTGAACACCTTGAGATCCCTGCCTCCTCAAAATGAACATCCTGAGGGGGTTCACTCTCCAGTAACCTGTCCGACCAAACCAACCAAATAGATATCACCACTCCTGAAAGCCCAATAAATTGTAAGTGGCTTGGCCATGGAAGAGACATCAATGAATCTTCAAAACCTTTAGCCAGAAACTCCACTCTCTCTCCAAACTCAGCCTCTCTAGTCCAATCAACCATCTTGGAGTGAATTGCTGGCTTTAATCCAATCCCAGAAACGCAAAATTGCAAATCTTACAAAGCAGCTGAAGAATGTGAGAGGAAAACTATAGTCCATTTGTGCATTGACTGTAGGCCAACCATAATATAAACACAGTCTAGATTAAGGTTAACCCTGTTAACCTCTGCTCAAGATATTTCTGCTCCATTGTCATGTAGTGGGCAGACTGGTTCCTTTGAAATATGAGTAGAATTAAACACTAATATCCTATTAATGGATTCTCCCAAGGAAACTAAGTTAATTAAGGCCAAAATGACATCTAATATCGCATCCAAACAAACAGAAGTGCTCAGTCTGAACAGACCCAAATCCTCCAATACAACAAAAATGGAAGCCCATTGGCTAAAGTAGGTCGAGTTAATGGAGTTACGCTGAACGAAGGCCATCATACTCTCAATTAAAGATAACAAGATCTGTCCTTTAATAAGTGACCTCAAGTGTCTTATAATTGCCAATGTACCCTAAAGGGAGGACACAGAACGTCAAGGTGCTGTCCTTAGCTATAAGAGCTTTCATTGGCTAAGAGAGATGGTGGGGCACACTTAAATAAAGGCCCAGGGCTTAAAAATATGCAATGAGAACTAACATCCCTAAGTGTGACAGGGCAACTAAATGTATCATGGTAGGTTGTGGGAACAGTAAACTCCCAGATCTTTTGAGAAAATCACAACTATTAATGTCCCTCCGCTTCACAGTGCTACAGGCCACCACCCTTAAAACAAAGCCCTTTCTGACACATGAAAGTCCTCAAGAAAATGACTTTGAATATATTACCTATGTAATGTTCTTATTTAGAGTTTGGTGCACAGGGTACTCGATCACAAATGTGGTGGACGTCCTGTCCACTACAGTACAAATGAATTGCAGTTAATGGCACTAGTAGAATGGTGAATGGGACATCCGTCATGCTCATGACAGAGTCTCTGTCCCCCAAACTCTAAATAAGTCTCTAAGTTATCTATCAGAGTCTGTCCGTTACTAATCAGTCTTTGGTTAAATCTCTTCTTTTCCTTTTTTATGTTCTTGCAACATTTGTATGCAAAAATCATAAATGGGCTGAATGCAAATGAAATTAAAATTAACAGTTGACCAAATGCAACTTTATCAGTCTTCGCTGAATTTGTGGTGATTCAGCAGTGCTCAACCAGAGTGCAGGAATAGGATGTGGATGCATCACCTATAGCAACTTCCGCGCATACGAATTCTATCAAAGATCCTCCCATATAAGGCAGTGGAAGGTAGCAGACATTTCTTGAGCAATAAGATTGTAGGGGAATCTGTGGAAGAGTGGCTAC
The DNA here is from genome assembly GCA_963921515.1 of Calotriton arnoldi. Lineage (NCBI taxonomy): Eukaryota > Metazoa > Chordata > Amphibia > Caudata > Salamandridae > Calotriton > Calotriton arnoldi. The sequence goes on from CAWUFW010002863.1 coordinate 1,006,065, forward strand.
AATACTTCTGCCTGCATGAGGAAGAAATTGAAGTTTATGAGCAGAGCCACAGGTCATGTTGGGACGTAGAGGCAGAGTGTGGAATATCAAAGATCAGAGAGGGGGGCTGCCTAGTCTAGTAGAAAATGTAAGTTTGTGCTATTGGAATCAGGTGACGTTGAAGGTCTGGTTGAATAAGTGACATTCGCTTGTTTAGACCCCCAAGAGTGGGACAGTTCCTTGGTATGGTAATGGTATAATTGGTATGGCTGAGGCAGTTCTAGTTGACAAGTGTTTTCTATTAGCATCAACTTATTGACCCCTCCAGACTTTTGTTGCGCAGAAGGCCTTGTGCTTAATGCAGAGGTATTTGATTCTGAAGAATATGCATGGTCAGTGGAGCTGTTTAGGGTGAGTTTGGTGTGATCTCTGTACTTTAGGCATGTTTCAACCCTTCAATCCATGTTATGGATAAGGTGGTGAACTTTCAGCCACTTTCATTATTCAAAGGAGCACCTATATACATTCAAGCCTTGACAGGTTATATTCTCAATCAAGGAAGCAAATCTAAAGAGAATCTGGCACACAATACTTTGTTTCAAAACAGGAAGAGAAGTACATGTTACTTTGGTACAAAAAGTAACAAAGTATCTTGTGTTTCTTTTGCACTTGGAGTACATCAAATAACTTCAAGTAGGGAGAAAGAGGATGGCAACGAATGCTAACTTTCAGCTGGTAAAGTTGGAAAAAGGCAACAGATATTATATTGGAAAAATAAAATAAATGGATGAGTCTGGAATTATGTATTCTGGCTCATTTAATGCCCAAAATAAGTTAGATGAGACTTCCCATTTTAGGACAAATACTTCAGTAGGGCAGCAGTGTGCATGTCAGGATCTTTTTCAGCTAGCAGTATAGAAATTCGGTGATGTGTGCAGAAATGATTAGAAATCTTTGAGTACAAACGTGTGTAGAAACAGGGTTAAATTCATATTACATTCAGTATGTTCTCACTTTATGAAAATATTGGCTTACAATGCAGTATTTCCCACATTATGCATGTTCCAAGTGAAAATATTGCCTATGCTAAAGAAGAAGCTATTTGCCGGTCTTTCTAAGTCAAATATTTAGAGCAAAAACACTCTGTTCTTCTTTAATTTAACCTACATCCTGCACCACTGATGCTAAACCAATATTAAGAAGGACAGCCTTTTTGCAAAGAAATTGGTTATTGATTCTACAGTCTGCTTGGCTTGTGCTTCTTGCTTTAAAAAATTACCTTGACCCATGTAAAGACAAGATGTATCTAATCAAGTGAGCATCTCAAAAACTTACAATTTCACTGAAGCTGTTTTAAAAGCTGACCTTTCTCAAGGAACAATGTATTGATTTAATTTAATTGGGTGTATTAGGGTAGCATAATCTAAAGATGCACACAATTCTGCTGGCAAAACGCAAATGTCTAAAATTCTTCAAGCTGTACTATCCATTTTGAGGGTCTGGCTGTGCAGCGTGCCTGCTGGAGTGCCAGATGCCTCATGAGCTCTCCAGAACCAGGGCCGGACTGGCCGTAGCAGGCACCGGGCATTTCCCTGGTGGGCCGCCAGGGTGGGGGCCGGTTTTGGATCCCTGGGGGGTGTTTTTGTTACCGGGGGCCGGTTTTGCAGCATATTGGCCTCCTGTAACAATAGCAGCTGCAGTGTTTTCCACGCACACCCGCCCTCAGCAACCCCCACCTCCCAGCGGCCCATCCAACTCAATTGCCAGGGCCGGTTTGCGTTCCCAGTCCAGGACAGACGTCCCAGAAGCTACAATGAGGTCGTAGTATGGTACTGCATGAGCCCAAGGATTGTATAATGAAAGCGAGATTAATTGATGGCCATTCCACAGACACTGTAGCCCACTTTTAGAACAGATTGCTAAACCCTGGGGCAATATGGTGATGTGGTTTTAACGTTACTGCATTCGGGAGGCATGATATTACTGCTTTTTGTTGGTGCGTCCAAGGACAGAAAAATATAGTAAAATGCATGTATGCTTGATGCTAATACTGTACCTGCAGAACTGTACGTTTTAAAGGCCTTTTTTTCTGCTGGGTGTTTTTTGGTGGTGCTTATTCACTGTATTCTTGCAGGAAGGGTTGCCAGGTGCAGTAGTCCATATATTAAACATTTCTGCCATTTAAACACTAAAATCTTGTTTACAATTTCAAAGATCTGGCTTGAAAGAAGTGACAACAGCTTTTAGTTCACCATCATTTAGCACCTGTGATATAAGTACTTACTTTAACAACAACTTGTCTGAAATGTCACACATTTAAATCCAACTAGAAAATACTTTTTAAAAAGACAACGCATTACTGCCTTTCATATGGACAAACACACTTTAAAAAATATTCCACGTTTGAAGAAAAATTCTTAAACCTGTTTTTATTTACAACCAGCAGCGACCGGCACAAGTAAACGCGGTGGGGCGGGACAGGGACGGGGTGGGAGGGGGGAGAGTCGGCAGACGAGAGAATAGGTATAATTAAATAAATAATTAATACCTATTCTGTCGTCTGTCGGGTACCCCCCTGCCGCGCCTTGCCCCTTCTCACCGCACTTACCTGGGCCGGCCGCTGCTGGCCATTACTTTGTCTTGCCATTATTTCCACTGGGCAGACTTTCTCTTCTCGACCCAGTCCTCACCAGGGGATGCTTCAGCCAAGTTGAAATTTCAATTCCTTGTTTGTTCAATCTAAATGTGTACAAACTAAATATATACTTCAATGAAAATAGAAAAAACACTGCCCGCAATAAAATTCACTCATACACATCAATGAGTACCACCATGCGCATGCACACCTTCGCACACCCTCTGATGCTACTGCAAGCATGAGCTTAATATCTCTTCTACACACCCATCTGCCTCTGTAGAATGCATCATATAGAGAACAGCGTTTGCAGCAGCCCTCTGGCATACAAAACAAGAAAAAGGCATATCTTGACGCCCACAAAACGCTAGCCAATTAGTGAAGAAAGACTTTGTCTTGAAATTTTCGATTTGCCCATATTTCCATGCTTACTCCACTGGATTTTTGTGACTCCACAGAATACCATAATAAGTCTATGCATATGACAGGTATATATATATATCATTGTTCAAACACTCTCCAAAACAAAGCCCCCACAATCCGAGGGCTTTGAAGAAAGCAGCACAGCCAGGCACCAGCGAGTTGGAAGTAGTCCTTATTTTATTCAATTTTCATATCCACCAACAATGCAGTGAGTAGACCAACGCGTTTTGGCCGGAGCCTTCAACTGGGTCATAGAGTTTCAGTATGTAGACAAGACATTTAAAGGGAAAATTCCTGCCAAAATAACCTCCACAATTAAAAGGAACACACACATATTTTGTGTGAATAAACCATTTAGGAAATGGATGACAGATTGGACCTAAACACAGATAAACACACTATAAGACCAGAAAGAAGAAAAGAAGTTATTTCAAAAATATATATTTTTATTAGTTTTTATAAGTTAAATAGTAAAAATCCTATATTTTCACAATTCTATAAAGAAGAAAAAATATAACATACAGTTTTTAGTCATAATGAAGATACATCTATAATCTCGTATGTAGCCTATACATGATAAAACTAATACTTCTGTAACTGTTTAAGAGGCTAATCATACACACATATCCATTCACACATGGCCTAGGTTTATTTAACATATATCATAACATGATGTTGTCGATATAGAGCCTGAATGTATGTGCCAACAATAGATGACCTTCAACAACAGAACAAATTAAATTAATCATAAGTGCAATAAACAGACATGGTCATGGCTATCATAATTCATGTCTACGCGCTGTCTGCTCAACGCCTTCATCAGGTAGCCATGATGGTCTAGGAAAGTGATCTGTAAAGACAATATAAATGTGAAAATTGATACTGGTCATAGAAAGTGCTGGTCCTGCTCAAATTCAAGTACATTATTATAACATTATCCAAAAAATTAAAAAACTAAAGTTTTCACATTTATATTGTCTTTACAGATCACTTTCCTAGACCATCATGGCTACCTGATGAAGGCGTTGGAGCCTAAACGCGCGTAGACATGAATTATGATAGCCATGACCATGTCTGTTTATTGCACTTATGATTAATTTAATTTGTTCTGTTGTTGAAGGTCATCTATTGTTGGCACATACATTCAGGCTCTATATCGACAACATCATGTTATGATATATGTTAAATAAACCTAGGCCTTGTGTGAATGGATATGTGTGTATGATTAGACTCTTAAACAGTTACAGAAGTATTAGTTTTATCATGTATAGGCTACATACGAGATTATAGATGTATCTTCATTATGACTAAAAACTGTATGTTATATTTTTTTCTTCTTTATAGAATTGTGAAAATATAGGATTTTTTACTATTTAACTTATAAAAACTAATAAAAATATATATTTTTGAAATAACTTCTTTTCTTCTTTCTGGTCTTATAGTGTGTTTATCTGTGTTTAGGTCCGATCTGTCATCCATTTCCTAAATGGTTTATTCACACATAGTCATACTCCCTAATTTAGGAAATTAACTTAGGGGTACCCCTTTTTGTTACGTATATACACACACATATTTTTACATATATTCTTTTTACATATTTTACACCACGCAGGCAAGTTTAGTTGTAAATATTCAATGAGTCGCCAAAATTCTCCACATGGTATCTCCCAGTGTGTAAATTTCATGCTCATAACAATGTTAGAGCCCCAGAAACTTCAGGTAGTTTATAATTTACTGGATTTCTCTGTCATTCTGAATAACGGTGAAGTACCCGTGACTAACAAGATGACAATAGTAAAATTGATCTATTCAATTTATATCTCAGAGATATCCACTGTAAAATGTACACATGTTTAACCAATGTAATACCTCCAACTGTTGCCCAGTCATGCTATGATGTTCTCAACGTATTTGGAGATTAGTGATACTAAAGTATTCAACTTCGCACATCCCCTGCTCATAGGGGGGGAATGTATAGAGGGCTAGTGGAGAATTTGTATTTCATTCCGAAATGTTAAAAGATAAGATGGAAGACAGTTACAATATCCAAGAAAATAGGGAAGTATAAATAGGGACTGCACCGGATACGCCGGCTATATAATAGATTTGATGATTATATAGACAAAAGGGAGCTTCATTGGGTTTGTCAGTAACCAGTACCAATTCCATCCATGTTCACACCATGAGGGTAATAAGCTTATGTTCATACCATTTTAAGCATAAAATCCTTAAGCAAATAAGGTGCTACCTTGTGCATGAAGTGCATTCTGTTCAATATATAAACAATGTAGTTCAATTATAGAACTGGGGGCAATGAGTGACTAGTGGGAGAAGACAAGAATCAATGGAAAAAATCAGTGTAAATGCTACCCCTGACTATAGATGATATGTGTTAACAGTTCTCCATCGTCTATTAAAGTGCATACAATTGATAAGTTTATCATATATATAACTGATCCACATATACAGTACTAGAGTCATAAAGTGCTATGCGATGTAAACAATTCAAAGTTGATCAGTTAGTTTGATTTGATTGGTTTTGCATATAAAGCAGATCTCCAATACAGTACTCATATTATAAAGTATTATACAATGTAGATAATTATAAAGTTGATCAATAGATCTACTTAATTGGAAGATGGCGTTCTAAAAATACAAATGATAATGCAAGTAGAAAGTACCAAAAAAAAAGTGGACCAGAATAAATCTTAAAGTACTACTCAATTGTGTAGAATATTTGTTAAAGTGCATCTGATGACTCGATTTCAAAAGTGCAAGTGCTGGCGACCTAAGAACATGAGTATAAATAGTCAGGGTTAAATAGGTTAGAAACGGTATCTCATTCATGTGCCACTATGTCTATGAATGTATCCAATGATATAATTAAATTATATGTCATCAGGATATAATAAGATGCCTGTATCATTACCCACAATGTTAAAAGATTATAGAAAGTATATGATGCACAGTTGTAAAAAAGGTTTATACAGAGGTATAAAAAAATCACCTAGAGTGTAAATTATTAAAACAATTTCAACCCCATGGATAGGAACATGTACGAGGTTCTAGCAACCCATCATATTCTGGTAATCTTATCATATTAACAGCATAGAGTACTTAATGGCCCGAGGGGAATGTGATTCAGACTATAAAAAGATCATGAGGCTCCTATGACCCAATTCATCAAAATGTTAAATGTGAATATACAGTTCAGGCGTCCATATTTAGACCATTAGGGGTCTCTGTCCACAATAACAGAATCTTCTTTGATTCTTCATATATATATATATATATATATATTGCAATCGCCTCGCGCTACTCGAGCACAAGAAAAAGTCGCACTCAGGATTTACGATTCGTGGAAAATTGTATTTATTGCACACACACACACAAGTACCTTCCACTAAACAGGCATGAGATCTGAACCCGAAGAAATCAAATGTGTGGTTAAAATGAAAAGGGATTCTCTCGCTGAATTTGTACTTGCCTGTCAATTCAGTGTTTTAAGCTTTTGGTCCAAGATTAACAAACCTACAAGGGGTACGAGAGATATGATCTGGTGTTCACTTCCCACGGTCAAGCAAAATGATCTCCTCTAGACAGACCAATTCATGGTTCAGTGCCACATGCCAAACATGAGAGCTTAATTGGTGCCTGTCTATGCGCTGTAACATGTGTACTCTACATTGTTCGTGAGGTGCTTTTAATTCACTACAACATTTCTTCCGTAATTGGTCTGCCCATATTTCCTCTGCAGATATCCACAGGCTATCAGTGAAGTAACTTTTTACAGTGAAATTAAATGTTTCATAAATATATGCTTATTCTCCGTCATAGACAAAATGTAATGCTAGGTAATTTAATTCACCCTAACTTGAAATGACGTAAAGTCGATGTCGGTCCAGGGTTTAGGTCTTGGTACAAAGCCTAACAGTGCAGCTAAGAACTAGATGTTCTTAGATGAACATGATCTATGGGCCCAAGTGAACAGTACAGTGAGGTAATTTATCAAAGTGAAGAGAAATAATACTGCAGATTCGGGAAACGATATGGGAAGCAATATCACAGGCAGCTTAGAATTACATGTCTAAAGTTGTTAAATAAAGCCATTTCTATTATGAAGGGGGCCCTGGCCCTGCTGAATGTTAGGTTCTGTGTAACCATCACCTTTGTTCATTTCCACATCAAGTTATACCACGCCTCTTTGGTTCTTTGTTGGCTAGAAAGGAATGGTGTTTGGGAATTAAAGATATATATTAGAAGCTATTAAATGTATATTACTTTTGGCCTACAAAAGTCCAGATCATGAGTCTAGCAGAAACTACGGGTCAGCCAGGGTCTAACCCGGCTGCAGTTTTCTGAGGTCCCGCCTGCTGCAAATATGTCACTTGCGCTGTTTACGTACCTTAGAATGGGAGATAATGCAAACTTTTTGCACGTTTATCACTCATTCCGAGATGCACAAAGATCAAGCAGGTGCAAACTGTGCACCCCGAAAATATGAAATACCAGGCAATCGATATTCACTGCATGTGAGATTTGCTGCCCTATTGGGACCAGGCTCAGAGGAGGCTGTTTTCGCAGCAGGGAGATATGGTTTGAATAGGTAAAATAATAAACAGGCAGCCATGAGTGCGGCCACCTTTGGTAGCAGCCAGGCACTCGTTTTTAAATAACATTTTACTATGTGGCATTTGTGCACTTTGCTTTTATTCGCTGCACTCCGCGGGTATGTGAACAGGTGCAATGCTGCCTCTGGTAAGGCACCAGTGACCTAAAAGCACAAACAAACTACGCTGCAACTGAAAAGAGCCCACTGTAGGGAGAGTTAAAAGCAACCCAGAGGAACACAAGAAGCGTGTATGGGCCATAGTGTTTTACCGTCTGCACAATCAAGGTGAATTTTCCAATTCACTAGCTCTGGGCAGCCATGCTAACTTCATAAGCATACCAGTTTTATGACGGTGGGCCCAAGACATAAAGAGAGGGTTTGTGGAGCGCCGTAAGCTACATTGCAGCCGCTCTGCCACAACCATTACTTTTTAGAACGTGCATGCGGAATGAAGATTACACGCAGAACCAAAACATATTAAAAAAGCTTTTTCCAAGGTGCCAGAAATCACATATTTCACAGGTTGCAGAATGGAAGAACCTATAAAATTCCTGACGCGACAACACCAACTTTGGCAGCAATACAGCAGTTCTCTGGCGCCCTCGTCTGGACGGAAACATTTCTGCATACATTGAAAGGCACATCTTATGAGTACCGGCCACGTGGAGGCACGTTTCACCTTTCAACATCTGGGACACTATAAGATGAATCTCACAGCGAGAGCCAATCTGCATGCGTTTTGTTTTGCAGCAACAAAGTGACCAAATACATTTTGCACTACTGCTGCTCCGGTTGTACTAGGGTCAGGAACAACCAGGGCCGGAAAAAGAACCGATATTGCACTATTTTGTTTACATTACAACAATTCAGCAAATGCATTTCTCTGCATGTTTTACACGGGGAAGGAGTGATTAAGAATGAGGCATATCAATTTGTTCATTTCCTATTACATAATCGGAAAAAGGAAAATCATCTTCTAACAAGGGTTATTCATGAAACCGTTTCTTCTGTTAAACATTCGAACACGTACCAAAGGTTTACAATGGATTTACAATTCATTCCGCCATTTTTTCTGTGGTGGAAATATGTGTCTGCAACACGGACTGGTACAAAACCTGTTAACACCGCTCACTATTACGCAAGCAGCAAAAATGGTGCAAAACGAATTAATACAATTTTTTACACAAGTGAAAAATGTAAGTAATCTAACTCTTAAACTGCTACAGGCGTCTATCAGCAGATGGTGACAGTGAATGTCAGCGACTTTCTGCTCATATGAGCACAAACTTTAATCCCAAGTATAACATTTTCACATGGAATAAATATTCACTTTTCAAGCACAGCACATTACTTGAATTATTAATAACACCAAGTTGAACACTTCGACATCTCACGTGTCTGTAACTATTTAGCATCAACATTAACGGATTAAATATTGAGATGGATTAATGTTCAACCACATGGCCCCTTTGTGGGTGCCCCAGGTGCAGGGGTGCTTTCTCCACACTTAGAAGTGAGCGATGTCCCTGTTATTCTTCATTTTGCCCCGGCATCCCACCTGGAGATTCCCGATTGAAACACCACAGTTCTGCAGTGATTCTGCAAATGTCTTTCTGAAGGTGCTGGTAACTACCACAATAGCTCCGTTGGCATTAAACGGCACTCTGTAACGGGCCTATAATTTTTGGGATACTTTCATGTTTGATGTCCTCATCAATAGGAACGTTTAAAAACACACTGTATCCTCTTATTGTGGCTCAAGCAAGCAAAATCAATTTACACCATTGACAAGATGACCATCTTGCAAACAGGCAAAACTGATTCCACCTTCATGCCCCTACCTCTAAAGTAGTATCCCACATGATAGTCCATCTAACAAAAAGCAAATGGAAAAGTGATTTAGGTTTTATTGGCCAGTTCACATGACTTCACTGTTATGACAGTCAGCAAAATCTTTTTGCTGCGCCATGCGTTTCAATCCAACTCACAAAAGGTGATGAGAGGAATGCCTGCAATAACTGCACAGCTGGCCCTCACTCGAGACAGCAGTCCAACCCATTGCTCTCTTGCCCACTATGCCACCTCAGTTTGGAGCCAGTCATATGCAAATTAATCTTGGCCCTGCTCCAATAAGAACCAGTCCGAACTGCCAGGCCAGGTCCTCTCTGAACAGGATCACAAGCAACCTAAGACCGGTTTTGCCTGTATTGGGGCTCGTCAGTTGGGGTACAAAATAATGATGGAATTACCAGTGGCTGAGATTAATTCAAGCATTTCATCCATCACTTTTTGTATACTTCCTTGCAATGCCCTAAGTGTGATAGGTATGCCCAGACATGAGTCCCATGCTAACTGTGCCACTGGGACTAAGCTGCATCCACCTGACAGACCCCAATCAGGGCAAAACCGGTCTTGGGTTGGTTGTGTTCCAGTTCGTGGATGACCTGGCCTGGCAGTTCTGGCTGGGTTGTTCCTGTTGGAGCAGGGTCAAGGCTGATTTGCATATGGCTAGGTCCAAACTGAAATGGCCATATTTCACTTTTTTGTTTACTTCATATGTTTCAATCTGGCAGAGCGCAGAGGGGCCCCTTGCAAGCATTCTCTCTAATTCCCCAATTAATATTCATGAGGCAGGATGCATTCTACAGATGCTTAAGAATATCTCAAAATGAAGGGCTAAAGCCCTACAAGGGACAGCAAATCTCTATCTCAGTGTTCACATTCATAAATTGCTAGATTTACAAAGCCTATCTCTTAGAAGGGAGGGGTTGCAATATAAAAAGTGGCACATTGTGAAAGACACATCAAGAGAGCATCAAACAGTCAGTTTGCCTTCCCCATGCCCATTGGTGCAACGTGCACAGTGAAAGCTGTCCCTCAAAGACAGCTTCATCTTTGTTCCTATCCTGAGAGACAGCATGCAGTGTAGGAATGAGCGTATCTTCTCTTAGAAAGGACAAATAGAAGAGAAATGATGAGTGGACTGGATGAGCTGGGAATCTAATTTGAGGGAGGGAGGTCAATGTCCACTTCATCTCACAAAGCAGGTTGGAGGCGATATTAGGGGCATGTCCATTTAAACTGCATGTTTCATGGAGCTAGATTTAACTATAAAACTATCTTACTGTAGAGACAGACTTGATTAACAAAGGACTGTCTGTTTATCATGAACATGATCTTATCAAAAAGTACAAGCCCAGCTAGCCTGTGATGTTCTCATATTGGGTGCTCATTATAGTTTTTCTCTGTTCCTATATCTGTGTTCTCATTTTCTCCAGTCTGTGTCCTAGAAGTTCGTAATTCTCTGCTATTCTTAAGCCATGACGCACTCTCAACCGTGATACATCTTGTATTTTAGTTCCCATTCTTCCTTCATATATGTCGCTTCACCTCTTGATACAAGGGATGGAAACCTCAAAACACAAACCAAATTAACTTATTAGATATATACTTGACTAAGGTTTTTGATTTTCCTTTTCCTTGCAAGTGATGCATGGGCAAATTAGGGTAAAATCTTGGAGGCTCTATTTAACCACCTCCTAACAGAAACAGTGTGCAGAATATTTGGTGGCCTTGTGCTAGAGTGAAAAGGTATTACTGAAGAAATTGCTTTAGATCAGTTATATGGGGCTGCGTATCAACTGCGGGTTTTAAAATCCTGGGCAGATTAATTTGTTTTAGCTGGGCTGAATCTGTTAATTTTGACTTTGACCTTCTAAATGTGTCTTCCACAGCTTAGAGTGGTATTGATGAAAACTGTCATGGGTAATGTATCCTGGGTCTTTAGCAGATTCCCAATGCCTATCTAACAATTCTCATACAAAACATTTGTAGGATGTTGCCATAGTTCCATTCTTGGAATACACTTTCCAAGCAGCATCAATCAGTTGCTGGAACTACTTCTTATAGTGTGCCTTTCTTTTTCTTTCTTCAAGTGTTGCTGTGTGCACTTCCATCGCCAGAGCCACACTGGGGAGTCGCTGATGATTTTTTCAAAAGTGTGCATTCTGCTGGGCTGCAAAGAAAAACTTTTAGAACTATTCTGGCACATGGAGAAAATTGAAAAATCTCATTGGTTCTGCTGATGCAATTCTAAGGTGTTAACACAAACCTAAGATGCCTTTGTTTTCTTCACTGCTACTGACATATGAGATTTCCAGCCCAGGTACCTATGGGAGTTTTTCACTTGGTCTAGTTCGTCTTTTCCTTATTCAAAAGGTTTAACCTTTTCCTTTCTAGGGTGCCATCCAAATACAATTGTCACTTGACTTCATTAAGCTAATGGCAATGTTATTCTTATCACAGTATATATTTATGTACTTACTGTGCCTTACACTTGTAAGGTTGTACTGCCATGGGGAGCCTTAAAGGCGTTCAACAGATTTCCATTCTTTTCAATAGACTTCAGTTTCCTCCATAATCAATCAATCAATCAATCATGTCACTTATAAAGCGCACTACATACCCGCGAGGGTCTCAAGGCGCTGGGGGAAGAGGGGGTGGTGCTGCTACTGATCGCAGAGCCAGGTCTTGAGGAGTCTTCTGAAGGCCAGTAGGTCTTGGGTCTGCCGAAGGTTGGTGGGGAGGGTGTTCCAGGTCTTGGCGGCGAGGTGGGAGAAGGATCTGCCGCCGGCGGTCGTTTTCCGGATGCGGGGGACTGTGGCGAGGGCGAGGGTGGTGGAGCGGAGCTGGCGGGTGGGGGTGTAGAAGCTGAGTCGTCTGTTGAGGTAGGCTGGTCCGGAGTTGTGGAGTGCTTTGTGTGCGTGGGTGAGGAGCTTGAAGGTTATCCTCTTGTTGACAGGGAGCCAGTGCAGGTCTCTCAGGTGGGATGTGATGTGACTGCGTCGGGGGATGTCGAGGATAAGACGTGCAGAGGCGTTCTGGATGCGTTGCAGCCGTCTCAGGAGCTTAGCCGTCGTTCCTGCGTAGAGGGCGTTTCCGTAGTCCAGCCTGCTGGTGACGAGGGCCTGGGTGACTGTTTTTCTTGTTTCGGTGGGGATCCACTTGAAGATCCTGCGGAGCATTCGGAGGGTGTTGAAGCAGGATGAGGAAACGGCGTTGACCTACTTAGTCATGGAGAGGGTGGGGTCGAGGATGACCCCTAGGTTGCGTGCGTGGTCGGTGGGTGTCGGGGCTGTTCCCAGTGATGTCGGCCACCAGGAGTCGTCCCAGGCTGAAGGGTTGGAACCAAGGATGAGGACCTCCGTCTTGTCTGAGTTCAGCTTCAGGCGGCTGGTCCTCATCCATTCGGCGACGGCCTTCATTCCTTCATGGAGGTGGGCTTTGGCGGTGTGAGGGTCTTTGGTGAGGGAGAGGATCAGCTGGGTGTCGTCGGCGTAGGAGATGATGTTGAGGTTGTGCTGTCGGGCGACGTGGGCGAGGGGTGCCATGTAGATGTTGAACAGCGTTGGGCTGAGGGAGGAGCCTTGGGGTACGCCGCAGATGATCTTGGTGGCCTTGGATCGGAAGGGGGCGAGGCGGACGCTTTGTGTTCTGCCGGAGAGGAAGGATGTGGTCCAGTCCAGGGCCTTCTCTTGGATCCCGGCATCGTGAAGGCGTGTTCGTAGTGTGTGGTGGCAGACTGTGTCGAAGGCGGCTGATAGGTCCAGGAGGATGAGGGCTGCTGTTTCTCCGTTGTCTAGCAGGGTCCTGATGTCATCGGTGGCGGCGATGAGGCGGTTTCGGTGCTGTGGTTGCTGCGGAAGCCGGACTGGGAAGGGTCCAGGATGTTGTTCTCCTCGAGGTAGCGGGTCAGTTGTTTGTTGACGATTTTCTCGGTGACCTTCGCGGGGAACGGGAGCAGAGAGATGGGTCGGAAGTTCTTGAGGTCCTTGGGGTCTGCCTTGGGTTTCTTGAGTAAGGCGGTGATCTCGGCGTGCTTCCAGCTTTCCGGGAAGGTTGCTGTCTCGAAGGAGATGTTGATTATTTTCCGGAGATGGGGCGCGATGGCTGTACTGGCTTTGTTGAAGACGTGGTGAGGGCACGGGTCTAGCGGTGAGCCGGAGTGGATGGTGTTCATGATCTCGCTGGTGTCCTCGTCGTTGATGTTGGTCCAGGAGAGCAGGCGGTTGGTGGTTGTGGGGGCAGTGGTCTCGGTGGTTGCCGGGCGGTCGTGGTGTTGAAGCTGTCGTGGATGTCGGTGATTTTGCGGTGGAAGAAGGTGGCCAGTGAGTCGCACAGGTCTCGCGACGGCGGGATGTCGTTGGTGTTGGAGCTGGGGTTGGAGAGTTCCTTCACGATGTTGAAGAGCTCTTTGCTGTTGTGTGCGTTGTTGTCTAGGCGGTCTTTGAGTGAGGCCCTTAATGGTTCCCAATTTAAAAGTTTGAAGGCTAAGGACAGTGTACTCTTCTTTTAGCTACATTCATTCAATTATGCGTAGAAAAGCACATTTCTTATGTATAATTGATAACACTTGATGGGACTCTACTTGTACTTGTCTTAGAAAGTTGTACCCTTTCCATCCAGACTTGCAAGACTCGTACAATTACCTTTGGAAATATGTTTAAGTAAATAGCCACTGGAATAAATGGAGAGTAAACCTCTGCTCATTCACTGGACTTCTAGCATACCGTGACATGTATTTGCCTGCATAGTGGAAAGTTTTCTTTGAAGGCAAAATATATAAAGATTGGGTTCTAAGCTATGATCTGCCACGTTTCTTAATGTTTAGACTTCTGCTGGGACCTTGCTAGGCTGGGCCCTTGCCTGCTTAAAACAGCAATGCTTATTTTATTTTCTGGCAAAAGTACGGAAGACACTTTATATGTTGCATATTTTTCTAGATTCAAGTACCTTTGTCCTAATGAGGTGTTTTCACAGAAATGCACAACTTCTACAGTTGAGAATTTCTCCCTGAAGATCTCTCTTAAGTCTTTACTTCTTGACTCGAATTTACTGACTCAAGACCAGCTGGCACATATCCCCATAAAGTCTTTGTTCCATTTCCAATGTCCTTCTTGTCTAGGACCTTCCAGTTATCACCCAGAAACGATTTCTTTTCCTCAGCCACTATGGCTTTATAGACTTTCCTTCTGTTTTAGTTGTGTGGCATCTCTTTTGTTTTATTACACTTAGTAGACATTATTTGTTTCTCTTTTCAATTCATCATCTAAACATTTGATATGAATTACACTCTCTTGTGTTACTCAGACAGATGTGATGTGTTTCTACTTATCATAGATGGACGTGAATGTATCGGATCTATATATATATATAAGTCAAGTACTCCTTTGTCACTCTTAACCTTGTACCCCCAGACCTAGGGGCACTTTATTCCCTCCTTAAAATTGCTTGCATTTTCTTCTTCCTCTAGTACACATTTGTCTTCTCTTGCAGTTCATTTCCGCAACTGGTGCAGAGTTTGCTTGTCATTTTCCAGTCATTTGGCAGGTCTCTCCTTTTCTGCCAGGGACTGAAATCCTGCATATTGCTACTAAGATCTTCACGTGAGGATGATACTCTCCCTCTTTCTCCGTTTACTAAGGTACTTGAACATGTTCAGTAAACAGTGCAGCTATATAGTGATGCTTACATGAAAGCTGATATATAACTCCTTCTGCCTGGTGTGTAAAGTGCTAATGTTCAACACTCTCTCTTGTCGCTCTTCGATAAATTAAGTGCTGAGATCCTGTGATTCAATTTTATTGAGCCTGGATGTAAAATGAAATGTGGAGCAGAGATGAAATAAAAAGTTGGTAAACTTGATCTAAATTCAACATGTTATTCTAAAACCTTATTTACCCTGCACGGTTTTTGTTGTAGTAAGGAATCTGATCTGTAAAGCTATTTCTTCTTAGTCCTCAGGTTTCCCTAGAACAACACAATTAATAGCAATGAAGGGGCCTTCAGAATTGTCCAGCTTTTGGTATATGAGAAGGCTGGTGTGGAAGGTTAGCCAGTGTTGCAATCCCCTGAACCTAAGACTCAAAAGTACTCTGGCAAATCAACGCTTTCCATAGACTCTTCCAACAAACCTTCTTGGAAAGTTGCTCTGTCTGCTCTCGCCAAACCTACAGTAAATCTCTACTCTCTTTGAAGGCAAGGTTGCTCAAACGCCACCATTAACAATTCACAGTAGATAGTACTCACCTTCCTTTCTTGGAGTACCCGGAATAAAGAAACATTGTAGACCAAAACTACAAGGAAGGAACAAATGCACACAGACTGATACCCCACCCAACTTTCAATTTCAAGTATATGTTTCAGATAGACTTCTGGGGCTTTGGAAAAATGTGCAGTACAATTATTTAGTCTTTTGAGTAGACATATGCAATGTGAACTTTACTGAAGGAAGACCTATAAGAAAAAAGGGAAATGAATGGAAAGAGAACAAGATAAAGAAAAAGATTGGTCAGTTGCTGAAAGTGTAGATGATTTGCTGTCCACATGTTAAGAGAGCAAATTGGTATTTTTGAATCAGTTAAAACATGCCCTCTACACCCAGAAAAAAAGAGATGATGTTTGGATGGTAAATGTGTTTTTTAAAATATGTATATAATGATATATGAATATGTTGGGTATCCAGCATCATATCCACAACCGCAACAACCTTCCAGGCAGGAACACCAGGTATAGTACTTCAGTAGGTATGAATGGGTGAATGAAATCATTTATGAAGCACACTGATACTCTAAAAAAGGAAGTCCTGGCACTGAAAACGAGCAAACAAGTTAATTGTCAGAGAACAGTCAGGTTTTTAATTTTTTGCTGAAAGTAGGATGGTCGGAAAATATGCAAATGTCCGGGGTGAGGGAATCCCAGTTGTATGTTGTGTCAAAGAAGAACCACAAAACCTATGCTCACACACGAGCTTTAAGTCAAACAAAATCTTATATCAGAATGGGTACCAAGGAGGAAGGCATGCTAAGAAAGGGTGCTTTAATTGGCTAGATGTGTAATTAATCATGCTGTTGGAAGTGCTGTGGGAGTCTCTCGTGGCCATTATTGTTAAAATGCATGTTAAAGTGATCAGGTTAGTAGAGCTCTAATTTCTGCGCGTTTAAGAAATCTGAATAGCTCTTCACTGAGACTTTCTGGTGAATAAGCTCTTTTTAGATTTTTCAACTTAGAACAACAGAGAAGTGAACTTTATTAGAATTATCTTTCTATCGCTGTGAATGGCTTGCTTTCACTGACACTCAATGACGGTCTTTCTCTTATACCTATACTTAACATTGGAAAAGTAACACATCCATCTTTATGTTAGGTTTCATGCACAGCTTTCATATTTGCGTTTAAAAAAGGTGGAAACCAAGAATAAGCTTTTGCCAACTATTAGGAGATAAATATTCATCCAACACATATATGGAGGGACACATATTTCGTATTAGGTCTTGCTTACAGACAGCTGTCTGTAGTAAAACGTCTATTGTGGACCATACCAAAAACATATAGCTGGCTTAGAGCCCACCCATTGCTTACCTGGTTGGCAAATCTGGTGATTTTTTTGCCAATGCTGCAGAGCATCGGCAAAAAACGTTGGTAAAGCCAATAGGTCATCAAGGAAAGCGCTTTGACTTTGCTAATATTTGTTTTTTACTTAATAGCACTTACTTGCCCTTCAAGATGATGCCTTTCTTTATTTGAAGTCTTTGGCGGCACATTAATGATGTGGTATTTCCAATACTACAATCAGGAGGTGGACTATGTGCAGAATAACTGTAAGTTACAGCTTTTCATAAATGTCACTGGTCTTTCTTCATTTATGGGCGTTTTGTTGACATGGCACAATTTCACCATGCTTTAATCTCCAGTTATGTGATTGATGGTTCCACATCACCTTACTAAATGAACACATCTTCAAGTTAAGTAGGCTAGCAACAAGCGACAACATTTTTGCAAGGAAATAAGTAGGTGTTTTGTCTGGAACCAAATTCAATCTGTCTTACCAACGTTTTCATGCATGTACTTTTGAATTTTGGATTTTTTCGATTCGAATTAAATAACTAAAAGCTGGCATCATTGCAACTCTGAGAGCTGAATGAGTTAAGTGCCTGCTGAAATGATCACTCTGCAACCTGCAGACACAGGGGTGAACCCTGGTCAGTCTGCTCTTCCTTGCATGCTTCCAGGGTTGATAAAATGAGGCCATTGAGTTGGGTAACAAACATATCTTAGCTCCAAGAATAGCGTGCATGGTGAAATGTACGGTTGGCCTCTTAAATTATAATGCTGTTCACTGAAAGCTCTTTAGCACAATGCGTGCTTCCAGACATTGTTTATAGGGGTGATGCTTGCAATAGATATATAACAAATGCAGCAAGCAATCTATGTGCTCAGTCTTAAAATCAAACTGGTAATAATTTCATATAGGTGAGGTGTTAAATTGTGAGGTCAAAATATATGTATATATTTTGTTATTTTATTTGAGTTGTAAGAGTGATCACATTACTTCTTAGAAGCAACTGTCAACATAATCAATTTCAATGGTTTGAACTTGAAACCAATTCACAAAAATACAAAAACAAGTCTACAGCAAACAAATACCAAATTATGAAATATTTTACTTACTTCACAAACAAAAAATTCCAGAAACTGAAATTTATACAGCGTTGTAATTTGTTCCATTTTGGTTGTTTTATGTATCTATAATTTATGAGCCTGTTAATATTATTTTTCTAAACAGTTGCAGAACCCCAGGGGTGCATGGACTCCAGGTCAAGAATCTCTGCCTTAAAATATTAATCTCCTTGGTCCCCAAGGCCCCTCTTCACATTATTCTCCATCAAGTTACTTCCTTTACATTTACTTGTGTAAATGTAATAGACTTGGATTTGGAACAACTTATTTTTGCATGGCTTCTGTTTAGGACTGAATAGTTGTATTAGTTGATACATCTAATTTGTAGCTCTGTTCCTTCTGTCAAAATACCTCTAATGAAATGGTAAGCATTTGCAACTGACACATGGAAAGGAGCCTAAGATACAGCGATCCATGTGCTTCCAATATTATTCTTACTGAGATCAATGGGTGGTCATAGGCATATATGTCATCATGATTTATAGATTCATGAAAAATAAAATACCACCATCTCTTCTCAAGTGAACAGCACTGTACTTAAATGTGCTATAAAATCTGCTTCGAATTAGAGTGTATATTGTACACCCCAGTATGAAAATAATATGGAAAAGGTGAAAAGCAAGCCAAGACAAATCAAGCTTAAATATTAGATTTTATTTATATTAAATACTGCATTGCATGTCAGCATGACCTTTCTTTCACTGTCAAATGTTCTACGTCGGATTTAACTACCGAGGGCGTCTAGTCTTGTACCAATAAAGCAAGATATTCATATCCACAACTCCTTGTTGCCATTGCTTCATGTTGATACACTGGACCCTATTCTGAAGCATGGTGTGTCCTCAGTTACCATCTGTGTGATGTAATCTGATGAAACAAAATACAGACAATACAATTTACACCTAAAGTTGATGTGCCATGGCACTGTGAATATGCATGGGTGCCCTGAGGATACATAACATGTGTACGGGGTATGTCACCTAGGTGAGGTAAATGTAAGTCTTCCCAACACAAAACACAGAGAAGAGCTTGTTGTTTTGACTTAAAGAGTGGTTTACTCCCATCATTCAGGGCCAGATGTATGAAGTATTTTTGCATGCGCAAACAGGTTTGCGACCCGTTTGCGCATGCAAAAATACCTAAGGGTCATGTACAAACCCTAATTAGCGAGTCGCAATTTATTTGCGACTCACTAATTAGGATTTGCGACTCGCTATTAGGAAGGGGTGTTTCAAGAGCATCCCTTCCTCATAGCGAGTCTGAGCCCTATGTATGACTGTTTTGCAACCGCAATTTCGGTCGCAAAACAGTCGCAATTTACCACCTACTTCAAGTAGGTGGTAAAGCATGCACGAATGGGAAGGGGTCCCCAGGGGACCCCTTCCCCTTTGGGAATGCATGGGAAAATATTTTGTAAGGGCAAGCAACGGTCCCAGGGACCACTGCCTGCCCTTAAAAAACGTTTCATTTTTTTAAAAAATGCATCCCGTTTTCCTTTAAGGAAAACAGGGCTGCATTAAAAAAAAAACCCTGCTTTATTTAAAAGCAGTCCCAGACATAGAGGTCTGCTGAGTCCAGCAGGCCACCATCCCTGGGAGGACCAGCCATTCCCAATGGGGTCGCAAATTGCGAGTGGCTCCTTAATATTCATGAGCCTCGCATTTTGCGACCCCATTGGGAATCGCTAACAGTGTCTCTGACACTGTTGTACATTTGCTTTTCCGACTCGCAATTTTTCGCAATTTGCGAGTCGCAAAAGCAAATGGTCGTACATCTGGCCCTCAGGCTCAGAGCTTTGACTTCTAAGAAGAGATTAGTGTTGGGTGAGTATTTCAGTGAAGAGTAAAAAACCTGTGTCATCATTAGGAAGCTATCTCTGCTATCCCCCATTTCAACCACCCAAAAATATGTCTTCGCTGCTCAGAGAAGCCAGTGATCCCATTTAACCCACTTACCATGGTCACGTTGCATGCCTACTGTAGATTTCGGTCCAACATCACTCGCAGCTCTGCGTCATGGCAACACATGATGAGCAGGTCATGGGTGGGTACTTGAGGTGAATAGGTGTATTGCCGGCATTAGATCATATTGCTCTCACCAGTTACAGGACAGGCATGGGTGTAACCTGAGGGAGGTGTTTGGTTTGTCACACCCCGTAAATAAATGTATTCTTGGCTTAGCAGTTGAGTCTGGGGGCCCTGACTCAGATCTGCTATCTCTGTGTTGGTTTTTCTCCTCATGGGCCAAGAATGAAAGACAAAACAGTGACCTTTGATGTACACAGGAGAGATATAGAGAGATAAAGAGACAGAGGTACCCATCTAGTGGCTGAATTTCAAAATGTGAAACCAGAGAACCTGGAATCAATACCGGCTTCCCTGCTTGTCAAAAAATTATGATCACAGGCAAATATTTTATTTCCTAGAGCCTCCTTTTTCTTTATTATCAAATACAAGCACAAGTTTAAATACCTCACTCCAGGATATGCGCTGTACAAGCACCTCTTATATTTAATGTAATAACCTGTAGTGTTGCTTCTTCTATAATAAGAATCTAGGCCACGTTTAGGGTTTACATGACTAATGACCTGCCACTTAGTTCACTAATGGCATTGCCGTTGGGGTGTGAGTCATGAATGTGTCCAAAAACTATAACTTTTAATAAATGTCTGACTATGCAGTGATATAATCTGATGTACAAAGGTGAAATGCTTCTGCGTGTTAAAGAAATACACTTTTTGAATTTTGAAGAGATTGTATCATATTTTTACATTGTTTTGTGCACAATATATTTGCAGAGCCTACTAATTTGCCTGCACGCCCTCCTTTATTAGCGACTCAGGCTTAATACATGGGGCCATCGGTTGATAACATTTGATAAAATGGTTTGCACAAGGGAGGACTAGAAAGATGGAGCCCTTCCCACATGCACTAAAGTGAGAACTCTACCATCAATGCTTCTTGTAGCAGAGACAAAAAATAGTGTGTGCAGTAAAAAAAACATTTAAAATAAGTGATCCCAGGGCAGGGACTCCAGGACGTTGTGCTGTAAGTTGCCAAGGGGAACTACCAGGCTGAGGTGGGACGGCCAGGGGCGTAGCGTCAGGAGGGATTTTTGGGGTCACACCCCTCAAATGTGTTCTTGGTTTTGTTGTTGGGCCTGAGGGCCCTGAGTTGGGTCTATCTATATGTCAGTTCTTCTCGTTCTCATTTTAATAAGAGGTTTTAACTTGTTCATTTGTTTAGATTAGGATCTTAAATATATATAGTGACCGCAAAAGTAGGAAATCTTCACCCATAGAAGTACTATGTGCAATTTTCCAAATTTACTACTTTTTGGAATTCACAAACATTGGGAGTAGTAGGCTTGGAAAGCTGTGCCAGTCTCAAGTGACCAGACTTCTTACTGGCAATAAAACACCCAAAAGGTGATGAGATGAACTCCTGCAAAAATAGTTTAATCAGTGGGAATCGCTAAGGGTAGCATTCCAACCCGCTATTTTTCACCCACTGTGCCACTCTACACAGAGGCCCACTTAATCCAAATCAGTACTTATCCTGTTTTTCATTGAAACAGTCCATCCCGAACCTTGGTCAGCTCGCCCCTCCACTCTTTAGCCGCTGCTTTTTTAGTTGGGAAATGTAAGGTTCACCCATCTCCCTCCCAAATCCCATTGAATATGCTATGCCCTCAGGGACAGGTGGGGCAGCCAAAGAGCTGATGTGAGCACAGGAGCTGGAATCAGGTTGGGAAGGAGGTGACCACTTAAAAGTCAGGCAAAGCAACACTTGTCTAGGTAACACTCATCTAAGTCTAAAGTGTTCACCTAATGGTTGGAGGGGCATTTAAATTATATAGCTGTCCAGTCAATGGTGTCCTCAAGTGGCTTAATTAAGTTTAAATTTGAGTATGAAAGCTTATCAATGGCACATCTTCTAGTGTTTTTAAAAGCAAAATACCTCTGCTTGATCTTTGTGGAGGAGAACTGCTGATCTGTGACAATAGAGTGTCCTGGGACACAATAGAGTGGCATATCTTGAAATGCATATGAAACCTTTGAGCTCATGCTGTACTTCAGGCTGTCAGTGGTGAGTGAGGTTTAACTTCGTGGAATGGTATGGCAGGTGAGAACTTGGTAAGATTTTCACATTTGTACTCCCATGGAGACCATACTTAGATTTCTAAGCTACGCCAGAAAGACGTACAAATAAGGGAAATAAAATGGGCTACATCACTTTTAAAGCAGATACACTTATATAAAGATCTGCATTTTAATGTTGGTAAGATACAGCAGTGGGATCCTTTTCCCTCCAAGCAGGTATTGAGAGGGTAGACACCTAGATCTCTAATAGAGGAGATCAGGAGTACCTAAAAAGGAAATATTCTTTTGTTTTGAGCTTACACTAAATTAATATGGAAATGAAGAATTATTTCCATACATAGATTGGTTGAGAACCAAGGAGTTTAAATTTCAACTATGCATAAATCCTTTGTTTTCTATTCCATATGTGTTGGCAGCGATTATGGCTAACATAAGTAAATGTTTATGTACTTTTAAGTGCAAATGCACATGTATTCGTATACTCTTGGACTGTCCGATAGTTTTAACTGGGAAACGGCCTTAACAACGCGGGCTGAGCCACGCGTGCCGTTTCCCCGCAAGCCGTACCACGCTTGCCTTAACCACGCATGTGCCTTAACAATGCATATGAGTGGTTAAGGCAATGCGCTGTCTAGTTGCTGAGCTGAGGCACAGGAAGGGGAAGACAGGAAGAGTAAGACAGAAAGAAGAAGGACTATCGGGAATCGGGAGAGGACACAGTGAGGTAAATGGGGCTGGGGCTTGGTCTTGGGGGTGGAGGGGGTAGTTTTTCGGGGTGGGGGTAGGTTTTAGGACTCAGGAGGGGGTCGGGGTAGTTTTTAGGGTGGGGACAGTTTTTAGGGTGGGGGGAAAAGGGACAGTTTACAGGGCTGGAAGCAGGGTCGAGGTAGTGTAGGGATGTAGGGGATAGTTTTTAGGGCTTAGGGCAGGGGACAGTTTTAGGCCCCAGGGCGGGTGGGGGGCTGGGTCGGGGTACTTCACGGAGTTAGGGAACAGTGTTTTAGGGCTCAGGGCAGGGGGGTGGAGTCAGGGTAGTTTTTGGGGCGTGGGCTTAATTATTAGGGCTCAGGGCAGGGGGAGAAGGGACAGTTTACAGGGCAGGGTCGGGTAGTTTAGGGATGTAGGGGATCGTTTAGGGCTGAGGGCAGGAGGGGCTGAGGTCGGGGTAGTTTTTGGGGTGTGGGTTTAATTTTAGGGGGCAGGGGAAAAGGAACAGGTAACAGGGTAGGGGTATGATCTTTAGCCCGCATGCCCCTTTACTGATCATGTCTTTACCATGAAATTGCGTGGTAAAGGCATGCGTGGTAAAGGCATGCATGCTAAAGAAGCGGTCATGGTAGAGACTGCATGGTACAGGCATGCGTTGTTCAGGCATGCGTTGTACCATCATGCAACCGTTTTAACTTTGTATCAGCAACTTTTAATACCACTGTTTGTAAAATATCTCGACTTACGACAATGAGTCTTTCGGTCGACGTGCTGTGTAGATGTGGCGGTTGGGCTTCACTGATGTTTAACTTGTGGGAAAACCGATGGTCTTATTTTATAATTTTATGATTTTTGTTGGTAATATAATTGGAATGTACTATTTGTTTAACAAACTTGTGTTGCCTAAATAAACTTTCATTGACTGTCAACTCCTGCAGCTAATATTTGTGAATAGGACATGTCCAGGAGAGATACCAACCCTCAAGGTGAATACTTGGGATCAGAGCAAGCATTTTCATTGCCTCCCTGTAGTTGAATTGTCATTGTACTATGGATGATGTACGTGGAATTCTAGAACAATTACCAAGGATACTTGCCAAATCTGACCCCTTAATACACTCCAACTAGGACCCAAAAACCAACTTAGAGGCAAGCCTTCCACCAATAAATGTACACGTAGCAAAACAATGAATGCACTGCACTGTGAGCCTTAGGTCCAAAGCTGTTGAATATCACCACCCTGACAATAAAAGCCCAACTGAACGCCCTCACTGCCAAATGTTACATTCTTTTCGTAGGGTAGACCGTGCACTCCTTATGAGATACTCTATTAAGCCCCTGCGGCATGCTCTACATCGGTAAAACAGAGAGGAGGATCAAAGTTAGAATCACGAAGCACAAGAGTAGAATTCGTAACAAGATCACTACAAGTTTGGCGACACATTGGGATGAAAGTAGACATTCAATAGCACAAATAAAATTTCAAATTATTGAGTTGGCTCAAATCACCCCAGGTGTTGATAACAGTAAACGATTGTTGCAAAGAGAAACAATTTGGATTAAGAGACTGGATACTTTGAGACCCAGAGGGCTCAATGATAAAGTGGAGATGAGCTGTTTTTTATGATCCATCACAGAGACAGGGATAGCCAGTTGGTCTCTTCCTCCCCATTAATGTTTCATTAGAGTACATACACCACACCGTGGGTTTATGTGTGCAACCCATAAGAAGTATCTTAGAAATAAATTGTCATGTAGATTCTAGGGTCCATACAATAAACATGTACATCTTCAGAGCATCATCAGACTGACTACCTCTTTAGCAGACATGACTGATGCACGAAACTGACGAGCTCTAAGAAGGAGGTGTCTCCATGAGGGACCTAATTTACAAGGTGGACAGCTGAGTTTTTTGTCACGTTGATTTATGATTACATGAAAATACTCTTGGGCGGCATGTGGACTTCCCTCTATGTTAACTCATACGGCTGCACTAGGTGGAATTGACACTAAGTGACGAGTCTAAGATGGCGCTGGCAGATTAGGAGCGGCACGGTAACTCGCGGCTGAGTGTGGTATTCAGCAGTAATTGAGAGCGGGTTCATTCTGAAACCGTTCTTCGTCAAAATCCTGTTGATAATGTATTTGATGTGTCAGTCGGGTATTTATGTAATCTTTAACATCCTAGATTGACACCGGACATTGCACACTCAGAGGTTTGTTATAAGATGGTGATCGTTCTAGTCATTCCGAGTGTATCATTGACCATGATCATGTGATAGACCACATGACATGGGTAATGCGGAAGAGGTGAAAAACACGGCGGCGACGGGCGCTTACGAGGAGAGTACTTTTCGGAGGAATTTCGTATCGAATGCACCAGTAAGAATGCCTAACTATGGTGGTTTAATCATCAGTTGCGGTTATAACACCAGTGTATAGTCAGGCACTTATGTGCTCTTTGTTTAACTATGTCTTTGCAGGGAAGGGACATTGAATACTGGCGGTACACTTGGGTAAGCACTAACGGCTTGTGTTCATTGGAATAACTCATGGACTGTTGGCTTTATGTTCAGTATAACATGGTGCTCTGGTTTTTGTCTGTTTTTACAGGGCGAGTACAAAGTTTTATAGTTCACTTCAAGGTATGTGTTCTCCTTTTTCCGCAGATGTGCGGACATAAGCTGAGGTTTATTTGGAGTTGCCAATAGATGTTTCTTTTATCTTTTTCAGTAATAGACATATAACAGGACCGCTAAGTCATGAAAATTTGAAATCGTAGGACTTTTTCATGCTATGAGTGAGTAACCTTGGAATATGACACTGTTCATCACGTTTAGGGACATGGGACGATTTGGACTGTTTTATTTCTTGCATGACACTGGTGTGGAGTAGAAAGAAATTACATAAGACAATTGACATCACAGAGGTGATGATGATAAACTGTGTTTTGGGAATAAGATTTAGGCTGATGGTGGATTATGTATCTAATTGAGGCCGATCCACGAAAGTACATGAACATATGATTTTTTATTTGTTTTTTGCAGATGTGCCAGTGACGAAGGGACGCTGGTCCCGAAATGCATTGGGCCTATGTTGATCACATTGAATGGCATGGACAATTGAATTGTTTCAATAACTTTTGATGTTCAGATGCTTGTACAGTTCTATGTATTTTTGACAATCATTGTGAAAGATTGTTATTATTACTTATGTTTAAGAAAGAATGTATTAAAATTATGAGAAACAAGAAGAAGAATTGTTGATATGTTTTGAAATGTTTGAAAATTATATATAAGTTGTGCACACCTTTGCTCTAGAATCCACTTGGCTTCTGACCTCACTTAAATGTTACATTCTGACATTTTAAGGACACTTTTGATTGAACTTTAGCCTGGGATAATTGGTGATGAGGTAAACCCATTTTGTCTTGCTTGGTACCAAAGACAATTCACATAATTCAACCTGCTCCTTATTTTGTCAAATGGAAGACCTGTCTAAAAATACTAAAAGCAACATGGCTTTGTCAAAAGGTTACATTTTGACTACAGCCAATTGTCTTTTTTGTGAAGGGGCTATATTTAATAATAAGTCTGAGTCCTTTACTAGAAATCAGAGTGCACCTTGAGGTAAATAAATGAATTGCAATGTACAAATATCCACTCAGAGAACATTTGAGAGGCTGATTCCACTGTTCAGAGGTATCACACCATGCACAAAACCAAGGATATCCATTGAATGCACCAGTCTGCAGAGGTTAAGGAGCTTTGTTATCTTTTCTACAACTGAATGGCGTCTATCGGTGAATGCTTAGAGAGTAAATTCAAAACCTTAAGTGTGTGACTGCTAAACCTATTAAGTGTTCCTTTTTGGCTTGATGAGGGCAGTCACAATTCAGGTTCTGGGTGATTGAATGCTTTCCAACTGTAGTAGATTTTTTCCACAGGTGAACCCACAGGTCCTGGGGAGGTGGCTCAGACCCTCCATTTTAGCAGATGAGAAACTGCTATGGATCAATTGTAGGCTTTGTAGCCCAATTTATTTCGCTGAATAATGCATGCTCCACAAGCAGACCGTGGAAAGGTCGATTGTGAAGGGAGGTTTTAATTACCACAAAAGTAGTCTTTCACAGTGGATCTATCAGGAAAATTATCTATTTTTGTTAAATATTTTTGATCTATCAGGAAAATTATCTATTTTTGTTAAATATGTTTAGATTGTTTTGAGTGTTTCTAAAACATAAAATACAAAAATGGATCTGCATTCCAGATAGTAGCATTGTGTATTACATTTTCATAGGCCTTTTTTACCTTGTTTGTAAAACAATGTTTTAATAGATGTTAAACGCAGAGAGACAAGCTATCTTTTAGCTCTCCAGTTCAAGGAAGATACATTACCTACAAGGCCCATGAAAGAGGGATACCAAAGAGCTTCCATTAAACACAATTTCCTAACACAAAAATGAAAGTATTTTTCTTGTGAAAAGAAAGCTTTGTGTCTCAGACTATGTCTGAGTAAAAATCCTTCCTTTTATCCCCAACTCAAGGCATACTATGTTCATATCAGCATACATCCTCTCTGAGAATAATTATCGCAATAATTTGTATTTGTAATTTACAGATACCTCCCTGATTAAGCTGCAGCACATTTAGAACTTCGCAGTGAGGATCGAGTATCTTCAGCTAGAATAATGTTACATTGGTTGCAAGTCAAACAGTGTGTGCTTTTTAAGGTGGCCAGCTACATGCAGAACGAATACTATGATCTTGATAACCCCTTCTTAGGTGAACGGTTTACCAAACACGGCTCAGGCCATACCCTACTCTCTGATCATGCACTGTTTTACATATTCTTAGAACTGGGCTTGTTCAAAAGAGGGGAAGATCCATCCAAAACCTAGACTCAAAACTGTGCAATGGCCAGTGCAACTATCTTCGTAATGCTCAGAATCATGCAAAACATTCTTGTTTTGTAATACAGTTTATTTGTCTGTCTTTTCTCTGTTTATACACTATGTGTATTATAAGGATACTTTAAGTCAGAGGAATTTCATGACCATATCGAGCGACAGCTTTATACGGTCATGCAAATCTGAGGTTACTTGAAGTTTCCTTTTAACATATGGCAGAGGGTATGTTATTCCTTATAATACATGGTAATACCATCCCCTTCCCAAAAAAGTAGCTGCTGCATATGAAAGGGATAGTATGCTTGCGAACAGGAGGAATACAAGTAGAATCTGTAGTGTGAAATTGAACACATCAATATGCATTTAGAAATTTGTTGTGAAAAATATTAGAATCAGTTTAACGTGTCAGATAAAAAAATACTGTAGCTCCATGTGTTTCTATTTTCCTGTAATAACCCACAGCATGCAAAACATAACTGTTGCAATCTGATGATCACCATTCATTTTAGAAAAACAGATCAGAAAAGGAAAAATCCAGTTCTCATTTGTGTTGTTTAAACTGCAACGGTAATTTTGCTCTGTGACTTGCCTTTCACCTCAGCTAGTGCGTCTGGCAGCAGACATTATGAGGTCTCAATTTAAGTTTAATAAGTTATTACAGTGGAGCAGCTACATCATTTCGTTATTGCAGGTGACTAGAGGTGTTACAGCTCATCTAAAATAAGGAAATTTGAGAGAGACTTTTATACCAGGATTGCAGGCTCCCAGTAATAATAATAAGAAGGAGGAGAATATTAATAATAATAAGAAGAAGAATTAGACTGTGCTTGATTTGACAGTATTCACTTTTTGAGTAGGCGGGGTTTAATGATTGTCAAGCATTCATGGTGCAGAGCCATTCAGCATCACTAGAGAGGGGATACTTGTAGTTAGCTGTTTGCCACCAGATTTAGGGCCTGATTATGAGTTTTGCGGTGTGGAGGCGGGGCGGCAGGCCACCACCCTGCTCCTGCATTGCCAAACACGACCACCGCCCGCCCGCCAAATTACGAGTATTCTCATTGTCTGGCGGGCGGTCCTTTGGTGTTCCCACGGCGGTCCCTTTGAAAAAGGCACCGCAATGGGAACGCCAAAGCAAGTTCCTGCACTGCATGAGAACCCACTTCAAATAATAATCCCAATGCTTATCAGAGTGAATCACAAAAATCACTAGTAGTAGTACTAAACCTGTGCCTAACCCTCTAGTAGCTTGGCACAAAGCAGTCAGGCTTAACTTTATGGGCAATGTGTAAAGTATTTATGCAGTACTAAAAAAACAGTAATAAAGTCAAAATGTCAAACAATTACTTTCGCGAAATAAATTAGAGAAATAGAGTATCATTTAATAAACAAAATGACACCTAATTGACAAAAATCCAATGTGATTTTTTAAAGATTTGAGTATGAATAGTGCCAAGAAGCACAAAGTACCATAATAGTGAATGGTTGTGGAAGAACAGGCCCTAGGCGCAATCTCACGCTGAGCATGAGGGAGTGCAGGTCAGATACACCAACCAGGTTTATCCTAGGCAAATATTTTACCTTCTGACTTTGGTCTTTTAGGTCCCAATACACCACAAGAGCCCACTTCTAAAGTCCCCCAGGACCTCAGGGGAGGCATTTAGAGACTCACAGGGTGGCAGGTAGAGGCCACAGCAGGGTTCTGTCCTGATCAGCTGGGCAGTTGCAGTAAAAGGTCTCTTGAAGCTTGTTGTGTCCATGTAGCTTTAACAGGAGGTCAGCCAAATGACTCTTGAAGTCACTTATGGGGTCCTGGGTTCAAGGCAAGAAGGTCCAGTCTTCCTTCTTCAGACAGCAGGGCAGTCCTTCTTCTGAATCTTCTCAGGTCCAGGAGTGTTCTGACTTCAGGTTTTGAGGGTGCCACTTTTATACCCAGTGACAGCCTGTGAGTGGGAAACACTCCTTTGTCTACCCCCAGAGCTACGTCTGGTCAGTTCTCCCCTCTTCCCTGGGTTTGGCTCCAGCTTGGCTATTAAAAAAACAGCAGCGGCAGGCCTGGTGTCAGGTTCATTTGAGGGTGCAGTGGCATGTCACTTTGAAGTGTAATCAGGGCACAGCTCCTCCCGACCCAGCCTGTCAGGAAGACCCACTTCTCTCTATATTAAGGCCCTTTGTCAACTGTTCGGTTCCAATATACATTTTCCAGTGGGTGAGCAATCAATAGCCCAGGAACAGCTGGCCACTCATGGAAAGGACCCAGAAACATTAGACAGGGAAATGCCAACTTTCTAAAAGTACAAAACAAGTAAATGTCAGAATGCACTCCTTCCCTTAAATGTCATCATTAGTGTGAAAAGTAATCTTGTACTGCGTGCGTTGCAGATGCCGAGAACCGTCCCAAGTCCCAGCTCATTGAAATCTCTCCCAAAGGGGCACATGCTCGCGCACCCAATCTGTCACACTGCATAGAAAAGGGGGGGAAACAAACACCTCCCACTTCCTCATAAGTAATCCATATTTCACCATTGTACTCCAGTTCAATGTACACATGCTTATTCCAAAATCTTCCTACGTGTTCAATCACTGCGGAGACAGCTTAATTGCACCTGAGATCTTTATTTAACAGTTTCAAATGCGTCTTGTGTGCCCATCCAGGCTTTCACCAATCGCATGCTTTTCTATGGATACTATGGATTACTTATGAGGAAGTGGGAGGTGTTTGTTTCCCCCCCTTTTCTATGCAGTGCGACAGATTGGGTGCGCGAGCATGTGCCCCTTTGGGAGAACTTTCTAAAAGTGGCATTTCCAAAATAATAATTTAAAAATCTGACTTTACCAATAAAGATAATTTAAGATTACATTAAAAAAGAAGTAGAAGAGGTATTTCTCTAGCTGCTCCCAACCTGAATGTATCACTTATTAAATGTAACAAGGTAAGCCAGTGTTGGCCTATGCGAGGCTAGCCTTGCCACAGTGAAAAATGACTTTGGAAGTTTTTCACTTCCAGGACACATAAAAGATTAAAGATACATGTCCTACTTTTTAATACCATGCACACTGCCGTATGAGCATTTAAGGCCTAACTTTGGGTGACTTATAAGTATTAAAAAGAATGGTTTAGATCTGGCAAAATGTTTATTTTGCCAGTGTGAAATGGCAGTTTTAAAAGAGCACACATCGGCTGCAATGGCAAGCCTGAGACATATTTACAGTACTACTTTAGTGGGTGGCACAATGAGCCCTGCAGCTCACGAGTAGCATTTAATTTACAGACCCTGGCTACATGTTGTACTGTCTACTAAGGGTGCACAAGTAAATAAGTAAATTAAATATACCAAACAGGTGTATATCACTTTTACCATTTTGGAAGAGAGAGCACAAGCACTTTACCACTGGTTAGCAGGAGTAAAGTGTGCAGAGTGCTAATGCCAACGAAACCAGTTTCAGCTACAGAAGGCAACAATCTTGGGTGACCCTGCATACAATAATTTTTCATCAGGTCTTGCCCAGGTTGTCCCCACCTAGAAGGATGCCAGCAATCAGAAATCCTGGCCCTGGTGGTCAAGTAAGTGGCATCCGCCGTATCGGGTGGATCCTGTCACAGGCCTATGAGAATACTGGAGCACTGAACTGGATTTCTACACATTATTTGAGGTTTGCAGACCACAATGATTGTTCCACGGGTCCATCTCTGGGAATGTATTCAGGCACTTCCTGGCATATTGTATATCCAACCTTGCCTCCCTCACTGGGAGAAGCTTCCTCACCTAACTACCTCTCAGTCTGTTAGAGTTAACCATTCTAGAAGAAGGAGGAAGCAGGACGGGGAAAGGGACTATCTCTACACTTCAAAGGGGCATCCTTCTCACTTCTTCCTTTCAGAGAAACCTGGTCCTCTTCAAAGTACCTTAAGAATATTCCTACAATCTATGATCCTCGATGGCTGGCTCTCTCCATCCTCCATCTTGTGTACATAGACATACATTTGATTAATAATGGTTTTCTGTTCTCACACAGTAAAGCACTACATTTACACTCCATGCTCGTTATAATGCATATACAAAATGTACAATGTACACATGCGCTCTATAAATGTCCCTTGCAATCCACCCAGAGGCCCTTATCCTAAAAGAGCCACCTGACCTTATATTAAAAGGTAGTCACTACAGATTGCAGCTCATAATTCAATTTAAACAGAACTTATAGTTTGTGATATTCCATTAGGGAGCCTCACAGTACAGCATATGTCCAAATGCCGGTGGGCAGAATGTCAAAACCTGGGAGTTTCCACTGGTTGGATCCCATTTCGCTAACACCCTCTCAAATGTATTTTAGTAATGGGCATTCCCTATTTTCTGGAACTGTTAATCATGATATACTTTTTTTAAAACATATGTTTGATACTTTTCAGACATATGGACATTATTCAAGTTAAGTTGCGAGTATTTAGGTAGCCATGTGTTCTGCCCCAGTTAATAGCCATTTACCAAGCGGAGAGTGTTTTAGGGTCAGATGTAAGTAGCTTTTTTGAGCTTGCAAATGGCCCGATTCACAGAATCGGTCCATTTGCGACCGCAAAAAATCTTTTTTATATGTACAGAACCCTATTTTGCAATTCGGTAACCTATTACCGAATCGCAAAATGGGTTAGCGAATCGGTATTAGGAATGGGCGTGTTAAGGGCGTCCCGTCCTAATATCGGCTCGCAGTGGTATGTGTGAATGTTTTCCAACTGAAATGCAGTCGCAAAACATTTGCATTTTACCGCCTACTTCAAGTAGGTGGTAACCCATTCGCAAAGGGGAAGGAGTCCCCTTCCCCTTTGTGAATGACAGTAAAAACTTTTTTAGGAGCAGGCAGTGGTCTGACGGACCACTGCCTACTCTTAAAAAATGAAAAGAAAACTTTTCATTTTTATTTTTGAAACGCATCCAGTTTTCCTTCAAGGAAAACGGGATGCATTAAAAAATAACTAAAAAAAAACCATTGCTTTATTTAAAAGCAATAACAGACATGGTGGTCTGCTGACCCCAGTAGGCCACCATCCCTGTGACTTTAGCAATTCCCAGTGGGTCGTAAATGGCGATCTACCTCATGAGTATTGATGAGGTAGGTCTATTTGAGACCCACTGGGAATCACAAACTGCGTAAAACACACTATAGTATATCGCTATTTGCGATTACCTAATAGCGAATTGCAAAAATTTGCTATTAGGTAATTGCAAACACAAAGGTATGCACATTAGGCCCTCAGTTCTTCCCACATCAGTCATGAATATGGGAACCAACCTGCAATAAAGAAAACAGAACAGGATATTTTCACTAACTTGATCAAATCGGGTGTCCTTTAAATTGTATGTTATGCATTGTTAGCATGTGAAGTGTAATCTGTATGTTTTCACCATACAGGTCTATTACTATCGATCAATTTGGTCTCAAGCTTTACAGAATATGTTATGTTGTCAATGTCTGTGCTATGAGTTGAAACTTTAATCAAAGGAACTAATTAACACAATGAAACATACAAATCCAACTAATGAATACTAAGACTTCATTATTTAACACCAGATTAAATACATATAATTTTCCATATTTTGTATGGGGAATTTCCTGTTGTGCAGCCCATCATGTCTTATTGGTCTCGGCAGAAATACGTTCATGGGTGTCTCGGTCTCTCTCATACATTCTTCCTCATCTGTATTACACAGGTCATTTAAACCAAAGTCCCCAAACTACAATCTAACTCTTCCTCCATCTGAAGACAGCATCACACAGAAAGCCCCAAGAAATTACTCATACCACGACTTAGTGTTGTTTTCTCTTCTCCTTGGATGGGCAAATTCACAATTCCACAACTCTAGCTCCCCGAACCACCACTCAGTTGGCTTGGGCCACTTATCGAAACATAAACTGAATTGCAAGTTTGTGTGGGACCTACTTACAATAGAAAGTGTCCCTAATTGTTGATTTGGTTAAATCCTAGTGATGGCAGATAGGTCCCTCTATATAAGAGACCAAAACCATGAGCAAAACTCAAAGTCTAAATCTTGGTGGGTCTATCACCAGATCAGGAGTTCCCATCCTAGGTACTCTCCAAAATTCAAAAGATCACTACTTCGTTAGTGAAGTGAACACGCTAGCCTACTTACACTGTCCGTACTGGAGACTGCTCTCATTCTTCCTGTGAGCAGCACCTACTCATTATATACTACTTCTCTTCTTCAAGAACTGTTCATTTGACATCAGCCCAAAAAGTTATCTGCTAAGTGTTCAAACCCCACCTGGAGCCTGATGCATGAAGACATAGGTCACACTGCAATGAGTTGCATGGAGCTGTGATCGGACTGATCATTTGCAGTGCACGGGATTCTCAAATTCTTTGTGCCGCAAAGGAGCTGTTCTAAATGAGGTGCAACCCACTCGCCTTATTAACGCTCGCGAGGCGAGAATTGGCCTGCGCATCATTGTGAACAGCTGTAAGTGCTAGGATGGAGGAGGCTTCTTAAGCCAGATCCCTGCATCTTACTACTCGCAATCAGCTGCATTGTGACCCCTGTCTCTTAAGGGACAGCGGAGTCACAACGCCACGTAAAATGGCACACAGAGAATTTTAAATCAGAGAGAGCGGTCCGTGGAGCCGCTGCAAGCTCCTCCTAATGTCCCCAGCTTGTACAACTGGGTGAACTATCAAATATTGACAGCTTACACTTTCTGACTGGTTAGCACCTGCAATTCTCAAGCGCTAACCATCCCATGCTTTGTGATCACTAAAACAGTTTAAAAGCGATTGTGCATGCTATCGCGAGTTGCAAGGGACGAGAAATACACCTTCGACACTCCTTTTCCCATGCATCTCGCAATGATTCAGCTTTTTCATTGCTATTCATAAAGCCCATTATGAACAGCATTACAAATTGGGACTTTGCATTGGAAAATGCAGCGGCGCTAGCTTTGTGAATGCATTGTTTTGTGCATAAAGCTTCCGGTGTGTCACTATTACCTTCATAGAAAGATACGTAAATAGATATATTTATAAATACATTTAAAAATAGATACATACGTAGATAGAGTTATTAATTAGCTATATCCACGAATACAAAGTAAATAGATATATTGAGAGATGCACTAAAAGGCGCAATTAAAAACAGGTAAACACTCATAAAGATATATACCTACACAGATGCAAAGATGCACAAATAGGTATCTAGATAAATGCAATGATGCAATGATATTAGTATAAACAGATACAAAAAAACAGATATATTTTGCATCTTAGGACACAGTAGGCATGAGTACAAAGAATGAAGGGAGGCATAGGTGGGCAATGGTGCCCATGACTCTCGGTTTCATTTTTCTTGTGGCGTAAATCCCTTCCATACCCTTGCCTTTATTTTAAAATGATCGATAATTTAAGAATGCATTCAATATAGTATTAGTAACTGGTGGTACCCGAATATTGGTCTAGCCCAGATTGAAGTCAATGTGTTGAGACGTTTGCACTCAACATTTCCAAAACAAAAAAAAAACTATTGCCTAGAACACTGTCAGTGGTGCATACACACATATTTTAAGCTCACAACTTAAAGCTGTGAGTATGTAGTCACAGCTTTTAAGCACGCAGATTATAGTTCGTTGGTGGTAGTCAGTTTAAACAATAAAGAAAAATTAGTGGCAGTATATATAAGGACAGGCCTGCTCTTAGACACTTTTGAAAATTCATTTTGCTGAACATGTAGGAGAACTGATCAGGAAACCTTTTTTCAAATGTCTATGGCAAGAGTATGCTGATTTATTATTAGTCGAACACTGGACAACAGGAGACAATTCAATTATTTCTTAGAATTGTTATCATTTTTAAAAGGTGTGTGTTTGATCAACTTTATTGTACCAAGCCTCACATTAGATAGCTCACCTCATGAAAGAACAGATCATTTGCCTTATGGGATCTTCAGCTGCACACAATGGTGTTGTGTGAGAGCTACAACAGTTCTAAAAATAGAATTTGTGTGAAGAAGGTGCATGCAGACTGCACATGACTCCCCTACAGCCTTCATGGACAAAGACTTTAGCCATAGAGTTTTGTATCCAAATATTTAGTTATGCAACTACGATCAATTTGAAAACTGTCTTTAACAATATGTGTCAAATTGATATGTAAAGATTATGGACTTAAAGAGCTATTTGTTGTAAGTACTTTGCAGACAAGTGCAGATAAATTTCTTCAATGCATCTCAAGTGTATGACCCAATTATGGAAATACCCAAACAAATTGGGATGTTAGCACTATGGTACCTGGATTCATAGTAAAAGGTATGTTTCCAACAGAAAAATACTCTAAGGATTTACTACAAAACTGTAAGAAAGTAGGTTTATTCAACTGATACAATAATGCCCCTATTAACCAAAGTGTTACACGCCGCTAAACACTAGTTGTTAGCATACTTCTACGGTTTCCAATGCTTGTCTCATTATTCCACTGTGAGCAATGTAGCCCTCAAAACACTTCCCCTGCCTCCACTGCATGTGGTCACTATTTTATTAATGGAATTACAGGACATGAAAGTAAGAATTAGTTTCTTCTTCTCACAACACAACAGTGAATTCCTTTACAATAATACCCCCTGCAGACACATGTCAAATGTGGTCATAAATGCAGAAAGGGCTAAATTAAATAGTTTGTGTCGGTCTGGGTTCCCGGCATTGTGGCATGTTATGGTCCATGTCCAACAAGATCATCATTTATTTGACAATACATAGAGTTTTCAGAAATCTTAATAACAGAGATGTACTGACAGCATGTCTTTTAAATAATAATCATGTGAGCACAGAAAAGGCAAATCCTTGCCTTGTGCATTATATAAATGTCCTATCAAACAGTCGGTCAAATGTTTTCCATGAAATGCAAATTCTGAAAGATAGAGTCTTGACCCAAAAGGTGCCTACGAAGAGCTGTTACACGGGAAAAAATTGAACTTTAACCTATAGCAGCTCATAGAATGGAAACACTGGTGACTATCAACTCAACATTCACATATAATTACAGTACGTTCCGCAAAAGATTTAACATTATATTTAAACTAATGGGCCATCAATTTTGTAAAATAAAAATAAGTTAAGGGTTAATAAGTGATAAGCTGTTACAAGAATGTATAAGGGCTACTAGAGTCCAAATATGTTATTTTATTTTGCATTTTTAAGTGCAAACACAGTTGTGCTGCTTCAGCACTGTAAGATTTTTTTAAAGCATTATAAAATACACAGCTGCAAAACTATTAAAACATTTAAAATTAATTAAAAGAAAAAGTACAAAGGTGAGGTTTGTGTTTCTTTCTGAAAAGGGGCAAGTGAAATGTAAAGAGAATTGACAATATCAGAAAAAGTTTCACACAGGACTTGCTGCTTTCGAATCGTACACAATCAAGGCCTACCAGTTCCCTTCCATCACTAGACATTATTGGCCTACAATATAAGATAGTCTGATTGACAAAAATGTGTTTCTGGGTATGGCAAACAGGCAAAATTAGATTAAGAGAGCAATATCCTTGTGGCTGTATTTTTTTATTAAGTACTCGGAGTAAAAGCTGCGAGTCAAGAAACCTACACACCGTGCTCAGGGTGCCTAGCCAGTTGGAAACCCTGTTATATTTGGTGATTTATACAGGTTTCGATTGCCTTCAAAGGACATATTTTAATGGCAGTTTCTAGAAATTTGTAGCATACAGTAAAAGTGTTAAAGCAACTTTCCAACTGTCAGTTTTTTATGGATGCGTAGTGCCAGAGAAGTGTTCTTCAACCCTCTTCCCAAAAAAAATCACAAAATGCCTACCATACAGAAAATCCAGGACACAAATGTTGACCTCATCTATGAAAAGTTTGTTTTGTAAAAGAAACTCACTTCAAAAGAGTGCAGTTTGTGGTGTACCTAAAACCATATTTGAGTCTTTGCCTGTTTTTTTTTTTTTAATAAAGCTCCAATTCAGATATGCAAACTATTTTAAAAAATACTGAGCATAAATTTGTGTTCCTGTGTTCATTATTTCACTTGCGTTCATCAGCATGAATTGTGCCCTTTTTTGCTGATTAATGTTGTAAAATACCACATTTTCGTCAACACTTTGATTTCAAGCTAATTTCTGAACAAAAATGTTTTTTTTTAAATCTGGAACACCATTTGAGGAACACCAGCTTTCACCATTCAACTTCAAATTGATTAGTAAAAAATGTATTCCCGGGAGACAACACCTCTAAGATTTTGGCCAAAGTTAGGAAGAATATTTAATAGAAGACAAACTTTGTAAACAAGGGAGAACAAGAGTTCTCTTGCAGACTGTGGTCAGGCATCATTGCACATTGTGCACAGTTCCCAAAGTACAATTTCACAAAATTGGATAATTGCTGCAGTTCATGTTTGTAGAAGATCAATTTAATAATGTCACTTTTACGCCATCTTTCTTTAGAAGGAAAATTCTGTAAAAAAAAAAAGGTAACTAGTAGAGGGGTGTGTGTAATTTACTTTACATGTGTGTATTTGTGATGTGGGTGGCCAAAATAAAATCCTTAAAAGGCAAGGGGCATAATTGTCAAACTTTATACCAACTTTAAAATATTCAGTGCAGAGCCCAGGCAGAACACCGGTTTCCATCAGTCCCTCTTGAGCTTAAACCTTACTTTTCTGAGTTATTATGCCCTTCAAACGTTATTGTCTCTCTCCCAGAACTCTCCCGTACAGGTGTCTGATGTACGCCGCTTTAGTTTTTATAGCGAGACCTTTTAGTTTCTACACAGTTCGTCAAACCAACTTTTGGGGGGGGGGGCAACAATAAAACTTGTGTTGAACCTTACACCGCTCCTATCTTCGGGGAAACCTATGCAGAAGTCAAAACGCACACAAAGCAGTCATCAAAAAATAGGTCAGAGACACAATACGAGTGAGCAGGGAGTGAAACGGAGCCGTCTAAAGTCGCAGACATCCATGCAGACTGGGGAGCGAATGACAATTGTGTATAGCGCTGCTCGAGTGAGACCTGCGTCAACTCGTCTCACTTTTTAGTGTTCTCCAGTCATTATCAGGGTCAGTGCAACTTGTCTGGCTTCCCAGGCCCTGCATTCGAGTCAGCGCAGGGCGGGCGAGGAAGGCAGCTTCAGTGGTTTTCTTTCACTTCCAGGAGATTTGCGGCAGTCCCTTCCCCTCTCGCTCTCTCTCTCTCGTACGTGCAGCAGGCTCTCTGCAGCTGGCACTTCCCAGGCTGCCTGTCGGTCTGGGCCTGGTTGTTCCGCCTGCGCGCGGCCCGCCTTCACGTCAGCGCCCGCGATGCCCTGTACGTGGCTGGGCGGCCCGTCTGGTTTTGTTCAGACTTTATTCGCGCTCCTGGCTGGCGGGATCGCCGGCAGCCCGGGCACGCTCTCCGAGCCGGGGTGGTACGGGTTCGAGGCATTGATTGGGAGTGACAGACAGCCAGGCGGCGGGGAATAAATCAGCGCTGGGAGGGGCAGCTGTCTGTGGTTTCATCGCACTGCGGCAGATCCAGCGGAGGGAGCCGGACGGGGACACCAAGAAGAGGGGCATGAGGCGCCCTCGCGCCCGGACCTGGCACCGCTGCACACAATCCTCGCCGAGCACCGCGGATCCTCGCCTCGGATTCTCCTTATTTACCCGAAACCGGAACTTGCGTTTGTTAACATGTCCGGAGACGTGTATTTCTATTTAAAATGTATTTTTCAGCTCGTTGGGCAGCGCTCTTTTACTTTCTTCCGGATTTACTTTTAGCCAGGGTCTCGCTAAAATGGTTAATGAACTGGTTACTGCAAATTGACCTGTCTTTGAAACAAGTGAGCTTGTGTAAGATTATTTATTTATAGCTTTCTAATTATTGGTTTATGAGACTGCAATAAAAGAAAGTGGGAAATAATTTATAGTTCAGTATGCGTGCCTGACTTAGCACGCTAACTCATCACACTGTGTATGTTTAGTGGTATCTACTTATTAGAAGTACCCAGTTACCGTCATACACTGCCTGCACGAATGCAAATCACAAGTGACGGGAAGTGAAATATCAAATGGACGTATGCTTATTAGGTATTTGTGAATAAACGTTGAACATTGGCCAGAATGAACTCAATGGCTATCTTCAAGCGTGCACGTTACAAGGAAAGCAGTGTATAGCGTCTACACTTGCACAGTTGGCTGAAGTTAGTTGCTCTGCCTGCTGCAGAGGAATGCAACCCCTGCCTGTGCGCTGGGCTGAGGCGCTGCCGGGACGCAGAGGGCGCTGCTGCACGACGCAGCCTGCTCACTGTACACGTACAGTGAGGATGTACAGTAAGGCTGGCACGGGGGAGAGAAAAGGGAACTCAAGTTCTTAAATCCCTGAAATGAGGCTTTGCGGCTGTGCGGGGCTCGTTGTATTCCCGTTTTGAAGGAAAGAATGGCCGGAAGGAACATCCGCAACAGTGTGCTCTAACCTAGAGTAACACAGTTTGCTAAAAAATACTTTTATGTGTACAATTCAACCAAATCGGCACTGTAAAATGCACCCACTTCCTGCTGCGAAAGTTCCCCATTTAGAGAGGCTACCATAAGTTACTTTTATGTATCATCAGTGCTTTATGTTTCTGCGATGGTATTTGACTACTGGTCATTATTTGTCTTATTTAATGAGATACAAAAAAGAGAGAGAGGCTATCGGATGGAGCCTATGCCAGCGTGAATGATAATTCTGCACGCGCTGGTGACTTTTGTAGGCTCTGGAAAAAAAAGAGTTTTATAAGATTTTAGTCCATTAAAGCACACCCCAAGCAGCCCGGGAGGGAAACTCGCATTATAAGTGCAAAGTTTTCCCAACATGTTAAACTAAAGGCACTTATTATATAGACAGAAAAACTTAAAAAGGGAGATCAGGTGAGTTATTTGTGACTAATAGAGTGATTCTAACTCCTAAATGTGTAAACCTCTGTAAACAATGGCTAAATTTGATATATGACTGCCTTCTTCGAAGCCAGGCACCCTTCGATCCGAACTTCAAGCAAAGTTGTATTACATGTGTTGTCTCAAACTTGCTTCTGTGGCGAAAGACAGGCACCGGGGCACGAGGCTGGGGTCCTCACTGCTCTTAGAAGAAATACTGTAACTGTACTTACTGTTAGCACTGCTTGGTGGGGCCCGGAAAGGGGGGGGGGGGGAGTGGGGTGGTGGGGACGCTAAAACTCTTCGGCAAGTTTTCCTCGTTTATCCGCGTGTAACTTTAAGAAGAGATACGCTTTCATTTTAACTCACGCGCGAAAAGAATCAAATATATCTGATATTTTGAATATTAGGTTTATTTATCGTTTGACCGGTTTACATCCCGCTGTTTTTATGAAAATCAGTGCAACTTTGTCTTTAAAGAGATGTATTGATCCCGTACTAGATTGACTGCATCTGAAAAAACAAAGATTAAAAAATAAATACGTTTTTTTTAAATGTATACATTGACTTATTTCGTGCTGAGCAGACATGTTTGCACACTGGAAACCTGCAAATACCACTCGTATTGTGAGAGTTGTAGCAGAGTCTGTAGAGTTGCATTTCACGTACGTTCAATGAGGTTACTGAAACAAAAAATAAGTGTTGCAAAAATATCCTAAAGGTTGCGACATATATTTTAGTTCTGCAATACTAAAGCATGAACTTCTGAGTTGTGCATATGGATAATAAAGTTGTGCATGCACACGGGAATGGCGTGAGCACTTATAAAGAAGTTGTGTGAACACCGACGAAAGTCGTTAATGGACATTTGAGTTGCGTACACAGATAAGAGAGTGCATGTATTAACGGTTTCTAATTTATAATAAGGTGTAGCATATGTATACACATTTGTACATACTTAAGTTGTGCACATGCGTAATTAAGTTATATATTCTAATAATTAATACGTTGATACATAAGGCCTAAAAGTTGTGTATACAAGCTGTAAAGCTGAACATGCACACCGCGAAGTTATGCTTTTCTCGCCTACAGATCATGTCCAAAGTACTGTGCATAATGAAAAGTATAGTTCTTCTTATATATCGACTGTTTCAAGAGGCACTCTTTTTAGGTCATGACATGGAAAAAACAAATCAACTTTTACAGAGCGCGACCAATAGAGTTGAGACGACACAGAGAACTAACTACACGTAGCAAGTACTCTAAATGGCTGTGTTTTCTGGGACTTGGCATGGCAGCTTTCATGTCAGGTTTTATTTGTGTACCACAACAACTCCCAGCACAGCAGCCCACACACACCACCGTTGTCAGAGTAGCTGTTGTGTAAGGTTGGTGTTAATGTTAGCAAAACATCTAAAACACCTGGAAGGGTACCCTTCAAACAAAATGATTAACACATAATTCGAACATAATTTTCATTATGCAAATATTTATATTAGCTGTATTTAAAAGTTTGTCCTGGTGGAGGGCAGTTCTTATATGTATAGGCATACGTCTCAGAATAGTTATTTAAATGTTGTAAACTATACTAAATAAATCAGTAATTCAGACAGTGCAAGTACATAATTAGAGTGAAAATTTGTAGTTTGAGTTTGAGGTTGGTACAGGTTTTTAAATCAAGGTCTGGTGGCCAGACCTGTATTGCACCAGTTTGAGGCAATTTTGCACTGGTTTCTGGTAATTTTGACTTGCGAGCATAATTCTGTAGGGACATTTGCACAAACATCCAGTGCAAAAAACACTATTTGCTCCAAGTGATCATCTGGTCATTGCAAAGTCGGTCCAGGACTGTAAAGTTCTAAAAGGTGTTTCTGTTGGGTTGTGATATTTTAAACTGAACGTATTTCATTTTATAACCCTGAAACCATTTCTATTCTCTCCAGGTAGGCCTACACACAAAGTAAAACTATCTCTATATTTGATTCATTGTGTACATTCACTTCTCAAATGCTGCTTTGGCCAGAACAATTGTGGA
This sequence comes from Calotriton arnoldi, assembly GCA_963921515.1. Lineage (NCBI taxonomy): Eukaryota > Metazoa > Chordata > Amphibia > Caudata > Salamandridae > Calotriton > Calotriton arnoldi. The sequence continues at coordinate 1,048,890 of CAWUFW010002863.1, forward strand.
AAGTCCTTTAGGGGTCAGATTACATGAACGATTTTATTTCAGGGATATTTGAATATATTGGCAGTATTGGGCAGAACAAGGTAACGGATTTGTGTTGGCTGTATTTGAATTTGTTGATGGTAACAACAGCCTGTGGTATTTGAGTTTGTTGTTAAAAATGTAATTTTTTTAAACAACTCTGGCAACAATGCGATGCAACCTGTAGCTAAAATTCAGCTATGCACAATTTAATAAAGACTACATTCAAATAATACAGACCGCTTGTACCACCAACAAACTACAGTACTGTGCCACAGATCTGTTTACAGAATCCCGTCAATATCACTGCCAAATTTAAATCCCACAGTCACTAAATTGTTTATATGATCGTAAGCCCGAAGAAGGCGAGCGGCCCACATATGTGTGTGCCATTTCAGCACAGCCTAACCATGCCACCTTGGGGTAAAAAGTCATGTCATCTGAGCACGTGCTGGACACGTCCTCTCAGTCAGGAGGTACCACGAGGTGACTCTGCTTGTAGGGCTTTGCCATGTAAGTGGGTCATGCATTCATTCATTATCTTCATGGTTTTTCCCGTGCTTGGAAGGCTTTCATTCACGCACTCTCTCTTTCTTCCAAAAAAACTTGGTGTGCAGAAGAAGGGAACATGGTGTTTTACAGTCTCAAAAGATTAGAGAAAACTTAAAATTTTCCTTAAGTATAATACAATATGTGGCAAATTACTGCCACCTAAATGCGCCTCTCTTCTTTTTGTAAACAAATAAACATTTAACAAAACTGTAAATCGTCAGCAATGGTGTGGTGTACAGAGAATATAAATAGAAACTTTATTGATTATAAAATGCATGATTGAAGAAACAGCGTTGGCCAATAGGGGATTTTCATTTTCAAGTCTGTCTATCTATCTATCTATCTATCTATCTATCTATCTATCTATCTATCTATCATCTGTCTCCCTATACGTATCTCAATGGACAAACTGGCCCATATTACAGGCATGGAATCATAGGAAAAATTGAACCATATTACACGTATGTAGCCAACATATTTATATAAATGATAAAGTACCGACTGCCATATATTATAAGGATATTGCGAGTCACAGAGGAGTTCCATGATCATATAGAGATTTGAGGCTGAAGGCCAAGTTCCTTTATAAGGTTATGGAACTCCGAGGTAAGTTTCTATATCCTTACATATGGCTGGGGGTACTTTAATCCTTACAATACAACGGCATACCATCACCTTTCTCACAGATCTCTTAAATCCTTAGTGCGTAGCAGTTTCAAATGAAAGAGCGAATGCTTGCAAACATGAAAAATAAATTAGAATCTCTAATGCAAAATTATACTCCGTGACCAGACCTGTCTTTTCCCTTAGCTGCTGACTCTACCAGTAGCTATTCTGACATAAGAACTCAACTGTAATAAGTTAGTACAGTTGAGCTGTTATGCCATTTCTTTATAAAAGGCAAATGGGTGTGTCACAATTTCTATACAGGGATTGCAGAATCCTATGTATTCTATGTAAATATATTTGTTGAAACCAAACTATATATATATCTATATGGTCCCAAAACACGTTTTCCCTATTTACTTTTCCATAGGAAATTTAGACACAGCTACAGGCTGAACTGATTTACACCACATTTGGCAGAATGCTAGATCTAGGTCTGGAAAGTGCACTTTTTTTGATTTGGTGTAAATCCGTTCAGTAGTTTTTGAGAAATTAAGGCTCAAAATGTGTAGATATTTTGCGCCACGGAGGATCCGCAGAGCTGACAGATCTCAAGATGTTGCAGTGTTTAATTTGTGGAAAAATAAGTGCCTGGGCCCTTGTCAGGTGGCTGCTGCAGCTCGCACCACCCATTGCCCTGACCGCTGCCAGTCAGTATCAACACAACTACTGACCATCCCATGCCTACAAGTGTGACAATTCAGAATATTCCAGGCCCCCAAATCTATAGTAATAGCTGGGGGCTCAAGTATTAGTGATTTTTAATGTGGATTGTATTAATAAACAACTGTTATCATGCTCATGTGTAAAGTCGACATACAGCGCCATCATGTGTCAGACTGTCATAATTGCCTGTGTTAACAATTAAGTGAAGGTGCCAAGCACCGGAAGGCACCAGCTCAAATTAAGCACTGAGATGTTGCCACCACATAAACAACGATGTGGCGGCAGCCATCGTAGGACTCAGAACTTAGGGCCTGATTTAGATGTTGCCAGACGGGTTACTCCGTCACAACAGTGACGGATATCCCGTCTGCCGAAATATAAAACCTATAGGATATAATGGGATTTGTATTTCGGCGGACGGGATATCCGTCACCGCTGAGATGGAGTAACCCGCCTGCCACCATCTGAATCAGGCCCTTTGTTCCAAGTCCCAGAAAAAAGGTAAAAAAGTTATAAGGGGGCAGGGTAGGGATACCTTGCCCGCTTAGAGGGACCCCCAGGACCAAAATATATTTTTTAAATTTTTTTATTTTGCCTCAAATTCATGGTGAATCTGAATCCATGGTAAATGTAAGAAAAAAAGCCTGTTGTGGGCTAGGGCCCAGAGGGGCATCGCATTTATATATTTAGGGAAGGGGGGCATGTGGCCCCTCTCCTTAAGCCTCTAGGAGGCCCAGGGGATCCCATCCCCCAGGGCTGTGTTTAAATCAAAGGAGAGGGGACATAGTTCCCCTCCCCAAACCTGCAAAGTCCCCGGGGACCCAATCCCAGGGGCTGAAACTATTTAAAAGAGAAGAGGCGCACAGCTCCTCTCCCTGAGCCTCGTAAGGCCCTGCGGACGCCATCACCCAGGACTGCTATTTCCAAAAGTGGAGGGGGGTGTGCGTCCCCACTCCCCGAGCCTCTAAAGGCCCCGGGGATTCCATCGGAACCGGCAATCTAGCCTTCTCCTACATCGCTGATAAAGCATGACAAGGCCTGAATCTACAAATAAGAGCCTCCTCCTCACTTCTTGAATTTTGCAAGAAGAAGCTTTTCAAGTAGTTCCACTAAGCCCAAGGTGGGCCTAAACTTACACCTGCTCAGCGCCACAATACTGCCCAAGGTGCAGCTCATTTATTGTTCACTGCTCCTTGGAAGGAGTCCCTCATGATGCCCTGAAAGGGCTTTTTAACATATTGATTCAGGTTGGTGGTGCTCCTAGAAATGGTACGGACACCACCATGCATTTTTTTAAATGTTTTGATGTGCTGTAGGAAGTGGAGCTTTTCTTAAGAGACAACGGTCCCTTATAAGGTAAATCAGTAAAAATTAGCCACAATATTACAATGAAGATTGGGTCTGTTACTGTCTAAGTTGAACGGCCGTGGACAATTGTTGCCAGTAGCCCGAGCAGGATAACGGGAATGTGGGCCTCGATCAGGCTGGCATTAGGGGCATCATGGTGAAATTACCGTTGTTGCGCTACGTACTCAGAAGCCACTCGGCGAGTAATTTCACCATGATGCCCCTAATGCCAGCCTGATCGAGGCCCACATTCCCGCTATCCTGGTGTGGCCACTGGCAACAATTGTCCACGGCCTCCACTGAACTCCCCCCTGCGGCCATCGACCCGCCTTCCTTGTGCGGTCCTCCGGGCGCCCTGTGAACCTCACAGCTGGCTTATCCAAGTCAGTCCGGTGCTTTTCGAACCCTCTGATCGCCATAACTCTCCACTACGGTCACTCCGTGACGATCACAGCTAATGCGTGGTTATTAGACCCTACACTTCAGATTGCACAGCAACTTCCCAGGCACTTGCTTTATTGCTTAGTCCTGATGATGATCCCATAACCTTGTTGGGGATCGAAACGTCGTCGACACTTACATCTTAACTCTAAACTGTAATTCATAATATATGTGGAGTACAAGATGTACATTTGATTGTGACTCTTTGCTAATTTACATTTTTTCACTAGAAGTCACTTTAAGTCACTTGCCAGCGGTAAGGAAAACGGCTGATTTCCCAATATCCTTTCACGTCCTGCTCACTCACTGATTTATGTTGTGTTTCGTTTTGATTCATTTGTGAATACATTTCTCAAACGTTTGAATTTAGACAGTAACAGACCCAATCTTCATTGTAATATTGTGGCTAATTTTTACTGATTTACCTTATAAGGGACCGTTGTCTCTTAAGAATAACTACTGCCCTTGGTCCCTTTTTGACTATAAGGGTTCCCTTGTGTTCTTTTCCTAGTAGGAAGTGGAGCAGCACCCAAACAACTTAAAAACAGTAAGTCTCCGGGTCAATAAATGCATGACCCCAGGAGAACTTACCATATATATACTTTTTTTTTTTAAAGCATTCCGAGCTGGATCTCTATGCTCTTCAGCTGGAGTGCACAGCCCGCTTGTGGTTATTTTATATTATTGCATTTTGTCTGCTAAAAAATGTTAAAGGAACTCAGAGACATGTTTTGGTTTCATTTAAAAAAAAACATGTCTGAGCTTTTCTTTTAACATTTTCCAACCCAAATGCAATTATAAAAACAATGTTAAAAGAATGACTTACAGACATGCTGATTTATTTTTTTATTACGATTAAAAAAACATTTTTTTATAGTAATCATTATTGGTAAACATTGCATTGTGTAATTTACATACAACCCTACCCCCCTAGAAATTCACTGATGTGGGGAGGCTGAATGGAATGCTGCAGTCCCCCAGCAACATAAAAAAAGAACGCTAGGTCTTCTGGGTCATTAAATCCATGACCCAAGGAGAGCTTACCATATTCTTTTAAAGCACTCCTGGCTGGAGCTCTATTCTCTTCAGCTGGAATACAGAGTGCCGCCTTGTGGTCGGTTGCAGCCAACATTTGCAATGAGATCATTGATGACAAAACTATGCTTGGCAGGGGCGCAAGTTATAGTTACCTTAGGGCATGTGTTATAGTAACTTGACATAACTATAACTGGTGATTTTCAGTGGTTTGGTTTTTTAAAAAGGTATAGTTTAACTGACATTTTCACCTAGCTATAATGTCCCTTTAACATCCCTTTAACCTTTGCTTCAGTGTATATATATATAGCTATGCAAGTGGTATAAAAACCTAAATTTCACATGGGCCCATGAAAGATGAAAAATATTTAATTGGTCTTTGAGATATATGGGCTGCATCATAATAATGACAGCCCCCAAAATCACTCTGCAGAGCTTTACCATTGTCAGGGCCATTAGGATTATGCATCAAAGGAGGACCAATTATGTGGCAGGGTGATCTATGTGGTAATAAATGGCGCACTACGCAGCACATTCTCTAATAGCAATACTTTGGTCTATTTGAACTGAAAGCATTTTTGGATGTGTGCATGGGTAGTGCCTGGGTAATTTAATGCTCCAAATTCTGTGACAAGTGTAGTAAATACATAATTAGGCAGTAAAGCCTACAAAGACAGAATTTCATCATTTCATGTGCCCTGTTCATTTTCCATTGTTCTATCTACAGTCTATTCATGAAAGGTAAACCTACATTAAATATTATACTTTCAATCAGTGCAGTAAGATCATATTTATACATTAAACACTATTGAGATAGAATCTCGTAATTTTGTTGACCCTGTTCATTATCCACTGTTTTATCAACAGTCTGTTTATGCAAGTTAAACAAAACCTAAAGATTGTAATTTCAATCAGTACTCATTGATAGCTGCACCTTAAATAGAATGTCTTTAACAGTGTCTGCCTTCTACAGTCAGAATGTATTTTTCAACAAAGCCAAGGATACTTTTTGTAAATAAAATGCGCATCCTTAGCGCCATAATTAAGTATTTTTCAATTCTTTTTATGGCATGCAACTAAGCAGTATAATCCCATAATTTCAGTCAGCCTCCCATACCTAAAAAATGATTTTACTAGCTAATTACCCCCAATATAAACATGGATTATAAAAAAATGCATGATGTGTATATGGTCATATATTGCCATCTCCAGAATCTGGAGGCATCCGGCATCACGGTTCATGATATCACCAAAAACCCATATTACATATATGTAGCATCTATCTATCTATCTATCTATCTATCTATCTATCACACCTGTCTCCCTATGCATATCTCAATAGAAAAGTTGCCCATATTACATCTAAGTACCAGAGGAAAAATTGGAGCAAACACGATATATCTATAAACAGATAGATATATTTATATCTATATTGATATGGCACTTAATTGCATCTGGCACATTAAGGATAAGGTCAGGAGCATAGCATTTTTTCAGTATCTATCTATCTATCTATCTATCTATCTATCTATCTATCTATCTATCTATCTCTCTACTAGAGCGGTCGCCACTAGATAGTTACAGTTAGGTCAACTATTCCACATGAAAAGTGTTTTTGTGTTGCTAGTAACTTTAACACCACATGATGAAGCTCCATGAAACTTTCCTAAAAGGTGCTACTTTTTGAGTAGTTTGTGCATGGAAAGTTTCGGGTTTATCCGTCAAGCAGGGGCCAAGAAAAAAGGGGGATCCCAAACCGCAAAATCCTCATGCGTTTTCCATAGATTTCTTTAGACAAGGCTACAGCAAAAACTGAACGGAATTACATCAAATTTGGCTGGAAGCCAGATCTTGGTTCGCAGATTGTGCTTTTTGTGATGTGAATCTGTTCAGTAGTTTTGAGAAATTAAGGTTGACAAATAGGTGTATATCTGGGCATGTGGGCCCGTAGGAGTCTCGAGACTTTTGAGAGACTCTTGTAGAAGCGCCAATTTAAGAATAGAGCATTCTGATTGGCCCAGGGAGCTTTATTTCCCTTGGGCCATCTCACTCCTGCGGGAGTCAGACTCCTACGGGAGCGAGTGTACTGGTTGGCTGCCAGCAACAAGAGAAAAATGTTGCTAGCAGATATTTCAGGACTCGAGGACTTGGGGCCTGATTACAATGGCGGGGAGACTGCCACCGACAGGCTGTCGGTGGTGGTCTCCCCGCCATTTTCAACAACTTCACCGCCCCCCACATTTGGATGGCGGGCGGCTGTGTGGCAGTCGAAAAGACCAAACACCACGGATCCGTCGGTCCATCGGAGGCAGAGTAATGCCTACAATGGTGGCACCGCCGTAGGCATTATGATGTTCCTTTCCGTCAGCCCTTTCATGGCGGTGAACCAGCCATGAAAAGGCTGGCGGAAGGGGACATTGGGGGCACCTAGCGGGCCCTCCTTACCGCCTGGCCCACAGACACAGGACCTGGGGGGCATAGATGCCCCCTTACATATCCATGCAGTATGTGGCCGGCACCGGATGGTGCCTGCCACTTGGTGCAGGGATATGCGTGTGGTGTCTGTTTTGTATTGCTGCGGGTGCTGAACCTATAAAAAATATATATAAGGGGGCAGGGTAGGGTTACTCTGACCTACCTAGGCCCCATGGGGCAGACCCAGAGGGACCCACCTGGGGCCAACAACGAAAAGTAAAAAGGCAAAAATTGCTGCAATCCCACAGGACTCCAGAGGAATTGAGAAAAAAAAAATGCAGCCGGGCCACTCTGTTTTAATAATGGGAGGTGGGCGCATGGCCCCCCTCCCCAAGCTTTTACAGGGCCCCGGGGAAGAAAGTAATCTATATGGGGAGGGGGAATGCGCAACCCCCCTCCCTGAGCCAACCCCCATGGCCAAAAACATTGTGAATGGGGAGGGGGCTGCGCAACCCTCCTCCCCGAGCCATCAGAGGCCCCTAGGAACCCACCCCAGGGCCGAAATCATTAAATAAGTGGAGGGGGCTATGCAGTCCCCCCTCCCCGAGCCATGAGAGTCCTCTGGGAGCCCACTCCCAGGGCCAAAATTTTGCAATACAGTGAGGGGTCCACAAGGCCACTCCCTGAGCTTCTAAATGCCCAGGGAGTCCAACCCTGGGGCCGAAATCACTTAAAATGGGGGAGAGGGCCATGCAGCACCCCTCACCGAGGCACTAAAGGCTCCAGGGAGCTCACCCCTAGGGCTACTTACTTTAAGGAGGGCAGCCCCCCCGAGCCATTAATGGCCCCGGAGATACCATTTCGGCCGGCTCGCTAGCTGTTTCCCAAGGAGCCCACCCAGAAACATTGGTTTCCCTGCCCACACCGGCGCGAACAGGAAAACCTGTGTTTGCTCCCGCTTTGCGGGAGCATTTTTGTATCTCCCGCCAAGTCTGCTCCCAGCAGGCAGGCGCTTTAAAAGTGCTCCCGTCCACTGGGAGCAGACTTTTGATCTGTTTCCCTGCTCTCAGTGATGTGGGCAGAGAAAAAGATCAAAATATTGCTCCCACCTGGAGGGAGCAGCATTAGGAGCTGTTCCCTCCGTACAGGAGCAACGCCGGCTCCCTCTGCATGTGGGGAGCTGGCTGGGGCCGAGGGGGACTTGGGGCTCCCCGCGGCCCCCAACAATATATGGTGCATGCCTAGGTGGGCACCAACCTTTAAGAAATGCGGGCCCCGGGAGATGGGGGGGGGCCCAATATTTGCTCAGTGAGGGGGGCCGTGTGGCCCAATCCCCTTCATTTTTAGAAATGGCCCTGTGGTCCCCAGGGCCTAACAAGGCTCGGGGAGGGGAGCTGCGCGGTCCCCCTCCTCTTTATATAAATGAGCCCTGGGGGATGGAGTCTCCAGGGGCTAACCAGGCTCGGGGAAGGGGGGCTGCATGCCCCCTCCCCATAATGTTTAGTAATGGCCCTGGGAGATGGGGTCCCTAGGGCCTAACAAGGCCTGTGGAAGAGGGGCTGCACAGCCTTTCTCCCCTTTATTTAAATGAGTGGCCCTGGGGAATTGTATCCAGGGCCTAACAAGGGTCGGGGAGGGGGGCCGCACAGCCCTCTCGCCTTTATTTTTAGTAATGGCCCTGGGGAATCGGGTCCCCAGGGCCTAAGAAGGTTCGAGGAGGAGGACCACGTGGCCCCCCTCCACTTAAATTAAAATAAACGTTCTCGGGGTATGGTTTCCCCAGGGCCTAACAAAGCTTGGGGAGGGAGGGCTCACAGCCCCCTCCCCTTTAAAAAATGGCCTTGGGGTATGGGGTCCCCACTGCCTAATAAGGTTCGGGGAGGGGGGGCAGACCCAACCCTCCTCTTTAATTAAAAAAAAAAGGCCCTGGGAAATGGGGTCTCCAAGGCCTAATACAGCTCGGGGAGGGGGGCCACGCTGCCCCCTCCCCTTTCATGGAAAAAGGCTGAGGGGGATGGGGTCCTCAGGCCTATTAAGGCTTGGGGAAGGGGGGCACTTGGCCCCCCTCCCCTTTAAAAAACATAAGGCCCTGGGGTCCACTTGGCGTAATGGGCTTAATTAGGCTCAGGGAGGGGGGCCACGTGGCTCCCCTCCCCTTTGCTTTATGTATGGTAATAAAATATTACTTTACAATAAAAAAAAACTAGAAATTCACTGAAAAAAATCAAAGGTTAAAGTAACGTTATTGTTAGAAGTGATAGATCTGTTTTTGTTTTTTTCTAAACCTTGAAATTCACTGAAAAAAACAAAGGTTAAAAAAATATTAACGTTTTGAACTAAAAAAACACAGAAATTTCAACACTTATAGTTAGCAGAGCTAACTATAAGTTGCGCCCCTGCCTGCGATGCTCTGCTTATGACCTCACATATTACATCACTGATGACATGTTCTATGACATCACTAATAACATATACAACTGTTCAGAGAAAACCAAGTTCCTCAAGATACTCAACGTCTGCTCCAAAACTAATGACCTGCTATGGAGAGATTTATCTGTATCAAACTCCTCACAATCACCAAATCTATATCGAGAAATAAAGTTGGTATGAGTAGAAAAGTAGGTACTGTAAACAGTGTTAACTCTACGTAGAGAGTTTACTCTGTACCACACTGCTTGCAGACAGTGAAACTCTCATGAGAAATACACCACACAGTATTTAAAAGTATCTACTAAGAACAGTGTACATTCTATGCAAAACTTTTCCAAAGAGAGACAATTCACTTAAAATAACTAACCCTGGGCGTAAAACTCTGCTCTGCTCGCTGAGTTTGCGGATTTTTGGCAACTCCGCGTTCCGCGTAGAACGCGGAGTTGCCGGAAAACTCCGCAACGGAGCAGAGTTTTTTTTGTGTTTGCGCGCCCAAAATGCGTTTTCGCGCGCGCGGGAGCAACTTACCGGGTGCCTGCGATCGCCGACGAGATTTCCAGAGCCGCTCGCGATCGCCAAGAGATTTGCTAGGAGGCCACATGGTCCCTCGAGAGTTTGTGATCACGAACACATCATTAGAGGAGAACCATAGCAAACAAGAAAAACAAGATGGCCGCGCCCATGGGTGACCGCGTGGTGAAGTTCGCACAATATTTCCCCCGAGCACGCAATACGCGTCCCCGAATATGCAATACATGTTCCCGAACAGCAAAAACGCATCGCAAACGGGCAGAGCAAGCAACTGCTCACCCTCGCGGAACTCCACGTAGCACGCATAGTTTTTTTACAACTTCGCGGAATTCCGCATAGCGCCGCTAGGCGAACTCCACCCAGGCTTAAAAATAACCAAGTTCTGAAGGTGCTAAAGATCATATTACCTGCAGCCTTCATACTGTGGTGAAAACTTTACAGATAGCCCCTCTTTTGAAGCTAAACAAGCACTTGTACATGGTTTAATACCTGGTGCATAGTCTTCTATGTTATGTAGAAATTGCCATGCTATGACGATTCTGTCTAAAAACTCTAGGATGCTTACAATACTTGGCTTCTATTACTACGCAGAATCTTTGCCCTGTTGGAAACATTTTCAGAGGAACCAAAAAACTTGTGTGGTGCACACTTGGACACAAGTCGTCAACTGTCATCTGCACATAGAGCTACTCCTCAATACAAAGATTTATGAAGTGTTCAATACCTCTACAAACATATGATGTACCAGGAGCACGTGCGCTTTGTATTAGCTGGATACAGGCTGTACAAAATTAGGCAGAGAAGTAATATTGCAGTTACCCACCACTATGTAAACTATAAAACAAACTAACACATTCATTGGATTATGTCATCAGTGATGTCATAAATGATGTCATGGAATATGTCATGAGTTATGTAATATGTGAAGTCATAAGCAGTACATGGCGGGAGCACAAGTTATAGTTAGCCCTGCTAACTATAACTGGTGAATTTCTGTGGTTTATTTAGTTCAAAACATTAATGTTGTCACTGACATATTCACCTAACTATAACATCACTCTAACCTTTGTTCTTTTGTGTGAATTGCTAATGGTCTTTTTTAAAACAAAAAGATCTTTTTATCACACCTAATTATAATGTTACTCTTTTTTAACAAAAACAAGTCGTTTTATCACACCTAACTATAACCTTATTTTAACCTTTGTTTTTTTCAGTGAATTTCTAGGGATTAAAAAATATATATATTTTATTACAATATGTTAAGCCAACCTCCTGCCGAGAAGGCAGTGCAACCCTTATAACATAATGGGGTAACCCAAGAAAATGTCCACGGACCGGGGTATCAATTGGTATAGAAGACAGTTGGTCCTAGACTTATTTATCATACAGTCAAATTGTAGTGCATTTATAGTTCGAAAAACACATTAGATATGCATATGATTGGCATAAAGTCATAAGTACATGTAGAATTCACAAATATACAAATATGCGCACTCTCAAAAAACAATGGCACCCATTACTTCTGCAAAGAAGACTGTTTTATTTCTATTTTACAGGCACTTTTTGGTAAACAAAGAGAAGGCGAGAAGGCAGTGCAAGGCGGGGTGTTGGCCGCATGCCAGGACCTGCGGGCAACCCCCTGCAGGCAGACAGCTCCACGTTGTCTATGTGAATGACCATGGAAAATCAAACACTTGGCTCCTCCACCTTTTTTCTTGGACCTCGCTTGACAGATTGGAGCAAAAACTTTGCACAAAGGAGCTAAGGTGGATGAACCCTAATCTGGGTTTGCGAATACTTCCTCCCCGTAGGGCTCGTCAACCTGGATGCATGTCTCAAAACCCTAGACATTGGACCAACAAGGGTCTAAGAGCCCTCGTCTGGGGTCCACTGACTGAGAAGGGTTTGGACTCCTCAGCGTCATGTTTAGAGATTCATGAACAATGGCCAAGAGTCTTCAAACCCAATGGCCAAATTCCCTTTTTTATTTAAACAAATGTGTTGTACTACTGGGCTCCCACCCCAACATACCCCATGTTAGAAATGGGATCTCTGGTTGGCTAAGGCTTGCGCCAAAGCCAGGCAGAGACCACCACTCTAGTCAGGGCGAGGGAGTTACACGCCGAAGATAACCCCTGCTCACCCCCTTGGTAGCTTGGCACGAGCAGTCAGGCTTATCCCGGAGGCAATGTGTAAAGCATTTGCGCACGCGCACAGTAACAACATCCCAGGCACACCACAAAAGGAACTCCACACAAGGTTATATCAAAAATAGCCTTTGTATTATCATAAAACACATTAGAATAGTACTCACATAATATACATCGTGCCACCTGGCACGGGGTCATATTTACAAGGGATTATTTACATCGGACAGGGCCAACTGGACCACTGTCAGAACCAGCACAAAGCGAACTTAGTAACTGTAGCACTTATAATAAATGTAGCACACATCATAAACGTACAACCAGTAATCACTGGTAACCACTGTACTCAGCATCAGCCTGTAACATAAACCACATTATGCACAGTATCACATTAGGCGCAAAATACCTTCTGCGCCAACCTCATCAGTCTAATATCTTAGACCCTAACCTCCTAAGTATAACTCACATTAGGGGCATAACTCACAGTAGAGAATAACTCACAACCTAAACGCATTAGGGAATAATAAAATCACAAGCATAAACACATTATGCAAAACCTCATAATCATGAAAGTACATTAGAGGCATAAAACAGGGTGCGTAAATCATGGTAAATGCATCACATTTCCTAGCACCACATAACTCGCATTAGCACATAACCTCCTAGTAAAAAGACCCATAGCAGAGGCATAAATCACACTAGGGCCTGGCGCCCTACAAACCTAACAGTCCCCCTGGCCCACTGGCCATCTCAAAAAGGGGCTCAAATGCCCTATGTCCAAGAGTCAGGGCGCGCTGCCAATGCAGCAGGATGCAAGGGTGCGCAACTGCGCAAACCTAAACGTAGCAGCTGGCACTAAGTGCTGCGCAGCTGTGAATGTCAGGGGCAAAGGAGTGCATCTCACTCCTAACTCAAAAGGTATGTCCCCAAATAAAGAATAACCTAAACGGTGCAGCTGCCCACTAATTGCTGGGCAGCTGGGAATATTAAAATGAGGCTTGGGCTCTCAATGTGCACTTAGAACAAATGCGTCAACGTTGGAGCCACACGGGGCTCTAAAATAAAACATGCCCCCGCTGGAGCCACGCAGGCTCTGGAAACCACTGTGCCCCACGTTGGAGCGGCCCGCTGCCAGACGGGGCCGCTCAGAACACCCCCCAAGCACCGGCAACATGCCTCGAAAAGGCACCAACAACAAGGAGCCCCCCCACTCCGGCCTCTTCACTCACCGGCTCTGCGGGCAGGACCTCTCTGCTCCGGTCTCCTCTCGGGGGCTCCAAGGGCCAGCACTCCGCTCTTCGCCCGGCCCCTCTCATGGGACCGGGATTTCAGCATGGAGCCTGCAGGGCTCCGGACGCCTCCTCAGGCTGCGGGGGCGGGCGCGGGACTTCCTCTGCAAAACCGGAAGTCCCGCCCGCCGCCAGGCACCATGTTGCCTGACTTCCGCTTTTGCCGCGGCTCGGGCCGCAGCGGTGATTCTTCTCGGTCTCGGTGGAAATGAGGGGTAGGCTCCCTCGAGGTTTAAAATACAAAGCAGGGTGGGCTCCTGCTATCAAAATAAAAGCATAAGCGAGGTGGGCACCCGTAAATAAAGGCATAACGCGGGGTAGGCTCCCGCTTAGATCGGCATCACGGGGGAATCCCTACAATGGGGATTCCCTCACCAAGGGCTGCAGCTGCGCTGCGCAGCCGCCACGCTCTCCTCCTTCTTTGGGGGAAAGTTTAAAGGTAAAGAGCTCACAGGGCGCAAGGGCAGTACAGAAGCCCTTAGATAAAAAGAAGCAAAAGGTCCCTAAAGGGAGAACAAGCCCCAGCCAGAAAAAAAGTCCTCCAGTCATCAAGGGGCCAGGCAGGGCCCAGGGAGGCAAGCCCTCATGGCAGCCCCCTGGGCCCCAGCAGCAGCACGCCCGGCAGATTCGGAGTCCAAGAACAAGAACATTTTTCTGGGGTCACAGCCCCTTCTTTTATACACAAAATCCCTTTGTGTCACAGCACAGGGCTTGGGGATACCAGTCAGAACTGGTTTAGGGGAGCTTTGGAGCACTTTGTTTTGCTCAGCTCCTCTCTCCTTTGTCAGGTGGGGGCTAGGGACATCAGACGCACCACAGGAGGTGGAGCCAGCATTGTAGAGGGAAGGCATAGCCCTATTCAGGTCCCAGGTGCAACTCCTCCCACCCATCTACATGGAGATCTCTCCATTCAGCCCTGCGCTGACTCACCCTGCCCCTCCTGGAGCCACACACACCTCCCAGCCCCTGTCACTCACAAGCCAGACATGCAATTCACATCAGGCAGGCAGACACAAAGCACACAGAAATGCCAACTTCTAGAAGTGGCATTTCTCTACCAGTCACCATAAATCTGCGCACACCATTGCGCAGCATTTACTCTCACGAATTCAGACATACTAAACTTGACCACACTGCTCCTCTCATAACAGGAATTACCACTGACACACTCATCCTCAATGCATTCCTATAGGAGGCAGGTCAATCATGGAAAAAAAGATTAAAGTGACATTATAATTAGGTATGGTAATAAGATCTTAGCTCATGTTAAAATAACCCTAGATATTCACTGAAAAAAAACAAAGGGTAAAGTAAAATTATAGTCACATGCTGAAAACTAACATTTAGAAAACAAAAAAATTGGAATTCACAAGTTATAGTTTGCTGAGCTAACTATAACTTGGGCCCCTACCATGCACTGCTTATGACCTCACATATTACATCACTCATAACATGTTAAATGATATCATTGATGAAACCACTTATGACATCTCAAATGACATCATTGATATCATCCAGTCAATCTGACAACGTCCTATAGGGTTTGTGGGCATGAAGTAATTCAACATGGTACATCTGTGGCCAATTTTCTATCACCAATCAAGTTATAATGGAGATGTTTTGTAATAAGTAATATTCTATGTTGAAAACCTACTTTGCAACCCACATCACATAAGCTCACCCTTTACCTTGTTTAAATGGAGCATTAATTGCTCTCCAAACTTAAGTGATTTACAAATAGTGCACCATATAATTTTGAACATGCACAACCACACTTGCCTCAAGGACATATGCTATTTTTTATGATATGTACCCACGTGTTCTCACAGTAATTCTATGCTGTGTATGTCTATGGTGTTATTAGTGATGCCATTTAATATGTCCTCAGTAATGTCATCAGATATGCCATTTAACATGTTATAAGTGATGTAATATGTAAGGCCTTAGGCAGGCCATGGAGAGCACAAGACAGCTCAGTAAACTATAACTGGTGAATGTCACTGTTTGTTTGCTTTTTAAACATTTGGTTTTTTTAAATCTCATTTCAACACCTAACTATAATGATAACTATATTCAGTATACTCCTTTGCAGAAAGTGCATTAAAAAACTCCTCACACTGTGTCAATTCTATTAGCAAATAAACACTTCCACCATTCTTTTAACTGGGCTCCCTTTATGAATACGTACAAATTCAAAAATACCCATAGTAATCTGAACATACTAAGTGCATATCAATATTTCAGGCTTATTCGTCAAACAGTGCAAAAGATACAAATTATCAAATGGCTTTTCATCTGATAAGGTGTTAACCCTTTAAATCCTGCCTGTCACCCTTTTTAAACATAAATATCAAACCTACTGGACAGATTTATATCAATTCAATAAAGCGCGCTTCCTGAGTAAAGTTCTACTTTCATGCCTAGTTTGTAAATTTATTCAGCGGTTTTTGCTTTATCTTTCTGCAAAATTTCCTATAGCCGCTAAAATGGGAAACAATACACTTTTCACCCCGCCCCTTAACATATTTCCCTGCAGATGGATTCTTCATGAAACCTGGAATGCTGAAACGTAGTGGAATGAGTCAATAGATTGCCAAGTTTCAGGCAAATCCGTCCAAGGTATAAGAATTTTTTTTTAAAAAGCTTTTTCAATGGAAAGCGTGACTGAACTAGAACTACACAGTGGTGGCCACTGCAAAGTGAGTGAAGGTCTAACTGGAAGACGTTGCTGTAGAAAGATAAAAGTATTGTCTTCTAAAATGCGCTGTTTCATGGAGAGCACACTCTTGTATGAACTATCTGCACAATGTGGCCATATTAAATTACCATTTTCCTTATTTCCTGTCACAATGTGAAACCTAAACTCAAAGCTCATAGCATGTGCTCTGCAAAACACCTCAGCAAGTCTGGACTTTGAATGCTAACTATAGAATCAATAAAACTGTTCGGGAACATCACAGGGAACAAGCTGCACCTAACAGAGTAATTTAATAAAATATCAGTAGATGCAGGATTTATAGAATACTGACTTTAATGTACCACAAGTTACATAGAAACATAAATACTTGCTTGGTTCTCATGAAAATAAATACAGTAGAACACATTGTTGAACCCTTCGTGCATTTTATTTGCACTTTTGGCATTCAAAGGCACATACTGTTCAAAACGCCCTGTGGCCTAATCTTTAATAGTGTGCCGGTGCAAGTGGTGGCTCAATTAGCTATGTGTTCTGCAGCATGCTTTTAGAATCACAGGAGTGCGACTGCTCTTTCATCTCCACTCCTAACACATAAATATGACTTGGGCGCTTGGTGCATTATCACATACTTTTTGAAGAGGTGGAGTTCTTTAGTGCAGAAGAAGGCCTACACAAAACACACTTATTCTCTAAATGTATAGATTAAAAGTACAACACCCAAGGACAGGCAGATGCCACCAGGGAAATGGCCATGAAAGAAGTTGTAAGAAATTGGAAGTATTAATTGAGGGAGGGGATTACCCACCTCAAATATTAATCCCAATCCTTGTTAGGGTGAACCACTAATGTCACTAAATAAATCTGAGCTCAACCCCCCCTACCCCTGATAGCTATGCACAGAACAGACACGCTTAACTTAGAGGCATGTGTGATGTCTTAATGCAGTACTAAAACAGTAATAAAGTCTAAGTGCCAAACATTAAAAATCCCAAAACAAATTGGAAAAATAGAGTAGAATTTAGCAAATACAATGACATCAAAATGACAAAACTCCAATATGGGAAACCAGAGATATGAATTTTTACATTTTTAAGTTGAAATTGCACCAAGAAGCACAGAGTGGCAATGATAGTCAATGGTTTTGGTAGAAAAAGACCCAGGTGCAATTTGACGGTGACTGCGATTGAGTATGGGTCGGATACACTAACCAGGTTCGTCCTGGTCAAAGATTTTACCTTCTGATTTCAATCCTTTAAGTTCCACCACAGGAGTCGATCAATCAAACCAATCAATTAGACATTTATAAAGCATGGCAAATCACCCGTGAGGGTCTCAAAGTGCTGGAGTTGCTAGCTGCTGCGTCAGGATCTGTTTATTCGAACAGCCAGGACTTGAGTCCTTTCCTGAATTACTCGAGCGATGAGGCGGTCCGGAGCCGTAGGGGAAGGTTGTTCCAAGCTTTTGCCACCAGGTGTGAGAAAGAGCGTTCTCTGCTGGTGGCTCGGTGGATTAGGGCGGTGTCTGCTAGGTAGAGGGGGGCGGATCGTAGGTGTTTGGTTGGTTGGTGGAAGGTCATGTGTTTGTTGATGTATGCTGGTCCTTTGTCATGCAGGGCCCTGTATGCATGGGTCAGCATCTTGAACTGGCATCTCTTCTGGATCAAAAGCCAGTGTAGCATCCTGAGGTGGGGTGTTATGTGGGTCCGTCTGGGGAGGTCGAGGATGAGTCTTGCCGCTGAGTTTTGTATTGTCTGTAGTCTCTTCAGGAGGCATGCGGTAATTCCTACGTAGAGTGTGCACCCATAGTCCAGTCTGCTTGTGACGAGGTCTTGCGTGACGGTCATTTTGGTGTTGACTGGGAGCCACATGAAAATCTTGCGGAGCATATGTAGGTTGTGGAAGCAGGCGAATGAGACTGCATTTACCGGTTTCTTCATAGATAGCTTGCTGTCCAAGATGATGGTGAGGTTGCAGCCGTGGTCTGTCGGGGCAGGGGGTATGCCGAGTTCCACAGGCCACCATGCGTCGTTCCATGGCAAGGTGTTGTCCCCAAAGATGAGGACTTCCATCTTGGCCATGTTGAGCTTGAGACAGTTGTCCTTCATCCAGTTGGCGACGTTCATCATACATCTGCAGAAGTTGGCTCTGGTGGTGGAGGGGTCTTCTGACAGCGAGAGGATCAGCTGGGTGTCGTTGGTGTAGGAGATGATGTTGAGTTCGTGTGATCTGACGGTGTTGGCCAGCGGGGTCATGTAAGTGTTGAAGAGGGTGGGGCTGAGGGATGATCCTTGAGGGATGCCGCAGATGATATTCTTCGGTTCTGAGGTGAACAGTGGGAGATGGATTCTCTGGGTTCTTCCGGTGAGGCATGAGGGCGTTAACCTGGATTCCGATTTGGTGGAGTCTGTTGATCAGGATGTGGTGGAAGACGTGTCAAAATCAGCTGACAGGTCCAGGAGTATGAGGGCTGTCATTTCGCTGTGGTCCATGAATGCCCTGATGTCATCAGTGGCTACTATCAGGGCTGTTTCGGTGCTGTGGTTGGCTCAAAATCTGGATTACGAGGGGTCCAGGAGGGTATTGTGTTTCAGGTGTTCAGTTTGTTGCTGGTTGATTGCCTTCTTGAGAACCTTTGCTGGAAAGGGGACAGGGAGATGGGCAGGTAGTTCTTCGGTTCTGCTGGGTCCACAGATGGATTCTTTAGGAGGGGCCTCATTTCAGCGTGTTTCCAGTCCTATGGGAAGAAGGCCGAGGTGATGGAGGTGTTCAGGACTTTCTTGAGCTTGTTGTCAATTGTCTTCTCCTGAGGTTGAAGACGTGGTGGGGGCAAGGGTCCATGAGTGCTCACAAGTGCACGGAACTCATGATTGAGATTGTGGCTTGAGTTGTGAGAGGGTCCTAGTGGTTGAGCAGGTGTTCAGGGTTTGTGTTCATGGGTGTGAGCAGGCTGATGCTGTCGGCGGTGGGGGGTTGGGGTTTGAAGTGTTCATAGATGACTGATATCGTGTTGTGGAAGAAGTCCTCCTGGCTGTCACACAGTTCTTGGGAGGGGGAGATGTCGTTCTCGGTGGCTGCGGGTTTGGAGAACTCCTTCACAATGGCAAAGAGCTCCTTGCTGCGGTTTGTGTTGACTTCAATGTGGCCTGCTAGGGCGCTCTTCTTTGTTTCTTTCAGGAGGAGGTGCTACTAGTTGAGTGCTGTCTTGAAGGTGGTATTGTCTCCCATCTCTTTGCTTGTGCACCACTTCCTTTCCATTTGCTGCCAGTTGCATTTGGTGGGTTTTAACTCTGCGGTGAACGAGGTTGCTCTTGTTATGTTATGTTATGTTATATGTTTTATAGAGCGCACAGCTGCCCCAGCTAAGGTGCGTCCCAGCGCTGACTGTAGGGGATATTGAGAGGGCACTGCTAGAAGAAAACTAGACCTATACAGTAGGGAAAAGATGAGTTTTAATGGCTTTACGAAATGCAGTATGGTTGTTGATGCTACAGATGCGAACCGGAAGAGAGTTCCAAAGTTTCGCAGCGAGGACGCGAAAAGAGTGTCCTCCCGCACCCACTTTCCTCACCCGGGGGACAACCGCCAAATGCTGGCCCATGGATCGTAGTTGACGGGTGGGAATGTAGGGTGAGAGCAGATTCGCTAGAATATCTGGAGAGTAGAGATTCATAATTTTGTGAGCGAT
Source organism: Calotriton arnoldi (assembly GCA_963921515.1). Classification (NCBI taxonomy): domain Eukaryota; kingdom Metazoa; phylum Chordata; class Amphibia; order Caudata; family Salamandridae; genus Calotriton; species Calotriton arnoldi. The sequence continues at coordinate 1,068,809 of CAWUFW010002863.1, forward strand.
GCAGAGAGACTTAAACTCAAAGCATTTCGCTACCGGCAGCCAATGTAGTCTGCGGATGGCGTTGGTCGTGGGACAGGCTCTTAGAAGACCGAGTAGGGTTCTGGCAGCCGCATTTTGAGCCCTTTGCAAACGTAGGATCTCAGCCTTATTTGCCCCTATGTAAAGTGAATTGGCGTAATCCAGCCTCGATAGAGTGGAGGCCTGGATGATGACTTGGCGGACTGTGGGATCAAAGAAGTCCAACAGCGGTTTGAGCCCATGCAGAATTCCGAAACAGGTACCAGCTACTTTTTTAGTTTGGACCTGAAAGTTAAGGGCAGAGTCAACCCATACTCCCAAGTTTTTGACCGCCACTTTAGGGGCGGGTGCACAGCCCAGAGTCAAAGGCCACCAGCGCTCACTCCACAACTCAGTGTCTCTCCCCACTAGCAGAATCTCTGATTTGCTTGCATTTAACTGGAGGCAGTTGGCAGTCATCCACTCTGCAATGGCAGTTAGATCACTCCTGAACTTGAGCGCATCCTGCGTGGAGTCGTCAGATAGTGCCACCACTAGCTGGGTATCGTAGCATATGATACCACAGTTAGTCCTCTACTCCTAGCTACCGCCGCTAGTGGTTAAACATATAGGTTGAATAAAGTTGGGCACAGCGCTGAGCCCTGTGGAACCCCTTGTTTGATAGCGTATGCACGGGAGCTGTAAGGGGGGACCGACACCTGGAAGGTTCTCTCAGATAGAAAAGAGCTGAACCAGCCCAGGACCGGACCCTCAATACCAGCCTCCTCCAGACGCTGCAACAGAATCTGATGGGATACTGTGTCAAACGCGGCGCTAAGATCCAATAATATCAGCGCCGACGTTCGCCCGGTGTCTAATGCAGCCCTCAGATGCTCAGTTACCGCTAGGAGGGCAGTCTCTGTACTATGACCAGGGCGAAAACCATTCTGAGAAGGGTCAAGCAGGTTGTTATTTTCTAGGAATCTAGTCAGAATGGAGTTGATGTAGGCCTCGGCGATCTTGGTCACCCACGGCAGGAGAGAGATAGGGCGAACACTCTCCGGTTTAGAAGCATTCAATGTGGGTTTCTTTAATAGGGGGACCACCACGGCCCGTTTCCAGGCCCTGGGGACTACCGCCATGGACATGGACATATTGATCAGCTGACAAAAAGGTGAGAGGAGCTGAGGCAATGATTTAAGGAATTGCTCTGGTTTAAGAGGATCTGCAGGGGAGCCTGATTTGACTTTTCTGCAGATCGTAAGCATCTCATCTTGAGAAATCGATGGAAAGACAGAGTGTGGGGGTGGCATAAGACCTATGAGCAGGGCCTGATCTGATCGCGGTGTGGGAGAAGGTCCTGTAGATGTTCTCAACCTTCTTAATGAAGAAAGCGGCAAGATCCTCACATTGCTGGTCAGAGGAAATCAGAGGGGCTTTAGGTTGCCCTGCAGATTTAAGATCTTTAAGTATCGAAAAAATGCATTTAGCAGGGTTACTGCTATTTCTAATTTCGTCAGCAAAGTAGGCCGCCCTTTCCTTCTGGATGGCCCTATGGTAGTTTTTGGTGGCTGCCTGATAATGCCCTTCAGAACAGGGTCGTAATCCCGTCTCCATGCCCGTTCCAGTCTTTTGCATGCTTTCCGAATCGTGGCCAGCTTACTGTTATACCATGGGCTGGATTGGCTGTTATGACTCTGCGACCACTTGACAGGGATTAGTGTGTCAAGAGAACGCCAAATCCAATCAGATAAGGCTTTTTCAGCCGCATCAGGGTCATCCGGCATACTAGGTGTATGCATTAGGAGAACATGAAACTGTTCGATGTCAAGTTTATGCCAGGGCCACCCTCGGGGGGGGGGCTCTACCCCCAGAAGTGTCATGGGTACAAGGTTGTGGTCAGACCAGCTCATCAGGATAGATGGGTTGACTGTGAGGGTGGATAAATTAGAGAAAACATGGTCTAGCAGGTGACCAGCAGAGTGAGTGCAGCCTAGGACAAGTTGTGTCAGCTGAAGGGCGGCAAGGTCTGCTAGAAAGTTGCCTCGTGTTTGTTATCCAAGTGCAGGTTCAGGTCGCCAATAATGCTGAAATTGGCAGATCTAATTGCCAGTGTGCCTGCTGCATCAATCAGTGCATCCTTGAACTCTTTAGAGGGGCCAGGCGGGCGGTAGACCAGAAGCCCAGACATTGTAAAGGTGGCATTGAAGGTGATCTTAAAGCGCGCACACTCACAGCCCACCAGGACCTCATTCGTAAGGGTGCAGGTGTAGCTGGATTTAAAGATAACTGCAATGCCGCCACCTCTTGTCTCTCTATTAAGAGTCTTCTGGTAGGTCCTTTAGATTTGGCTGGCTTGGTGGGGACAATAGTGTTGGCGCATTCTGTGATCCACTGGGAGAAATGATTTGCAGCTTGTTCTGGGTTGGTTGTTGTGTCTGGGGGGTGGAAGTTGAGAATGTTGTTCCACTGATCTTCTGATATCTTTTCCAGTCTCTGCGTGTGGCGCTGGGGGGCACGGTGCCTGTGTTGGTAGGTCCTGAGATGGTGAAGCGGACGCTGTAGTGGTTAGTCCAGGTGAGCTGTGTGACGTGGTTGCCCTTGACTCTGTCACGGGACGTGAAAATGGGGTTCAGCGTGTGTCCTGCGATGTGGGCAGGGTGGGCGACAAGTTATTTGAGGCTGATGTTGCTCATACTTTTCAGGAAGTTGGTTGTGTTGGTGTCGCTGGGGTTGTTGGGGTAAAAGTTAAGATCCCCTAGGAAGATGTAGTGCTCGCAGTTGATGGCGATCGAGGTAATGAGATTAGGGATGGGGTTGCAGAAGCTGGGGCGTGGTCCTTGTGGTCTGTAGGCGAGACAGCCTCTGATGGTGCTTTTTCCATCTGTGTGGAGTTGGAAGTTGAGATGTTCCATAATCGGGGTCGAGTCGTCTGGGGAGATTGTGCAACAGATGGTGACCTTGCAGATGATGGCAATCCCACCTACATGTTTGTTGGTTTGGTCCCAGTGTGTTATCTTGCAGCCTTCGGGGGTAGTGATGGCGATGTCTGGCAAGGATGTGGGGTTCAGCCAAGTCTCTGTGAGGAAGATGACGTCCGGGTGAGGGATGAGAATGGGAGGGAGAAGAGTGTAAAAAACTGCGGTAGGCGAGCAGGCAGAGAAAGAGAAAGCAGAAGGAAAAACAACAAAAAGGAAATCACAGCAGCAAGGCAAAACAACAGTGGAAAGAAACAGCACTACTATAAAGTATATCAACAAAATCAAGAGTGCACAACACATGGCTGGAACAAAGTTGCAGCAGCGACAGGGAGCTGGCACGGGGACCTACTACTGGAGCCATGCTGTGGCCTCCATAAGTAGGTCTTAGGCAGTGGGAAGGGCTCTGCTCGCGGCGGGAAGCAGGATGGAAAAGCATGTAAAAAATGGCAGGAAGGCGAGCGAGCGGTGCAGCAGTGAAAAACAAAGCAGAAGGAAAAACAACAGAAAGGCAGGCACAGCAGCAAAGTAAAACAACTGTGGAAAGAAACAACACTACTACAAAGTAAATCAACAATGCACAACACAAGGCTGGAATGAAGTCGCAGCAGTGACGGGGAGCTGGCACAGGGACCTGAAGGAGTACACTTCTAAACGCCCCCCAGGACTTCAGGGGGAGGACTCTTAGAGACTAACAAGGTGTCAGGCAGAGGCCAACAGAAGGGCCCAGTCCAGGTCCAATTGCCACTGGACAGCTGGGCAGATGCAGGAAAAGGACTCTTGCAGTTTGTTGTGTCCCTGTAGGTTTAACACAAGGTCACTCATATGACCCCAGGAGTTCACTTCTTTGTCCTGTGTACAAGAGGGAGAGCAGGTCCAGTCTTCTAGGCTCTTCTCAGGTCTCAGACAGCAGGTTCAGTCCTCTTCTGATCTTCCACAGGTCCAGGAGTGTTCTTCAGTGGGTGCCTGGAAATGCCACATTTATACATGGCACAAGCTAGTGGGTGGGAATGATACTTGACGATGCACTAACCAATAGGGTAAAGGTTCCCAGGGTTTACCGGCCTTGGGTACATTTGTTACCATATACTAGGGACTTATAGGCAAATTAAATAAACCGATCAGGTGTATACCAATTTCATCATGATGAAAGGAGGAGCACAAGCACTTTACCTCTGGTTAGCAGAGGTAAAGTGCACAGAGTTCTGAGATTCATCTTCAACCTTTCTTTTACTCTAGAAGCAAAAATTATAAGAAAATATCTAGATGCAACCGTAAAAGCATTGCATATCAGAGGAGTGGACTAGTCCTTCTTATTCAGTGTAAGGAAGTCATTGGAACATTCTTCAATTGTTGAAATAAAAGTAGCATCCTTTAGGAATAAAGTATTAAATCTCTATTTTTCTGACCTCTTTTAATAGGTGTCAGAACAAGAATACAGATATTGGCACATGATCTGAAATCAAAATAGACTTATTTTTAAATTAATTGAAATTTGACACATTTTTACCAACAAACATTTAGTTAAATTGTGAAGGGGAACAATGTACTGGAGAAAAAAAGTAAATTCTTAAATATTCACGACTATTCAACATCCAGGTATTTATTAGAGCCCCATGAGAAATATTCTTTTGAAATATTTTGCATGCTATTTGAGATATATCTAACACTCGAATTCCTAGCCAAAAATTGGAAATCACCCAAGAAGGGTATCTGAATACAGAGCAACTCTGTCTTCGAGAAAAGCAACGTCTTCTGAATTTCCCTGAATTCAGGGGTGAAGTAAATGTTTTGCCCTACTTCCATGCCACTGTGTTGATGTTTGTCTGTAGGTTCGCTGAGGTTTCAGTGGGGCAGTTAGCCACAAGTGGCCAATTTCAGTTTTTTAGATTCTACGTGAATCTAACCAGACTTTCCTTCATCCAAATTTTTACTCATTTTTTATTTTGTCTTTCTGGTGCATTACTGATTATGATCACAATAATAGTGAAATGTTTCAGTGGATTTCATGCTGTCTCAACAGTTATATATGCAGAGCCAGCTCAAATTTAGCGTCCTGCTGCTCATTAAATTATTCTTTTTTTGAAATATTTTCGGTGATCTGATGGCCACCCAGATGATTATTTTTTTGTTGGAGGCTGCGGGGGAGCCTCAGGCCCCCGCCGGCTCCTCTGCTAGCACCCGTTGTGGGTGCTGGCAAGAGCCAACAATTTTTTCTTTAATTGTTAATAAAATTGGGCATGGGAGGATATAGCCCCCTCCCCAGAGCCTTTACAGGCCCTGAGGACACCATCGCCGGGCCGTATTTATTTATTATTATGGGGAGAGGGGTGCGCAGCCCCCCTTCAAAAGACTTTACAGGCCCCGGACCCCATTCCCCAGGGACGTCTTTTTTTTAAGAGGAGGGTGGGCGCATGGCCCCCTCTCCCAAGGCCAATACTGGCCCTCGGGATCTAACTCCCATGGCCTTAGGTGAGTGCCCCGGTGCCAAACCAGGGCACCCACAAAAACAGAAAGTTGGGAGCCGCAGAAGTTGCCCTAGGGCCCTCGCCAGCACCTCCCATGCACCGATCCTAAGGACAGCGGGAGCTAGGTACCGTAAGTCCAAGAAGGGTTCAGACCTGGAAAGATCTAAATGTAATACTACATCTGTGACTTTTGAGTTGTACTTAGAAAACCCTACTTTCCAGCAACATATTCCCATTTGTTTCCATACTAAACACAACTTTTAAAAAAGTTACTGGGCTTGTGGATCATATTTTGGGATTTGCGGTAATCTCAACGGATGTCATGTCTGGGTTTGTGGCTCATGATTGATGATTACTCAAGAGCCATGAACCCCAAAAACGTATTGTGGTCCTTTAGCATGAAGTATATTGCTTAACATCAAAAAGAAACAAGAGAGGTCTGATTGAATAAAATGTTTTACACAAGCTATTGAACTTTTACCCTTTCTATGGGTCCCGTAACATTTTTGCCTTCTGCTGCTTAACCTGTTTTTGGTTAGCCATAGGACTCTGTGCACTTTACCCAGACTAACAATTCTAAAGTGCTTGTGATTGGCACCTTTAATTTACTTATAAGTCCCTAGTATGTGGTACTACAGGTACCCAGGGCCTATAAATTAAATGTTACCTGTGGGATACAGCACTTGTTGTGTCACCCACTAACATAGCACTGTGCAACATGTCTCTGGCCTGTCATTGCAGCCTAAGTGCGCAGTCTAAAGCTGCCATTTTGACTTAGCAAAATAGACCCTTTGCCAGGCCTAAACCTTCCATTTTAATAATGATAAGTTACCCCTAAGGTAGTCCTGAAAAATCTCATAAAGCAGGGTGTATGGTATTTACAAACCAGGACAAGAATATTTAATGTTTTACATGTCCTGGCAGTAAAAAATGTCCAAAGTCGTTTTTTCACTGTGGCAATGCTGACCTCCCTTAGAATAACTCTGGTTTACCCTATTACGTTTAATAGAGACTAAATCCAGTTTACGAGCAGCTAGAGAAGTTTTTCAAAAACTAATTTTAATAGTAATTTAAAGCTCAAGTTAATGGTAAAGTCGGTTTTCATATTACTATTTTGGAAATTGCATTTTTAGAAAGTTGTTTATTAATGTCCTAAACCTGAAAGGCTTTACTGCCAATGTCCAGTGTCACTGCACTCTTAATGGCTCCACTGGAGTGTTTGTGTATTGCTTCCAGACAGTGGACAAAGGGTCTTGGGATGGTGCTTCCCATCTTTTGGCAGGATGGCCTGGTGGCTGTGCCTATAATGTTATTAACTTCAAAGGAGGCATCCTGTTACAGGCAGATGCAGTTAACACCTAGGTCTGCGCCCTTTTTTGTGAAAGCTAGCCAGTCAGGCTCCAATTACAGTGGGGTGCTTTTTGACATTACAGTGACAGGTTTGCTGGACATGTACATATAACACTTTGGGCGAAATTCAAAGAGGCGAGGACAGGATATCAAAATAGCTCTTCTATAGTCACTGTCTGGCTGCTGGAAGGCCATCTTTTGTTCTACTAGACTCCTGTCTCTGAGGTTGTTGGGGATACAAGGACTGTCTCAAACTGGATGTTGGTGTTAGATGTGGAAGGACAGTAAGATTACCATAGTACTCTGCCCACAACCACTCCTAGCCCTCAGAGCCAAAGTTCAGTGTGGCCGAAGACTTCCACCATCATAAAAATGCCCAAAGTGGATAGGGGTAGCCCTGGGAAATTTTCCCCAATTGGTTAGGGCATATCAAGGGGTCATTTCCACACATTGGCTCATGCCAGACATAAATGTGGCACCTCTGGGCACCCACTTCAGAACACTCTCTGGACCTGAGAAGAGCAGAATGGCTGCTCTGCCGTCTGTAACCTGAGAAGAGCCCTGAAGACTGGGCCTATTCTCCATCTTTTATCAAGGACGAGGATTTGGACCCAAAGAGATATAAGGCTGAACTCCTGTTATAGCTACAGGGACAAATAAAGCTGCAAGAGGCCCTCTCCTGCAACCGCTCAGCTGATCAGTGGCAACTGGACATGTACTAAACCTTGCAGTGGCCTCTTCCTGGCACTCTGTGGGTCTTTAAGTGCCTTCCCTGAGGTCTTGGGGGGGGCTTTAAAAGTGTAATCCTGTAGTGGATTGGGACTTAAAGGACTAAAGCCAGAAGGTAAAATCTTTGACCAGGACAAACCTGAGGTCATCATTAAATTGTGTCTTGGTCCTATTCTACCATGACCATTGACTAGCATAGGCACTTTGTGTTTCTTGGTGCTATTTTTATTTAAACCTTTAGAAATTCATAACTCTGGTTCCTCTTATTGAATTGTTGTCATTTTGGTGTCATTTAGTTTATTGAATTTTACTATATTGTTCTAATTTGTTTTATGAATATTATTGTTTTACATTTCAACTTTATTAGTTTTAGTACTGCATATAATACTGTACACATTGCCTGTAAATTAAGCCTGACTGCTTGTGCCAATCTCCTAGAGGATTAAGCACAGGTTTGTGACTTTTATGATTCACCCTGACAAGGGTTGTGATTATTATATGAGGTGGAGTCTCCCTCTCCCCTCAACGAATACTCCAATTTCTTGCATAAGGACACTCCCCTTGGAAAGTAAACCCACCTTTCACATGGGTACCATTTTCTGCTTCACTCTGTACAGAGCAGAACATTGAAAAAAAGCCACATAAATATGTTGAAGCAACTTAGCAGCAGAAGTGAAGAGGAAGCCAGCTGCTACAGTCTACCACAACCTTCTGCACGTGAAGAACAAGAGGAGGTTGTGGAGATTCCAACCTCTTCAATAAAAGCAGAACATGTGGCCAATGAGTCACTTGCTTGGAATTGTTTTCAGTCTTCTAGGAGGGAGAAAAGAAATGCATGAAAGGTTACTTGCACACTTTGCGACCAGGTGCTCCAGAGAGGACATATCAGCAGATATTTATTCGGGACTAGTGGCATGATTAAACATCTACTTAATATTTAATTGAATGGGTGATTTCAGGCAGAATTCAGCAACAAACAATGGAACAGAAGGAAGATGAAAGCATTCATTTATGCAAAAGCTTTTCAAGTAGAAGAGGAATGGCGGCATCGATGACTGCCGATGTTTTCCATATACTGTCAAAAATATTTAAGAACTGTAATGATCTTACCTGAGTGTCGCCAAGAATGATCTGCGTGTCATCGTGTTCTTGATTCTAGAGAGTTGGTTCTCTTGAGTGTACACTTGATTCCTTGTTGTCAGTTGCTGTCAGATCCATGTGGGTAGTACTTTTGTAGCTGCTTACTTCTACTTGTTGAATAAACCACCCTTCATCAACCTCCACCAGCGTACCTTCCTCATTACACTGGCGACGATCTTGAAACGGACCCCTGCCAGCCTACAGACGTCCTAACACATCAAGCAACTCTCTGGCGGACGATCTTCACTGAGAGAGTTTCCGATCTTCATTTCTACACACAGGTACTGTGCGACGCTTTCCTGCCGCTTCTTCAAACATCCCTGCGCTTCAGCTCCTTAAAATAGACTTTACGGACTAATAACATTTAATAAATTAAAGTGCACGCTCGCGCCTCTTCTTCCTCGCGCCCAACATTCTAAGACCAAGCTGCCTGTGACGCCTCTTCTCTGCCTCGCGTCATCGCCTAGCAACTAAGTGCGCCTTGCCCTCCACGGCAAGAGAGACAACCCCGTCACTTAGCAACTAAGACGCCCTTGTGACGGAGCGAGCGCTGTTGCTTACAGCTCTGTTACCAAGCAACCTCTTCTCCTACGTGCCTGGCGGAAACTTTCTCCTCCTGTCAATCGTCAACGTTTGAATACAACTCGATATTTATACCTCCGCCTCTCGTCCACGGAATCAACAATTTAACTGTGCCAAGCAAAACTGCTCCTACATTTCACCTGCCAAGCTTTGCTTCGCTGACAGGCACAGCTTTAAAAATCCTTCGTTGTCAAGCGCAGCTTTGACTTCAAACCCTGCCTATCATTATTTTTTTCACGCTGATAGGCACAGCTGTTTTATTTAAGCCTATCCACGTTAACTACGTTAACTACGCGCTGATGGGCACAGCTCCACTTTAATGGCAACAGCATCCTACTGCTACCTCAGCTTCTCTTCTGCTTCTTCCACTGAGAGCCCAACTAGCCCAGCTGGACTTCAAGTACCCTGTTACAATTATGCAAAACGTCACACCACCACCCTTTTTCCTTTCTAATCCTGGTGAACCTACAATACGATGGTCAAAATGGAAGAAAGTCTTCATTAACTACGCCAGGGTGTGCGGTGTGTCTCTCAGTGCCGAGAGAAAATCAGCTTTGTTGTTACACTGCTTAGGCACTGAGGGACAAGAAGTCTTCGAACATCTACCGGATCTTGATGATTCTGAATCCGACAGTCTCAATGAGTTCGAAATTTGCTTGAAGAAATTGGACAAGCATTTCTTACCCAAAGTGAGCACAGTCCTAGAGCGCTACCACTTTGGAAAAAGGACACAACAACCTAAGGAGACTGTAGAGATGTTCGTGTCTCAACTACGTAAACTCGCCTCCACTTGCAAGTTTGAAGGTGCACTAGAAGAACGTGTACGTGATCAATTCATGCTTGGTTGTGCCATAGAAAAAGTAAATGACGAATTGTGGCAGAAGGACGACCCTAAGCTTGATGAAGTCATCACAATCGCAAAACGAATTGAACACTCCTTAGCCTGTGTTGAAGTCATAAAAAAAGAAAATGGCTCCACAACTACTTCAAATGAAAAAGTTCAAGCTGTCTCGCATGCCAAATCCTCAAAAGGCGTGGAACCTCATACTATGAAACTCGTTTCCAAACGTTTCGAGCCGCAATTGTCATGGCAAAGAAAACCTTTTCCCGGAAGGTGCTACCGTTGTGACAAAATTGGCCATCTAGCTGATGACAAGTCTTGTCCTGCCATAAACGCAAAATGTCTCAATTGCGGGAAGGTTGGACACTTAGCCAAAGCTTGCAGACTTCAAAAGAATAAGAAAAACAAACGAGTTAAAGAGGTTTGGATACAAGATGAATCCGAATCTAGTTCTGATGATCTACACTGTGGTGAGATTTTTACACAAGTTACCCAAGTTAAGTGCTCAAGTCCTGTCGACAGTGTCCTAATAAATGCTCACCCTGTTAAAATGCTCTTCGACTCAGGGTCCAAAATCACTCTAGTCCCCAAATCTTTTTACGACGTCTTCCTTATAGGGAAAGTGAAAGTATTCAAACCTGATATCAGACCCCTTGCTTATGGAGGACAACCCATTAAGTTGTTTGGTTACTTCGAAGGTCACATTGAGTTCAAGAACAGACTTACAGCAGGGAAGATATACATCTCCTCCAAAGGAGATAGTATAGTGAGTTGGATTCATCAGGCTGATCTCAGAGTCATGTTAATTCCTGGTGGCAATCCTTGTATAGTCTTGAGAGAAGAACCTATTGACCCTCTCAAAGAGGTACCTTCGTCCTCACATGCTTCTTCCTGTACACACGAGCTCACTGAAGTCGTTCAAGTGGACAGTCTACGCACAGAATTTAAGGAAGTCTTTTGTGAACGCTTGGGCTGTTTATCCGACTACACCCACAAGATCATCTTGAAACCCGACGCCATCCCTGTAACTTGCAAGGTGCGTAATGTACCTTTGGCTCTGAGAGATTCCATGGAGAATGAATTAAAAAATGTACTCAAGGAAGGCATCATTGTCAAAACTGAGGCAAGTGATTGGTTAGCCCCTGTGGTTCTTGCCCGAAAGGCCTCAGGTGAGGTGAGGCTTTGCGTAGACTTACGCTCTCTCAATCGTGCTGTCATAGCTGACAGATACCCTCTCCCCAACATCGCAGAGATGCTGACGCAATTGGCTGGGGCTGCAGTCTTCTCTACACTTGACTTCAGGGCCGCGTACCATCAAATTAAGATCGACCCTGAGTCACATAATCTCACAGCCTTCATAACGCCGTTCGGCACATATAAATTTACTAGGCTTCCATTTGGATTCAATTCAGCAGCATCAGTATTCCAGAGGGCCATGGAAGATGTCAGGCAGGGACTGCCTGGCGTTAAAATTTATCAGGATGATGTCCTAGTTCATGGCCCATCTCAAAGTACTCATGATGAGAGACTCAAGGCAGTACTGGGTCGTTTCAAATCACGTGGTTTGACACTACGTGAGAATAAGTGCAAATTCAATATTGATGAGATTGACTACTTAGGTCACAAGCTGTCTAAGAAGGGAGTCAAGCCCAAGGACAAGTTAGTGAAAGCTATTGATCTTCCTGTACCCCAAACCAGAGACGAGCTAGTCACCTTCCTAGGGATGGCAGAATATTACAACAAATTTGTTCCCCAATTTGCTTATCGTACCTACTGTGAGAAGTTGGCCTGGTATATGCTGTCCACTAATTATAGTGGGCACCTTGCACCAGTCCAAACAACCCCTTATTGGAGATAGGTTAAAGACAACCTTTATTGAAAGCTATCCTAGTGGTAGCTATGGAGAGCAGCCTTCAGGCTAAGTCTTGAAGGAATGTAAAGCAGCTTGTTTTACCAGTCTATAATCTCTTGAGTGACCAAATGAAAGAGGACCACACCAGGTATATATATATAAAATATATGTATTTAGTCTTAAACACACCCCTCGAGTCTCTTTATGAGGCTAGAGTTCGAAGTACATAAGTTACAAGTCAGTTATCAACAGTAATAGCACAAATACACGTTTGAGCCCTAGGGGCGTACCAAACCATATACCAATAAAGTGGTATAAGAACCACGACTGAGCTAGACACAAGGCCTAGAGCCTGTAGAAATGCTTGGACCACAAGGAACCACCCAAGGTAGTGACACAGGGGACCCCTGGGGGACGCGTGCAGTGTGAGAACACAGCCGCGAGCCGCCGTTGACTTCTATGGGGAATGTCGCGGTTGGAGTTTTAAAGAAAAAGGACACTTAGAGGACTTGGAGCAAACCCTTTTAGAACTAGGTGGTTCTAGAGTCTATACCCACAGGAGCACCGGAGTACTCGAGTTACCTCACCCAGAGGAGCCGGGTGCATAGGTGCCTTTCGGGGTCGGGTTTCGTCGTCGTTTTCAATGGCGATCTGCTGCAAAGTGCTGCTGGCGACCAAGTCGAAAGTGTTCGGGTGGATCCAAGGATGGATCGAAGATCTGAAGAACCTGAAAGCAGAGGGGACAGAGTCTGGGTCACTAGCCAGTGACCAGGAAGGCGATAAGCAGATGCCCACCGATGGCGGGTGCTTCAGGTAGGTTGACGGTCGTCTTGACTCTTCAGCCACGAGGTCCAGGAGGCGTCGACGACAACCAGGAGCTGGATTCGAGCTGTCCCACGACGTCTGTCGATTGCTGCGGTGTCGGCGACCGGATTGGACCCAACAAGCCTTGGCAACGGCAAGTCTCGTAGAAACAAAGAAAGGACGATGTTGCAGACCAGCAAGGTCTGTGGGACTCACCCAGCGAGGGTAAGTCAGGGCACCTCTGGAGCAACCAGGAAAGCCCAAACAGAAGAAGAGTTGCCTTCGGGAGGGCCCACTAGCCAAAGGACTAGCGACCGCGAAGGAGCCTCGAGTGGACGCACTTGGAGCTGGCTTGCAGGACACTCGTGGAGTGGAGGCCAGTGATCTTCGGTGCAGTCGGTGCTGGAGGCGGGGGCTACTTGGAGCCCAAAGCACAACTTCGTGGGAGACCAGGAAGAGGATGCACTTGCAAATGTGCTCGGTGTCCAGGGGTCATGGTTCCACGTTACCCACGACAGCTACGGGCCTCAGCTTTGCTGGGGACTCAGGGCAGCCTCGGGGAAGTCTGGAAATCCACCTCTGGTGATGCAAAGACTTCGGCGTCCGGCGGGAGCTTCAGCGGTGCAGACCGGACAATTGCTTCTTAGGTGCCTGCCAAGCAGGGGAGTCACTCCTTGACCCCAAGGGAGATTCTTCAGTCCTCTAATCTTGAAGTAGAGCGTCGAAGGTCCAGGATTCGGCATCAGAGTTTCGTCCAGGGTAATCTAAAGTCCTAAGGACTGGAGTCCCATACTTATACTAAGTTAGGGGGTTGGACATACACTGGGGACCCACCTATGGGAGGGTCAGGGAAGAGGGGTGGTTACACCCATTCCCTTTGTCCAGTTTCGCGCCAGAGCAGGGGCAGGTAGCCCCTGCAACCGGTTTGAACTGGCATATGCACAGGGACACCAAATGTGCCCCCAGTGCAGGACTTCAAAGCACCCGAGGGTGCTCCCGCCCAGCCCCAATACACACTATCCTGTCTGGGGAGGTGGTTACACCTCCCTTCGACAGGAAACCTATTGTCCAGGCCTCCCCTGCCGGAGTTTCAGTCAGCAGCAGGAGGCCAGACCCGTGTCTGTGGCAGCGGCATCCATTTTGTGATGCAGGGGTCTGGAAGGAAGTTACCGGGTAGCCCGGTGTGTACATGTCTCTCCCTTTAGAAGGGTGGAATGCTACCCCCGCCACCAGGATTGGCATATTCCAAGATGTTTGACACCAAACACGACATGTTTTGGTGCAGCCAGTCCAAAGTTAGCATTGTACCGCGAGGATATAATGCACTTAAGAGTATATGGTCAGGCTGTACCACAAACAGCATCAGAGGAGGGACTCCGAACGCTGCAGGGGGGCTCTGCTCATGCAGGGGCATCCTCTCACATAAAAACCAAGCACTCTGCCTTCAGGATTGTTAAGGCCTGCCATAGGAGTGACTTATAGGTTTATATGTGTGTGCAATGGTAGTGATATAGGTAGCCCATACCACTGTAAGGGGTGCATGCACCACCTTACCCAGGCTGCAGTAGCAGACCTGTGGTGTCATTTTGGATGGCCTTCCAGGGGTGGCACAATACATGCTGCAGCCCCTGAGGTACCTATGCCCTGGGTACATAGTATACCATATACTAGGGACTTATAAGGGCACTCCAGATTCCAATCAGAGATGTGCCTAAGGCACATGGAAACCATTTTAGAGAGGAAGCAGCTAGGCTGGGGTTCTGATTAGCAGGACCCCAGCCAGACTAAAGTCGAAAAACAGTGAAGCATCAGCAAAAAGTGGGGGTACCCATGTGAAGCAGATCCTACTCTCCTACACAACCCCCCCAAACGCAGGGACATTAAACTAACCTTGACCAGTTGAGTCTTCATGTTCTAAGTGGAAATACCTAGAGAGTCCATCTGCATTGGCATGGTTACTCCCATGTCTATGTTCCACTGTAAAGTCCATCCCCTGTAGGGAAATGGACCACCTAAGCAGTTTGGGGTTTTCACCCTTCATTTGTTTTAGCCATAGGAGGGGCTTGTGGTCTGTTTGAACAAGGAAGTGAGTACCAAACAAGTATGGCCTCAACTTCTTCAGAGCCCAAACCACAGCAAAGGCCTCCCTCTCTATGGCTGACCAACGTTTCTCTCTAGGGGTCAGCCTTCTGCTAATAAAAGCTACTGGCTGATCCTGACCTTCATCATTCAATTGTGACAGTACAGCCCCTACCCCCAATTCAGATGCATCTGTTTGGACAATGAACTTCTTGGAGTAATCAGGACTCTGGAGAATGAGAGCAGTGCACATGGCCTGCTTCAGGTCATCAAATGCCTTTTGACAGCTAGCTGTCCACTGAACTTTCTTGGGCATTTTCTTGGAAGTTAAGTCATTCAGGGGTGTCACTATTGATCCATACCCCTTGACAAATCTCCTATAGTACCCAGTCAGGCCTAAGAAGGCTCTCACCTGAGTCTGGGTGGTTGGAGCAACCCAGTCCATGATGGTCTGGATTTTGCTCTGCAGTGGTTGAACCTGGCCTCCACCCACAAGGTGGCCCAGGTACACAACCTGACTCTGCCCTATCTGGCACTTAGTGGCCTTGATAGTGAGGCCTGCCTTTTGCAGGGCCTCTAAAACATTTCTGAGGTGGACCAGGTGATCCTCCCAGGTGGAGCTAAAGACAGCAATATCATCTAGATATGCTGCACTGTAGGCCTCCAGACCTGTAAGGACTGTATTCACCAACCTCTGAAAAGTGGCAGGTGCATTCTTCAGACCAAAGGGCATTACCACAAATTGATAATGCCCACTAGGGGTTGAGAATGCTGTTTTTGGCTTTGCATCATCAGCTAGTCTGATCTGCCAGTAGCCAGCTGTCAGGTCAAATGTGCTTAGATACTTGGCTGAGGCCAAAGTGTCTATTAGCTCATCTGCCCTGGGTATTGGATGGGCATCAGTCCTAGTGACTGCATTGAGACCCCTGTAGTCCACACAAAACCTCATCTCTCTTTTCCCACCACTGGTGTGAGGTTTTGGCACAAGGACCACTGGACTAGCCCAAGGGCTATCTGAGGGTTCAATAACTCCCGAATCCAAAATTTTCTGGACTTCTGTCCTGATACAGTCCCTGACATGGTCAGGTTGCCTATAAATCTTATTTTTAATAGGCAGACTGTCCCCAGTGTCCACTTCATGAGTGCACCAGGTGGTCTGACTTGGAGTCAGAGAGAACATATGTCTGTACTGATTGAGCACTTGTCTGCAATCAGTTTGCTGCTGAGCAGTGAGGCTGCCTGCCAAGGCTACACCATCCACTGACCCATCATCAGGGTTCTGTGAGAGCAGGTCAGGGAGTGGGTCACTCTCTTCCTCCTGTCCCTCATCAGTAGCCATGAGCAAGCCCATGTCTGCCCTGTCCACATATGGTTTCAATCTGTTGACATGGAGAACCCTGTGGGGACTCCTGGGTGTTCCTAGGTCTACCAAATAGGTAACCTCACCCTTCTGTTCAACAATGGTATGGGGTCCACTCCACTTATCTTGGAGAGCTGCTGGGGCCACTGGCTCCAGCACCCACACCTTCTGTCCTGGCTGGTAAACAGTCAGTACAGCCTTTTGGTCATGCCAGGCTTTTTGCAGTTCCTGGCTAGCCTCAAGGTTTTTAGTTGCCTTTTTCATGTATTCAGCCATCCGGGAGCGGAGACCAAGTACATAGTCCACTATGTCTTGCTTTGGGGGCTTGAGAGGTAACTCCCATCCTTCCTTCACCAAGCACAATGGACCCCTGACAGGGTGACCAAACAAAAGTTCAAATGGGCTGTAGCCAACCCCCTTTTGAGGCACCTCCCTGTATGCAAACAAAAGGCAGGGCAAGAGTATGTCCCATCTTCGCCTAAGCTTTTCTGGGAGTACTTTAATCATGCCCTTTAAGGTTTTGTTGAATCTCTCAACTAAACCATTGCATTGTGGGTGATAGGGTGTGGTGAACTTGTAAGTCACTCCACACTCCTTCTACATTGCCTTCAAGTATCCAGACATAAAGTTTGCACCCCTGTCTGATACAACCTCCTTAGGGAAGCCCACTCTTGAGAAAATTCCCAGGAGGGCTCTTGCCACTACAGGTGCTGTAGTGGTCCTAAGGGGAATAGCCTCTGGGTACCTGGTGGCATGGTCCACCACCACCAGGATAAACCTGTGCCCAGATGCTGTTTGGGGTTCCATGGGACCAACAATATCAATCCCCACTCTCTCAAAGGGAACCCCCACCACAGGTAGTGGTATCAGGGGGGCCTTTGTGGTGCCACCTGCCTTCCCACTGGCTTGGCAGGTTACACAGGAGCGACAAAACTCCTTGGTGTCTTCAGACATGTGGTGCCAGTGAAAGTGAGGGACAAGTCTGTCCCAAGTCTTGTTCTGGCCCAGGTGACCTGCTAGAGGAATGTCATGGGCTAGGGTCAATAGGAAGCCCCTGAACTTAGAGGTATAACCAACCTCCTGGTGGCATCAGGCTTGGGGTCTATACACTCTGAGTACAAGAGTCCATCATCCCAGTACACTTTATGGGGACCACTAGCATTCCCAGCAGCCTCAGCAGCAGCTTGCTGTCTGAGGGGTTCAAGAGAGGGGCAGCTCTGCTGCTCCTGGCTCAGATCTGCCCTGGAAGGGCCCCTTGTCCCCAAGAACTCAACCTGGTCAGGTTCAAGCTCCTCTGGGACAGTTCCTTCCTCAGGACTGAGATCATCCCCCTCAAGAGACTGATCTTCCTTCTGAGCCAAGGGGAAGGCACTGCCTTAACCCTACTACTCCTCCTCTTGGATGGCACTTGGTCCATTGTTCCAGGATCCAAGGCCTGTTCAGTGTTAGACATTTTGCTCTGTGACCTGGTCACAGCAAACACATCTGCAGGGATCCCCAGCATTTCTGCATGGGTCCTGAGCTCCACTTCTGCCCAAGCTGAAGTTTCAAGATCATTGCCAAGCAAGCATTCAACTGGTAGGTTTGCACTCACCACAACCTTCTTAAGGCCAGTTACCCCTCCCCAGGAGAAGTTAACAACTGCCAGAGTATGGTCTGTTCTGACATTGCTAGCATTGGTCACTTGGTACATTTCACCAAGTATAATCTGCCCAGGATCCACAAGGTCTTGTGTCACCATGGTGACACTTGCCCCTGTGTCCCTAAATGCCAAAGCCTCTTTTCCATTGATTAATGGCTGTTGCCTGTACTTGCCCAGATTACTGGGACTCACAGAGGTCACATCCATGGCTCCATCACAGACTAGGACAGCCTGAGTGAGTTCTCTGACTAGGCCAGAGCTCATCTCATTACCCAGGGTCAACCCTACTAAACCCTTGGCCTGTGTACTCCCACCACCAATTGTAACTGCACTAGGGGAACAGGTGCCTTAGGGGCATTGGTGGGGGCTGGAATAGAGTCTTTGGACTTGGTGCAATCACTGGTCCAGTGTGTCTTTTGCTTACAGACTTTGCACCATGGTTTCTTTTGGCCTTTTCCCTTGTTAGACTGTGAATCCCCACCTGAAGAAGATTTTTGGGGGCCTTGTGAAGACTTCTGGTCTTTACCCTTCTCCCCACCCTTATCAGAGTTTTTAGAATCTTGCTTCTTAGGGTCACCACCTTGGTTCTGTACTTTCTACCTCACCCTGGTTCTGACCCATTTGTCTGCCTTCTTTCCCAATTCTTGGGGAGAGGTCAGATCAGAGTCCACCAGGTACTGATGCAACAGCTGATTTTGACAGTTATTAAGAATCTGCTCCCTCATGATAAAATTGTACAATCCTGTGAAGTCACATACCTTACTGCCCATCAACCAACCTTCCAGAGCCTTAGCAGAACAATCCACATAGTCCACCCAGTCTTGAGCCTGTGCTTTTTGGGTATCTCTGAACTTTAACCTGTATTGTTCAGTTGTTAGGCCAAACACATCAATCAGAGCACTCTTCAAGACTTTGTAATTGTCAGCATCCTCTTCTCTAACAGTGAGGAGCTTATCTCTACCTTTGTCTGCAAAGGAGAGCCACAAGATTGCTGCCCACTGCTCCCGAGGGACCCTCTGTACTTTACAGGCCCTCTCCAGTGCAGTTATCCATTTGTGGATGTCATCCCCACTCTGGTAGGGAGGGACAATCTTGCTCAGGTTTCTATGGTCATAAGACCTTTCCCTATCTCTGGGGAAATTGCTGCCACCATGGGACTCTAGTCCCATCTTTTTCTCTGTCTATAGAGATCTAGGGACTCCCTGTCTATAGCCAACTGCTGTTTTCTGAGCTCAAGCTGGGCTTGTTCATACTGAAGCAGTCTCTTTCTCCTCTCATGAGAGGATTCCCTCCCATGAGAGGAGACAGAGGTCCCTACTGAGGTGTCAGAGTGGTTAGACTCCTGAGAAGGAGATCTAGACCTTCTGGGCACACTCACAACTCTTCCTGGGGGGACAAAGGGGAGGTCATTCTGGGCCTCCTCCTCATCCTCAGGAGTAGCTGCACTTTCCAGGTCAGTATCATTGTCATCCCCCTGGCCAGTTTCAGAGGTCAGGTCCTGGGTATTTTCATCCCTGGCCCCTCCCTCATCTTCTGCCCCACCCTCTCTGCCTACCCTTTCAGACCTTAGGGGTCTTCTAAGATCATCTAGCAGAAGCATCTCCAGGAGACGTTGGGTGTTGGCACTTTTGCCTGTCTTCAACTTCCTAACCTTGCACAACTCTCTCAATTCCAAGAATGTGAGGTTGTCATATCTGGATGGCAGGAGCTCACTGGTTCCTGGCAGTGAAGACATTACTAGTGTGGTGTGGTGTATGCACTACCTACTCTAGTGTGGCCTACTAAACTCTCTTGAGTTGTAGAAAGGGTGTGCTATCCCTTAACACACAACTCTAAGTTCAGTAGAAGTTACTGTATCCTAAGCTTGATTTATATGTACCTAACGTACCCTTAGTGGTTTTCAGTTGATCAATTCAATTGAGATTATCTGGTAAAACAATAGCAAGCTGGAATCCCACACGCTGCACACCAATGTGAGAAGTTGGCCTGGTATATGCTGTCCACTAATTATAGTGGGCACCTTGCACCAGCTCCAAACAACCCCTTATTGGAGATAGGTTAAAGACAACCTTTATTGAAAGCTATCCTAGTGGTAGCTATGGAGAGCAGCCTTCAGGCTAAGTCTTGAAGGAATGTAAAGCAGCTTGTTTTACCAGTCTATAATCTCTTGAGTGACCAAATGAAAGAGGACCACACCAGGTATATATATAAAATATATGTATTTAGTCTTAAACACACCCCTCGCGTCTCTTTATGAGGCGAGAGTTCGAAGTACATAAGTTACAAGTCAGTTATCAATAGTAATAGCACAAATACAAGTTTGAGCCCTAGGGGCGTACCAAACCATATACCAATAAAGTGGGATAAGAACCACGACTGAGCTAGACACAAGGCCTAGAGCCTGTAGAAATGCTTGGACCACAAGGAACCACCCAAGGTAGTGACACAGGGGACCCACGGGGGACGCGTGCAGTGTGAGAACACAGCCGCGAGCCGCCGTTGACTTCTATGGGGAATGTCGCGGTTGGAGTTTTAAAGAAAAGGACACTTAGAGGAGGACTTGGAGCAAACCCTTTTAGAACTAGGTGGTTCTAGAGTCTATACCCACGGGAGCACCGGAGCACTCGAGTTACCTCACCCAGGGAGCCGGGTGCATAGGTGCCTTTCGGGGTCGGGTTTCGTCGTCGTTTTCAATGGCGATCTGCTGCAAAGTGCTGCTGGCGACCAAGTCGAAAGTGTTCGGGTGGATCCAAGGATGGATCGAAGATCAGAAGAACCTGAAAGCAGAGGGGACAGAGTCTGGGTCACTAGCCAGTGACCAGGAAGGCGATGAGCAGATGCCCACCGATGGCGGGTGCTTCAGGTAGGTTGACGGTCGTCTTGACTCTTCAGCCACGAGGTCCAGGAGGCGTCGACGACAACCAGGAGCTGGATTCGAGCTGTCCCACGACGTCTGTCGATTGCTGCGGTGTCGGCGACCGGATTGGACCCAACAAGCCTTGGCAACGGCAAGTCTCGTAGAAACAAAGAAAGGATGATGTTGCAGACCAGCAAGGTCTGTGGGACTCACCCAGCGAGGGTAAGTCAGGGCACCTCTGGAGCAACCAGGAAAGCCCAAACAGAAGAAGAGTTGCCTTCGGGAGGGCCCACTAGCCAACGGACTATCGACCGCGAAGAAGCCTCGAGTGGACGCACTTGGAGCTGGCATGCAGGACACTCGTGGAGTGGAGGCCAGTGATCTTCGGTGCAGTCGGTGCTGGAGGCGGGGGCTACTTGGAGCCCAAAGCACAACTTCGTGGGAGACCAGGAAGAGGATGCACTTGCAAATGTGCTCGGTGTCCAGGGGTCATGGTTCCACGTTACCCACGACAGCTACAGGCCTCTGCTTTGCTGGGGACTCAGGGCAGCCTCGGGGAAGTCTGGAAATCCACCTCTGGTGATGCAAAGACTTCGGCGTCCAGCGGGAGCTTCAGCGATGCAGACCGGACAATTGCTTCTTAGGTGCCTGCCAAGCAGGGAGTCACTCCTTGACCCCAAGGGAGATTCTTCAGTCCTCTAATCTTGAAGTAGAGCGTCGAAGGTCCAGGATTCGGCGTCAGAGTTTCGTCCAGGGTAATCTAAAGACCTAAGGACTGGGGTCCCATACTTATACTAAGTTAGGGGGTTGGACATACTCTGGGGACCCACCTATGGGAGGGTCAGGGAAGAGGGGTGGTTACACCCATTCCCTTTGTCCAGTTTCGCGCCAGAGCATGGGCAGGTAGCCCCTGCAACCGGTTTGAACTGGCATATGCACAGGGACACCAAATGTGCCCCCAGTGCAGGACTTCAAAGCACCCCAGGGTGCTCCCGCCCAGCCCCAATACACACTATCCTGTCTGGGGAGGTGGTTACACCTCCCTTCGACAGGAAACCTATTGTCCAGGCCTCCCCTGCCGGAGTTTCAGTCAGCAGCAGGAGGCCAGACCCGTGTCTGTGGCAGCGGCATCCATTTTGTGATGCCAGGGCTCTGGAAAGAAGTTACCGGGTAGCCCAGTGTGTACATGTCTCTCCCTCTAGAAGGGTGGAATGCTACCCCCGCTGCCAGGATTGACACCAAACACGACATGTTTTGGTGCAGCCAGTCCAAAGTTAGCATTGTACCGCGAGGATATAATGCACTTAAGAGTATATGGTCAGGCTGTACCACAAACAGCATCAGAGGAGGGACTCCGAACGCTGCAGGGGGGCTCTGCTCATGCAGGGGCACCCTCTCACATAAAAACCAAGCACTCTGCCTTCAGGATTGTTAAGGCCTGCCATAGGAGTGACTTATAGGTTTATATGTGTGTGCAATGGTAGTGATATAGGTAGCCCATACCACTGTAAGGGGTGCATGCACCACCTTGCCCAGGCTGCAGTAGCAGACCTGTGGTGTCATTTTGGATGGCCTTCCAGGGGTGGCACAATACATGCTGCAGCCCCTGGTAGGCCTCTGAGGTACCTATGCCCTGGGTACATAGTATACCATATACTAGGGACTTATAAGGGCACTCCAGATTCCAATCAGAGATGTGCCTAAGGCACATGGAAACCATTTTAGAGAGGAAGCAGCTAGGCTGGGGTTCTGATTAGCAGGGCCCCAGCCAGACTAAAGTCGAAAAACAGTGAAGCATCAGCAAAAAGTGGGGGTACCCATGTGAAGCAGATCCTACTCTCCTACACCTACACCCTCAGAACTCTTCTCAAAAAAGGAGTGAGATTTACATGGTCACCGGAGTGCCAAGAAGAATTTGACGATGTGAAGAAGGCCTTGGGTGAGGCTCCTTCACTTCATAGCTTTGATACCTCTGCATCCTCCATACTCATCACTGACGCCAGCTCAAAGGGACTTGGGGCTGTTCTCAAACAAGTTAAAGGTGGACATGAAACGACTATAATGTTCCTGTCAAGAGCTCTCGTAGGGCCTGAGTTACAATATTCCGTAATAGAAAAGGAAACACTCTGCATATTCTGGGCGATTAAAAAACTTTAAAAGTTTCTCTGGGGAAGCTCCTTCACAGTACAGTCTGACCACAAACCCTTGAAAGACCTATTTACGAAAAAGAGTCTCGATGCTGTGTCCTCGAGAATCACCAAATGGATTGTAGCCTTGCAAGACTACGATTTCGTTGTTCATCACATACCTGGTGCACAAAACAAAGTATCTGACTGTTTGTCCCGCCTTGTAACAAATGACTCAGTTAACACGAGTGATAGGTCGGGAGAGACATATGAAGATGATGATGATTATAAAGTCTGTGAAGTCATGAGTGGTGTCTTGAGTGAAAATGACTGGAAATCCTCCTTGGCAAATGATCCCATCATTCTTAAAGTTTGTGAGTTGGTGACTAAAGGTTGGAAGGGCATAAAAGGCCTTGAAGAGGAGACGAGGAAATTATGGAATGTACGGCATGAGTTGTCTGTCTCTTCAGGTTCACTTCGGAGAGGCACTAGGCTTGTTCCACCTCTTTCCCTCAGGGAGAAAATTGCTCAACAAGCCCATCAGGGACACCAGGGTATCTCTAAAACGAAAGAGAGAATTCGTTTGCACTTCTGGTGGCCCGGAATTGACCTGTTAGTTGAACGCATGGTGAGAGACTGTCAAGAATGCAACGCTTCTGACAAAATTTATAAAACTAGACGAGAGGGCCCCACTCGTTGCTGGCAAGAAGTAGCTCTGGATCTTCTAGGCCCCGTTTCTAGTAACTCTGGTCAGTCATTTGTCTTAGTCTTAATTGATCTTTTCTCAAGGTGGCCGGAGATTAAAATCTGCCACAGTATCGAGATTAAGGATGTCATTAAATTTCTAGACGAGATCTTTTCTCGTGAGGGACTTCCTGATTGTCTCCTTACTGACAATGGGGTTCAGCTAGTTTCAAAAGAGATGGAGATCTATCTTACAGAGAAAGGGATCAGGCACAAACGCTGCGCCCTCTACCATCCCGAAACTAATGGTATGGTAGAGCGGTTCAACCGTGTGTTGAAGGACTCCATTCAGCTGGCTAAATCCCAAAACAAAGATTGGAAAGCAGAAATCCAAGAAAGAGTAATGATTTATCGCCTTACTCCCCATTCGACCACATCCATGGTTCCCTTTGAACTTTGTCGTGGTAGGAAACCTAATACCCGTATGTTTCAATCATGGATGAGAGGTGAGAGTACAGGGTCTCAGGACATTGGTACAGCCCCTGATTCAGCTTCTTGGCAAGCCAGTCAGGAATTGAAAGTTGCTAAGAGGAAGACATACTTTGACTCTAGACACGCCGTCACACACAATCGTGTGCGTGTGGGTGACAGAGTGCGAGTTCGCCTTCTGCAAAGGTATTCTGGTGCTTCAAAGTTTTCCTCACCTTATGTTGTTAAAAAAGTTTTCCTAAATGCTGTCAAGTTAAGTGATGGTCGCATCTGGAATCTTAATAGGATTGCTCCTGCACCTAACCTGTTTGTCTCTCGTAATGATCCTCCTGACGTTTTGCCGAAGTTAAGAAAGAGTGTGCGAGTTGGAAAGCTCCCAATGAAACTAAATGACTTTGTTTTGCATTAACGCTTCGCGTTATGGGTTTCTTTTCTCTTTCTGTTCCTCTCTTTTCTCTTTTCTACCTTGCTCTCTCTCTCTCCTCTCCCAACTCCTTTCTCTCTTTTCTTCTGAAAGGGGGAAGATGTGTAATGATCTTACCTGAGTGTCGCCAAGAATGATCTGCGTGTCATCGTGTTCTTGATTCTAGAGTGTTGGTTCTCTTGAGTGTACACTTTATTCCTTGGTGTCAGTTGCTGTCAGATCCGTGTGGGTAGTACGTACTTTTGTAGCTGCTTACTTCTACTTGTTGAATAAACCACCCTTCATCAACCTCCACCAGCGTACCTTCTTCATTACAAGAACATTGTTTGCTCTGTTGAAGATAATTGACAAGTGATCTCAAGTGCTATGAACAAACACAAAGAAATATCCTAAAGACTTTTATACTTCCCTTAAAAAATAAAGTTACCAGTTTAAAAGATACTTTTTTTTAGCATATGAGAAAATGTTTACAACAAAAAGAAAAGTTCCACGTAGGAACAAAACAAAATGGTGCTGTTACAGAACCAAAAACAAAAGGTTGAGGTATAGAGCAAAAAGCCAACAGTCAATGGGCATCCACAGGGCCTTGTGGAAGTCCACGCCCTGTGGCCACCCATCACAGCACAACCCTGAAGGTCATGTGCTCCTATATTTTTAAAAGGTTGAAATAAAAGATTTTACTATTGTTACCTATGGGATTCTAAGTCTCTTTCTCCATTATTTTCTATCAGTGGGTGTTGCAGTGCCAGTGGTTTGACTATGTGTGGTGCTGGACTTACTCCAGGTCTGAACTGGAGCACATTTATGACTGCTTTGGAACCTTTTTGGATATAGTAGTTTCAGAAGTGCAGATTGTGAACAGGAATGAGCTTACTTTTTCATGGGTGGGTACATGTCACTCCCTAAACCCCTTCTTACCCCTCACTAAACCCCTCCTTACCCCTCCCTAAGTCCGTCCCCTTTTAGTAGTAAATATTCCCCATTATCCTGCAACTCCTCCTTGTCCCTCACACATTTACTGTGAAATTGTAGACTTAAGAATGCAGATATCTCCACAATCAGGGTGGAGATATCCACATGGAAACGACAGGAGAGTGGAGGTCTCCTCATGCAGGTTTGTGAACAGCATTTTGTAGTACATAAGTAGTAACAGTAAATGTAGTACAAAATGTAGCTTGTGAACAGGCCACTTGGAATGCGAATAAGCAAAAAAGCAAAAAAGAAAGAGAGAACAAGAATAAAAAACAGAAACAGCCTGAGAAAATAATTGACAGAACAAAATAGACAAAGAGATAGGCTAATGAAGAGACAGACAGTGAGACACACACACAAACAAATATGCCAACAGAGGTAATCTAATAAATTATGTGAATAACTGAAAATAAGACAAAACCCTCAAAGACTGCAAAATTCAAAAGAGTAAAGAGCAATAGTAAACACAAAGAGAGAGAATGAAACAGAAACAGGGAGAAAAAGACAGAGAAAAAATGAGATAGGGACAAAAAATATATAATTTTAGAAAAACAAATATAGAAAAACTGTGAACACTGATGGGTCAAACAGGCATACAGGAAGATGGAGTAAAGACAGAGCAAAATATGTCCCAAAAAACGAAATTTCAAAATTCACACCTATTGGGTCAAAAAGGAGAATGAACTGCAAACACATCAAAGTACTCTTCAATTAAAATTCTGTCCTGGAACATAGCAGGAGCAAAGGATATCTTTCAGGTAAAAGGAGCCCTAGATTATTGGAATAATTATGAAATCGTAGTATTGCAAGAAACCTGGCTGACAGCTCCAGTAGAGGTTCCAGGCAGGATTCTCCATTGCGTAAATGCTACACGAACGAAGCAATATGGAAGACCCAAAGGTGGTCTTGCTGTCTACATTGCAACCGAATTAAAAGTGTCCGCAGTCCAACTCCCAACTTCTACATCATTTATGCAAATAATAAAAATGGAACTGGGCCCCCAATCGGGGTTTAGCACCATCATTCTAATTAATACCTATGGACATCCGAGTCAAAAGCTCAAAAAAGACATATTCAAAAAACTTATTGCTACCATTGCAGAATTTCGTTTTGAGCAGCCAAACTGGGAAATCATTTTAACTGGAGACTTTAATTCAAATTTATTGCATACCATACAAGACGAAGAAAATATCATGGCAGAAAACGCAATTTGGGATGTACAAGCTCTATCCTATCCCTACCCAAAACGTAAGGACAACATAGGCCGGCAACTTATAATGGAACTGGAACACCTAGGGATGCATACATTAAATGGGAGAATAAAACAAGACAGACCGGCGGCATGCACATACATTGGCCCCCATTCGACTTCGACTCTGGACTACACTATAGTAACCCTTCCGCTCTTGGGGCAAATAGAAAGTTTTCAGATTGTATGCACTGTGGATAGTGATCACTCGGCTCAGCAAATAGAGCTCAAATTGACATTTCAAGCTCACATCGAGGCAATGGCAGTGGAGGGAACACTATCGACAATAAACTTGAAACGCCTGCGATGGACAACCAAAACATTACCTCACATCGCTTTAAAGGCAAAGGAACTAATGTTGTCCTTTGAGTCACGAATCAACCCGACAATTGACACATGGATCACTTTTCTGGCAGGTCTTCAGTCATTGAACATAACACAGTCAAATAAAAAGTGGACAAATCACGATAGTCACCTCAGTCATGCTGCACATACCATAAGGAAACAACTGAGAAAGGCTCTTCGGAGCGCACACCACCAATGTTTCTCCTCAACAATTTGGCATCAAGTAGGACAACTGAAGAAAAAATATAAAAAACAGCTTTGGATTGATAAACAAATTCAATATAACAACTTCTGGACAAAGCTTCTACACAATGCAAAGAAATCAAATGCTAGAGCCTTCTGGGAACAAGTAAACTTCTTGAACAGACCACTAAAAGTGATAAATACGACCTGTGTCACGGAGTCTGTGTGGGTACAACATATAACCTACTTTTTCACTGGCAAATGCAGGTGGGTCAAACAGTACCATAATCAACTTAAAGGGGAAACAAAAAAGTTCAACGCCACAGTCACACATCTTTTATTCAGAAGCAGAAATTTTAAAAGTTATCACAAAAAGTCGCCTTGATGGAGCACCGGGCCCCAACGGGGTACCTCAAGCAATATATAAACAAGATCCATCCTATTGGGCTAGTAACATGTTTACCCTATTTCGGTTGGTAGGCTCAACTAGTCGTATCCCTGAGAGTTGGCAAGGAGCAATAATAAACCCAATACACAAAGGTGGAGACCGCACAGATCCTGCCAATTACCGTCTGATAGCGTTAATAGATGCAGAGGCTAAATATTATGCGTCGTTGCTTTTAGCAGACCTGATAAGTTGGTCTGATTCGAACAAAAAAATACCTTTCAATCAATCCGGCTTCCGTCGAGGTACAGGCACAATCACAAATGGCCTAGCAATAGGGCTAGTCGCCGATAAAAGTCTACGACAACGACAAGATCTATTTTTATGCTTCGTGGACTTTAAGGCGGCCTTTGACCGGGTGAATAGATGCAAGCTGTGGGCCAAATTGAGGCACCAGGGTCTATCGGACGCTATCTTGACATCAATAATAGATCTTTACACAGACACCTGGATGCAGGTCAAAATCGCAGATGGACGGAGACTCACTAGAAAGATTGTCACCAACGAGGGTTTAAAGCAAGGATGTGTATTGGCCCGCACCTGTTCAATCTATTTATGGCCGATTTAACACCACGGCTAGACGGGGTCATTTCTCATCCACCACGTTTGCATACATTACCAATGACGCATCTGTCCTATGCAGATGACGTGGTTCTCTTAAGCCACACGAGAATTGGCCTGCAAAGATCTATTCACGAGTTAGCTGAATTCGCCAAAACTAATTTGATGGAAATAAACATAAAGAAAACAAAAGTCATGATCATAACCCACAGATTCCGCACACAAAAGTCTTTTATAATAAATAATTCAAGGCTAGAAGTGGTCAACAGCTACAAGTATCTCGGGATATATCTGGATAGAAGGTTTTCTTTTACAAAGCAACACGAAGCCAAACAAAAAAAGGTAATGCATTACTCTTTGCATTCTGCAACTTATCGAAAAATATAAAAGGTCCACTGTTTACTCCACTAATGGCAGTGATCAAAGCAAAGTTGCTTCCAACTATCGCTTACGGAAGCGTGGTCCATAGTGGAAACAATGCAGCAATTCTGGATAATATACAAACACGAGTGTACAAAAGAGTATTTTGTTTACCACGAGATGCCTCACCAGCCCAGGTACGCTTGGAGTTCGGCCTACAGGAACAGCGATTGCTTAGAAGGTACGAGGCAATTAAAATCTGGTATAAAATCTGGTTGAACCAGGGATTAGAAATCAACAAAGCACTCTGGGATGCCCTGCAAAACGATCCTAAATCGGAATATGCAAAGTATTTAGATGCCTCATGTTAGAAATGGGATCTCTAGTTGGCAAGGGCTTGCACCTTTGTCCAAGTAGGGACCCTTCTTCCTAGTCAGGGTAAGGGTTGTTACACTCGTGAAGTAACCCCTGCTCACCCTCGTGGTAGCTTGGCACGAGCAGTCAGGCTTAATTCAGAGGCAGTGTGTAAAGCATTTGCACATAACCAACAGTAATACAGTGTAAGCACTACAAACGGACACCACACCAGTTTAGAAAAATAACCAATATTTTATATACTCAAGACAAGACCAATTACGACAAAAATCCACAATACTATACTTTACGAAGAATACTTGATACGTTAACTTCTTCTTTGCAGGAATAGCACAAAAGCAAAGTTCGTACGCAGTCGGTAGCTCCGTCCGAGCCTACCGTGATGCTGAAAACCACAGAGTCTAACAGTTCCAGCCGACCGCGTCGATACGGGCCAGCAGAGTCGTGAACAGACTCGGTCACAGTACCTTTCTCGTTGTGGCTGGTACGGAGTGTACGAGCCGGTCGGCGTTCAGTCGCGGTTGCGGTGCAAGACGGAGCGATGCAAGGTGCGGTGTCCCTCGATGCGGTGCAGGCAGCGGCTCGATGAGCGTCGTGCAGGCGGAGTCGGTGAGTCCAAGGCGTGCGATGCAGGGCGAGACGATGCTCGATGCGGTGCTGACAGGTTGCGATGCAGGCGACCTAGCCGGAGTGCGGGAGCTGGCGTCGGACAGCGGTGCGAGTCGGAGCGGTGCGTCGCAGACGTGCGAACGGTGCCCCAAATGCGGTGCGGTCTCGACTCTTGAGCCAGTTGCAGCGACAGTGTCGGTCTGGTCCGGCTGGCCCAGTGAAGCGATGCGATGCGAACTGCGGTGCCCACAGGTCACGGTGCAAGCAGCGGCTCGATGTTGGCGGCGTCGGACGTCGCCCACGGTGAGACCAGGGTTGCGATGCGAAGCGGGGCGATGCGGTCTGCGGTGCAAACAGGTCACCGGCCAGGGATGGATTCGGTTGACGGAGTCGGTTGCAGTTCCCTTCCTCTGTGGCGACTGAAACAGCGTTCCAGAAGCGGTACTCAGAGGCTTGTGAAGTCTTTGTAGTCCCTGAGACTTCTTAACAGGAGGCCAGCTCGGTTCCTGGCCCTTGGAGATACTCAGCACAAGTTTGTAGAAAGTTCAGTCCAGTCCTTTCACTGCCCAAGGCAGAAGCAGCAGCTGCAGGCCAACCCAACAAAGCAACAACACAGCAACGGGGCAGTACTCCTCCTGGCAGCTCTTCCAGCTCTTCGTCTTGGCAGGTTCCTTGATTCCAGCGAGATCTAAATTCATGGGGTCAGGGCCCCAATATTTATATCCCAAATTCCTTTGTTCTCTGAAGGCAGAGAGGCCTTTGCCTAGTCCAAACCAGTTCTGGAGCACTTTGTTGACAAGTCTCCGTTCCTTCTTTCAGTGAGCAGGCCAGGGACATCAGACGCACCACAGGAGGTGGAGCCAGCATTGTGGAGGGAAGGCACTGTCCTATTCAGGGCCCAGGTGCGACCCCTCCCACCCATCTACATGTAGATCTTGCTATTCAGCCCTGCGCTGACTCACCCTGTTTCCTGGCATCCCCCAGCCCCTGTCACTCACACTCCAGACAAGGAATACACAACCTCGCAGAGGCAGGCTTGGATGGTTAGACAAGAAAATAACCACTTTCTAAAAGTGGTTATTTTCAAACACAGAATGTTAAAACCAACTTCACTAAAAGCTGCATTTTATCATTCTGAGTCCAGGCATACTAAACTCGAATTTCTACCATGTTCCCGGGGTCAGTTAGGATTATAAGCTGTAATAATCAAAACTGCCCGTTCTGGCCTAGGGGGAACAGGTAGCCTTGCAATAGTGAAAAACGAACTAGGCTGTAATTCACTATCAGGACATGCCGCACACACCCGGGCATGTCCTACCTTTCGCATACAACGCACCCTGCCCACAGGGGTACCTTGGGCCTACCTTAGGGGTGACTAACATGTAGCAAAGGGAAGGTTTAGGGACTTGCAAGTGTGTGCACTTGCCAAAGTCGACATGGCAGCCCCAGGCTGCGCACAGGCTCTGCGATGGCAGGCCCGAGTTACATTTTACGGGCTGTTTGCGTGGGTGGCACAATCCAGTGCTGCAGCCCACCAACAGCATTTGGTCTATAGGCCCTGGCACACGTAGTGCACTTTACAAGGGACTGACACATAAACCAAATAGGCCAATCATGGAAACACCAATCCATAACACATTTTATACGGGAGCACTTGCACTTTCCCACTGGACCGCAGTGAGGAAAGTGCGCAGAATCATTACACCAGCAAAAACAGAGTCAAAACCGGGAGGTCAGAAAGCAAAAAGTCAGGGGAAATACGCCAAAAGATGCCAAGTCTAACACATGTCCCCTCCAGCTGAAAGTAGGGAGAACTACCCAACCCCATTGGAGTTCTCTTCACTAAGGCGGAAGAACCTGGACAGACCATCTGCGTTGGCGTGTTCTGTACCAGGACGGTGCTCCACCGTAAAGTCCATTCCCTGTAGGGAGATGGACCACCTCAGCAGTTTTGGATTCTCACCCCTCATTTGCATCAACCATCTGAGGGGCCTGTGGTCTGTCTGAACCCGGAAGTGAGTCCCAAACAGGTATGGTCTCAACTTCTTCAGTGCCCAGACCACAGCAAAGGCTTCCCTTTCTATGGCACTCCACCTCTGTTCCCTGGGAAGTAGTCTCCTGCTAAGGAAGACTACAGGCTGATCCAGGCCCTCTTCGTTCAGTTGTGAGAGCACCGCTCCCACACCATGCTCTGAATCGTCAGTCTGCACGACAAATTCCTTGGAGAAGTCAGGTGTCTTGAGCACGGGCGCCGTGCACATGGCTGCCTTCAGGGCATCAAAAGCTTTCTGGCAGGACTCAGTCCAGATCACTTTCCTGGGCTGCCTCTTAGAGGTCAGCTCTGTTAAGGGGGCAACGATGGTGCCATAGCCCTTAACAAATCTCCTATAATAACCGGTGAGACCTAAGAAGGCTCTCACCTCTGTCTGGGTCTTGGGGGGCTCCCAAGCCAGAATGGTGTCAATCTTGGGTTGTAGGTGCGCCACCTGGCCGCTTCCTACCTGGTGTCCCAAGTACACCACAGAACCCTGCCCGATCTGGCACTTACTGGCCTTGATCGTGAGGCCTGCACCTTGCAGAGCCCTCAACACTTTCCCAAGGTGCTGTAAATGTTCTTCCCAGCTGGAACTGAACACATCATTGTCATCCAGGTAGGCGGCACTGAAATCCTCCAGCCCAGCCAACACCTGATTGACCAACCTCTGAAAGGTGGCAGGGGCATTCTTCAACCCAAAGGGCATCACCCGGAATTGGTAATGACCTTCTGGGGTTGAGAATGCTGATCTCTCCTTGGCCCCATCGGTTAAGGCAATCTGCCAGTACCCAGACGTTAAATCAAACGTGCTGAGGAACCGGGCAGCTCCCAACCGATCAATGAGCTCATCAGCTCTGGGGATGGGGTGCGCGTCAGTCCTGGTGACGGCATTGAGCCCACGGTAGTCCACACAAAACCGGAGTTCTGGAGTGGCACCGGGCGCCGCAGTCTTTGGGACCAAGACCACTGGGCTGGCCCAAGGACTGTGGGAGGGCTCAATCACCCCTAACGCCAACATCTTTGAGACCTCCTCCTTGATGCTGGCTCTGACCCGGTCAGTCAACCTGTAAATTTTGTGCTTCACAGGATGGCTGTCACCAGTGTCCACGTCATGGGTACACCAGTGAGTAACACCGGGGGTCAGAGAGAACAGTGGGGCGAACTGTCCCAACAACTGGCGACAGTCCCCCTGCTGCTCTTGAGTCAGAGTAGGGGAGAGGATCACACCCTCTACTGACCCATCATGCTCCTTGGTAGACAGGAGGTCAGGGAGAGGCTCACTCTCCTCTTCCACCCCATCATCTGTCGCCAAGAGCAGACTCACTTCGGACCTCTCGAAGTGGGGCTTGAGGCGGTTCACGTGAAGGACCCTCAAAGGGTTCCTTGGAGCCTGCAAATCCACCAGGTAGGTGACGTCACTTTTGCGCTCCTTTACCTCATATGGCCCAGTCCACTTGTCCTGCAAGGCACAAGGTGCCACTGGGGCCATTACCCACACTTTCTGCCCAGGTTGAAATTCGACCAGAGTGGCGTTCTGGTCATACCATCTCTTCATTTCTTCCTGGCTTGCTTCTAGGTTCGCCTGAGCGAGTTTCCTGAAGCGGGCAGTTTGGTTTCTAAAGGCCAGCATGTAGCTAAATACATCCTGGGGAGTTTTCCTGGGAGCTGCCTCCCAGCCTTCCTTTACCAAACTCAGAGGTCCTCTGACAGGGTGGCCATACAGGAGCTCAAAGGGGCTGTACCCAAGAGACTTCTGAGGCACCTCCCTGTACGCAAAGAGTAGGCATGGCAAGAGGACGTCCCACTTACGCCTCATGGGTTCTGTTAGACCCTTGATCATGCCTTTCAAGGTCTGGTTGAATCTCTCCACCAGACCGTTTCCTTGTGGGTGGTAAGGAGTGGTGAACTTGTAGGTTACACCACACTCCTTCCACAGGGATGTCATATACTTCGATATGAAATTGGTCCCCCTATCAGAAACCACCTCTCTGGGGAATCCCACACGGGAAAAGATCCCCATTAACGCCCGGCCCACCACTGGCGCCGTCGTTGTCCTGAGAGGGATTGCCTCCGGGTACCGGGTGGCATGGTCCACCAAGACCAGGATGTACCTGTTGCCCATGGCTGTCTTGGGATCCTGTGGCCCCACAATATCCATCCCTACCCTTTCAAAGGGTGTTCCAACAACAGGAAAAGGTTGGAGAGGAGCTTTGACCTTCCTCCCACTCTTACCACTTGCCTGGCAAGTTTGGCAAGACCTACAGTGTGCATCTGACTGCCTTCGCATTTGGGGCCAAAAGAAGTGGGTGACAAGCCTGTCAAAGGTCTTGTCCTGCCCCAAATGTCCTGCCAAAGGCACGTCATGAGCCAGACCCAGTAGGAAGGTCCTGAAGCGCTGGGCTACCACCAGCACACGGGCTGACCCAGGCTCAGCAACCTTAGGCTCACTGTATAGGAGACCACTCTCCCAGTAGATCAGATGTGACCCGGACTGATTACCAGCTGCCTGGTCTGCAGCCTGCCGCCGCAGACCCTCCAGAGTAGGGCACTCGTTCTGCTCCCTGCAGAACTCCTCCCTGGTGGGACCCCCTTCTTGCTGCCAATGGGTCAGCTCAGAGATGTCTCCCAGTTCGGCTACCTGCTCCCCTGTAGGCACCGGGGCGTCCCCCTCGAGGTCCGCTTCCTCCCGGTCCTTGGGAACTTCGGGGGCCGGTTTCCCGCGCCCCCTGCCCTTTCTCTTGGCAGGGACTTGGGCCACTGTTTCAGGCTCCAAGTCCTCTTGATCACCCTTTCTGGCCGCCATTGACCGAGTAGACACGCATGCCCACTCTGGCAACCCAAGCATCTCCAAGTGAGACCTGAGCTCAACCTCCTTCCACGAGGACTGCTCCAGGTCGTTTCCTAGCAGACAATCTACAGGCATGGTAGGGCTCACAACCACCCTCAAGGGACCTGAGACCCCCCCCATTCAAAGGGAACCTGCGCCACCATACACTGGCGCTCAGAGTTGTCGACAGCAACTACTTGGTGGAATGCTCCTGGGACTACTTGCTTCTCAGACACCAGGTGACACCGGACTGAGGTCACACTGGCTCCAGTATCTCTGAGAGCCTCTACCCTGTTCCCATTAATGGTCACCCAGGTGCTATATTTCTTTGTGTTAGGGGGCACCTGGTTTCCTGGGACCATCTCACTGTCCCCTAGTGAGACAAGGGTCATTTCTGCGGGATCCCCACCCTCCTGTGGGCACCCCTCCTCCCCAAGCGCTACACTAGCCAACACTTTGGACTGTCCACCGGTGGGCGGCTGTGTCCCCTTCGGGCACTTGGGGTCCCCCTTAAAGTGACCTACCTGGTCACATGCATAACACTTGCGGGGCCGGTCTCAACAGGCTTCCCTGTAGAGACCCCTTTCTTCTTATCACCGGGGGCTGGGAACTTTTACCCTGGGTACTAGTTTGGGGCCCTTTAGAGAACTCCTGTGCTTTACCCTTGTCCCCCCCACTTTTCTGCTGGGGACCCTGCCCACCTTTGGCTGAGTCTCCCCCAAACGCTTTCTTGTGGACCCTGGTACTCACCCAGCGGTCCGCTTCCATAGCAAGCTTCCTGGGGTCAGTTAGCTTACTATCAACTAGGTGCTGGCGCAGATCTGCAAAACATAGACTAGACAGGTCTCCCATGCAATAAAGTTGTAGAGCCCCTGAAAATCTGTTACACTACTGCCCTTCACCCAACCATCCAGAGACCTGCAGAACACATCCACACATTCCAACCAAGTGTTGACATCAGACTTCTTACTGGACCTGAACTGATCCCTGTACTTTTCAGGAGTAAGACCATACTTCGTGAGAAGGGCATCCTTCATGTCAGCATAGGTGAGGTGATACCCCTTACCCAAAGCTATCAGAGCATCCCTTGCTTCTTCCGGGAAAAGTGGCCACAATCCTGCTCCCCAATTCTCCTCAGGGACCCCATTCATGTGTATGGCTGCCTCATAACCCTGAAACCACCTTTGTATGTCATCCCCCTTCTTGAACTCCTTGCCTACGTTCTTGGGAATGTGCACAATCCTGTCTGCCTTTCTGGACGAATTGCTGCCACCATCTGAGCCTGACTTACTCCTAAGTTCTAGCTCCTTCAGTTCTCTCTCATGCTCTAAGAGCATCTTCCTCTCCTCTATGGCCAATCTCTTCTCCTCCCGCTCACTCTCCAGCCTGAGCTTCTGCAGCTCAAACTGCCTTGCCTCCCGCCTGTCCTCCAGCTCCTCTGGGGACAGACTGCTGCTGCCTGACCTGGCGGGTTCCCCCTACCCAAAAGCACATCCACCCTGGAAATAGGCTCCTCCACCTCCTCACTGAGATCACCAGGCTGCCCATTGGCATGTCTGGCTGCTACCCAGGCCCTCAGCGCCTTCTGTAGCTCCTCCTTCCTAGTGAGGCCTTTAATTTGGACTTTCAGGTTTTTACAAATCGCTCGTAACTCCTTTACGGCGTAGGATTCCAACCTGTCCTCCTCAAAGATAACTTCCAGAGATGCAACGGATGAAGCAATTGATTCAGGCATGACAAAGTCGTGAGTTGAAAACTGGCAAGATCAAAAATAGGCCAAAAGAAAAAGAACCAGTATGTGGTACGTAATGGTCTGCGATATGGTAGTAGTGCACACCAATCACTGTAAGTCAAGTGCAAACACAAGTCCTATCCTCACCGCTGACAACCAATGTTAGAAATGGGATCTCTAGTTGGCAAGGGCTTGCACCTTTGTCCAAGTAGGGACCCTTCTTCCTAGTCAGGGTAAGGGTTGTTACACTCGTGAAGTAACCCCTGCTCACCCTCGTGGTAGCTTGGCACGAGCAGTCAGGCTTAATTCAGAGGCAGTGTGTAAAGCATTTGCACATAACCAACAGTAATACAGTGTAAGCACTACAAACGGACACCACACCAGTTTAGAAAAATAACCAATATTTTATATACTCAAGACAAGACCAATTACGACAAAAATCCACAATACTATACTTTACGAATGAATACTTGATACGTTAACTTCTTCTTTGCAGGAATAGCACAAAAGCAAAGTTCGTACGAGTCGGTAGCTCCGTCCGAGCCTACCGTGATGCTGAAAACCACAGAGTCTAACAGTTCCAGCCGACCGCGTCGATACGGGCCAGCAGAGTCGTGAACAGACTCGGTCACAGTACTTCACTAAAAGCTGCATTTTATCATTCTGAGTCCAGGCATACTAAACTCGAATTTCTACCATGTTCCCGGGGTCAGTTAGGATTATAAGCTGTAATAATCAAAACTGCCCGTTCTGGCCTAGGGGGAACAGGTAGCCTTGCAATAGTGAAAAACGAACTAGGCTGTAATTCACTATCAGGACATGCCGCACACACCCGGGCATGTCCTACCTTTCGCATACAACGCACCCTGCCCACAGGGGTACCTTGGGCCTACCTTAGGGGTGACTAACATGTAGCAAAGGGAAGGTTTAGGGACTTGCAAGTGTGTGCACTTGCCAAGTCGACATGGCAGCCCCAGGCTGCCCACAGGCTCTGCGATGGCAGGCCCGAGTTACATTTTACGGGCTGTTTGCGTGGGTGGCACAATCCAGTGCTGCAGCCCACCAACAGCATTTGGTCTATAGGCCCTGGCACACGTAGTGCACTTTACAAGGGACTGACACATAAACCAAATAGGCCAATCATGGAAACACCAATCCATAACACATTTTATACGGGAGCACTTGCACTTTCCCACTGGACCGCAGTGAGGAAAGTGCGCAGAATCATTACACCAGCAAAAACAGAGTCAAAACCGGGAGGTCAGAAAGCAAAAAGTCAGGGGAAACACGCCAAAAGATGCCAAGTCTAACACCTCACTAAAAATTACAAGGACGGCCGAGCTCTGGCAAAGAAACCTACCTTGGACTTCATTTCAACTAGCCATGAAAAGAGCAGCAAAAATGCACTCGCAATTAGACGACAAATTGAGATTAAGCAAACGAGCACATGCATGGATGGTCCTACATTCCTACATTAAACCAGAGCCAGCGGTATATCTGGGCCTCGCCTTCCCTGCTCATATAAAAACACAGTTTCTTCAACTGCGCATGGGAAAGCTGCCCTCTAACGCTGACCGTCCCAGCTGGGAGTTCAATGGTTCGAAAGCATGTAGTCTATGTGGGTCACCAAAACAGGATCTCGTACATTTAATATGCATCTGCCCAGTATTAGGTATCCATCGTCGCCACTTCAATGAGAAAGGCATCCGTACATGCAGATCAGCTATACTACAAACTCTGGACTCAAGGGACCCAAAATTAATATGTCATTTAATAAATTTCCTAATTTGTTACAAGAAACTGGTATCACAGTGAATTGGTTAAATACTGTATTGATCTTGCTCCAGCTAATCATACTTATAACACGGGGAAAACAAAAAAACTTTTTTTTTTTTTTTTAGGGACTTGATTTTAAATCACTAAATATAAACACTGATGATTAATTTTATCCTTAATGTGTATAAAAATGAAAAAATAATAAGTGTATATTGCTTTTTAGATATTGGAATATTGTGTCGGTTTTAATTAACTATACAATAAAGAATATCCTTCTCTCTTGCATACTTCATTTTCTATTTGAGTTGATACATCGATAATACATTATTATTTATAAAATGCTCTAATTGCCAAAACATTTATAATCATATTCATACACATTGATTTTCAGCACAAGCTAATACCATTCAAGATTGATGTATTATTTGAGTTAGGAATGGGGAAAGACATCTTGCATATTTGCATAACGGGTAGGGGTTGTTTCATACAATATATTCATGTGCCATTTATCTTTCAAATGTATAAATTCAATGAAGCCCTGAATGGGCAGGCACCAAATGGCTTACATATTAACCTCCACAGTCCCTACTACTACATTCATAAATTCCTAGCATTCACCCATAAACTACTCGCACTCAAATTTCCACTGTCTGGCCTAATATGATAGAACAAGATCCGTCTAAAACCCATGTTAAGTCTATGCATTCTTGTCTAAATCATCATACTAACATCATATTTCATATTCTCCCTCTCGGGAAAAATAAACTCCAAACAAAAAGAAAAAAGGAAAGAGAAGTACAAAAGATTTGGCTGAGGAATGTGATAGTCCTCCTAAAACAAAGGAACAAACTAAATTGCAAATTCTTGTTACATATTGCTTGTAGTTATAACCCCTAACCCACATGGACCCATAGCTCTTCCTCGCTATTGAGACCATGGGGGACCAGTGTCCTTAATTCAATAATGTACTTTGACTCAAGCTGCCGTAAGGTTCTCACCCTGTCACCTCCTCTATCCAAAATGGGTACCTGATCTAAACAGAAGCTCAAAAGTTTGCTGTTGCTCTGATGTCGGGCCGCAAAGTGTCTGGCTACGGGATAATTGCTGTCTCCCTTGGTTATTGCCCGCATATGCTCCAGGACTCTCTTTTTTGCTTGGTGTACCGTGCTGCCCACATATAGAAGGTTGCATGGACACACCAAACAATAGACAACAAAATCCGTATTACAATTAAGTAATTTTGTAATCTGTTTCTTGGGAGTCCCTGCCTGGAATCTGAAACTCCGTAGTTTTGACACTTTTCTTGCAAGCCTTACAGTGCAAACACGGATAAAAACCGCTTACTTTTGGCACATCCCTATCTTTGTTAGAGAAGTGGCTGTGCACTAGCAGGTCTTTCAGGGAGGTACTCTTCCTATAGGTGATACTGGGATGTTGAGTGATTACACTTCCAAACGTTCCATCTGCTTGTAAGATATTCCAATGTTTGTTCAGTATCTTACGTATTTCATTGGAATCTGTGGAGTAAGTCAGAATTAACCTAGTCATTCCTTCTGGTCCTCTCTAGGCTTTTTGCTCAAGAGATCATCTCTCACCTGCTGGTCATTTATACATTTGAAAGATAAGAGGCACATGAATATATTGCTTTCTGTCTCCCCTCGTGCCCCCATTGCTTGTGTCCTTTTTCCTTCTGTCTCCCCTCGTGCCCCCGTTGATTGTGTCCTTTTGCTTTCTGTCTCCCCTCGTGCCCCCGTTGATTGTGTCCATTTTTGCTTTCTGTCTCCCCTCGTGCCCCCGTTGATTGTGTCCATTTTTGCTTTCTGTCTCCCTTTGTGCCCCCATTGATTGTGTCCATTTTTGCTTTCTGTCTCCCCTCGTGCCCCCGTTGATTGTGTCCATTTTTGCTTTCTGTCTCCCTTCGTGCCCCCATTGATTGTGTCCATTTTTGCTTTCTGTCTCCCTTCGTGCCCCCATTGATTGTGTCCATTTTTGCTTTCTGTCTCCCTTCGTGCCCCCATTCTGCTGTGCCCAACTTTGCCTTCTGTACCCCCGCCGCTGCGTCCCCTGCGGCCCCGCCCCCTGACTGCCCATTCGCTGCCCCTGCCTCCCGCCTCCCAGCTGCTCCTCCCTCCCAGCTCCCCATATATGGCGGCCGCTGCGCGGCCGCGCCGCTGGCGCGCCTAAGGCAAGCCCGTCTGCGCCCGTCCGCGCCTGGACCGCGCCCAGCGCCAGAACCCCTGGGCCGCGCGCCCCCCGCTCCAGCTTTGAGGACCGACGCCGTTACGATGCCACCACACTCCACGCTCTCAACCCCGGACGGAGACACAACTGCTTCAAGGCCGCCCCGAAACGCACACATGGCACCTTCACCTGCCGGAACTGCAGATACACCAGCCTCAGGGCCACCGAAGCGCCTCAACCACCTCCGATGCATCCTACTGAACACCCGCTCCGCACGCAAACACGCCGTCGAGCTCTGGGACCTGCTCGACTCATCATCACCAGACGTCGCCTTCCTGACAGAGACCTGGATGAACGACTCCTCCGCACCCGACATCGCCATAGCCATCCCAGACGGCTATAAGATCACCCGCAGAGACCGCGTCAACGGAGTAGGAGGAGGAATCGCCATCGTCCACAAGAACTCCATCAGGGTCTCGACCAGCACCGACGACGTTCTCTGCACCGCCGAACACATGCACTTCCAGATCCACACGGACCCCAACACCACCCTCAGAGGCACCCTTGTCTACAGACCCCCTGGGCCCCGACCCCAGTTCAGCGACTCCATCGCCGACTTCATCAGCACGCACGCCCTGACTTCTACTGACTACATCCTCCTCGGAGACCTGAACTTTCACCTGGAGAACAACAACGACAGCAACTCCACCACCCTGATCGCCAACCTCGGACTGAGACAGCTCGTCACAACACCGACACATTCCGCCGGCCACACGCTCGACCCCGTCTTCTCCTCAAGCTCCCACGTCTCCTTCACCCACACCACGGAACTCCTCTGGACCGACCACCGCTGCATCCACTTCACCTTCCAGAAACCCACCACACACCACCGCACCCAACAGATCCCACGCCGCTGCTGGAGCAAAGTCACCGAAGACCAACTACGGGCAAACCTCGCTCTCAGCCCTCCCTCCGACCCATCCAACACCGACGACGCTGCCTGCAACCTCAGACGATGGATAGACGACTGTGCCAACACCCTCGCTCCGCTGAAAAAACTCACCTACAGCGACACCACCAAAAGAGCCAGCTGGTTCACCCCGGAACTCCTAGCTTCCAAGCGTACCTGCCGGAAACTTGAGAAGAAATGGCACAGTGATAAGACTTCGGACAGCCACGCAGCCCATAAAGACGCCATCTGTAACCACCACCACCTCATCAGGTCCGCCAAGAGAATCTCCTTCAAAGACCGCCTCGACAACAACGCACACAACAGCAAGGAGCTCTTCAACATCGTGAAGGAACTCTCCAACCCCAGCTCCAACACCAACGACATCCCGCCGTCGCAAGCCCTGTGCGATTCCCTCGCCACCTTCTTCCACCGCAAGATCGCCGACATCCACGACAGCTTCAACACCCAGACAGCCCCCACCAAGAAAGATACTCCAGACCCGCCGCACACCATCGACCATGACCCCTTGCCAGCCTGGGCCAGCGTGAACATCGATGACACCATCAAGACCATGGGCACAATACACTCCGGTTCCCCGTCAGACCCTTTCCCGCACCACATCTTCAACAAAGCCAGCAGCTCCATCTCACCCCACCTGTGCAACGTTATCAATCTCTCCTTCGAGACCGCGACCTTCCCAGAGAGCTGGAAACACGCAGAGATCAACGCCCTACTCAAAAAACCCAAGGCGGACCCAAGAGACCTCAAGAACTTCCGGCCCATCCCCTGCTTCCGTTCCCAGCCAAGGTCATCGAGAAGATCGTCAACAAACAGCTAACCCGATGCCTAGAAGAAAACAGCATCCTGGACCCATCCCAATCGGCGTTCCGCAGCAACCACAGCACTGAGACTGCCCTCATCGCCGCCACCGACGACATCAGGACCCTGCTGGACAACGGTGAGACCGCAGCCCTCATCCTGCTGGACCTCTCCGCCGCCTTCGACACTGTCTGCCACCGCACTCTACGCGCACGCCTCCACGACGCAGGGATCCGAAACAAGGCCCTGGAATGGACCACCTCCTTCCTCGACGGCAGAACCCAGAGAGTCCGCCTCCCACCTTTCCGATCCGAAGCCTCCGAGATCATCTGCGGCGTACCCCAGGGATCTTCCCTCAGCCCAACACTGTTCAACATCTACATGGCCCCGCTCGCACGCATCGCCAGACAGCACGACCTCAACATTATCTCCTACGCCGACGACACTCAACTGATCCTCTCCCTCACCAAGGACCCCCTCGCCGCCAAAGCCAATCTCCATGAAGGAATGAAGGCCGTCGCCGATTGGATGAAGATCAGCCGACTAAAGCTGAACACGGACAAGACGGAGGTCCTCATCCTCGGCTCCAACCCCTCAGCCTGGGACGACTCCTGGTGGCCAACGACGCTGGGAGCAGCCCCGACACCCACCGACCACGCACGCAACCTGGGAGTCATCCTCGACTCAACGCTCTCCATGGCCTAGCAAGTCAACGCAGTCTCCTCCTCCTGCTTCAACACCCTCCGCATGCTTCGCAAGATCTACAGGTGGATCCCGACAGACACAAGAAGAACAGTCACCCAGGCCCTCGTCAGTAGCAGACTTGACTATGGGAACGCCCTCTACGCGGGAGCCCCGGCCAAGCTCATCAAGCGACTGCAACGCATACAAAACGCCTCTGCACGCCTGATCCTCGACGTACCACGCCACAGCCACATCACCCCCCACCTGAGGAACCTGCACTGGCTCCCCGTCGACAGGAGGATCACCTTCAAACTCCTCATCCACGAACACAAGGCACTCCACAAAACTGGCCCAGCCTACCTCAACAGATGACTCTTCTTCTACGTCCCCAACCGCCAGCTCCGCTCCGCCGACCTCTCCCTCGCCACCGTCCCTCGCATTCGAAGAACAACCACCGGCGGCAGATCCTTCTCACACCTCGCCGCCAAGACCTGGAACACCCTTCCACTAAGCCTACGACAGACCCAAGACCTGCTGACCTTCAGGAGGCTACTCAAGACCTGGCTGTTCGACCAGTAGCAGCACCCCCCCCCCCCTTCCCTCTCCCCAGCGCCTTGAGACCCTCGCGGGTAAGTAGTGCGCTCTACAAATTCTGTGATTGATTGATTGATTGTATGAAACAACCCCTACCCATTATGCAAATATGCAAGACGTCTTTCCCCATTCCTAACTCGAATAATACATCAATCTTGAATGGTATTAGCTTGTTCTGAAAATCAATGTGTATGAATATGATTATAAATGTTTTGGCAATTAGAACATTTTATAAATAATAATGTATTATCGATGTATCAACTCAAATAGAAAATGAAGTATTTTATGGTGGACAATGATAACAAACACGATCGCGCTTTTGACCATGTTAAGATGGCCGGGACCAAACTGAGAATTATATGTGAATATGAGTCCGTCCTTCGTTGTGATGAAAAATATTACGTTTATATTGGTGAAAAAATGGGCGGCATGCTGACATTGACAAAGGCCGTCATGACCAAAACGCGTTTGTCAGCCACGGTGAATATATGAAATAAAACTAC
Organism: Calotriton arnoldi; assembly: GCA_963921515.1. Taxonomy (NCBI): domain Eukaryota; kingdom Metazoa; phylum Chordata; class Amphibia; order Caudata; family Salamandridae; genus Calotriton; species Calotriton arnoldi. The sequence goes on from CAWUFW010002863.1 coordinate 1,112,413, forward strand.
GAATTCAATTAAACTTGTGTGTGCGCTACGAACTTTGTGGGAGCAAAGTATTTGGAAACGATTGATTTGCGGTTCACCACCGCGCGGTAGCAGCACCCGCATGGAAGGTGAGCGGTGGTTTCTGGTGAAAATTTTGGAAATATATATATATTATATATATATATATATATATATATATATATATATATATATATATATAAGCTTCTTCTTCCCCACTCCAATTCACCAAGGAAGAGCACTCACGGGGGTGATGCTAGAGTCCATTTATTGAGAGCAAAACAGACGCGTTTCGGCGATTGCCTTTATCAATGTTTTTGCACGCCAAAAGAAACAATTTTTTTTATACATTCAAAGCATTTGTCACGTGATATATAACAAACATAGATGAAGGACTTATATCCCAGAATCTCACACGGTCGCCATGTTGGAGTGTCAATCAATGTAACCTTTTATAACAGTTACCAACTACTTTATACATTGTAATGTGTGACAAAATGTCATATTCACGAGGCAAAAATGGTATTAAGCCATATATCGGCTTCACTTATTGATCTACATCTTTTATAAAAAGACACTTCCTATTTCGCTCAAGTCTCAAACATATCGCCGTGTATCGGCTTTCAAAGAGCATTACATGGCAGACCTGTTAATATCTTAAAATGTGGTACAGAGACCAATCATCTAGATAAATTTAATCTAATCTCATATTAGCATTATTACGCCGTGTATCAGCCTTGTATTCCTTCATACTCACATGAATGCTAAAAAATGTCACAATTAAACAATCCTCTTCATATAAAATATTCGCCCAAATGCATCCACTACTTTTAATTCATATTCACACCTCTTTGATTTCTTTTGATAAAACCACCAATAGTGTCATACTATTTTGATTCACATCTAAATTTCATTGATCTGCTTAATCACCAAGGTGTATTGCTAATTCTTCCCCACTGTTCATTCCATTGGGCACCTTAGTTTGAAGGTCAATAATATATCTCGATTCTAACCTTCTGAGCTTTGTGAGCCTGTCGCCCCCCCCCTCCCCTTTTATTTATAGGTACTGAGTCTATGCCAAAATAGCTCAACAGATCCCTGTTGGTCTGATGTTTTTCGGCAAAGTGTCTGGCGACAGGATACGTGACATCGTTTTTTGCTATGGTACGCATGTGCTCCAATATTCTTATCTTGGTGGGGTGAATCGTACTACCTATGTACCCAAGTCCACACGGACAAAGGAGACAATATACCACATAGTTAGTGTTACAAGTTAAAAACTTATTGATGACTTTTTTCTTAGACATTCCTGGAATGTCGTAGGATAGTGTTCTCTTGCTATTTGCACAGGCTTTGCATTTCCCACATGGGAAGAAGCCTTTCATATCCTTAAGGGTCCCCTTGGTATGAACTGTTTTTTTGCAAATGGCTTTGAACTAAATAGTCTCTGATTGATTTAGCTTTTCTATTAGACACTTGGGGTGCGATCAGTAGATCTGGACCAATGATCGCATCCGTTTTAAGGATGTGCCAGTTTCTTCTCATTATTTTTCTCAATTGATTGGCATTTTCTGAGAATGTTGTAATTAATCTGAACTTGGTTACTATTTCTTCATTCGGGGATGTCTCTTTTTTCTTTTTAAGCAATTCCTGTCTAGGTATCTTAATCACCTTCTTTAATGTATTTTCAAGCAGTTCTGCACTGTACCCTCGCATCTTGAATCTATCACAGCTCTCCTTTGCTGCTTCCCTAAAGTCATCTTCCCTAGAGCAATTTCTTTTCAGTCTTAAGAATTCCCCATACGTGATACTCTTAATCAGTTTAGGGGGATGGCTACTTGCCGCATGCAGGATGGAATTACCCGCAGTTGGTTTGTGGTAGAGGGACACACTGAGATGATTATCTACTACGCTAACCTTTAAATCTAAAAAGTTAACAGTTGTGGAGTCTACTTGCCCCGTAAATTGCAGATTCAGATTATTATTATTCAAATGTGAAATGAATTAATTTGCTAAGTTTGTCGGTCCATTCCACACAATGAATAAATCATCAATGTAGCGATGCCATGCTACTACTTTATCCATCCATTTCTTGTTCTCTGGCGCCCAGGCCACCCGCTTCTCCCACCAGCCCACGAAGAGATTCGCGTAGCTGGGGGAGAAGCAGGTGCCCATCGCCGTTCCAGAGATCTGCCTATAATGGTCTTCATCAAACAAAAAAATGTTGTTTGTCAGACAAAATTCCGTTAATTCCAACAACATTTTGTTGTGTTCTGCGTATTTCAACGGTCGTTTGGATAAAAAGTATTCAACAGCATGGAGGCCTAGTTTATGTTCTATACAGGTATAAAGACTTGTAATGTCAAGGTCAATTAGTTTATAATTAGAGTCCCACTGTAATGTTTCTAAATGGCCTAAGAAGACTTTAGTGTCCTGTATATACGAAGTCAATTCAATCACAAATTTGAACAAAAAATGATCAATGAAAGTAGACAGGTGCTCTGTCAAGCTCCCCTGTGAGGATACGATTGGTCTACCAGGGGGTTGATCCCCGTTTTTATGTATCTTCGGAATGTGGTAAAAGGTTGGTATAATCGGGTTAAAGCAACGAAGATACAAATATTCATCAGTTTCAAGCATAGTTTTGTCATACCACGATTTAATCAGTAGATGATAATGTGTTACACTGGCATGGTAGTCCTCTTTAGTTAGCTTCACCATGATACTGTTCCCTGGTCTGTATGACGACATTGCCGCCCTTGTCAGAGGGCTTGCATATTATAGACTCATCTTTCCTCAGATTAAGCAACGCCTGGTGCTGTTTTTTGGTGATGTTAAATCCCACTGAGTTACTAGTTCTGGATCTTAATCTCAGTAAATCTTTTGTCATCGCTTCTGCAAAGATGTCAATAGCATTGGTTGGTATTTGAGGCAAAAATTGCGATGTGGGTTTGAAGGGGCTACTTTCACTTTCTTGATCTATCCCCAACCTAATGGCACGTTCCACCATGTCCATATCGCTTGAGACTCCCTCGGTTTGATCAATACGTAATGCCTCCATCACTTCCAATGCAGATATGTCGTCACAAGATAATACATCGGTCGCACATGGTTTCTTTTTTACCTTTGTTAATTTGGCGACCGTAGGTTTCAACTTAAAGTATTTGTGTAGTTTAAGTTTGCGGGTTAGTTTGAATAAGTCAATGCGTGTTTGTGTATACTCCCATCCGTTGGAAGGGCAGAACGTCAGACCCAACCTCAACACTGATTCTTCATCACTCGTTAATATTTTGGGAGTGAGATTGATGATAGTGAGGTTTTCTACTTGCGTGCATTGCCCCTTTCGCTGCGTGTCACCCTTGGAGAGAAATTTGTTTCTACGGCTCCAGCCGCCCCTCCTTGTTTTTTTGCGGCTCTTTCCGGTGGTTTGCTTCTTCCACCTTTCATCCATGTCTGGCGCATGAGTCGGATTTCCTCCTGAAAAGGAGTCTTCCTTCGATTGTCCATTGATGTACTTGGTCCTTCCTCTCCTGAGGATTCATTAGGTGTCATATCCGATTCCGACGTTTCCACACGTTCAGTGACAGATGCAGCTTGTGTGGCAATTAATTCTTTTCTTGGTCCATCATACTTCTTCGCAAAAGTTAGTATACGTCCTTGAGCGTAATCTTGCTCGTCCCTTTCGAATGTCTCCTGTTTTCTTTGCTTGATTTTTTGCTCATATTTGAGTAAGCGTTTCTTCATTTGGTCTCTTAACTCCTCCATTTTGGTTTTTTCTTCATCCTTTGCTATTTCCATTTCCATTTTGTTGATCTCTTCTAGTGCCTTATCCCTGTCGCTCCAAGCGAATTTGATTAAAATCATGAGCATTCCTTTGCTGGATTGGGCTGTGTGTTCTGCCCACTCATCCAGTAACAATAGGTCAGGGTTCTCATAGGCAGGAATAGTATATATTCTCAGTCCTCTTGGGATGCGATCAACATCCACATAGCTCTGGAGGGAGGTCGCCTCCCACCACTTTTGCATCTCACGTTCGTAAAGTCTTTCAAGACTAACGAATTTTGATACCAAGTTCGTGCTTGCTGCCAAATTTTTATTCATTTTGGGTGTTTGAGTAGATGCAGGGTTTCTCTTAAACATATCTAGCGCCGCTTCGCGGCGTGCCGATTCATCCAACATTGTGTTGCTCGTAAACCGCGAGCCTCTGCTTCTAGCGGTTACAATCTCCTGGACTCTGCGTTTTGCTTTACGCACCCCCTCGTCCTGTCAGAAATATCATAAGACGCAATACTATGTATCGCTTACCGGCTGGACTGAGAATATATACTATTCCTGCCTATGAGAACCCTGACCCATTGTTACTGGATGAGTGGGCAGAACACACAGCCCAATCCAGTAAAGGAATGCTCATGATTTTAATCAAATTCGCTTGGAGCGACAGGGATAAGGCACTAGAAGAGATCAACAAAATGGAAGTGGCAAAGGATGAATAAAAAACCAAAATGGAGGAGTTAAGAGACCAAATGAAGAAACGCTTACTCAAATATGAGCAAAAAATCAAGCAAAGAAAACAGGAGAAATTCGAAAAGGACGAGCAAGATTACGCTCAAGGACGTATACTAACTTTTGCGAAGAAGTATGATGGACCAAGAAAAGAATTAATTGCCACACAAGCTGCATCTGTCACTGAACGTGTGGAAACGTCGGAATCGGATATGACACCTAATGAATCCTCAGGAGAGGAAGGACCAAGTACATCAATGGACAATCGAAGGAAGACTCCTTTTCAGGAGGAAATCCGACTCATGCGCCAGACATGGATGAAAGGTGGAAGAAGCAAACCACCGGAAAGAGCCGCAAAAAACCAAGGAGGGGCGGCTGGAGCCGTAGAAACAAATTTCTCTCCAAGGGTGACACGCAGCGAAAGGGGCAATGCACGGAAGTAGAAAACCTTACTATCATCAATCTCACTCCCAAAATATTAACGAGTGATGAAGAATCAGTGTTGAGGTTCGGTCTGACGTTCTGCCCTTCCAACGGATGGGAGTATACACAAGCATTGACTTATTCAAACTAACCCGCAAACTTAAACTACACAAAAACTTTAAGTTGAGACCTACGGTCGCTAAATTAACAAAGGTAAAAAAGAAACCATGTGCGACCGATGTATTCTCTTGTGACGACATATCTGCATTGGAAGTGATGGAGGCATTACGTATTGATCAAACCGAGGGAGTCTCAAGCGATATGGACATGGTGGAACGTGCCATTAGGTTGGGGATAGATCAAGAAAGTGAAAGTAGCCCCTTCAAACCCACTTCGCAATTTTTGCCTCAAATACCGACCGATACTATTGACATCTTTGCAGAAGCGATGACAAAAGATTTACTGAGATTAAGTTCCAGAACTAGTAACTCAGTGGGATTTAACATCAACAAAAAACAGCACCAGGCATTGCTTAATCTGAGCAAAGATGAGTCTATAATATGCAAGCCCTCTGACAAGGGCGGCAATGTCGTCATACAGACCAGTGAACAGTATCATGGTGAAGCTTTAAGACAACTTTCGGACACTCACTGTTATGAGAAAATAACTAAAGAGGACTACCATGCCAGTGTAACACATTATCATCTACTGATTAAATCGTGGTATGACAAAACTATGCTTGAAACTGATGAATATTTGTATCTTCGTTGTTCTAACCCGATTATACCAACCTTTTACCACATTCCGAAGATACATAAAAACAGGGATCAACCCCCTGGTAGACCAATCGTATCCTCACAGGGGAGCTTGACAGAGCACCTGTCTACTTTCATTGATCATTTTTTGTTCAAATTTGTGATTGAATTGACTTCGTATGTACAGGACACTAAAGACTTCTTAGGCCATTTAGAAACATTACAGTGGGACTCGAATTATAAACTAATTGTCCTTGACATTACAAGTCTTTATACCTGTATAGAACATAAACTAGGCCTCCATGCTGTTGAATACTTTTTATCCAAACGACCGTTGAAATACGCAGAACACAACAAAATGTTGTTGGAATTAACGGAATTTTGTCTGACAAACAACATTTTTTTGTTTGATGAAGACCATTATAGGCAGATCTCTGGAACGGCGATGGGCACCTGCTTCACCCCCAGCTACGCGAATCTCTTTGTGGGCTGGTGGGAGAAGCGGGTGGCCTGGGCGCCAGAGAACAAGAAATGGATGGATAAAGTAGTAGCATGGCATCGCTACATTGATGATTTATTCATTGTGTGGAATGGACCGACAAACTTAGCAAATGAATTCATTTCACATTTGAATAATAATAATCTGAATCTGCAATTTAGGGGGCAAGTAGACTCCACAACTGTTAACTTTTTAGATTTAAAGGTTAGCGTAGTAGATAATCATCTCAGTGTGTCCCTCTACCACAATCCAACTGCGGGTAATTCCATCCTGCATGCGGCAAGTAGCCATCCCCCTAAACTGATTAAGAGTATCCCGTATGGGGAATTCTTAAGACTGAAAAGAAATTGCTCTAGGGAAGATGACTTTAGGGAAGCAGCAAAGGAGAGCTGTGATAGATTCAAGATGCGAGGGTACAGTGCAGAACTGCTTGAAAATACATTAAAGAAGGTGATCAAGATACCTAGACAGGAATTGCTTAAAAAGAAAAACAAGACATCCCCGAATGAAGAAATAGTAACCAAGTTCAGATTAATTACAACATTCTCAGAAAATGCCAATCAATTGAGAAAAATAATGAGAAGAAACTGGCACATCCTTAAAACGGATGCGATCATTGGTCCAGATCTACCGATCGCACCCCAAGTGTCTTTTAGAAAAGCTAAATCAATCAGAGACTATTTAGTTCAAAGCCATTTGCAAAAAACAGTTCATACCAAGAGGACCCTTAAGGATATGAAAGGCTTATTCCCATGTGGGAAATGCAAAGCCTGTGCAAATAGCAAGAGAACACTATCCTACGACATTCCAGGAATGTCTAAGAAAAAAGTCATCAATAAGTTTTTAACTTGTAACACTACCTATGTGGTATATTGTCTCCTTTGTCCGTGTGGACTTGGGTACATAGGTAGTACGATTCACCCCACCAAGATAAGAATATTGGAGCACATGCGTACCATAGCAAAAAACGATGTCACGTATCCTGTCGCCAGACACTTTGACGAAACACATCAGACCAACAGGGATCTGTTGAGCTATTTTGGCATAGACTCGGTACCTATAAATAAAAGGGGGGGGCGACAGGCTCACAAAGCTCAGAAGGTTAGAATCGAGATATATTATTGACCTTCAAACTAAGGTGTCCAATGGAATGAACAGTGGGGAAGAATTAGCAAAACACCTTGGTGATTAAGCAGATCAATGAGATTTAGATGTGAATCAAAATAGTATGACACTATTGGTGGTTTTATCAAAAGAAATCAAAGAGGTGCGAATATGAATTAAAAGTAGTGGATGCATTTGGGCGAATATTTTATATGAAGAGGATTGTTTAATTGTGAAATTTTTTAGCATTTATGTGATTATGAAGGAATACAAGGCCGATACACGGCGTAATAACGCTAATATAAGATTAGATTTATCTAGATGATTGGACTCTGTACCACATTTTAAGATATTAACAGGTCTGCCATGTAATGCTCTTTGAAAGCCGATACACGGCGATATGTTTGAGACTTGAGCGAAATAGGAAGTGTCTTTTTTATAAAAGATGTAGATCAATAAGTGAAGCCGATATATGGCTTAATACCATTTTTGCCTCGTGAATATGACATTTTGTCACACATTACAATGTATAAAGTGGTTGGTATCCGTTATAAAAGGTTACATTGATTGACACTCCAACATGGCGACCGTGTGAGATTCTGGGATATAAGTCCTTCATCTATGTTTGTTATATATCACGTGACAAATGCTTTGAATGTATAAAAAAACATGGTTTCTTTTGGCGTGCAAAAACATAGATAAAGGCAATCACCGAAACGCATCTGTTTTGCTCTCAATAAATGGACTCTAGCATCACCCCCGTGAGTGCTCTTCCTTGGTGAATTGGAGTGGGGAAGAAGAAGCTTTCATATTTTCGCGGTACACCGCCGCGATCAAAGCACCCGTCCGCGAGTGCACCAGGAACGGTGTGTTGAAGCGGAGATATATATATATATATATAAAATAAAAAGTAACTCATAAAATAAAGGGAGCCCCAAACCCTGCAGCGCGGCTTCAGCGATACGGGTATGCAGCAACCCGTTGTAAAACAATGGGAAAAGAAAAATGCCGAAGCCCAGTTTCTGGACACACCAGGCGTTTATTCCAAAATCATGTTGGCAACACACTTCTTTCCTTTCCTGATGCATTTTGGCTTGCCAATGAGCCTTGATCACAGGTGCATTGATTGCAACTTAAAGTGGCTACGTGCTTATAAAACCATGCTGTCACGTGTCTTTATATTTAATTGTCATACAAATACCATAATGCTCTGAGAACAGTATTGCAATTTCCTCAAATTGAAGTATATAATTCTAAATATAGCATGATTGTGTTAAAACACTGCAGTTGCATACTGAATCATCCTCGTTTCGATGCACTAGTGTAAAATTGTTTCAAATTGAGATGAAATCAAGAACAGTCTGGTATACAATCTCATATCTGGGCCTTCCAATGTGCTATGTTCATCAAAATGCACAGTGCTGACACAATCAATGTAATGTCTTTACAACATTAAGAGGTACACAAACAAAGGTTCCTTTTTGAGTGAAACATATTTTTCCAAAAGCAGACAAAACCTAAAGCCCGGCCCACTGTACTAATTTTCTTCCTGAAATCCTCCACCTGACAGTGCAATAGAACATTATAATGCTTCACTCAGGCACCAAAGTCTAGCTAACAAACAGATGTGAAAATGTTCTGGACATTATCTAGTAATATCTTATTGAGCAGTAATTTCTGGCGGCAATCCTGCAACCATTATTGTGCAGCACCACTATTTCAGCTCCCAGCCAGGATTTTGGTATAGGGGTCCCGTTCAAAATGGCATTACTTACAAGCAGGATGTATCTGCCCCAGAGCACAGGATTGGATTTATATAGGTCAGCTGGGCTTTTATCAGGGCCTGGAGCCTTTTCCCCATTTTTTTGTCTGGTAATTGCTGACAGAACCCCGGTTACAGTGAACGGTTCCAGATGGGAACTATTGGCAGATACCTATGCTAGGGGGCCTGTCTCCTACCTGATCGACAGCATCATAATGCAAACACCAATAGTATGGAAGCCAGCAGTCTTCTTGCATATATTACATATTTGGGTGATTTTATTGCACAAAATGCAGTGGTATAAAAACGATAATTCACAGAGATCTGGGAAATATTTCATAGGTCCCAGTGAAACAGGTAAAACATTTCACTACTCCTTGTGAAATCATCATAATGATAGCCTCAGACCTCTCTGCACAGCGTTACCATTGTCCTTTTAATCACCTTTCTATTCATGAAAGGTAATCAAAGGGTGGATATTGTAATTTCAATCAGTGCCTGTTGTTAGCTCCATTTTATAGAGAACAGCTCGATTTTCTTTTTAACTGTTTATTTCTGAAATCCAACTTTCTTCGCGTCATAATTAAGAATATTGCTTGTCTCGGCTTACAACAGTGTTGCCCTGTACCTCAGTTACTGTTTACAAAAAAAACACTTCTGTCTTTGGAACAAAACACATATTTTCGAGACTGACAGCCCCTAAATACAATGCAATATAAATAACACATAGGGTGTAATGTGTTAAATGGTCTTTTATTGCCATCTTGGGGCCCTAGTGACATTTGCAAACTACTTGGTTTTTGCCTTCGTGGGTCATTATACCACCCGAACTGAACTGCTCAATAGCAATATAAGACCGTTATGTATTCTATATGTCAGTGGCTTAACACAAAATGGTGGGCACCCCTTGCAGAATGTGATGAGGGGTTCCCGAATCTTCAATATTTCAGATATTTATTGGCCTGAAGAGCTGCGCAGCAGAGGCCTGTGTTACGTCCCTGCTATATATAACAGGTCATATTTTTATGTGAGAAAGAGAAGTCTGTCTAGTGTAAATTCACTAACAATACACCTAATTCAGGCTAAGAGGTATGCTCACATCAAAATCTTTAATGTCTGTGGAGTCTTGCAGTAGTGATCGAAATGGAAATTGATTAGGTGAACACTTTACTCAATTCCACCACCCCCCTAGGTCAGTCATCCAATAATGCCACATTACTTCACCGAAGGTATCAACATAAAAAGACTGGAGGTCATTGAGAAAACAAAGCAATGTTGGAAATTGTGCTCTGCGGTAGGTGCGTACACGGTCCTCAATATACCGCATTTTTTGAACCTGGGATGTCCAATAGCAACACCGCACCTTCTGACTGTGGTACCATGATTACAGCGCCAGTGGTGTCCCTGGACTCGGCCCCCCATTCTACATGAGTGACACGTGTAGCGTTTTCAAGTGCTATGGGATGGGAAATAGACACACTAGCTGGGATTGTGGGTGATTGTCTGCTGTAACTTTGTACATATGTAAATACAGATAATGCATGGCAACATATTTTACTCCATCTGGTCCTTATTTAGAGTACTACAGTATTTTAGTGAAATGCTAAACATTTTCAAAAGACGGTTCCCGCACATTTTTCTTTTACCATTTCTGCTGCTTTTCGATCGTAATGGAAATACCACAGCACTTTGCAGCGTAATCGACATCACGAACACACAGACTAAGTAGCCAATAATAGTATTACTGTGCTGGGAGTTACTGTTGTGTATACTGCACTGTTCTACACGAGGGCTACGTCAGAAGCACTACTACAAAAATGACAGTGTACCTAACTTTTTTACCCATGCTGCGCCGATGGCTTGTTGCACGCTGCTACAAGGGGCCCAGTGTGTCTCAACTGCTGAGGCAGCAAGAGTCAGAGGCGGCAGATGCGGAGACAGCTCAGCTCACGTTTCTTCATGCTGCCAGTGGGGTTAGGGGGCAGAGCCCGCCAGGCCTGGCATCCTTCGGCCGCAGCCTCTGGCGCTAAAGCAGCCCGCACCCTGAACTGTCTGTGCCTCCCTGACAATGCCACGCGAACACACTGAGGGTGCGAGGGCACTGACGCTGGCACAGAAGGTGCTACCCAGGCCCCAGTGCTATACAGCAGGCTGGGTGGTCGACGCGCTCTGGCGATGGATAGTTCATTGAATGTGGGGGTTCTGCGGGCCCTGTCTACGCTCCCAACGAAAACACAACAGTGCAGGCTTCGTGTTTACTGACTAAACAGCAACCATGCCAGCTCTCGTGTTCAAAAGGAAGGCTGCGTGGGCACACATATTGATAGTGCTCCGTGTTTTGGGATTCTGTACTGGTCAAAGGCGGCCGAGCATCACTTTGCAGGAGCTGGGCGAGGGGGAGAGCCGGGGGGGGGGCAGATGACGGAGACCTGCTTTTCCTTTGTTTCTCTGGTTTCTGTTTTAACATGTCGCCTTTCAGCCACTTTGGAGCGTTGTGCATACAATTGAGTAAAACAGAGGTAGGTGCAGCTTATCCGCCACCTACAAGGTAGGCTTGGTTAGAGTAGTTATGGGATTAAAATCACCCCTCCCCCGCCCCTCGAGGTTCGCACCGCAGGCCCCTCTAAACTCACACTCATTGCTGAAAAAATGGCAGAATTTGATAAACAGTTTACACCAAATAAGGGAGTATTTTTTTAAACAATTATTTGGTAAAAATGGTCTCTGGCCAACGGGTCTACATCCAAAGGAGGTCTAAAAGCATCCAAAACATATATAGATAATTCATAAGAAATTGTGACTGTCTTGCCCCCACCACTCTTTTCGACACTTCTGCGGGCATGCAAGGTGTGGTCATTGTGTGGCCCTGGTTAAAAGGTTAAACACTCTTTCTAGGTTTTTTTTTTTTAATGAAACACATATGAACAACCAAAACCTTCATCAAGTCCAATGCACCGGTTAGGGAAATTTAATGTCACTCTATAGCGCCACATTGTCACTTTCAGGATACTTTGGAGCGCTAGAAAGAAGTTAGGCCAGAACAGAAATGGCAGGGACACTGGTCTTAAGTTATAACTTTATTGGTAGGAACTATGCAGCTGAAAGCACGTGCAGCGTACGTCACTTTAGCATTTTCGGACAAGGTAAAATACGTGAAGCCAACTTTTAACTATAATCTATTCTGCCATTTGCGAGAATAACAATTGCATTGGGCTGGCAGGAAAGGCGATTCTTAACGCGCCTTCTGAACTGTCCGCAGTATCAGACGCCCTGGATGTGAAGGCTCCGAGTTGAACTTGGAGGCAGGCTCGTCTCTGCCTAGAGGGCGCAAATAATCGTCCCGGCTGCAGAAGCCCTCACAAAGGGCGCCAAACCCTCTCTGAGATAACACTGCTAACCACCAAAAACTGGAAACCGCCGAGCGAGCTGGCGACGGACGCAGGAACACTGCTCAAAAACACAGGGGCATATTAGCAAGGCGATTATCGCCACTTTAGAGGGACTTTTTCCCGCTAAAGCGGCGATAATATTATCGCCTTATCAACAAGCTGTCGCTAACTGCTGTTAGCGACAGCTTGTAGGCGATAGCGACCGGGTTGGGTGCCGCTTTGCATGCCAGCGATATTTATCGCTAATGGCATGCAAAGTAGGCGTTCCCCACCTAACACCGACTGGAAACAGTCGCTGAGGTCGCTAACGCCTATCAGCGAGGCAGGGGCAGTGATTAGCGAACCAGCGCTAAACACGTTTAGCGCTGGTTTGCTAACACCTGGTCCCACCCTGACTTAGCCATGTAATCCAATGAGAGGTGGATTACATGGCTAAGTCCCCTCGCACTATCAGCAATCTGAAACTGGGGAACAGTGTGAATATCGCCTGTTTTCAGGCGATATTCACACTGTTCTCCAAGGTTTCTATCGCTTTGGAGATTAGCATTGCTGATTGCACGCTAACTCCGCGATAGAAACCGGCGATGCCTGGCGATAATTATCCAAGCGCTAATTGCGCTTTGCGATAATTATCGCCAGGCATTGCTAATATGCCCCACAGTTTTGTAAACAGGCACTTCTAAACCCCTCACGCTCTTTAGTAAAAAAGAAAGAAAAAAATAAGGAAAAAATGCGCGTTTGTTGATGGAAGAGGCCATTGAGAGGGGACCGGGGCCGAAGTGCAAATGTATATTTAAAGCATTCTAGGAAAGATAGCAAAAGAGGCCGGGCTTTCTGCAGACACTTTCCCTCTGCGCTATGTCTGTCGCATTCCAGGCTCGGCCGGCCCTGCACTTTTCTGTCGAGGAACTTGCAGTGCGAATGCCTTCACCACCGGGAAAACCTCTTCCTCCCCCCGAGCCGAGGGCACAGGGGAAATAACACCGTCTGAGCGCGCCACACTGCCCCGCGCAGTGCAGAGCTACAGCCCAGCGATGCTGCGTAAAGAAAGTTTCGAGTTTAGGAACAAACGCGCACGAAACCTTGGAAATGTAGTCGGCGACACTGCAGGCTGCGGATGCATGGGTGGCTGGACAGACGTCACTGCAAGCGAGTTATGGACTGCCTTGGCATGTTTTCGGAGCTATACGCACACACCTGTACGTGTAACATAAATCTTCATCTTATGCACGGTCCCTATGCACTTCTAACTGCGCTAACTACAATGATGTCAATCATGTCACTGTGCACGTATCCCTTGGTTCTTCCACTGGGCACGTCTGACACTAGTCGCGTGCGCTGCGCATTACACGGCAACGCTTTGTTTGTTTCTGGGCTGTATACAGATGTTACTTTCACGAGAATTTCCAAATGAACCTCACAATTTCAAAACAGGGACGCTTTCTGGAGAGTACCCCAAAGCAAACCAGTGTATTGTGGCGCGATCCAATGTAGGGACCTTGGTGCAACCTCGTGCGCTCTTGTTAAGTTGTATCTGCACATATCTAACGTAAGGGCACACCTCCTCGTTTTTTTAAAGTATACAAACAGCATACAATATAACTAATATTGGAGCATATGGCCAGCCATGCCAAAGTGTGTAACTCCCGAGTTGTTATGCGGAGTGGAAACAGTACAAGCCCAGATCTGCAGGCACTTCCCCACAGCCGAGGGGCTGTTCTCGGGGCCCCGCAGGAGGGCTGTGAAGGGACACGCAAAGGTGCTTCTCGGCCGCCAATAGGCTGCAGGCGGGTCCCGGTGCGGCTGCACTGCATGCCGTCCTGTGCAGAGTGCTGAGCAGAGCTGCGCTGTCAGAGGAGGGAGGAGGCGTTCTCGGGACAGGGAGAGACTGAAGGGGGAGGGCGGCCGATCCAGACTGGTAGAGGGGGAGGAGAGCCACCGACCCCGGGACAGGGAGGGGAGGAGGGCTGCTGATCCCGGGACAGAGAGAGAGACTGGGGAGGACGAGTTGCTGTCGATCCCGGGGGAGACGGAGACAGGGGGAGGGCCACTGATCCCGGGACAGCAAGGCGCAGGAGGTGAGGGCTGTCTAGCCCAGGACAGGAAGAGAAAGCTGGGCTCGGAGGGCTGGCAACACCGGGACAGGGAAGCGGAAAGACAGCGAGCGGCTCGGGAGCCTGGAGATCCCGGGACAGGAAGCAGGCTGTCCGGAGTGCGGGGAGGAGGGAGCCGGATCCCCGGCCCAGGGCAGTCCGGACAGGCGGGACCCGGGGCCGCAGCGAGAGGCGCGGAATTGCTGCCGGGTCAGAGCTCCCGGAGGAGGGGGCCCGCACCGAGGGCTCAGGCGGCGGGGAAGGAAACTCTAGGCGGGGTTAAAGTTCAGCTCATGGAGCCTCACCGCGCCGCAGCCCGCACTCTGCAGAGCTGGAAATGTGAAAGCACCGAGCGGGCGTGAGCTCTCCCTCTACCCACACTCACAGCTCCGAGCCCAGGGGCCGGCCATGTACTCCCCGCTCTGCCTCACCCAGGTAAGGAGCGCGCCGGCTGTCTGTCTGCGCCTGTGTGTGTCTGTCTGGCGCTCTCAGCTGCCCTTCTGCCTGCCTCTCTTCTGCTTCCGAGCTCTATCTGGCGCTCTCTCTCTCACTCTCCCTCCCTCTCTCTCTCTTTCCTGCCTCCCCCGGTCTGAGAACGAAGCTCTCCAGCGCACATGCAGCTTTCGGAAAAGTAACTTTCTTTCCATGTTGCTGCATCTCAGCTCTGCACGGCCATTAATGCCGCGGGCACATGGCTAATGGCGCCTACATATTTATGCTGCAATTTAATATTTCAAGACATCCTCTGGCTTGCATGATACTATCACGGCACCCTGTAATGCGGGAAGGGGGTGTCTAACAAATGCACCCCTGTCAACTTCGAAGCACCCCTCGGGAGATGGCACTCGTGCAGACTGGTTTACTGTTCCATATGCGCAGACGTTCTAATAATACTCGTGCCCCGTGCACTGAGTGAGTGCACCAGGGCACACATAGAGGGCTGCAGCGCTGAAGGTGCCTCCACAAAAGACCCTGTAGGGTATCCGCTGTGGTCACAGGCTGCGAAAAGAGCACATTATTGCTGCCCTGGTCTTCCTCCTCTGCGGTTTCCTGCAAGAGTTCAGTCATGTCCTGTCCCGCCCGCGGTTCTTTCTCGGGATTTTCAACAGGGCTTTTAAAGTCACCACTGTTCACTAACGTTTGGCCCCTCATCCCAACAGGGTATGCAGAGAGGGTCGGGCTGCGAGGAATGTTAACTTTGCTGTCACGGAGCTTAAAGGCAGTGGGGCTGTCGCCGCTCCTGTCTGATTTCGCGATTCAAATATTGGAGTGGTGACTGTGCGCACAAACTATCTATCCTCTCTTCTCCCTATCCCACCTTCACTCTTGCATTACCTAAACCCCATTTAAAAAAAAAAAATGTGTTTCTTAAATGTTTACATAGCACAACACAACAGTCTTGAGTGGTACTTCCAACGTTACCTACCCCTCTTCTAAAACCCCTAGTTGGTACAACCCCCCAGGATTGCTCATGCATCTTCCAAAACTGTTTCACTCTCCCTCCCAATCCTGTGCCAAGAGTTGTGGCGAGGTCTACCACAGGTTAGCCTCTAACCCAATGTTGTAGTTCACTTCCTCGTAAATCAAGAAAGTTAGGGTGCAGTCCTGAATTATTCACCCCATCAGTGCTTCATTTGTAAAAGAATAAGTGCCGGGGCCGAAAGCTTTGCTCAGAAATCTGCGGCCAGGTTTATCAAAGGTCGGAGTGCCCAATACCAAGGCTTTATTGTCTTAATTGCGCCTCATGCCTTTTTAATAAACCACAAGACACTCCATGCCTTCTTATCTCACTCTTGTAGGTTACATTTCCACCCTGCTTTCTCTCTTTGTCACAGGTTTTCCGTATCTTTCTGCATGCATCTTTCCCCTTTTGCTTTTTTCTCTTTCTTGCTTTGTATCAGTCTTTTGGGGAAAAATAATTGCCCATCCCCAAAAATTAGTGCCAATGAACCCCACTGGCAACCACTGGCTCAGATTAAGTACTGCCCTACACCTGCTCCGAGGACTTGAAGAGGCAGAACTACAGATTAGCCAATTACAAAATGTTGGCATTCACCCCTGGTAAAAATGTTAGAGCGGGGGTGTGTATTACCCCTTTCTGCACTACATGTGGTAGTCTAGCACTTTATTCAGTGCTGTTATTCACTTGTAAAAGTGTTGGTGGGGCAGTAGGCCTCAAGCTGTCACCATTCCAGGCAAGAGACTAGGGGCAATAAGCCTGTGTCTTGTGCCGCTCAATAGAAGTATTGGTGGGGTAAAAGGACAGTGCCTGATTCCCTCCTTCTGCAAGTGTTGGTGGGGCAGTACCTTTAGGTCTCCATCAACCCTACCCATGCTGAAGATGCACTAGGCCTTTTAATCCCTGACACACCTGACTTTGGCCCAACCCATAAATTGTAACAGTGCAGAACTGCAGATAAGACGCGGCTGCTATAGTCTCCATGCTACAAATGCTCCTGGGCGTTAGGCCTTCTCCGTTCTACCAACTGATCATTCTGGCGTGTATGCTGTTGGGAAGTGTGGCACACTGGTCGATTGCACACTGCTGTGCTGGCTGCCTATGTGCAACAGTAGGGGCACACCGGCTTACGTTCTTCCCTCTGCTCTTCCCCAGTTTGCTGCCTGTGATGTTGGGTCACACGACGGCCTATCCTCTGCTGCTCCTGCCTCTCTTACTTCTCTGTCATGGCCATGGCCACGGCCGCGCTGCAACTTTTCTTCCCGCCAGTCGATCTTGCATCTTCCTGCTCGAGATATGTGGTAGAGGCTTTCTATCTATCCTCATTAATACTGTGCATGGGGTTGACTGTGAGCAAGCCCAGCTTTTTTTTTTGGCCTTCATACTGAATGTGTGAAGTGTGTGTTTTCTGTTACTTACAGAGCAGTTACGAGAATCTTCTTAAAGTATAACGTAGAGCTTATAACTTGCTGCAAGTATATGCCGTGCCTGTGAATGAACGCATAGATCTGCACCCAGAGGTTTATCACTTGTGTTTGTTTTAGAAAGTCAACTAAAAGTAATATATATTTTGTTCACTTTAGATCTAATGCCAGACTCTGCTGGCTGAATGTCAGAAGATTTTTGGGAGACAGGGGCTGGGAGACAGTTTATTTTCTAGGCCTATTAGGTTAGTTGCATAAGGAGATTTTTTTTTAGATATTATAAACGTGCCTTCTAATGTCCACGGAGTTCATAGTGTACTTTCCTTCCCTCATTTAATTACTACATTATGGAGCATATATTACAAAAAATAAAGACTATGCGCAGATAAAAGTTTTGTATGGAAAATTAACCATAGAGTAATAGCACTAAATATCGTAATATCTAGTTTGCAGAAAGACCAACATATAGGTACAATATTTTGTGGGTAACTGCATGTATATTAAAGATTACACTGTTTTAAAGTGACTGAGAACTCAATTCACGAAGCTTTTTCAGTGTACAATTGAGTCATACACCTGCCTTTCAAGGAGTAAGGCAGGCTTTGTGAATTGAGCTGTGAGACACAAAATATCTTGGTTCAAAAATATTTGGAATCCTGCATTTGGGCAGGAAAATGGCTCTGTCTAAAATATATTTTAAGTTGACTTTCATCAAAAGTGTTAGTTTAGTAAATATGAGATCCACACTGGGAATTGAGGTATTCATGGAGCAAAATTTTATTTCTCTTTAATCAGCTTTTCTTTAAATGAAGTGCTTCACTAAAGTTGGCCACTGGTATGTTTGCAGTTTTGGTGTGGAGCATATTTTGATTTTTGGCCACACAGATTAGGTAAGACATATTTTGATTTGCGCTCATGCATGGATGTGCAAATGCATGCATGCCCTTTTCCACTTCCAAAAACGTGTATGGCAAAAATGGAACTGTTATTTACCGTACCTCTGGATTCATTTTGATTTATTTTCTGAGAATTTAACTAGGTTATTTTATTTTTCATACTATTTAAGGCGATCCAAGCAGAAATGCTATTAGAATAAACACACCACATTTCAGTTCTACTTTTTAAAGCAAACTGGTTTATATACAGGTATTGTACCTCAATTTAATCATTCCTTTGTGAATATCAAAGCACTTTGCTGATGGCAGCATGCATGTCTAAGTCTTGACGTCTTCATTTCAAGAAGTGCTGTTTTTTTACCAGAACATTTGGCTGGAAAGACAAAAGTTCAACTGTTAGTTTGGTGGTCTGACTTCAATTTTCAAATAACTTTTGTATTGAACCTGGTTATTATGTTTTGTGCAGAAGTGAATATGTAGTGTCTTTCTTAGGTAGAATTACTGTGACTTCTGTGCATACGCATTTTTATGCGAGGGAGAGTAGAAAGGCCTTTATTCATAATATAACGTTTATTTATTTTTTAAATTTGTAGTGAGCAGCGTTCACCCGACGGAATCATGGCACTATAGAACAACTACAATTTGAGTTGAATGGAACATTCTTTGGGTTGCATTGAGTTATTTTAAAGTTTTTGTGCTCTCGACTAAGTGCAGAAGTTCAACAATACATTTCAAGTGATGTCTGACATGGAGTACTTCTATCGTATAGTAGTAGTGCAGAACTTGTTTCTTGAGAACTTAAGTAACACAAACAATTGGTAGTAAGTTGATGAGGATTTTAAGTCCATTTTGTTTAGAATTTTAAACAATCAACAGAATGCTATTTTTGTGT
This sequence comes from Calotriton arnoldi, assembly GCA_963921515.1. Lineage (NCBI taxonomy): Eukaryota > Metazoa > Chordata > Amphibia > Caudata > Salamandridae > Calotriton > Calotriton arnoldi. The sequence goes on from CAWUFW010002863.1 coordinate 1,131,609, forward strand.
TTGTAGATTTACTTCTGTGTCATTTAGGCACATGCTGTGAATATAATAAATGCTCCCTTTTACTTTCTTGATTGTAATATTGAGTTATTGATAACATTTTATTGCCTATACCTCATGCCAATTTGATCTATGAGTGATTTAAAATGTGTTTTTATTATCATTTTCTTCTATTAACTACATTGATATTCAGAATGTCATACTTAAACAAGCTGACATTTTGATGGTCAAATCACTAGTGTGAACACCTCTAAAGCCCTCTTCTACAAAGCTCCTTCTGCAGCCTAAAATTATGAGGGAACTTTATTTTAATAACAGATCTTCTCGCAGTGTTTAAAGGTAGAATTTGTTATTGTATTGTCTGCACCCTGTTAGTTCAAGGCACTTCCTTCCATAATCTATTTGCTAACTCTTTGTCTTATACTTTGAATCTATGTGTTTGGCACTGGCAGCATACTTTACCAAAGTTTCTGATATTTGAAACGCAAGTGAAAGCAGATTGGAACGTTTTGCAAGCTTAACTGATGTTTTTGACCAGTTATTTGGGTTGAAAAGCGTTTTATACTTAATTATCTTTCAATTTCAGTGTATGCCTTTTTGAATTGGGGGCAGATTTCTAAAATATAATGCAGTACAATTATTTCAGGGAAATTGGATTTATTTTGTAATAAATTAGCAAAACTTTCGACTGTTCATTTTGATAGATCCTGTTCAAAAACTATTTTTATGTTATTACTTTCAATACCATGCATTTCAAGTTTTGTTTGACATGCTAAAGTCTAATTTTGTTGTCCTTTTCACTACTGTTTCAAAGAGTACTGTTGTACATCCATTGTTATATTTTCTTTTCTTGATGGCGTCAACTTAGAAGAAGCTATTTCTCGAGCCAATGCAATTTAAAGGACTACTTGATTACAAGAAGTTACAAAAGTCTCTTTCCATTTATCCTTGCCACAGTCACCTGCACTATCTCTTAAAGTCATACCTCTATGTTTCCCAATAGGTTAACAATGCCCTTTTATTTATCACTAAAATATAGTGTAAAATAATATGAGGACTTCTGTAGAAAAACAATGTTATAGTAGTTGTATGTGGTCTTGAATTTACTTCTTTCCTCAGTGTTTATAACAATTGTAAAGACTACAATTTTCTTGGAAACCAACGCTGGTGTATATTAGGACGTGAACAAGGGATGCTCACCATTTGGATTTATGACCCGGCAGTGTATTTAATAGTTTTTGAAATCTAAAGGTGAAAAACAGGTTTTTTAATTACTTTAATATAACAATTTACCCACTCTTTTTAGTTTGTTGAAAATACAGAATAGATAGCACCTAAATCAGAGGTCTCCACCCTTTTCTGTAAGGAGAGCTACTTAAGCTCAAAGAAAGTCCCCTCGAGCTATTAGCAAATTTTTTAACTGTAAAATATTGACCACGCTTGTCAACATTACACTATGACCAACCTTGTCAGGATTATCAGTAGTGATCACCCAAGTATTCCAGGTGAAGTTACCAGTAGAAATGCCTGGAAAAATTTATCAATATTCAATGCTTCCACCTGACTAATAAAGTAACATTCAAATCTTCACATACCTTGTGGCACAAAAGACATAACAACAGCAATAAATCTCCTCAGTCCAGCTTGAATTATCGTTCAACTATCAACTTTAAATGTGTTTCGGAATTGCAATCTTTTGTCTTTATCAGCATATCAGTTTCTGAAAATACACATATTTTTCTATCAAATATCACTTTCCATTTTGGGCAAACAAACTAATTTTTACAGAAGAAAACCTTTGTTTGAAAAAAATGTCTTTCAAATATCAGTTTTCATTTTTAGGAAATGCACAGTCCCCAAACATCAGCTTGTCATGTTAATGGAGTATTCACCTGTACAAATGCCTCACATGGACAGACTGCTTCGAATGCTCAGGTATTGCAGTCATAAGCCATGGCACCATAGCACCAAGGATGCCTGTATTAAGCCAGTAATGCCCACCATTATACCAGGGACATAATTTCACCAAGGCTGGACACCACAAGGACAAGGATGGCCACCATATTATCAGTCATGGCCGTTATTATGGGAGGGGCAGTCACCATTATGTCAGGGATAACTAAAGGTAGGTCAGTCAAAATATGTCAATGATGGCTGCCAGTATGTCACAACTAGACCAAGAATACCCAAAATAGTTAAGGATGACCATTATTATTCCATTGACACTATTAATCCATGAACAAACACAATTGTGCCACAGATAAAACCCTTATGATAGGGCTAGCATACACCTTTGGTGGTCCTTGACACCAGGTGTAGCTTCCAGGAAGCAAGAGTGTTTATTAAGGATGCACTCATAAACGAATGCAGATGAGGCTCTTAATTTTCTCTTCTCTGGATGATAGATTCCCTCAGCTCTTGAGTTGATCATGTCCCCAACTGACACATGTTCGCTCCAACTCCTGCAGGCCCATACTTTGGTGGGTCAGCACTGATTACTGATCAGGCTACCACTTACACTTTTCTTTTATGGTCCACTGTTCACAAACATGGTGCAACTGATAAAGCGTGGGATTACAACATGGCCACTCACCTTGTGACTTAGTTCAAGACTGGATAAAGGTGGTCACGTGGCAGACCCGATAGGCTGACACAGTGTGTGTTTGATTGTCAGTATGAGTCCCTGCCATAGGTTGGCTGGCTGCCAAGCTTAAGGTCTTAAGATGAGCAGTGCTGCCTTCTTTAATATGCATAGACTCTCTGAATGAGATACTGGGATTGACTTCACCTCTGAGAGCTACTGTGAGGATACTGGTGAGCTACCAGTAGCTCCAGAGCTACTCGTTGGAGACTTCTGACCTTAATAATCCACTCTCACACACAGATGGTGTCTTAGTCTCTTTGCAGTAGATGTAGCGTATTCAAAATCGGCTAAGATGCCATTGGTTTTAAACCGGCATATTGAGATATGGAGATATTGTTGTGATATGAAGATATTGATGCAGTAGGGCTCTTTTTGTGGATTTCATAAATATAAACGTATAGTTTTAGGAAAACATCTTATAATTCCTTTAAAATATTTAATGTTCTTCAATTGATATAAATGAGAAAAACAGGTGGCATATTCGGGCAGTTGCTCAGTGATGTTCCTAGTAGAAATCAAGTAAAACAAATATATTTATTTTACCTTTCAGAAACAGAAACCATATGTATTTGTAGATGTATTTTATAGTTCTCACTAAAACTTCAACAAAGACCAAAGCAAATTGCGGTGGTATTGGTATATTAATATTAACCCTCTCAAACTTTGATTGCAAAGACCTCTTTTGCAAGTTGAGATTATAGATCTATAGCACCAATAAATAATACTGACTTAACCATACACCTTTCTATCCTCTGCCAATGGGAACAGTCCTTTAGGTATTTGCTGCTTGGAAGTAAGTATACTTAAAAGTAAATTGAAATGCGAGGCTTTCTATGACATAATGCCCTTTGTACCTTGAATTACTTTCCCACAAAACTGCCTCAATGTGTATGACTATAAGTGGGTAGGGGCCATCCCAAATAATTCCTACATCTGAGGCTTCCCCTGCATAGAAACATATATTTCCACCAGCACTGTTTTGAACATTACATTTCTGTAGGTTCACATGACGACAACCAGCCATTCAGAATACTTAATTCTCGCTATTTTTGTGATCCTGGTTTTTGTTTGAATGAACAAAATATTATTACACTTGATTTCTAATACATTAAATGGAATACAGTAAAAGAAAGCTCTAACAGTTCATAAATATCTCTTATTTATTATTTGGTAGCCAGTCAGACCGAGACTTGCACTATGAGCCAGCTTAAGCCAGATAGACCATTAGCTGTCTGGTCCTAACTGTAACATACATTGGTTTTGTGATCAAGGTATTGTTCTGTTGCATTAGTGTTTACAGTTTTATATGTTATAAATTAAGTCCTGTGCATCCTTACTTCTGTCATCTAGCTCACATGAACAATCTAGATTTCACGAAACATGCTTTGCTTTGTATACAAAATGGACAATTAACATAGATGTTACTAACTTAGAGTGGAGCATTTCGATCTTCTTTCAAGTACGACTTACACCTTGATTTAGAAGTTACAATGTAACACAGAGGGGAGTCAGGAGTAATGTTATATTTGTGCCATGGGTTAGCCATGAAGCAGATATGATGGTAAAAGAAAACAGGAAGCATATTCAAAAACGCCTTGGACAGAACTAGTAGTCATAAGTTAGGGAGCCTCTTGACAATGTAGGGTCTGTCTGTCAAGAGCAGACAAGAAATGGACAAATGGACTGCACCTGGCCATCTTTATCAGACGTCAGATTCTGTTCGTATGTGAATGCTAGGTTCGATTACAGTAGTGGCTAATTTCCAATAGAGAATATAATGTGGATCATTGGCCTTGGTATTAAAGGTAGCCCGAGGTCAGGCACTTGGATGCCTTAATCAGATTACTTAGCCAAGCCAATGTAACCCTGAAGGTACCTACGTCCCAATCAGCAGTGCCTACATTGATAATTATATAAAAGTGACAGAGGCATAGAGGCTGGCTGCAACCTGAACATTTGTGGCCCAGACTAGCAGAATAAAATGCCAATAGCCTTTCAAAATAGTAAATATACCTGCTTTTTTGTCAAACTACTTAAAGTTTCCATGCCAAACTAGCATGGGAGTGGAACTGTCCAAAACACAATGTTTGTGTATTAAAATATTTTTTTTTCATGACCAGTCTTAAATTGCTTCAGGATAGTGTGGCACACTTTTAAAAGCAATAAACAAAAGCAAATACAAGTGCAGGTTACCTGCTTTAGAATTTCATATCTGTATGAGAATACTATTTTCACAAGCTAAATCTTTGTGTGTGGCTTTGCCCATATTCAGTGCTTAATTTGAGTCCGTGGTTGCAGGTGGGGCCCACTGACACTCATTATTGGGGACTGCACTAATTTTACCTCAACTGCCTTTTATCCTCAACCAGAGAGACAAAGCACAAATAGGGAAAAAGGAAGAAGAGAAAGAAGGAAAAACAGTGACAAAGAAAGAAAAGAAAGCAGGGATGAAAAATAACATACAGGAGTGAGCAAAAGGGGCAAGGAGTGTCTGGTGGTGAATTAAAGAGGCATGTGGTGGAATAGACTATGCAGCCTTCATATTCAGCACCCCGATCTTCGATATCGCTAGCAAAACTTTGGGCACCGCCACTTATTCGTGGCCTAATGTCACAAATTTAGCACTGCACATATTTAAAGAAATAATCGTTTTTTGTTTTTTAATTCTTTCAAAATTAGGTTATTTTGTAGCCAGAAATCCAATAGTGAATGCAAGTTGAGCATAAATAAACCTAGATAAACAGTGAAGAATGTGTAAAATGCAAAAAGTATCTCTGCACAACATTATAAGCTACAATATTTACCACTTAATCTACACCTATTGATGCTTCTGTAATTAATGATATATTCTCATTAAATGTAGAAATGTTGTCTTTTTCCCATGCTCTCTGTTTATATATTGGGATGTGATTGCTATGTACCCTTGCATCACAGAAACAAAATCATTTTCGTACACAATATTCAAAGGTAAAATTGGTCCTGAATCTATTTATATCTATGCATTATATTCACTGCATTACTGACCATATTGTTCCAGCTTTCCTTCTGAAAAACATAATACTGCTTCAACTGTGGTTTACAATCACAGCTAGAAGTGGATTGTTCAGTGATTGCTGCTTCTTCTTACAAGAGTAACGTACCACATTTGTTGCACAGGCTAGGACCAGTTCATCAAAAACTGGTGTATTTGAATGATCTTTACCTTCTTGTCCTGGTGGAGGCTCTCCTATGAAAATAACAAGTGGGGCCAAAACGTGACTAACTTTTTGTTACTGTGGATACGTTCCAGTCTTTGTGTTTTGCATACTAAAAGCACACACACTAGAAGTGTGTTCCAAGCACCCAGCCCCCCCCCCCCCCTTGCATCACTGCTTTGACCTTCTTTTTAAAAGTTGTGTGCGGCCCATTTCTTTCTTTCCTTCTTTTTGAGCACTGGCACTCTTAAGCTGCCTCTTCACAAGACCATTAAAGCTCCTTGCTGTCTGATGGCTATTGTTAATGAAAAAGTATCCCTTTAGAAAAAAAGGAATTGATGTAAAATGCATATAAGGCATGTCAACCTTTATGTTAAGATACTTTAACTTATAAAATTAAACTAACTTTTTGATTTATCATCTGATTAGTGTTGAATAAAATGTTTTTGATTATGTGTTAAATCGGTGGCATGCAATACCATGTGCATACATCCCTCTAAATATTTTTACTCTCCTTCCTCAATTTAGAAGTTCTCCAGGCATTTGGAAGTACACTTTTTTAATTTAAATGTATGCCTTTTACCCTACACCTTTATACATCAATCTGTGACCCTTTTCTGGCTGGAGTTAAAAAGGAGCCATCTACTTTTGTTGCGACCATGTTTATAATTTAGCATGGGGTTTAAGTTTAGAGAAACTAATAGTACTTCACATTTACTCACTAAAGTGAGGTATATATTTATATACTGTCATAGTCTTTTCTACTTGTTAGCATTTGAAAACATTCTTGCCTATTCCCACCTTCTTTTAAATATTTTCCATTGAAATGTGAGGTTTGTGACAGAGTTTTATTTCCTATTCCCACCTTCTATAAAATTGTTTCCTTTGAAATTTGGGGTTTGTGACAGGGTTTTATTTCACTATTGTTAGAGAGCTTGTGTATGTGTTTGTTTTTATTGTGAGCATTTACATATTTGTCTATTTTGGTTTGCAGGATGAATTTCATCCATTCATTGAAGCACTTCTGCCCCACGTCCGAGCATTTGCATATACCTGGTTCAACCTTCAAGCCAGAAAAAGAAAATACTTCAAGAAGCATGAGAAGCGTATGTCGAAAGAAGAAGAGAGAGCAGTGAAAGATGAACTGCTGAGTGAAAAGCCCGAGGTCAAACAGAAATGGGCATCTCGACTTCTGGCTAAGCTACGGAAAGATATCAGGCCAGAGTACCGGGAGGATTTTGTTCTCACAGTCACAGGGAAAAAACCTCCTTGCTGTGTTCTTTCCAATCCAGACCAGAAGGGCAAGATGCGAAGAATTGACTGCCTACGACAGGCTGATAAGGTTTGGAGGTTGGACCTGGTTATGGTGATTTTATTTAAGGGTATCCCGCTCGAAAGTACTGATGGCGAACGCCTGGTAAAGTCCTCACAGTGCTCGAACCACGGGCTGTGCGTGCAGCCACATCACATAGGAGTTTCAGTGAAGGAGCTCGATTTGTACTTGGCATACTTTGTGCATGCCGCAGGTAAGACATCTTTTGCAGAGTTGCTCAACTTTGTGTTGTGATTTCTTGCCAGAACCCTTCCAATATCCACTCACATGAATGAAATGCAGACCAATGATGACTAGTGATGGTTTGGAAATTGATTGTTGTGCCTTTGAGAAGTCCTTAATGGATAATATTTTCTGAGTAGTATTGGTAGCTACAGTCAATGCCTTGAATTGAAATTATGGTGATACTTGTGATGTTAAACTTATTGTACCTATGTGTTAGAAATACAGCTCGATAAACAGTGTTAATATGATATGTAAGGTATCTCAATATCAAACTTATTGTATATATAAGTAAGAAATATATCTCAATAAACAGTGTTAAAATTAAACATAAAATATCTCATAGAAAATAGTACGCTCCTGTGTTGCAACCTCTGGTTTCTGATGTCAAGATAACCCACAAAATCGAAGACTGAGTGTTTGTTTTTTAAATAGCATCAGCACTCTAGAAAAGGCAATAACCTGCTGTTATCTGTTACATATTTGTAAGATTACTTGACATCAGGCTTTTTTCTTTGTTTCTCTAATGAAAAGCTGCAATTTACTGGTGTAGCATCATATTATAAAAATAATGTAAAATTATGGCAAAAAACAAACATACACAACCCATAAAATGATAATTTACATTTAAAGTATCATCGGTCTAGCTTGAAACTCCATTTCCCCCTAGAGTTAGGTTACAGAAGTTATTGGTTTTTTTTTAACATAATGTGTGTTTTTTAACTTTGCATCAGTTTTCTACAAACGATTCAAATGTGTCTGCTCAGGAGCCATTACCTGCTTGGGACCACCTCAGCAAACTAAAAATAAACCATGTAAATTTTCTACAAATCATAATTCAGACTCTCTGTGTAGCATTTGCAAATTATAGAAAACATCCCTTTTGCACATTATTTAAGCCACCTGGATTTGAGTCAGAATTCACTAAACATCACATCTGTTTATCCATTGCCGAATAAAAAAAAATCTTTACAAGCGGAGTATCTTTGTTCTGCAGGAGCATGTAAACATCAGCTCAATACTGGGGAAAATACAGAAAACACCCCATTGGGGCTAACGTGATTAAATAAATAGGAACATATAGTGAATCAAAATTAGTCTTCTTGCTGTGGGACAGGAAAATATAGTAAGAAGAAATTGTATATGCAGCCTAAAGAAAGACAAAGGAGAGAGTTTGGGAGGACTTTGATCGTTTTTTGTAGTGTAACACATTATTTAAGGTACAGTGAAATCTAGTCTTTAGCAGATGCTAGACGTTTTTATGGTCTCTCCTAGAAATTGTTTAAACTTTGTCTAATTTCAAAGTCAACATTTTGTGTAAATGTTGAAGTGTTGTATGTGTTTTGTTTTATCATATCTTCTGCTCTTCAGTCTTGGTTGAACTTACTTCAGAAATTCAAGTCAAATGCAAGAAAGGCAAAGAATGCAGTATGAAAATATTTGTGCATGTATAACTGAAATGTTCTGAGTTGCGTAGTGAAGGATGTGTTTATGCTCCACGTTGTGTCAGTTGAAAAGTGCATAGAGTCTATGTGCACAGAGATAGAAAGGCCAAAGGTTATGTTGATTGTGCCCATTGTTCTTCACCTGTGAAAGGCTGAATACATCTTTTTGTGGTATGCCGCTGCTTTTAAGTAGACAACAAACCAAGGTTGTTTTCTAGACTTTTTTTGGAGTTTGTTTCATGAAACTTATGAACCAATGTTATCATCTAAGACAATCATGCAGAAAAGGTCATATAGAGTTAAATGCATGTCTGTGGTGTACTAACTCTGCTACTTTCTGTGAAATGGTGAATTTTTAAATACAGGGATAACACACTCCCTTATATGTAGTTCATTGCTTAAAAACATTGATATTGTTTTGGTCATTTGATGTGACTTGCTTACTTTTAAAACCTTCAGTATTGTTTTAAATGTGGTGCTTGTTGGGTGTTTTTAAAAAAAAAATCTAATTAAAATCAATTTTGACTCTTAATAAACATAGAGGAGTATTACTTTTAGTTGCTGAAACCGATAAAACAGAACACAATAAAATGAGCTGATATGATTTTAATCACATGCTGTGTTTACCTACAGTTTTTTTTAATATTAATTCATGTGTTTATAGTCTCACAGAACTCCATTTCGGTTGCTGTCAGACATAAAGGCTGTGGTACTTGTTTGTTACTTGGTGATCCACCAGACCAAGAGTCAGGCTTCCTCCTGTGGGTGACAGCCAGTTGTGTTGAACATGCAACATTTTATTTATAGACCATTATAATGAATAATTGTTATTGCTGGCAATCTTCAACCAAGCAGAAATGTCAGTTGCCTCTTAATGACTGGTGAAATCCATCCAGTCTCTTAGATTTCACCAATGTTTCTCCAGCAGTAGTCTATACTGTGTTTATTTGTTTGGAGTAAACAGTAACCCAGTTTCTGCCATATACAAACTTACGTTATTACTTTGCCGGCCCTAGAGACACACTGAGAGTTAGACAAAGGTTATTATTACAATTCGGTTTGCTGAGAGCAAGTGCTCAGTGAGCACAATAAAGCCCAGTCTGTATATCTGGATTTCTCAAACCCTATAGTCGAGATTCCAGTGGGGTCTTCGAAGGTTGTGGCGTGAGGAGATCAATCCAGTATTATTCATAACCATTTTAATAATCTTTAATATGGAGGTAGCATGGTCACAACACCTTTAGGTCTGTGTTACTAATGGAAATGAGTTTCATGTTAGATGTTGGTAGGAGAAGTGGACCCAAGGCAAACAATAAAATATAAGTTGTTCCTCCTTTGCTAAATGTACAAGTTATAATACAAAAGGAAGATATTAATTTGAGTCGGGTACAAAACTTACATGATTAGGAAACCATTTTAATGCAAAAATCTTTTTTGAGATTGTGATTGGGAGCAAAACATGCATGCAAGTAATACATTTTTAAATTACATTTCTTTCGTTTTCATTGTTTGCAGTTCAAAAATGTATCATAGACAAGCGAAAAACGTTTTTGGTAAGTATATGCCTAAAGCATATGCACAAAGCTAGAATAAAGACGTTGGTCGCCAGTGTGAAAAGGAAGTATGCGGTATTGAGAACAAAATCTTTGAATATGTTCTGAAAAATTATAATGGTCCCTGTTTGGGATACTAGATGACTTAGACTTAGGGGCCGATTCCGATCTCGGCCGGTGGGGCTCCGAATCGGATTCGGCTTAACTGGATCCGATTCGGAGCCCTATTTCCCGACCGATCCGTACGCGCGTCCGGACGAGCGAGTACGATGCGAAATCGCCGACCGACTCGTCCGGGCGTCCCGACCGCTCCGACCGACTCGATTCCGGCTCTAACCGCACCGACCGACTCGCACGGACACGACTCGCACCGCGCAATGGAGACGTTCCCCGGCCGGGTAAGTACGATGCGCGCCGCGAGCAGTCCGACCGAGCCGCGCACTCCGGCTCGAAAGAGCTGTCGGAGCCGTACTTTGGGGGTCCGTGTCGGACCCCCCTGTACGCGTAGCCGCGCGAGTCGCACACAGGGGGGACCCATGGGTCCCCCCTACCTGTGCGTGTACGGCGCGAATCGCTTCACCGCGTACACGCTGTAGGGGGCGCCCTTGTCCGCATCGCACCCATTGAGTCAATGGGAGCCCGCGTACGCGTTGTACGACAGGCTCCCATTGACTTCAATGGGAGTCCGACCGACTCGAGTCCGATGGCATACGTGCGCATCGTACTCGTTCGGTCGGGCTGCACGGGTCCGATTCGGTCGGATATCTCTCCGGGTCCGGCTCGGTCGGAGAGATTTCCGCCCCGAATCGGAATCGGCCCCTTAGAGTGGAACACCAGTCAAACTGCCTGATGTTCCAACCTAGGTCTTGTACCGTCTTTGTTTGTTCCAATAACTACCCAAAAAAGTTTTGCATTTCGCATGATCTGTTTATGATGAATTTGTTGAACTGTAAACAAAGTATACCAAAGAAATGTTAAAACTCCCACTTACAGTCTCATAAAGATTTTTACTCTCCAATGAATGACTAATGTAAATGTTATACGTGATGCAAATTGATTATTTTCATTTTGTATTATAAAATAAGTTGTAAATTTAGTAATGGAGGCAAAGGTTCTATTATTATTTATTGCTAAAGGAAATGTAGTCACATCAACAAGGGTTTAAAAAACCTGCTATAGACTCTGTTTTATGCTACCTTCGTGGGAATGTAAACCATGCAAAACGTTTTCTATTGATTCAGTGTCCCATGAGAGGGGCTATAGACAGGGCCACTGGAATTATGCAATTGTGTGGCGATTTTCACATAATTATAGATTTGCCACATCTGCCACATAATCCATCATCTGCCGCATAATCTACAGATTTTAATTAAAAAAATTGTTTCTACCTCAAACGGTTCAAAAGTTAGTAAAAATGCAGCGACACATGTTGCTCACAGTGGAAGGTCCTTTGCAAAGCTGGACTGGTCACCTTTCTTTTGCTTATTGCTATATTTGGTGTTAAACTGGTACTTATGAAGTGCAACCCATGCCCAGATAGTTTTACCAAGTTTAAAAAAGATGAAATAGTGAAGTAATGCTATTACAAAATGTGCCGCATTATGCTGCATAATTTGCCTTTTCTTGCCATATAATTTACTCAACCCTGCCACATTATTTGCCCTTCTGCTGCCACATACTTCCAGTGGCCCTGGTTATGGAATATAAGCGGGCATCTGGATTCAATTGTTCTAAAAACTGCCTTATCAGTGTTTGGTTATGTGTGATAGTATCCCCTAGGGGGCATAACCCCCAGCCTACAGAAGGAGTTCAGAATAGGTTTGCTTCTTTGCGGGGATGCTTACACTCAATATTTATCTTATTGACATCATGTCACAATTAAATGGTACCCAGAAGTTAATTAGAGGCAAACATTTGACAGATGTTGTTGAATAATTAGGTAAAATGCAAAGTTGTTTGTTGATATTTTTTGTTCTTGTTCCTTTGTATCACAAAGCAACAGCCAGCACACGTTTCACCCCTTTGTGGCATTCAAGCCGGGGGCTTTTTCAAGGCTCCTTGTTGTCAGCCTGTGCTAAACAGGAGGCTGTTGTGGTCTTGACAGCAAAACTGGACCCCGTCACAGCTGTGTGCAGCAACCACTACATGTTGTCTGTTGCAGTCTCTGTTGGTCCTAATTTCGGAGAACTGGATTTGAGTCTCTTGTGGCCTGAGTAATTGATAAATTACAAAATTACAAAATCTGTGCTCATGATATTCAGTTTTTCATGCTCAATTGAACCCTTTAAGAAATTTCTTTTAGACACAGCTGAGGCCTTCCTCCAAGAAAAATGGATAGGCAGCAATTGTATTTTCCGTAATTGCCAATTTTTTAGTACGAACATGTAAGATAAAATAATCACATCAAACATTTTGATTGCCACAGTTTTTAACTTTGACCTGTTTGTTTTTCAACATACATGTTTTGAAATCCCTTGTCATATGAAATTGCTCGTGGTTGTTTCCATCATGCCAACAATTTGAAGGATCGGCGTCAAAGTCTGTTTTTCCAAAGCTGATTGTGAGTTCAATCGCAGACACAAAAGAGCGTCCATTCTGTTTTCTCATTCTAGTTTGTCTCAATTCCAGTTTGCACCTGACCGACTGCCAACATCTTGGCCATTGGCCTGTCTAAAGCTGTTGCAATAGCACATTATACCAAGTGTGCAGCACCCATGCCACAAAAGAATATATTACTTAGCATTTTACTGGCCCCGCTGCTTAGAGCCTACTACTGCCAACGTGAGCATTTCTAGTCTGGTTGCCTTAGACAAAAGGGGTCTGAAAAGCTTGTCCATAAGTACCAAGGCTCGGTAAATAGTAAACTGTGACATGGTGCCAAAGCTGGCTGGATGCAAAGACCACAAACAAAGCCAAATTCCATTCTGACTTTTTCACCCCTAAGGCATGTTTCTCTTATTTTTATTCCTAGTTCTGAAATGCTCAGATCTGCAGGGAGAGTTCCCTTTTTTATATTCAGCGCCGGGACACCCCCGTTGGGTAGCTGTGCGCTTTATAAACTCCTAAATAATAATAATATTGTGAAATATCGCAAAATAGGCAAAAATATTCTGAGGGATATTTCTAGTCTAAGGCATGCAGTTCCACCGTGCCTCTTTTGTTACATAAATTGAAACAATGCCCCTTCCTCCTGTAGAGAAATCTCAAGGCATAGAAATCTAGCTGTTGGGGGTGAAAAGTAACAGACATTGGAAGAGCTGCCATTTTCTTCTTGGCGTGCTGCTGTTTCCCCTACTTTCTCTGTTCTCCAGGTGACTTCATGCATCTTAAAAGAGGAAACTTGATTTATTGCTGCGGCTGGAGCAAATGAGCCGCCACAGGCCTAGTCGTGCAACAGGCGCGTGGCTAGTTCAACCTTTTGAGTTGTCAGGGTCATGACCTCCGCCATTAGCCATTTGACCTTTCAGATAAGGTTAACTTTTGCTCATTAGGCGCCAGTCAACCGAGGCCTGGCCTTGTGTTCTACAAACCCGGCGAAGCTCTTCCCAACGTGTGCGCTTTTAAAGACGATTTCCTTGATAGTTGGTTTTCATTTATTTATATTTTATGCGAGGTCACAGAAATTTTTTACAAAACGTAACTCGTGCCAACAAATCGCCAAGACTAAGAAAGTCCCTAGCTATCTCGTATCAGGTTCACGATAGATGTGTTATATAAAAAAAAAAAAAGAGTTTTGAAGCAGCGAGAGAGCTCATTACCGAGCGTGAACTGACAGTGTCCAAAGTTTATTGTCTTGGGGGTTCGAAGCGGTAGTATTTGTCTGAAGGGGGCATCTGGTATAATAACTGCTGGCAAAACACGTCTGAAAAGTTACTTTAAGTGTTGTTTTTTATCTGCCCTCTGTGGAAAATGCTGGATTTGTACTTTCTGCAGTGCAATCTTTGGAGGCGACTTTGTGTCGGTACAGTTTTCAACGCTCTTTTTAAGTACCCCGGAACTGATAAAGATGTGCATTTTACTTCTTGTGTACATTTTAACGTCAGCGGTAAATCCGCTAGTATGATGCAGTTTTACCCTAGCACTGACGCCCTGAAATGCCTCTCATCTCTGCCATTATCATGCAAAGTTAAGTCCATGCAAAATGTAATTTCTACTACCAGGTTTTCCCTCGTGTATCAACGCAGTTTGTTTCTAAATTAGCGCCTTAGTGTGTTTATGGCTGATCTATGCTGGACAATAAGTATCCTTGTGTGTCATTCTAGGTTCCCTGGGCATGTCTGACATTAATTTGTCTAAAAAAAAAAAAGCACAGAACAAAACAGATATTTTAAATTTGGGGATGATATTTCAGAATTCCTTTTGGAATTTTTTTTTAAAAGTTGTGAAACTTGTGCTATGACACCATCCTGAAAGGCATTACTTTTGCTACATCAGTCTTTTCCCTGGGCCTGTCAGAAATGCTTTAGATGGTTTAAATTGAACTCCTTCATATATTAGGTATTGATTGCGCCTGCATTAGTCCAGTTAATAGCTACTTTCGGTTATGCGTGGAGCCGGGTTGAAAAATGGTATGACACGGAGTGCACACCGCTAAAGAAGCTCCTCCTCACGTTTTAGCACCAACATGTCCTTTTTCAAAGTGGTCATTTATTTTCTGGAACACTTACTCCTGCTCCTTAATACTACGTATTCTATTACGTGAGACCTATTCCTTATGCAGCGCACGTTTTGTTTATTGTGTGGTGCCCTGCCTTGCAGCTCTGAAAACAGGTCTGGTGCTTCTCAGGTGGAGCTGGCTGGAGGTTCATTTGGCTGCCCATTTGCCTTCCGCCTTGTGAAAGCGGGAAAAGTCAGAACATGCAGATTGGCCAGATGGCCAGGCTGGCACACTGAGGTGCCCGCTTCCCAAAGCTGAGGCGCAGGTGTTCGATCAGGATTTTCACAAGATGGGGCCAGAAAGCCTTTCCAAACAGCATGAAGTGGTTAATATCGGATTTATGCGGAAGAGCTACCATGTTGTGCTGCAGTTTAATATGCAATCAGTTTAGAATTAAATAGCGATCTCTTACAGTGTGCCTATGCCGATTGAGTATGGAGAGATGCGAGTGTTATTAGTAGGGTACAGAGGCCTTACATTTAACACCACACCTAATAAAATGTTTTGAATGTGGTTACAGTGTCTTAAAAATGCACAGATGGGCACCTGGCTCAGTAAACAGCCGCTACTGGTCATGGGGGCAAGAACGGCTTCTGTGAGTACTAATGCTAATTTTATTCTAATTTTTTGGGTCTGCTTTGTGGTGACTTGTTTTGATTGACTTGGAAAAGGACGGTCACAGGCAGCCATTCACCTAAATCACCATTGAAACTGGGAGATACACAGATTTATGTTAGGGCAAATAAGGACACACCTGGCAAACCAATATGGAACTTAGAATCTGGCATTGTGAGCAGAAATAAAAATTGTTTTGAGATAGGAAGGAAGAGTTAAAGGGGTGACCAGAAGTTCATCACATTATTTTAATGCAC
The DNA here is from genome assembly GCA_963921515.1 of Calotriton arnoldi. Classification (NCBI taxonomy): domain Eukaryota; kingdom Metazoa; phylum Chordata; class Amphibia; order Caudata; family Salamandridae; genus Calotriton; species Calotriton arnoldi. The sequence goes on from CAWUFW010002863.1 coordinate 1,147,526, forward strand.
ATTTTAGGCAGAAAACTGTACTGTTTGTGTGTTTTAAATAGAATGTTCATTGACAGAACCCGTCTTATTGTGTTTTGTAAGGTAATATTTTATTTTCGATGAACACACTGCAGTCTTTGTTTTCTATTCATGATTGTAATCCTAACCTTTAGGTTAACACTACAGTAGCTGGGGCTGACTATAGTTTGAGATGTCACATATGAAGCCTATGAAAAAAAATATAATTATTAGATGTTGTAAACTTCTCTGTACAAAGATTCTAAGTGCGTAGATTTGAGGCAGATATAAAACATTGCTGGTGGTCAGGTGGAAGCAATGAACTGATGGTGGATTTGCTTCTGCTGCAAGTAGAGTTGGAGTTTGAAATATATGTGCACGTTTTCGCTGGCTGGTAAAAAAGTGTCATAAAACTCAATGACCCTCATTACAATTTGGACAGTATAGAGTGAATTATTTACCACACATGGGCCCTGATTTGGAATGGGTTAGTGCTTTCTAACAACCTTCATAAAGCCCTGTTTGCACAGGGGTCACAATTATGAGAGTGGTGGCATTACTGCAGCCGGTAATATCCAGATCTGTTAAATATCTCTCTGTGATAAATTTCAGCAGGTCAAACCTGCCGAAATTTAACAGGGAACAGAGTATATGGTATTTACTGCACATTGCAGATTTTGGTTGTTTAAGCATCAAAGTCTTCATGTTTTCCCCAAAAACGTGCAATCGGTGCTATTTATCACACCATATAAATAAAGTGCCCCAGGATATCTGGTGCAATAGAAAGCACTTGGATTCTGACAAACTCGGACTCGTGGCCTTGGAAAATACCACTGCCCTGGGGTAAGGTATGTGTCCAATACCCCCCATTGTGAATTTTCAGCTTGCAAACAAAGCATTACATGCGGAATCGGTATGCCACTCACCAAATTCCGCATTTTTGCCTTTTTTATGTCCTTTCCTTGATAAAGTTCGGCACGTTTGCCTTGCCGGAAACAAGTAGAGGAAAACTGCCAGGGTGTAATATCACACAGCTTGTAAGTTTGATCTCTGCGCAAAGAAGTGTTTGCACAGTGATTACAATTTAGCCTTGAACTTGCAATGACGTGTAATATCCCTAGGCGATAAACATACCACATGCTTCTCCTATAAATCAGTGTACAGATTGCAAAGTTGGGTTATGATTTATTTTAAAGATTTTTATGCAATTAAATACAATATTATTTTAGGGTCAAAGAGGGAAATCAAATCTCATGTCTTATTAAAAAATTATATTCTATAATGGTTTAAAAAATCTGATTACTAAAGTCATTGGGACTACATCCTCAATAGTGCAATTGTGTTAAATCTTCTCTTTTAACCACACCAGACTGACACAAAATCTTGTCTGAAATGTATATTTGCTCACGAACTACACGTGACGTCATTATATAAGTTTTAAATTGCTTGGCCTTCCGTACTTAAACTGAAGCTCCATAGCAGGAACCTCAGTTCAAAGAAGGTCTGATCTCTAACCCTAAAACATCAACTCTCTCATGAAATCAACTCAATGACCATCAGATTTTTGAAAGCACTGGTCCCTGGAGAAGACAACATTTGCCGAAGGTTGATTTTTTTTTTTCTCCAATAAACTGGTTCTTGGAGAGAATGATTTAAGTGAAAATCTAGCTTCAATATTTACTTATTCCTATTAATAGTATTGAAAATATTGGCAGATATGCATGATTTAACACTTTCAAAATGTAACTTTGTTTCAGAGTATTTACCCTGAGGTCACTAACTGATGCAGAATATGGGTTTGTTTAGTTGAACTTGTAAAATTTAGCCATTAAACTTGTTAAAAAAGTTATAAAGATTTTCCAAATAGACCCTGTGTCATTAGATATGGCCCAACAATAGCCGCTCTTTGTATATTCCGGAGAAAGCTTCCCATTGCAACTCCTCATTCTTCGGCTTCAGCATTAACGAGGATTAATTAAAATGTGTTTAGGAAGATTATCAGCACTTGTTACTTGACTGTTAAAGGATTTTTAGAGCATTATCTTTATTTAGGGATATAGCAACGTTAAAGGCACAATACAAAAATCAATTAAATTAATGTTGCACTGCAATGCTTCTTACGGGCGCTGATTCATAGTTTGGTGTGCTAGTGATTAACAATTAAAATTAAAATAGCAGTCAACAGTAGTTTGTTTCGAACAATAAGACTGAAATAACAGCATATATATTAAAATAGTGTTATCTACGTTTTTTAAACATTAATTTTCAAAATTCTAGAAGTTGCTTCTGTGGTACCTTATTAGAGTTCATACATATGATAACGCGTTGAGATACATTTTGGAAGTTTGGTTTTAACCATTTGTCATTTGAACATATATCTGTGTGTAGAACCGTTCAGTAGTTCTAACATAAAATAGTTACATTTTTAGAAAACACGCCCTGGATTAGTGCAAGCGAATATATATTATTGTGAGCAGTACTCCCTGTTCGCTGTCTGCATTCATTTAAACACTGGCATCCTTTATGTTAAATGTCTGAAAAAAAACATGTCACTTCATAAAAGTTGCAACTTCCAGTAGTGCAGAGTGGTATATTATATTGGGAGGGTGGTAGTAGCTGGGTGCGACAGATTGCAAAAAGATATGCCCCTCTACTGAAGGCCGAAGGTGAAACGGGTCCACTAGTTCACATTTACCTCCAGTGCATTTTTGAACAAATGGGGGGGGAGGAGGGGCTTATATTGCCACAGATAATTACCAATGTAGGCCTCCTCGCTGCTTCTCCACCACAACAGTCAGATTTAAGATTAGTTTAAAGTTGGCCTTAAAAGGCCGCATGTGAGTGTGGAAGTGGAGCGGATCCTTTGCCCTTTCAGCAATTAAACATAATACCGTGCTGGCAGAGTCCGGGGAGGGGGGTCATTAGCGAGGGGCACACCTAATAAAATGAGCGACTCCAATAGTGAGGCTATTTCTCTAGTACGCACTCAGCCAGGAACGCAAAAAAATGATATGCCTCCCTCAAGGTTGGCAATCCAGTAATCGTGGTACATGTCCACCAGCCCAGCTCTAGTTCGTTATCACTGTCAGTTTCCTGCCTTTTTGCCCCTAAACATAGAAGATAAAATTGGGGAGGAGACTTTATTTACTTCCACAACTTTTTTTTTTAATCAGCCGAGGCTTCTTATCTTTAACTTTAAATTTCAGCGTAACATCTACAAGGCCTCTCTTGGAAGATGATGCTTGTGTACTGACATTTTTAAGGGTATTACTTTTGTCTCATGTGAAGATAGTTCAATTTTCCTCTTTGATCTTGTACAGGTGACCAGACGCTTGTGTGCAGAACTGTCACCTCACCAACTATTTGTAGATCTCTCAAATCGTTGACTCCATGATCACCTGAACATTGTGCTTTATTGTACTAAAAACTTAGTATGAAAAAATAATACAGTCGGTCATTTGTTTCCACCAGTTAATTTGGATACACTGTTTATTAGTATTGGTAGCATACTTTTGGCTAAGCCAGTACATCCATACCTTTTTAGATGTTTCCTAACAAAGTATTTCCAGGCAAACAAGCCCCTTTGTTACGGCTACTAGAGTAAGTAGACTTTCGACTAATTATAGTGCTGTGGATACTTCCATGCTGGTGTAGTCACTACTTTGTGTTTTGTAATGCTATATAGTGGAATGTTTTGATGGACCCCCATTCCTTCCGCCATTTCGTTTAGAGGGTTTCTTAAGTGGAGGCATGAAGACACGTGCTGCCCCCAGCAGGTCTGGCCACCATGATCGCCCTTGCCCTGTGACATTGAGAGGCTACTCATGAAGCAGCTGGTTTCAAACTGGCACAACTATATCAAAATGAAGTATGTCCTTCATAGCTTCTTATTTTTGATGCCATGGAACATTGTACCTAATCCACAGAGTACCTATCCTTTGGCACAAACAGGGATATAATTCATGTGAAAAACGACTTGCAAAGTCTAATATTTACCGTGTGATATCTAACAGGTGATGCGTTCTCATTGCATTTATTGGACATCGGGAAGGAATAAATCGTATTTTCTCCCAATTACTGGTCTCTGTCACAATCTCGTATTATGCAAAAAGTAACACTGCTGCCTAGTACATTTCTCTGCTGCCATTTGCATTTTATTCCTGCGCTAAACATTAGATACATTGAGTACAAAGGAGGTTTTTCTCTGTGACATTTTTGTCTTAAAAATATTTAGTAAGTAGAAATTTTGAAAAGCGAAATCATGCAATTTATCGGTTGTTTCCACAAATAACAAAAAATAAGCTTCTTCACTTTGAAGCATTTTCAAAATAAAGCTGGAGTGCCAGGTTCTAGAGTGAAAGAAACTATTGTGAATTCCATATTGAAAACATTAGATGTGATTTCCATGGATCCCAGTTTCATACGTAAGTTTAAAAAGTACATTTAGAACTGAAATTGCCTTTTTCTGCCAGGAATCCACAAAGACTTCTGGCATGCTTAAATGGATTCACTACTCCAGATCTTTCTGCCAAAAGAGCGGAGAAATCCACATTGGTAGATCCCACTCAAGGAAAATATTGGGAGTTCCTATGGTTGCCTTAGTAGATTGGGAAGGCCCAAAAACATGTATGTTTGGAACATTCCCAAACTTCGATCCCACCCCTTTCCACCCTGTAAATAGTCAGAGATTTGCAATGCCTCGAGGGAGTAATTCCCCTTCCTGGGTTGAAAGAGGAAAGGATCACCCCCATATTTGGTGGAGGTGTAGGGAAAATGTCTTCGAGGAGAAAAAAATGTGCATTTGCTCTAGGGGGTCCTTTACCCTGTGCAGAGCGGTCTACTTGTGAGAACCCTCCACAGTGGGAATACGAGAGTGCTGGAATTGTCACATGATATTCCCAGTAGTACACCAGGAAACCTGAAATTGGTGCAGCTTTGCAGGAGGTCTACTTGGAATATTTGTGAATAGAATAGAGTAGAAATAAAACATAAAAAGCACACATGTAAATCCCCACCCATGCATTTACATCTACCTTTTTTTGTGAAACAGCTCTATGTCTGGTTTTAACCCAAGTTTATTCTTAAAACCCTCCTATAATAAAATAAGTTGCTAGTGGAAGTGGCACACCTAGTGGTTGGCATATAAATGGAACATACTGAAAGACATTAGCATCAATCTGAAACACAGAGACTGGCTTCGCTAAGATTTAGAATGTGGTCAATAATTGTGCCTTTGCACTGTACGTTACACCTTAGTTGTGTGAAAGAAAGTGCAGACCAGGTATATGAAAGAGACTCGAAAGAAGTCCTTTGACTCTCTGTATATCATGTGAAGTTAAGGTGGGTGGTTGCAAGCATCCAGACTTTCCATAAGCTGTTGGCAATAACTGGTGTTAAATGCACTCCTCTGTGATTTACTTCTACCTTGGGCCTATTCAGTGCGGGATAGGCAGAAATCTGTTTAGGTATGTACAGGCAAAGGTTTTCCCTTAACACACATCAGTGGCTTTGGAGATGGTAGCCATCGTTGAGTGTTTTTACAGTTAGAAGTAATACTTTAGCCCATGAGTTGAAATCAGTAGAGTTTTGAGACTGGCCGTTCCTCTTTAAAGTGAGTCAGTGGGAGGGAAGGTGCAGAAGGTCAGAGGGTAAAACTGTGGTTTTTCCAAAGAACCACAGACTATTCTAGTGAGTCACTTCTAAAGTAAATGCTTGTATTCCACTTTCACTAGACACTCACAGGCTGGAATCCAGTAAGCGGCTTGCACTGGAAAATGGAAATATCAAATTAAGCGAGTGGAGAAGTAACTTGCTGACCTAGAAAGCGCAGTGAGGGTGGATCCATTTAACACAGTCTTACCGCACTCACTGCAGATTGCAATTAAATCTGTCTGAGTCCAGGTGAATAGAATGTAAACAAAGAGTATGCCGTTACTCTGCTTAATTCTACAAATCTCCGTTTATAGAATTTGGTAGTCACTGGTTCTGCTATGGCCAGCTTTAAATTCAGTAGCTCCTCCACATAAATGTAGAAGCTTCATTCACAGGACAACAATCATTTATCACTGCAAATCACACAAGTGCATAAAACTCTGCCTATCATCCTTACTGATCACCTTATTAATCGGTGGTTGCATCAGACGTGGAAGACAAGCTGTACATTTTGAATGGCAGTGCTTAGTTTGTAAAAATACATAAAGTAAAATAAGTGCAGCAGACTAAACCTTTTCTTTGGAGCCTGCTGTCAGCACTGCGGATACTGGGTTTGCAGAATACCAAGGCTGCTTCTTTGTTTTAGCACACTTCACTTCTTTCTCGTTTTCTCAGTCTTGCTGCTTATTTCGTCCCTGCTTGTTCCCATTGTCACTGTTTTCCTATCTTTCTCTTCCTCCTTCTTTCTCCCTATTCTCCTTTTGTCTCTCTTGCTCTGCGTCAAGTGAAGAATGTCCCCGTCACCAAAACGGAGTGATGGTGTCCACCACCTGCACAAATCAAGCACTGTGGTCTAGACAGCAGGTGTTCACTTGTAGCTGTCTGCTCTGCTGCCTGAAGTACAAGAGATACATTATTTCACTGCTTTTGTGAGGTGCCACAATGTAGCTAAGATGGTTGTGGAAACCAGTATAAATCATTGCCTGGCTAAATTGTGTGCCTGCTGCAGTAAGAAGTGCTTTCTCATTTTAATAACCCACCATGGTATATTTTTTTATTTTTAAGAAGTGCCTGGCTTCCAAGTAAAGCTACTCACTCTACCCAAGGAAGGGATTATTTTTGGTTTCGGGCTTTAATGAAAAGTCTGGAAATGCTATTTTCTACAAGGCAATGGATGTTGTCTGGTGTTTCTCTCTGAATTCTCCACCAAAGATGTAAAAATGTGTGTGTGTGTGTGTGTGTGTGTCTGTAGGTGCATTTGCAGCAATGTTTAATCCACACTGTGAGGACAGAACCAGCCCTCACAGTGCTGGCAAACCTTGACAAAATCATACAAACAGGAGACCACTACGCTATGAGAACCGGCCCCATAGTGTGTTTAGATATTTTCGAGCAAAGGTATCAAAAAACTAAAAGTACTGTTATATTTCCTTTGACCCGCTTTATAAGCCACCCCAGTATCAAGGTGCGTGTGGAATTAGAATAGGAAACACTTCATTGCAGTCAATGGCAGGTTCTCATATATACAGGTATGACATGTAGTGTGTGTGTGTTTGCTCCTGAGCCACACTCTCATGGTTCTCGCACTTTTCTTCTTGATTGGCACTTTAAAAAAAAAAAAAAAGAGTTTTTAAACCAATACAGTGGTTACAGTAGACAGTAACATAAAGTATAACTGTGCTTTCAGTATAATGTCATAGTACAGTGAGAGAGATATTGTTCGCCACAGTCCACTGCATAGTAAATACAAGGAAAAGGGGAAAAAACAGACCACAAGGAGAAAAGGACATCCACTCAGTAAACCATACATCAATATTTGCAGTCTGGGTGACGATTTCTGTAATGTTCACATCCAACAGTTAAATCACTACGGCCGTATAGCAGAGGGCTGTTACGAGACAAGTTTCATCCAAGTATCAACGGACTGGTGCAGTGGTTCAGAGTCTATAGCAGCTACCTCAGTCGTGTCTGAGCGGGCACGTAAATATTCCTCTAGTGGGAGCCAAATGTCTTTAGACCGGGAACATACATGCACCAAAAGGCGGTAAGCTGCTCCTGGCAACAGGTAGCATCCTTGAGCCAGTCTGCTGCAAGCGGTATTGCACGTTGCCACCACCTCATCGCAACCCTGTGCTTGGCAAGCAGAAGGAGGAGCGCCGCCAGTTTGCGCCTCTCATTCGGCACTTCCTGAACATATCGCAACACGGGGAACATTCAAGGGGGTAACCCATAATATCAGCAAGCACAGTAAAAATGTAATCCCAGTAATCGCAGACACCTTGGCAGTTCCAAGCAAGGTGTAAAAAAAACGCCAGTTGGGAAGTGGCAGCGGTTACATCATGTGTCTGTGCCCAGGCCCATTTTAAACAGTCTCACGGGGGTCTGATACAGTTGGTGTATGAGTTTAAAATTAATAAGACGGAGGTTCTTGATTGGCACTTACAGGAAAACAGAGGAGAGGAAAGTTTTCTTGATTTGCAGACTTTGTGAAGGTCTATGGGAAACTTTGGATAGCTTGCAAATAATTTCTCTTCAGGACATTTGCATGAAGTTTGTGATTTTTGCAACAACTTGCGTCAAACATAGCGTTCTGCAGAAAACTGTTCTCCTCCTTGGCAGTGCTATTGTGTGTATAAAAGGTCTGCAAAATGTAAGTTTGCAGATAAAAATCCTGCAGGGTCTATAATATGAAAATAGTATCTCATTCCTCAGGTCTTGTTAGAATTGACTCAGGTCTATTACTTTGAAAAACATCTTGCTTCCTCATTGCTTTCCTTCTCACCATGTTTTGTCATTAAGACATCTAAGGGTCACTTTAGTAGTCTTTGCTTATACATTAATCAATATGTTCCCCTTTTCCCTGTATGGAGATGCTAGGTACCATTTTGGCAGCTCACTCTGTCTCTGCCCTTCTTCCAGAGTACACATATAGTAAATTGGCCACAAAGCTACAAGAAAAAAAAACGAATTGGCTGTTTTCATTGTTTATGTGTCTATCCATATTTTGATATTGCTGCAGGATGCCTCCAGGTATTCCTTTGAAGCTTGATTTATCATTCTGTTTAAACCTGTTTTTCACTTCTGATTCATTTATATTTTTTCTGTAGCACGGATTAAAGATTGTTTCTCTCCTTACCAGAGATCAGTAAGGTGGCTCCCAATGAAACCAATGCACTAACCTGTTATTTGAAGAAACAGATTTCTTTTAACTCCTCAAACTGGGGCCAGATAGATAATCAAAATAAATATTTATTGGTTGGTGATTTTCCACTAAGAACATCATACCCTTCACTGACCAAAGGCCAGATTATTACAAGACATATTTACCAACTTCAGTTATTGAATTGACATATAGTAATTCAAGGGCAGGTAAAAGGCTTTGATATAGGACGCAGCAGGGCTTTATACTAAAAAGGAACACTGTTCTGTGGCTTGTATTGAAACTCTTTATGACCAAAAAAAGTTCTATAAGTCACTGGTGTCGGCCGTGTGTTGATAACGATTTTCTAGAATAATCTCAAGTAACACAAACTATAGTTGGGTCATAGGCTCTGCTGCTTTACCAGTCATAAATGCAAGCTAAAACTGTACTAGCTTTCTTTTTTGTGTTGTATTTTTTTTTATTGCGTATTCAAACAATTTAAACAGTTTGACATAGAATTAAAATAGGAGTGAACATACATCGTTCTAGGGTATATATACATAATCATTACAAACAGGTGATGTGTCTCCAATAAGTCTTGGCACATTGATCCTACGCATAACAGTCCTCCACTGCAATCTATAAATGGGGCAATAACAGGGATAGGGGAGGATATGGGGGGGGGAAGCCCATAAACAAAAAAACAGAAGAAAGGGGAGGGGTATGTGTATGTGCATACCCGCATAGGCACGTTTGTTTGCCTCCTCCCCTACCGGGTTGGATAGGAAATGGTGTCTTCTCCAGGTTCGCGCCATACCTCCCTTCACCCCCCAGGTTGTTTATAGAACAATGTGTCTTGCTTTGTTGGTGCCCTGTTTCTTCTAGAGGGACGTCTCCAAAGACCAGTACGGGGATGACGTGTGGGGGGGAGGGAGGGTAGCTGATAGGTCCCGCTGTAATGACTCTGACATAATAAGGGTCCGTTGATGGTGGTGTGACCGTACAACAATTAAGCCCTGAGGATCTTGGCGGCACGGCGATAGCTGTGCGGGCATTAGCATACATGTGAGTGTGGGCGTGCCAGAGGGGGGAAAGGTATGGGAGAGGTGGAGGGGGGAGGGGAGAGATGGAACTAGAGAAACAAGCATTTGCAATGCAGTAGGTCTCGCATTTACGCGAGTTTGAGCTATTGGCATTGTAAATGACAATGCCTTTTATTAATGTTTTGGTTTTAAAAACATAAATAAAAGTACTTACCAAATAGTGCGCTCTGAGCATCCTTGCACATTCGGGTACCAGAGTAACTAACGGCCCGTCTGCACCACTGTCTACCATTCAACTTAATTCACCCATTCATTCCTCTATTCACATACCTTCTGGCACATCCGTTGTTCGCTATATCCGCCGCTCTGCTTCACACTTTTAATTTGTGTATGTGTTAAAAAACATCAGTCCAAGTTTTTAACCACAGCGCTGATCTTTCATCCCTTGAGCCTGAATTGTGAGTGTTTGCGCGGATCATAGACCACTCACAAGTGAGAATGCGAGTGTATGCAGGCTGTCTGGATGAATGGATTCCATGCTGGACCACGGCGCATTTGGAGAAATGAAGCAAATGAGTCTCGCGTAGCCGTATATGGTATATCATTAGCGTGAACCTAGCCAAAGGCAGCCGAGCGCTGTGGAGAGTGTACCGCTGCTGTAGAGGGTAAACGAGGCATAAAGTTACCGAGTAATGCAGCTGAAAGCTGGGTTGTGGACGGGTAATGCGCCGTAATGTAGAGTTCTTTAACGAGGCGAGATTCGACTCTTTCCTAAATTGGAGAAGTGTGTTTAAAACATGAAATGTGGCCCACGAAACTGAGTGTAAAGTCCCGGGTGCAGGCTGTCAGTATACGAGAACTTGGGCTATCTGGCTGCTTGGTCGTGTTAGAAGTTTGGTTCACGTTTCATTCTTACGCTATTTTCGAGTGTGCCTAATTTTGTTAATGTTGGGTTAAACATAAGATTCTCCTAAAGTTATCAATCAGTGGCGATTTATTTTTTAACTTCTTCCTCTCGGAGACTGTGATAAAATCGCCTCATTGATAGCAGTGAGCGCCAGTGTGACGGGGGTGAGCAGCTGTTTCCTGCCGTGTACTTCACGTGACTTGGCGGCGTTAGCCATCGGGTCTTAGCCGGGAAGAGCCCAGGGCTGCTGCAGTCCGCGGATCACATTCCTGGAGCGAAGAGGCTCTTCTCGGACAAAGAGGGGATGGCGACCAGTGCCACGCTCCCTGGCAGAGCAGCTGCCCCCTGACGGACAGAGCGATAAACCCCGGGATGGTGGGGGCGGGAGGAGGGGCTCGACTCGTGAGTGGGGGTCAATTGGAGCCCTCAGCCGGCACTTCCCTTTCTCAGGGTCACTTCCAGAATGTGGGAACAGAGGGCTGTCACTGTGTTCTGTACAAAGCCCAAATAATTGTCAAATCTCGCGCACTGAACTAAACCAAAGTTACCTGCTGATGTGGTATGGCCCTGTCCAGCTCTCGCTCAGATGGCGGTAAATACACGTTCAAAAGATATGACAACTGGATGGGACAATATATTTTAGGAGATGCAAAATAACGCTCCATTCGGACCAAAAGAAGTGTAAAGACATTAAATTCCATTTGCCATAACATAGCGTCGGACACATGGTTTGTCGGCCTCTCTAAGGTGACTCCGCTTGGGCATGCTATTTTTTCGAAATGCTTCATATTTAAATCAGACACGGATGTCTGGAGCTCTCGTGATTCAAGAGTTTTGAGTGTTGCTGATGCAGAAAGATAACAAGCGCGGTCCCGAAAGTGAAAGGAGGACCGCGCTGCAGCCGGAGCATGGGGATCTCTTGTCTTTATGGGGCCATGTGTTTCTAGTTAGAAACACATGGCCCCATAAAGATAAGAAAGTGCTTTGCGACAGCAGCAAAGCAGGCCACCGAGTCCGGATCGGGCATGTGCGCAGCAACGTTAGGCGATACCTAAAAAGGGGACATCCCTCTGTGAGGGTATTAGTGATAGTGATGGCGAATAGGACAATATTGACAATAAGGATATTAATAGTAGTAATAGCAATAACAGCAATAATCTGGGCGATACGAACTATAACGTTGCTGAGTAGGTGGCAAAGAGAGCCGATAGTACCGAGGGGAAAGGAACATTGAGAGGAGTCAATGTATCAAATAGTGAGAATGGAAAGAGAAAAAGAAAAGGAAAAAAAGGAGCGGGAAGAGAGTGTGCTGAGGAGTGGAAATGAGGGTTGGGGGGGATATGACGGTCTGTAGGGCGGCTGCAACGCGCTATTCATTTAATCACCAGGGTCCGCTGCCGACCCGTCTCCGTCCACGTCCGGTACCTCTACGCGCAGAAAGGGTGTCCATGTCTCCAGAATAATCTCGGACTGGTCTTGTAGGTTATATATGATCCTCTCATGGGAAGCCACCTGGATCATAGCTGTCAGCCAGGACTCTTGTGTCGTGGGGGCTGCAGCCCTCCATTGGGGCAGTATGCAAAGCTTGGCCGTGGCCACAGCTGTATGAAAGAGGCGGCGTTGTGGTCTGGATAGGTCCGGGAACCGCTGTAGATCGTGCAGAAGTACTTCAGGGGGCATAAGTGGTAAATAAAGTGTCATGGTGCCACTCAGAGTCCGTCCCACAAACTCCCAAAAGGCCTGCACTGAGGGGCATTCACAAATGATGTGTGTTATGTCGCACCGGGGTTGGGACATCTCCAACAGTTGGCATGGGGAAGAAGGCCCGCTCTGTGCAGTTTCGTGGGTGTCCAATACCAGTCCTGTAAGACTTTGAAAAGGCAGAATTTCATCCGCGCCTCCCTTGCGCATTTATCCAGAGCTTCTAATATGTCCGCCCATTCGTCGTCTTCATACGTGATCGCCAGCCGGTCCTGCCACCTGGCACGTAACGTCTGTGCCAAGGGAGTCAAGAAGCGGTGCAACGCTAGCACCCCATACAGTCCAGACATCACCCCCTTGTACTGTCCCCAGACAAGGAGAAATGTAGCTACCGGAGATGGGGACAGGCTCCAGGGGGGAGCCCCCAGGCAATGCCGCAGACCGTGTCGTAGTTGGTTGTATCTCCAAGACTGTGTCGTGGGGAGACCATACTCCTCTCCGAGTTGTGCCAGCGGTTTCAGGGAACCATTGCAGATAATCTGATCAATGGAACTTATACCCGCTGCCTGCCACACCCGCCAACTCAAATCCTTGCCTCCGATCCGAATGGCTTCATTTCTCCATAATGGGGCCTTCTCGTGCAGACGTGGATGCACCCCCAATAGCTTGTGGGGCCCGATGCCAGGCCTTGCACGCGGCGGAGACAATTGGATGCATTATACCGCTGTTCCCACGTTTCGCCATATATAATATAGAGAGTCCCTCCTCGGCTGAAAGTAAGTGTCGCTCCAGCGGAACCCATTGTGGCGGGTCCGGGAAACCTGGTAGGAAATACGCCAGTTGGGAGAGGTGTAATGCCAATGCATAGAGTTCTACTGATGGGAGGCCAAGTCCCCCGTGAGTGCGGCGGGCCTGTAGCTTGGACGCGGCAATGTGCGGCTTTGCGGAGCCCCACACAAACGACCGTATCTTGGAATCTATCTGCCGCAAGAGTGTGAGAGGCACCTGCATCGGCAACATCCCCAAGGTATAGTTGAAACGCCGTAGTGTTACCATGCGGACCGCCTGCACTCTACCCCACAACGAGAGCCCCAAGGCCTTCCATTTGTCGAAGTCTCGCTGCATCTGGGTTATAAGCGGGTTAAGATTAACCTGTACCATGTTTGCTAGGCCTTTATTGACAAGAACTCCCAGATACTTAAGGCGCGAGTGTTGCCATCGGAAGGGGAACCCATGTATCGCCGCTTTCGTGGTCCCGGGCGAGAGGGGGAGTGCTTCACTTTTGCTCCAGTTGATCTTATACCCGGAGAGGGAGGAGAAGTTGTCGATAATCTGGAGCAGGGACGGAAGGGAGCGGGGCAAGTCCGTGAGGGTTAACAAAATGTCGTCCGCATATAGATACAGTTTGGATTCGCCAATGGGGAGTGGAACTCCCGCGATGGCAGCCGAATTGCGCATGGTGGCGGCTAGTGGTTCCATAGCCAATAGGAAGAGGAGTGGCGACAGGGGGCATCCTTCACGCGTCCCTCTACGTATGGGGAAGGGGTCGGATACAAATCCCCCACAGTTCACTTGTGCCATGGGGTTCCCATAGAGGAGACGTACTTTAGCTATAAATTGAGCCCCAAGACCATAATGTTCCATCACATGGAAGAGGTATTCCCACTCGATACGGTCAAATGCCTTCTCCGCATCAAGGGAGAGAGCAATGGCGTCCACTGGGAGGTCTTTGGATGTCCACGGGGCGTGGGCGATAGTGCGCAGATGGTTCCAGGAGGATCGGCCCGGGACAAAGCCCACTTGCGAGGCGTGTACCTGGGATGGCAGAACTTTGCGGAGCCGTGCGGCTAGTATACTTGCTAGTATCTTTATATCGCAATTCAATAGCGAAATAGGTCGGTAGCTCCCGCACTCCAGGGGGTCCTTCCCGGGTTTCGGTATAACAGCTATGACAGCATTATTGGAAATTAGGCCCAGGGAGGCTGACTGTTCTGCTTCGCGAAACGCCGTCTGCAGGGTAGTGATCACCTCTTCCCCCGCCCAGCGGTAAAACTCCGCCGGGTATCCATCTTCACCTGGAGCTTTATGATAGGGAAGTTTCGCTATTGCTGAGGAAATTTCCTCTTTGCTGATCTCCCCTTCTAACAGTTCCCTTCCTTTATCCGAGAGGCAAGGAAGTTTCGCCTCCTGCAGAAATGAAGTCAGTCTGTCTACCTCTATTGGCGGGCCTGGAGTGTACAGGGTCTTGTAGAAAGAAGCAAATTCATTTGCAATATCTTGAGGTCGGGTTAAAGTCTCGCCCGCCGCTGACCTAATAGCCGGAAAAGCCATGGACGCCTCGCGTTGGCGAAGTTGAGCTGCCAGGAGCCTCCCCGCTTTCTCACCGTGTTCATAGTGCCTCCCTTTCATTCGCTGTAGCGCATATTCCGCTTTGGTAGTGAAGAGGCTATTCAAAGCCATCTTTGCCTGCTCCAGAGCCTTACGGTGCTGTGGCGTGGGAAGTGTTGAATATAGGCGAGCATACTTCCTTATGTCGGCTTCCAGTGCTTTTTGTTTGTCTTGGCCCTGCTTGTTGGCTTCAGCCGAGTCCCTCATGAGTCTGCCACGTATGGTGGCTTTTGCTGCCGCCCAGAGTGTTCGGCTGGAGTCAACTGATCCCTGGTTGTCGGTTAAAAACTCTGTAACGTGTGTCTGTAAAAGAGATTTACCAGTGGGGGCCCGGTAGCGCTGGATATTCAGTCGCCAGGGTTTGCGCCCAGGACTGGATAGTCCTAGTTCCAGTGAGAGTAGTACGGGGGAGTGATCTGAGAGAGCCGCCTCCAAGATTTGAGATTCTTGGGTGAGATGTACTACTCTGTGGGAGGTAAGAAAGTAATCCAAGCGGGATAATGTACCGTGTACTTGAGAGGCAAAAGTGTATTCCGTATCTGCGGGGTGACTCAAGCGCCAGTGATCTATCAGTCCGTTATCTTGCATCACATCTTCCAGCAATGCCCTGTCAGCTGCATTGCTCCTGTCCAGTGGTCCAGTCCTATCCAGGATCGGGTCCCTCGCTAGGTTCCATTCCCCGCCTATAAGGAGTTGGGTAGCACCTATTTCCGACAGAACTCTATTTAACTGCAAGAGGAACGGTTTTTTCGCCCCTGTTGGAGCGTATACCGATCCCACGCCTGTGTGATGATCCCCTATCTTGAGCTGTGCGAAAACGTATCGGCCATCAGTATCCGACCAAGTCTTTATCACTGTCGCTGGAAGGGATTTCCGGAGAAGAATCGCCACTCCGCACTTGCGGGGTGGGCTCTCATTCCCAGGAGCCTCAACTTGCACACTGCTGTGTATCACCCTCCCTACCCAGTCTCGCCGCAGCTTGTCCGATTCCACAGCGTCTAGGTGCGTTTCCTGCAGTAGGACAATATCTGCGCGTTTGGATTGCAAATACGCCAAAACCTTTTTTCGTTTTATGTAGTGAGTGAGACCATGGACGTTCCAAGTGATCGCTCGTAGTGGGCGCGAAGGAGTCATAGTGTTCAACGTAGCAGGTGCTGATCCGAGAGTTCAGCGCTGTGCAGTGGGTGGCGAGCCCTGCGCGGGGTAGGTGCAATGAAAGAGTGAAGCCAAGCGAGAGGGTGGGGGGAGATTTCGGGTCTCCCGAAAGATTACAAATAGTGCAGAGTGACGGGCACGGGGATGTATCAGGCGAGAGGGGTTAGTGACCCTATTCCAGAAGCCCAAAGCAAAAAGAGTGAGAGCGAGTTTGAAAGAGAGGAGAAGATCGAGAAGGGGGTAGAAGTTGAAGAGGAGGGGAAGAGACAAAAAAACTACAAAATAGACCAACAAAAGAAAGAAAAGAGAAAAGGAACAGAAGGGAAGGAGGGGGGGGGAGTGTACGGGAACCCTCTGGCACTACCCTGATTGTCTAGATCTATTAGTTCGCTGGGGCTGTCGTCGGGCTATAAGGAGACCTATATGGTAGCGTGCATTGCGAGGGCGCCTCAATCGGCGGGGAGACGCAGCAGAAAGGTTCTATTTTACCACAGGGAGATTTTGCGGTTCCTGGATGGGATGCGCCGAAGGGTAAGGGGAAAAAACAATAGAACACCGGGAATAGGATACCGTCTTGTTTTCCACTCAACAGGAGCGCTTATCTGTCTACTGCGGGTCTACACTTGGCGGAGCGCCGCTCCGAGGGGGCACTAATCTCCCATAGCGGGGTGGGCCGATGCTGTGAAGGGTCTCATCAAGGTATATAGAGGAGGGATCAAAGGGAGAAAAGATGAACAAGCGACGGGCCCGAATGACGGGGGTAAAGAGGGTGTAAGACACCCAGCGCACGAGGGGGCATCCCGCAACTCCTACCGGTGGTGATGAGCGAGGGGGCCCAAAGGTCCGCCCATTGCACAGGACCCTGCCGGGCGTAAATATGTGAGCTGAGGCGCATAGTGGTGGATAATGATGTATACTAATAATAATAATAATGTGGCTCCCTAGAGGGGCGTCTGTGTCATGTGTAGGACCACAGGCCCTTTTGATGTGCCTATGTGTACATGTGCGCAGGAGGAGGGTGAGAGTGGAGCGGACATAGTCGGTCGGGGCAGAGGGAGGGACCCACATATGTGAATGGGAGCAGTACTACCACACAGTACTATTATTCAAACAATGAAATCTACATTTGTCTTGATGCAAAATCTAGACACAGCTACAAACTTCCGTGACTCAAGTGTACAATATAACAGAATAAGGTGAAACAGCATAACCCTTCGAGGCCTAAAACACCCCCCAATACAATACAATACAGTGCATAGGATACTCAGCTGTCCGTCGATCAAACATCATCCCCCTGCGTCGTCGGCTGCAGAACCAGCTGTAGTGGGGGTCCTCAGCTCGGGTCCTCCAGTACGGGGTCCCCACGCCCCTGAGTCGTTGGTTTCAAAAGTGAACGAGATTTGTCCCTCTGTGACTCTTGGGTAAAGGCGGCCGCAGCATGGAGCGCGGAGGCTCTGTCCTCTTGCGTGCGTGCCGGTCTGTCCTGTTCTCTACCACACTGCCACAGTCCTCCAGAGGTCCTTCTTCTTCTCTCCTTCAACAGAGCTGGGTCCGACATAGGCGTAGGTCCTCTGGGTCGTAGAAGTCCTTGGAATTACCATCCTTGGTAACGCAAAATCTCGCCGGTTCAAAGAGACCATATTTAAGGTTTAGCTGCTGGAGCCTGGGTCTGAAAGACGGCGGTCATTTGTTTCTTTCGAGAAATCGGCAGCCATCCGGATGTTATAGCCATCGTGGGCGAACGAACCTTGTGTACGCGCTGCTTCCAGGATTTGCCTCGTCTGGTCGTGGCGCAGGAAGCAGGCAATGAGTGGCCGTGGCTGTGCGTTGGAGTCCTTGCGGAGCGGTCCTATGCGGTGGGCCCTTTGTATCTCCAGGGGTGGATCGAAGGTGGCACCAACTAGCTTCGGGAGGATGTCCTTCAAGAACACGGCGGCATTTTGACCCTCAACGGATTCCGGAAATCCCAAAAAGCGGATGTTGTCCCTGCGGCTGCGGTCCTCCAAGTCAACGAGTTTGCTGCGTAAGAAGATGAGTTCTCGGTCTCTGTCTGGCATTGTATTCAGTCTGCCTTCCACCGCAGTCAGCCTCTGGTCCAGCGCCTCCGCACGGGAGTGGAACCCATCCAGGTCCGCTCGTATCGATTTGGCTTCAATTGCCAGTTTGGAAATATTAGTCCATCCCCTCCAATCGTTGACTGACTGAGGAGATCTCCTGTAGGATGCGGACCATAGTAACTTCTGCTTCCGGGGCCGTCGAGGGGGCCGGGGAGCCGCTTGCCGGTAGGTCATCAGCTTTGGCGGCCATTGTGCACGGGTGGTGCTTCAGCGCCTCAGTGAATAAGAGCTGCCTGGAGGTCTTGCCCCCCTGTTTTGTCGTGGTCATTCGTGCCCCGGTACCAAGTTGCCCCGTTACCAGCCTAGGGTTGCGTATTAGATAAAAGCCGGAGAGAGGGGCTGCACCGTCTTCACTGGTGCTGGCCACCGGAGGCCGAAGGCCAAGTTCCGGTTTCTCAGATGGTAGGCAGAGCCGTGCTGCTAATCGGGGACCCCCCGGGATGACCATGTCGCTGTGGCGAGGGAAGGAGCAAGTATGGTGATGGCACCCCCCGGAATCGCTGCCGGGCACCCAGAGCGGTCCCAGTGCCTCAGGTTCCCACTGGCTGCATAGGGAGCGGGGCCGGGCCGTCTATATTGCACTCGCAGTCGTTGGTGGGCAGATTTCTGTGAGCGCCTGGGGGGGGGGTACTCCTGTACCTCCGGTAGACATTCACCTCCGCTTTCTCCCTCCCCTCCACCTCGCAAGGAGAAGAGTACCACGTGTCCGGTGGGGGCCAAGGGGCTATGGAGAAGGCACTATTATAGGCAGGGGGGTGCCTGAAAGCGCAAGTTGCGCCCGTCCCTCGCCGGGGGGAAGAGAGTCCGTGCTGTAGTTTAGTGTAGGGCGCCACCGAGTGCCAGGAACAGCCCCGTCTGAGCCATTTACCGCTGCTGGGTTAGCAGGTGGGGTCGGGCAGCCACTCCAGGCCCAGGCTGAGGGCACCCCCCTAGGCCCAGAAATCGTCCACTGATCTGCCGTCCTCTCAGCACGTTCCCCAGATGTGGTAGTGCTACCGGGGCGGGGGGGGCGGAAGGCAGTCTCAGCAGCCGCGGGCGCCTCCAAGCTCAAGGAGCGGCCCTGGCTCTTCAGGCGTACAGCATTATGCGCGTAGATGGGGCCGGGCAGTCACTCTGGGTCGAGGGCACGTCACTAGGCCCAGGAGTCAGCCGCAGGGCAGCCTTCTCCGTCTCCCACTCCCCAGGCTACGGTACCGGAGCGGGTGGGAGCAGTTTCTGCAGTCACGGAGGCGCCTCCAGGCGCAGGGAGCAGCCCCGCTGCTCCGATAGCCCACCGCAGACACAGGAGGCGGGGCCAGGCAATCACTCGAGGCCGAGGCTGATGACGCGCCTCCAGGCCCGAGAGTCGTCCGACGGTGCGCCGTCCTTGCCGCACACCCTCCAGCCGCGACTACGACACCGGAGCATCCGGAGTAGCCCCCGCATTCAGGGCCTCCGATATGGTATCGTAGGGCCACCTCCGGAACGCCGCATTGCCCGCCTGGAGTCTCCCTCGGAGCGGAGCTCTTCTCCTAGGCGGCCATCTCCTTCCGTGGCCAGACCACACCCCCTGTACTAGCTTTCTGACGTTGCATACTAACTATCTCAATGTGTTTTGTTGAACAGTATCTACTTGTCACTACTTGAGTTAATACTTAGGCACTCAGCAATATGGAAGCATAGAACTGTTTTAGAGAATTTAAAGAATGCGTCCAAAGTCTTCCTTGGTATCCTTGATTTTTTTTTGGGGGGGAGTGTATATATAGCGCAAACTCGACCCGAAGGTATCAGAGCACTTTACATGAGCACCAGTTGCGTTACAGACGGACACATTCATTTTGTTGGGCACGCGAGATGAAGTAATTTGCCCAGAATCACAGGATGTTGAGCGTCCCTGCTTCGAGGTCGACCACTCTAGCCGTTAGGCCATATGTTGTCTGTGCAAGTCTCAGTCTGACCTTCAACTGGTCAGTCAGTGAAGCAAAATTGAATTGACGAGAATGATACGAGTATGAAAACTGTTCTTGTTACAGAAGTCAACAGTGTTCTCCCACTTTCCCTTTGTCCAGCTACTCCGAGGGACCCCAGGGTCTCTAGTTCCTAGGTCAGGACATTGGGAGTAGAGTTTGAAACTGACTTCCACTATGTCCAACTGATTGTAAAGAATGTCTCATATTAAATCAAATTCATACATCCTTTGTTATCATCATCATTCACACGGTGAGGCTGGTCTTTGGCTTCCCACTGATATCTGTATTGGTTTCCTGCTCGACGGGAAATAGAACATAAAGCAATCTGCTTTATATCTAGGCTAGTTAGTTCCTGAGTATTTTATTTCCAATGGATTGTGAATGCCAGACATGCCCGAACATGGATGTTATGTCATTTTCTTACAGCACTCTTCCCCAAGAGATTGGCCTCAGACTTGCAAAACACCAACACAGTGGACCAGTCTGAATTTCTCTAAAGAAGCTTACAAGTTTTCTGAAATTTTGAAAGTAAAATGAAGTGAGAGATTACTCATGGCTTAATGGAAGGTGTTTCACAGAATGAAGAGCTTGGTGGGAAGCTTTTTTTCTCTTTTTAAGATGTTTAGATTTTCTTTTAAATTGCCCAGAGAGTGAGTCTTATTAGAGTGCAAATTTAATACAATGGATATAGAACTATGACATCTCGTGTACAAAATATTGATATTGGTGAATTTATTGATGTCATGGGTAATTGGTGTCTTTAAATGCAGGAAACACTTCACCCACACCAAGCTATGAATAGTAGTTCAAAAAGACCGTTTAAAGAGGCTATATGAATGGATGATAGCCATACAAAGTTTCAAAGTTGATTTGGGGTTTATTGTAAATGATTAAGTATATGCCTAATTAATAAGAGAGTTGGAGTTGGGTAAGTCTGGGAAATATGCAACTGATTTACTTTGTTTTGAAAAAAGTGACTATGGGCTTGCAAAGTTTTTAAGAGGGAGCGATAATAGTGGAGTTGGCTCACAAATTTCTGTGATCATGATAGGCTGATATTGCTTTTTTGGAAGTGTTTGGAGCGCAAACAAATCTCTGAGTCATGTATTAAGTGAAAAGTTCTTTGGGAGGAGGATGAATTGAAAGGCTAGGGGCACGGGCAGCACAGAACGGGCAGTTCCATTATCACCTTCTCTAGAGTGGCCGGAGGGCATGCTGCTAGATTTGGATTATTTTTGGGAAGGTGGAATGGAATAGAAGTTTATTTTGAGCAGGCATATGGAAGATAGCATCTTGACAAAAACCTTCGTGGAACAGATTGAGCGAGTACTACGACCAACACTGCTGCGAGAGGTCTGCTTTCGACTTGTCCAGATACCCGCTCTCCATATGTACCTGCAAAATCCAATTCGTTTTTGCAAGAGTGTTGAATCGTAAGGCTTCGCACTCTGTAACTCCTTGCCATGAGATTTGGGAGCCCTATTCAGGGTGAATAATTTTAAGAAACACCCACATGTTGTTGCTCTCCACTTCGATCCTTGATTGTCAACCCAAGCCTGGTTCCAGTATTTTGATTGGTCAGTTGTGGTGTGTAGCATAATAAATACAAAAGAAAATCTAAAAACATTTGTCAGTTAGTCAACTGACAGTTAGAAAACAGAGTACTAATTCAGTGGTGACAAAGGTTACACATGCATTAATGTGAAGTCCATTTCTTGCCAAAAGTAGGACTATTATGGAGCATCCATGCGAGGTGTTAAAACACTGAGCCTACACTGTCTGAGTACAGAAAGTAGTCCTACAAAATTGAAAGAGGCAGAAAGTTCATGGTATCCTACCTACAGTATTGTGAAGCTTAACTGCCCTAGAAGGTTTGAGCTCCACAAAATGCACTGATGCGGTGCACCATTGAAGCTATACAGATATTAGGGCAGGCTGGGCCCAGATGGGATATATGTAAGTGCTGAATATACCACCAAGCAGGTGTCTGCCTTTATTAGACCTGTACTTGATGATTCTTGTGGATCTGCTTACAGTATCAGTCATATACACATGGGATCCAGAATGAGTTCCAATAAACAACTGTTTTTTAAACATCTGGTGGTGGACTGAGATAAATCTCACTGTCTTTAAGTCCAATATTTTTGGGGACCTTCAGGTAGGAAACAGGTAGGGCTGTACATATATTTTTTTTGCTTCCTTCCTCTTTTTCTGCATATGCTCTAGAGAGTCGGATTGCTGATGGGTGAGCAAGTACTTCTTCTAAATGTTACAGAGGTGC
Organism: Calotriton arnoldi; assembly: GCA_963921515.1. Lineage (NCBI taxonomy): Eukaryota > Metazoa > Chordata > Amphibia > Caudata > Salamandridae > Calotriton > Calotriton arnoldi. The sequence goes on from CAWUFW010002863.1 coordinate 1,169,858, forward strand.
TGCTGTATTATCTGCCATTTGAGTAAGTGGCACATTTTATAACATGTATGTAATTAAACCAGAAGAATATAATTCCTACTAACACACATTGCAACTCCCAGAAGGGGTGAAGTTTGTAAGTAAATAATTTTTTTTGTGCTAAAGTATTTTTGCTTAATCACATCCATCTGCAGGGAAAAGATATACTTAGTAGCTGCCTTGGAGCACCACCAGCAGGAGCACCCGATAGCCTATATATGACAGTAATATTTATGAAGTGCTAAGGGAGCACTGCAGAAGAGCCACAAAATACTCGTTCCCCCTAGGATAACTATAATATACCCATAGGCCCTCAGTTGAGTTGGTTGACTAATTAGCTAGCATTATGACAAAGGCCCTGATTACGAGTTTGGCAGTCCATAGGACCGCCGAACCCGTGGTGGCGGTCCGACCACCGCTGCACTGAGAGACTGCCCACAGTATTACGACTGCGGCGGTTGGACCGCCACAGGACCGCTGCGACTGCCAGGGATCCAGGATCCCGCTGCACTCGCGTACGCGGTCGGAGGCAAAAACAGTCTGGTGGTGCTGCAGCGGCACCGCAAGCATATTTCGAGTTGCTTCACCACCACCCTTTTCATGGCGGTGAGCCCACTATGAAAAGGGTGGCGGTGAGGCAACTAAGTCGACCCTAATAGGGCCCCCTGCAGCCTCAGGGTCCAGGGTGCGCATGCGGGAGGCACATGTAGTGCCCCCCTCGATGTGCACCCTCAGTTTTGTGCACGGTGTGGCATGTATGCCACACCGTGCAGGGAGGTGCAGGCGGCACTCTGAGAGCAGCGGTCTGCATGGTAGGCTCTTCTCTGAGCCTACCAGAACGCCGCTGTCGGCCCTCCGCAGGACCACCCACCAGACCAGGAATAAACTCCTGATGTGGCGAGCGGTCGCACCACATGTTTGGCAGCCCTACAGCGGATGCGGCGTAGCACCATCCGCTGTAGGACCGCCAAACTTGTAATCAGGCCCATAGTGACTTAAATGTCTGCTGCCTAAACATATGATTATCACAGGTCAAAAGTGAAGGTTCTAGCAAGGCCAACTCAGCCTTCCATTTTGGTGAGGTGGGTAAATTGAGAACTTGGAGTAATAGTTTTATAATGGTATTTACTGTTCTTGTAAACGACATGAAGTGCTATATAAAAACATAATGGATGTCAAGCACTTTGTCACCATATACAGAAAATACTACAACCTAATACATTGTATGCAAATTCAAGGTCAAAGATAGAGCAATATTAAGAATGCATCTCACTGTAACTCCCATGGTAACTTTGTGGCTTAATAATAACACTAGTAACCATTAGTAGCTCACGTGTTATTTTTCTTTAAAAATGCCTTAATAACTGTATATCAGTATGCAACCAGTTTCAGCAAAGAACCTGCTGGAAAAAACAGATCTGCAGTGATGGTGTTGTGTCCTTGAAACATTTAATTGTTGTACATTTGTTGTCTGTGATTCACATTTGAATATGTCGCAAAGATATGTCTTTATGGCAGATCACAGAAGATATTTGGTCTTACTTGCTAAATAGCCACATGAAATCTTTTTAAAGAATCCTGTGCTGCCTCTTAAAGGAAGATGATTTATAGAGGGTGACTTGCTCTTCTGGATGAAGTATAGAATTGTACCCACGGTATTGATCCATAGGAAGGATTAGCATTTTATTCATACCATAAAAGTGCTTTTAATGGAGACATTCTGATAATTGAATCCGTACAGTATGTAGCGCTGGAACTATTTTTGTAATTATTTTTATGCCGTCTTACACACTGGTCCTAAGTAATCGTGAAGGGGAAAGTTCCGTATTTCCTAAGTGTACCTTACAGTAGCTTTTAATATTCTAACGGTGGAATGCATTTAGGACATTCTTTAAGTCTTGAGAAAAAAAAAGGAAAAGATTTCATTACATTCTGCGCAGTATGAGGCTAAGTCAAAGTAGTTTTGCTAATTAAATTCAATTGCCATCCATTAGACCAATGGAACGAGATGAATCTACTATATAGCTGACGCAGCACAGGTATGCAATTTGGTTAAATGGCCATTTCAGATCTGCAGCACACATTTCTCTGCTTCTAATTTTTCAGTTCATATTCCTTCACATAAAAAAGTTCAATAATAAATGCTGGCTTCTGAAGGGTACAAGGGTCCTTGTAATAAAAGCACAATGAACTATTAGTCAAGGTCAGTTGAAGCGTGAGGGAGTGGGAGGGTGAAAGTATTCGTCGGTCCATAACTACGTCTATTTCTACGTTTGTGCCAAGGGAATTAACCTGCCATAGGGCAGGCATTGGCAGAGTTGCTTTTAATCGGCATTTCTTTTTAATCATAGTGTTAGCAGTCATCATGAATCTGATGGAAAAGGGGAACTAATAGGAACTGTACTTGTTAAGCAAAAAAGAAGTACTCTGTATCTGTAAGACCATAAGGTGTAAGTATCTGAGCGCAAATGACTTGTCGACTGGGAAGCACTGATAGATTTCCCCGAAGAATTAACTGGACCGAGGAAGCATTGAGTCCCCTGATTGTATGGTCAACTTTGCCTCTTCATCCTCATCAGTTTGCTAGGGATTTTATTTATAAATATTCATGGTAACGATGATGCATTTTGCACCTAGAGATGTTCTCAGCACAGACCCACATCCAGTGCTTACAAGTGGGACCTCTATGTTTTATTATCCATCTTTATGAAATCCACAAGTGATTTAATGTTTCCCTTTCTATTATATGATTGATTAATGTCTGACTATTTACTTATTTGAATTTCTTTCACTCCTGTTCCTATTGTCACTTCCTGAGATGTCCTCAAAGAAGATACCCAGGAACTGTGATTTCAGGGCTTGTGCTTGCTGCCTCGATTTATTCATAAGAAATAATCCATGTTGATACATACTTGGGCTGTAGGGGCAAGACTAGGAGGGAAGAAGCTCCATTGTCTGTACCCTGCTCCGACCGAAAGCCAGCTAAAGTAACATGTTATGAGCTAAGGGTATATGGAAAAAGTGTACTCTGACCTCTTTCCCTCCCACAACAGCATTTTGTGGATGCTAAGGAAGTCGAGTCACTGAATAATGAGTTTCAGATTGCAGCCTCTAAGAAATGTACACGGGCTGTCAAGTTATAGGTCTGCCATCACTCTGGGCCACTTAGAATTCAGCTGTGAGATTTCAGGAAAGGTTCTTGCTGGGGTTGAACAGGGACTAGTTCTCCTTTCCTAGGGGAACCAACAAGTTCAATTCACTATGTTGCACTGCGTAACTCGATCTGATGGCATAGGGCCAGGAATCTCTCTTTGATATTTACTTACAGATGGTGATCCCATTGTATTCTAGTCTGGATCACCGAGACACTTTTGACTTTCCCTTTCCAACACCCGTGCTGAGGGAATGTTTCTTTAATGTTGGAGCAAATATGGGGCTTGCATGTCCATGTCATATGCAGAAATATTGTCTCACGTTAATATTGTGTCTTAAATATCAAGTTAAAAAATATTGTCCCATTGGGTATAGATTTTCTAGTATTAAATCATTTGGGGCAACACTGTTGTATATTCTATTTAGGAGACAATATTTATGGCACTCATTATGTCAGACTATATGCTGACAATATTTTGGTTCCTCTCCAACATGTTCTCCCCTACTTGGAGATCTTCTAGGACCTATGATGTCCCATTTGCCTTACCCAAGCTATGCAATGGATAGCTTTTGAGCTTCTGATGCCCCATGTAACCCTGTGCTGTAATCTTTCTGTATTGTTCAGGTGCCTGCTTGAGACACAACCTTGGACAGGATCCTTGTCCAGAAACATCAACTGTCCTGATTTCATACTGGCCGATTGGCTCTTTACTGAATCAGGCTATTTATGGCTCTTTTGTAAGCCTTCGGGAAAATCTGTTTCTTTGTGCCATGTCAGCAAGAAGACTCCAAGAAGTACAAGACTGGACATGAGCAGCAAAGCTAATTTGAAGAGATTGATGAGAATCTAATGCACTCAATTAAATCGGTCTTAGTTTACAGTATCCAGTTATTTCAGACTTTAAATTTGGCTGATTCTACATAGAAACTAATGATCCAGAAGGCCATCAGCAGTGAATTAATCTTGCGGTTCAGTGTCTAAGCTATGGCCTGACCAGCAAAAGAATATTTTTTGTTTTTGTAGTTATTAGCCTGTGCTCTACCTTCCAATGTCTTTGAGCAGGTAAAAGCAACGATAAATCTTAAAAAGGAGAATCCGCATCAGAAATCTCCCTACATTGGCATCTTAGCTCAGGAACCCTTCTAGGAGTTCAAAGATCCTCTCAGGCAAATATCGGGATAGGTGAGTTAGGAACAATTTCCTTCATTTTATGTGACTCTTCTACCTGGCTGAGGTCAGGTTCCACATTGTACCACAGGGAGGATCTCTGCTGCAGCTAACTCCTGGTGTTTCTGGTGTTTCGTCATGAATAATGAGTGCCAACAGGAATTTGAGGCCGGTTCCCTCCCACTCGAGGCACCTTCCATCTCCATTTTGAGCAAAGTGACGAGTTGTGGTGGCTGAGGTTGTCTTCTTGCCTTTAACCATCAATGGGGTTTGTAACATGAAGAGAAGGGATGTTGTGGGAGAAAGTGACTGAACCATGAATATAGAAAGTAGAAGTAACACAGTGACAAACCTTTAGTGTGGGAAGGTGAGGAGGCTCTCAATGTTGAGATAAAAACCGTTGAAGATGGTCAGAGCCAACAGAAACAAGGGGGCGGTCATACGTGGACATGAGCTAGGCCACAAAACGGGGGCAGAGAGAGCACTAAGGTAGAGGTAGTTTGCTCTGCAGAAAAATAACATTTTGAGACCATGGCCTTAGAGGAGAAACTGAATGGAGTGGAGTAAAATACAATTTGAAGCCAAAAAAAACCCCTGTATCCTCAATACACTCTTCAGACCAGCAATTCTTGTTAGCTCTTCTCAGGGGCGTAACACAGGCCCCTGCATCCCCCGCAGAGCGGGGGGGGGGGCCCAGAGCTACAGGGGGCCCCCTTAGCACAGTACTTAGGCCTGAGCACTCCGTATTAAATCCAGAGTAGAGGCCTCTCCATGTACATTGCAGGAGGGCCCCATAAACTTTCGTTACGCCACTGGCTCTCCTGTTTTGTTGCTGCATTTTTCATGTTTTCAAATGTAGCAACTTCAGCATGCCATGAAAACCAAATTTTGAAAAGTCCCACCTATGCTTTTTTTTAAATTTTGTTTGGTATAAATGTTAGGTCTCAAATGTCCATATTTTGTATGAAGGAGTTAGACTTCCAGGATAAAATTCCCTTTAATTAAGAAAAAAAACATAAACACACTATAGATTGCTGCTTTGAAGAAAAGAATTAACATTGTGTTGTTCAAGAATTTAATGTTCCTCTAAATAGTCTGACCTTTTGGAATCATTCAAATCTGCTTTTGATAATCAGCCAGACCACATTTTGACTGACGTCATTTACTGTTGTAAGAAGGACCTAAACAAAAATTAGCTTCCACATAATATAAACCTCACCTATGCATTGTCTTCCACATTTAAACTTTAAGGAACTCTCAAAAAATATTAATTTGGTCAACACAACATCTTCTTTGTTTATGTATATTATGTTTCTCTTCCTTTCACACAAATCCATCCTATATTTCCATTGTAGGCATTTGTATTTTGGATTCATGCAAAGCAGCCTTCTGATATACATATTTACATAAATAGAAATTGTGAGGCCGCCAGATCTAAGGTGTACAGTAGTCACTTTTACAAGAGACCCCCACATTCATGAGAGAATAGCAACGGAGACAACAGAACGTGGGAACGCTTGCTTGTGGCATGTTGGTTCCTTCTGCTGCAGGGCCAACAAAAAAGACATTGTTTTCCCTTCTATTAAACACTGCCAGTATGATAAATTTAAGGGGCTGCGTATATATTGAACCCTGGCATAGATGTCCTTTGTCCACTGCGAGCTAGAGTGTGTGTAAAGCATTTATCAAAACTTTCTGTGACTCCCCCCACACCTCATTAGCATCTCAAATTCTGTTCACTGCTTAATATCCGTTACAGCTCAACCGCATAGTTCTTGTTTTCAGTAAGCCAGTTGTAAAATGTCAGACTGTCACAATACAACCCCCCCCCCCCCCCAAAACGATAGTATTTGTAAAAATGTTATCACCTCATAAAAACAAATTGTAAAGACATGAAAGTGGTCTGGTAGGCTGTGCGTTCAGGAGCCAGTGAGTACAGCTGCTTCAAATACCGGTTGCCCTGATTCCCACACTCTCCCACCAATGGAGGGTCATACGCAGGCATAATTTAAGATACAATTACGCCAATTAACATCTCATTTGCATAACTTGGTGAAGTCAGAACAACAAAGAGAGTCTTAAAAGACTTCACCCTGTTTGCCCAAAATAGATTTTCTTTTTTGCTCGTCCGTAAAAATGTAGCCAATTTATTGTCGCTAGTGAAAAGGGCTTGCATTGTTTCTACTTGACAAAATCTAAAAGAAGGTTTTAACAATTGGACACGGCTGGCTTTTCATTCCTGCAGTCAATCTTAAAAAGTAGCGTTTTTGGATATTAGTGCATGCTAAAAATCGATGGTATAAGACAGGAAACTAATTATGTCGGAAGGAGAAAACGAGGGTGGACTGCAAAATAGACGTTCAAATATAAAAACGTGATTAAAAAAAGGAGGTACTTACAGTCTGCCCGACCAGCAGTTCACCTCCAGTATGTGTTTCCAGTACACCATGAACGTCCATTCGTTTTCAAGGTCAGCCACTAGATAGATTAATTAAATCATCTCTCTTCCACTGGAGTATACTTTGAACTTAAGTAATAATTTGTAAGTACCATACATCTGAATAGGCTGACAGAAATGCTTACTCAAGGAAATTTTTGTGTCCCTTAAGTCAGAGTGTTGCCATTATTTCTAAAGTGCTGCTCGGCGGTAGATGAATAAAGTATATAGAATCCTATGAATACAAAACAACGGCTTGCGTACTCAGGCTGTATAGAGGGTTTACAAGCTAAGTGCAGGATTATCATGGAAAATATGAGGCCGAGAGAGGGGGGCATTCAGCTTTGTGTAAGGAAGCTATAGGAACAGTACACACCATTCTCATCAACTTGGCAGCCACCAATTTATGCAGTTCCTGCAGAATAGCGAGGGCTCGCCCCATTCGTCAACTAAGTTTACTGTTCATTTTTGACTGTAAACGTTGGAAGACCTTTTGAGAGACAAATGTCTTTCATTGGTCGGGACTCGAGAGTTTTGATTTTTATATTGGAAGAGGATGCAGCAAGGTAAGGCCAAGCTATAGCTTTTTCTAAGTTACTTCAGTTCTGTAGCTTTCTCAATAGCAGATTTTCTCTTCATTAAAATGACTTTAATGATGACTTCAACTGAACGTTCAGTTTACCCGCTACCAAATGCAGAATTCGAAATTCTCCTTTTTTTGTCTACAAAGTAAGAGAATGGCCAAATGGCGACACTGCTAACATGTAAAGTGGCCATCAAAAGCACCCCATTGTCTTTGTTTTATTGTGTTGCAGTGATTTTTATTTTTAGCTTTCATATATTCCACACGAAAACGAGTACGTGAAATGGATTTGGTGAGTTTGGAAGCTGATTGAGTTTCTTTGCAAGCCCCTACTTGCATACAGTGTGGTATATTAGGAAGGTTTGGATTTGAAATGCCTACTACTGCTAGCAACTTTTAGCACCCTAGAACAATGGTGGCAATTTACACAGATTTCAGCAACACTGTGATTTTTGTCCCTCCTGTTCAAGTTGATATGGGGCATATTTAAGAGCTGATTACTTGTAATTGTCACAGTTACAATTTTTTAATTAAAATTGCAAAAGAGAGCATCTAAAAAATGGGCATTATTAAATGCATGAGTAAAACTAGCTCTTGATTTTCTTTAATTGAATCAACTAACACATTTAATTATTTAATTCATACATTCATTTACAGTCAAAAACTCAGTTTGCTTGACAACTTAAAGTCGTGCAAACTACCCATCATAAACCCAAATATAAGCTCATAATACTTTCCACTCAAGTTTATAATCGCCTTCATTAAAATCACCTTCATTAATCTGTTGATGATGCTGCCTACCCATTTGATTTTCTTGCCAAAACATCTCCCAGAAAAACATAATGTTCTCATAGCTCCTACTTTCTTCAAGAAGCACATTTTGCAACGGGCAGTGTTATTCCAAATGGCACAATGTTAATCAGCTCCTAGCCACTGCAAATGTGCTCTGCTTTTTTAGACTCCAAAGGCCCATCTCTAACCAAATCGCAGCACAGTGTTATGCCTTACATTCTGTGAATGATCTCAATTATTTCCTTCCAGTGTGCTCAGTCCTCTTTTATGCTTAATTTGCCTTTTCAAGCAAGTCTGCCCCTTGTACTGTAACTAGCACCACTTTCCTTAGATAACATTTTAATTTTAGTTATATGGAGATATTCAGGCGCCCATCGCCCTTTGAGATCAAAGGGCTTCAGCCCTCCCCCCCGTCGTGTGTGGCAGCCCGGGCTGAGACAGCTTCCCGGGCACACACACAGCCGCACCTGAGTACTTCACAGGTCTTTAAAAGACCATTTACTTGTTAACGAGGCTTTGTTGTTCTTTCACCCCTTCTTAGAGCCCCTGCATCTTCACACTGCTGTTTGCTGGAAAAATGAGCTCCCCCCCGAAATGTTTATTAGCCCCCGCCCCCCTAAATTTCACTCTAGTTGCGCCTCTGGAGATATTGCCATGTGAACGATATTAGTTAAATAGTACAAGCTCCATTTAATGCCCTCAAACATAACCTTTTAAAGTGCATTAACCAACCAACTACTTCATTTTCATGTTATCTCAGACGTGAGCATGTACTATTAGTGCTGCCTCTTAAGGATTTATATACACTCCCCAGATATTTTTATAGGTGGTGGGAAACAGTGGCTTTTTCTGTGACTTACATTAATCAAGATATGTAGCAGCAATGCTCATAAACCAAAGGTCAAGTGGTGGTGGTACCACGTGGTGGTGGTACCACGTGGTGGTGGTGGTGGTGTTTGGGTGTGCGAACAGTCTTCAGTATTTCCTGTTTGGTTTTCGTTGTGGCTGCTTGTGTGTCTGATTTGGGCACTGCATGCTAGCTTGGCTGCCCACTAAGACTGTCCTCTTTCATGGTCTGGCCATCTGCAGGTTTCTTTTGTTGCTTAATACAGCAGGGACTCCATGAGAGGATTTGCCACCTCTCTGAGCTGCGTGCCATCTAATCTGTTCATGAGGCCAGCATGTGCATTATTGGCTCTGCCCCATTATTTCTAGGAAAATGTGTGTGGGTGGTGAATGATTGGACTGGGCAGGGCAAGCCGGGACAGCCAAATGCTTTTATCACGATTTTTGACTCTCTAGAGGTCCCTAGTGTATCATACTCCGTATGAGAGAGTACATATATGGGACCGATGTGATCCCCTCCTTTCCCTTTATCTTATGCAAGACAGAGCTTTTAGGGAGAATGCTCAATTAGGCTTTGGATTTGGAAATAACTATTCCTGTCTGGGTGATCCCCTTTCCTGGCAGACTTTAATCAAAATAGCCCTCAATCTCTTCTTAAGGAGTGTCACCATCCATAATTGAGCTCTTTGCAACAAAACTTCTTGAAAAGCAACAACCCTATGATACTAACTACCTTTGAACAAAGCTGCTTGCACCTGAGATTGACACTGAAGATGCCTTCCCAAGCGCTAGACACAAGACCATTGGCTAAAAACAGAAGCTTCAAGCATGGATGAGAGGGAAGCGCTTAGAGTGAGTCTTCACTTTGGATTCCAGATGCTCAGTGGGGTTACCTTCAGCAGAAGCCTGTTCGTTCTGCCAATGAAACCCTGGGAAGATTCTTTTAGAAATGATTGAAGAGCAGAAGATCTGCGTCTGATCATTTTTCTGTGCTTCTAGGCGCTAAATCCATTGTGGGTGTGCACAAAAAACCCGCTGCTCCAGCCTGGGTGATGCTAAGTGGCTCTATTCATATTGAATGTGTGATACAGTCAAGTGACCGGCAATGCAGCTGCATTATTTCTCAAGTAACCTGTTTAAACAACAATTCTGAACGTTTATTGTGCTCCTGTCCTCTGAGACTTATGCATTCTTTCCACCTAGGGCTCAGCGCAGACCCAGGAGGGACCTTCCTTCGAAATTTCCTGGGGGGAACAAGTAATCTTTGGTAGCCTTTATTTTCAAACCTGATACTACTCTTTTCCTTACATTCCCTGAATGAATTAATGCCTGATCATATAACATTTTGAACCCTCCCACATTAAAATGACTTAGTGTTTTAAAAGTCCCCGCTTATTTTTTGTAAGACTGTATTAGAACATTTAGTTTATTTGTGATTTGTTGAATGAATATGAGTCGCTGATATTACTCTAGGTGCATTCAAATCCATTGTGTATACGTCTTTTTGCTATTATGGAAACCTTAGAGAAATCAGTCTTGGCCCTGCACCTAAAATTCTTACTCCAGCTTGAGCTACAAAGCCCTTTCCTCCTGAGTGAGGACAAAGTATCTCAGTCCCACACATCCCTTAGCCTTCTTACGCTTTACTGGTGAAGCAAAGCTTGGCTACTATGACACGGCGAGAGCAGAACCCGCATTTGGGTGCAAACCACAAACTGCGAGAGTCTCACTTGGAGGGCAGATGGACAGAAATGCTTGAATCCACCTGAGCCATTGCCAATGACTCTGGTGGATTCCATTCCATGCCGCTCCTTTTTAGACATTGCTTGTTCATTCGAATGAAAACTGTAGCCCAAACCACTAGGTGAGCTCCTCTTTTAACAGCGACACAAACAAACCCAATAATACAGTTGTAGTCTACACTATAAACAGGTTGCGGTCAAAATTTAGGGTTTACAAACAGACCAGGATTACTTTTGCTGCAAACTTGCATGATGACCCAGATTCTTCTTCTTCTGTTTTGCACACTTTGTATACAGATGAGGCCTCTTTCTGGTTGGCCCAGGATCTTATGGGTATTTTGTTCACGCCTTGGCAGAAGGAGGTTGTGCCACTGAATGTTAGTATTATGAAAGTGTGTGATATGAAGAACACCTCATGGAATAGGTGGTATAACACAGAAACCAAAGGACCGTCCGTCACCGGGCTAGATACACACAAAAACAAATGTAATGCTGTGGTACACTTTGGGACCTGTAAGAGCTGGTTCTTCCACGAAATGTCACCACAGATTCATGATTTAGACCAACATTAGGCTGTGTTTCAGGAGACTAGCCTACCTTTTGAAGGACACCTTTCCACATTTCTAAAACAAGCATTGGAAACAAAACAGCAGGGAAACCATAGTGCCCTTTTAAAGTAATCAGGGTACCCCCCCCCCACATAAGAACTAGATCCAGAGGATTAAACACAATCCTAACTTTGAACAACTTTTTCCCCGATAGTGAACCTAAAATTCGTGGTCCTAGAGACTGCATTTTACATATTGATGTGATGCTCTAATTAATCACTTTCTCCTGGTCAGTCCGGATACTAAAGAAGCCTATTTCAAAAAATGGAAGGATGCCTGTCCTGTCTTGATTTTTGCAAAACGTTATTGTTGGAAAAACTGCTTGACCCTCATTACTATAAGAAAATACACTGACTACAAGCAAAAATATTTCTGTCTCAAAAAGAGCATATTGCCATAGCAGTGCCTTATCACATGGATGTGCTGCTTGTGAAGGGCAGAATGCCGTCACTCACAGTGAAGTTAGCCAGTGGTTGAAGTGCTGTGTAGTGGGAGGTGGCTGAAAGTCCCTATTAAGTATATCATAATCACAATTTTACAAAATCAAAAAGTCTTGGCTAATACCAGACCTTAAAGGGGAAGGATTCTTGTATTTTAAAAAATATATATTTGTCCTTCAAGCAGAGCAGCAAACTGTGATGCTAGCCCACAACATTTCAGACACTCAGCAATGTGGATCAGCCTGTTATTGCCAGTCACGCTGCTGTTAAGTAACCTGGTTTGACCTTTCAGTCGCGGTTTTGACAGTTTCAACAGCAGCCACCCTCTCTGTGCACTGCATGGATGCATCATTCTTCATATCACAAGGTGCAGAAATGCATTATTTTACATTGTGCAATGCATGGATTCCAGGGGCCATACCTTGTTCACATTAGCAGCAGTCATTCAATTTGAGGCTGCTGATACTGAAATCCCATTGGTTAGAAAAACAATGCACACTCTGACCATAAGTGATAAAAGCAGAGAGATGGTGTTGGCAATGGTCCTCTCTCTGCACCAACATAATTGGTGCATTGTGAGCATCTTCTGTGCATGTTTTCCCCCCTGTTTGGACTAAACCTGGCCTGAAAGCGAACATGGGCGATCAGTACTTGGGAGGGTTGCTCCTCTTGATAATTTGATATTTTGGTGATCACTGCAGCAGCATCCAACTTAAAGTTCTGTGGTTCAGCACCCTAACAGTATCCCACAGTATCTCCATCTCTTGGCAAGGTAGATTGGACTTGTGCCTTTCCTCCAATAATCTGATGAAAAGGCGTTGATGGTATTGCACCTGTAAGGAAAGACAAGTCGGATTCTGTAAAACAAATATGGTTATGGGTAAGGCTACACGATTCCAACATGCCATAGGGGACACCATTTGCTAGTCCTGCAGTTTCATTTGTAAACCCAATGGATTGTGGACGTCCTAGTCCTTATTCACCACAGTTAACCCAATTGGGCTAAAGTTCTAGAGTGTTGTTGGGAGGAAATTCTGTAGCAATAAACACTCAATGGCAAGAAAGTAAGACCTTTCTTGGAAGAACAATCAGAGAGTATGCTTCTTTAGCACTGAAAAAGAACATGAAATACAAAGGATATGCACAAATATGTATGATTAGGAATCACATGCTCTCAGATTATACTGTTGAACACCTAGGTGGGGGATTCAGGGGGTCCCTATATATTACAGTAATATCCCCTCCCAAATTCATCACTGGGTCATACATACAGTATGACCCAATGATGAATTTGGGAGTGTAGACTAAGCATGATGAATTTCTCCGCCTTTGAAGCGTACACTTGCCGAGGGGGTATATTGGTCAGCACATATCATGGACAGGCTGCCAACCAATAACACTTAGACCTATGCCCCACGATGGATGTATAAACATTGACCCTGATTCACAAAGAGCATCCACACTCGGGGCGGAGGCTCCGCAGACGTGGTGGGATCACCGCACTCATGGCCGGATCTCTGCAATAGGAAAGTGCAGTGCCGAGATCCCGGTACGACTGTGGTGCCTCTGCCCCGACAGTGGAGGCTCTTTGTGTATCAGGGCCATTGAGTTTACTGCCACAAAGATTCTTTGTAATAGGCAAGAAAGCTAATTTGTTAATTCAAACTGATTTCTGGAATTTCAGGCCTGTAGATTACAGTATCAGCAGCATCTTGTTGGAAACATACCAAATAAGAAAGTACCACTGGTTTATAAAATCAGGAAGGAAGCATTAAATGTACCAAATATCGGTGGTTCAAGCAGTACCATATAGCGTATAAAGTGCAAATTACTTTGGGGTGGATTTAGAGTTTGATAGATGCAGGACATCCACAGCTTTTTGCCCAATGTCCCATATCTGCCAAACTCTAATACAGGCACTTAGTTTCTCATGAGTTAAAAAAAAAAAAAAAATCAGTCAGAAATTTCAGCTATGCAAATTACAAACATATCTGCTGCATTATTCTATAGGCGACTTGCAGCTCACAGGCTTGGACCACAGTAAGACTGAGTGTGCCTTTTTTTTCTTCCAGAGTTGATCAAATATGCAACCGTGGTCGGACATGGACAGAAAATAGGACGGGGCACAAAAATAAGAGTGCCCCCTCTGAACCCAGTGATACAGATAGCTAAAATAAAAGCCCACATTTTCAAATCGAGGCAGATTTGAACTTGTGAAGACACATTGTGTAGCTATTATACTAGATATGGGAGACTGTATGCATTTGTGCTTGCTGCAGGCAATGTATGTGATGATATCGGGGAACAACTCAACAGTAAAAACAAGCTCAGAGACAATAAAACGAACTCCAAAGCAGTCAAAAACACATAGTCCACACACCTACCCGAGAATAGCCATTCTGGCTCTGCCAGATTGCCGTATAGGCCTGTGTGACCTTATGGAATTGGGTGTTAGTTGCACTTGTTATTTACAGTGTTAAATACCTGGGTTTGCAGCAGCAAGTGCTATATTAAAACAAGTTATTGCTAACGTTCATGGAAAATGGTAGTCATATAAAAATGTTCCAGAGAACATTACTGCTTTCTTCTTCTGATGCCTTGTTTATAAAAGTGCCCATCAATGTGAGCATAAACTTTCACAATCCATATATGTGATGTTTCACTCTTTAAAGCTGTGCATGCTGGGGCCTAGTCATAAGGGCATATTCGAGTATGTAAAGTAGTATTCTTGAAGTACTCTTTTACCTACTCTTACATGCCTTTGTGAATTGGCCACAAAACATCTAAAATCTAAAAAACATCTAAAAATAGGCTTGTGAAACACTGATCAATACTACAGTTGTGTACCACATAGATTAGAGTAAAGGGATATACACAACATTACAAAACAGGCCCATTTATGTTTTTAATAGGATTCTGTGTGTTTTTCTAATTTCACACCACTACAATTTGTATACCTTCAGATTGCTGAGACCTGCTATTAAAGGATTCCCATGAAGGAGGAGGTAGACAAGTAGTCGTATTTTGGTGAGACTACTGAACTACTTAAGCATGTGATATTATTTCCTCACGTGTGCAGTTAAGTGGTGTAGACACTGTGTATTGGGTTACAAATAATGGGACAATTGATTTGTTTTGACTCTGTTTATATATTTTCTTACAGACGGTGGACCATACTGCAGCTGGTACCACGGGTCATTGCCATATAATTTGAGTATGGTATTTTTATCTCGTATGTTTTTTTCACAATAATAGCAGAGTGACTAGGAGTTTCGTCCTGAAGAATGCCAAGAACCAGACGGTCTAACAGGCAGAAACATGTTGACCTTAGTTCAATAGGGAACATCCATATCCCTATTTCTCACTTCGCTGATTTTAGATCTATCCACTGGAGACACTATTAAAAGTAATCTTTGTTCATCCAGGAGATAGTTTTAACTCACTTTTTTTAATTTATTTTTGCACTCTGCCCCTCATTCTAACCTACATTGGATGACGTAAAACACCTCGCGCTCCTCTCCTGAGGGAGAGTTGTAGCCCGCACTGTGCACCTTGCGGTCACAGTGTGTAAGAGGGAACACAATGATGAAGCATGTCACCTTAGGGTGAGTGAGGGTTCTCGTCTTAACAAATACATTTGTCCGTTCCCTAGCATATATAACACAATATTGTGAGATTAGTAGATAGACCATCCGGTTACCTTTATGTGAGTTTAGTGAAATTGGAATAGTCAGGAAAATGTATATACACTTATTGCAGATAGAAAGGACAGTGCCCTCTTTGCACTTTTACTAATAGTGAATTGGAAGTTTAGGGGCAGATTCACAAAGACTAATACTCTGTAGTACTACTTCCCTTAATCATTAATGCGTTTGTGAATCAGCCCTTATGTGTCTAATAAAAATCAATGCACTTATATAATCTTGACAGTAACTTGTTTTATGTAGAACTTTATACTGAACTTCTGTAGTCTTTAGCCGCTGTAAATATCACCCAATATCCTCCAGTTTAATTAGACTGTGTACTCTGAACTCAGAAGGATGGGAGTTGAATTTGCCTTGCTAAATTCAAACTCATGACCATATCACTAGGTGTCAGCGGCAAACAAGGACCTCAAGGGATTATTCTCAAGACACCACTTTTGTAAACCGGAATTAAATTTGAGTGGGAGGATGACTGGGACACATTTTACGTCAGATGGTGATATGCATTTCAGGGGCAGGTGTCATAGACTGCTTGTTTGGTTTGTAAACTTTGGACTGTCAAGTAGCGGTGTGGCAGCTCTCACCTTATGTACTGAAAAATCAAACTGAGCTAATAATTCCTAACGTTTGGACTATTTGGTATAGGCATTGGTAGAGGAAGGAAGGCGATATCAGAGACAATAGAATTGAATAATCAAACTGAGATAATGATGCCTTCAAGCCTGCAGAAGCACATTTATTAGCAATTCCCTTGACTGTGGCACACTCACAACCAATGACAGGAAAGTTAAAGACCTGCCTCAGGAGGAGACTAAGAAGGAAGGGTTGTGGCGAGGAGGACCACATTACTGTGTCTAAGAGCATCTCAGGTGCTGTGAATGGAGTGCTTAGTATGCTGCTGTGTTGGCCCATGCAGTTGTCCATCCTCACACTTCTTTTGACAAAACCTCACCAGAATCCCAGCACACTTTTCTTATACATTGTTCGCTTGTATCACCCACTAGCTTCTGAGCTGCTTTTGCAAACTGCAGGCCCTAGGTTTCTGAGTTGTACTTGCTTATCCTTTCATCCTTCCAAGGTTGGTACGGTGATCACTATTATAATCACTATAACCAATAATTAGGCCTGTTATATATAGCGCTACAAAAAAAGCATATTCTGCAATAACTCTTTTATGAAGAATTGTCGAAGCCAACAGGCTTAGTGTTGGCTGCTGACTTTTGGCTTTGCCACTGATTGCTTTGTTTATAAATGGTTTTGTATGAAGACACATGACACACGTAGTAACCCAGTAGCCCTCGCTTAAGTCAATCAAGCATTGTCTAAAAGCCAAAATATATTTTTCGAATGCAAAACCACACACTGCAGCAGCAGTTCCTTGTACTGAAGAGGAATACTAATTGTGCAAAAGCATACATTACACAAAAGAAGAATGCCGTCACTCACAGTCAGGTAAGCCAGTGGTTGAAGTGGGCTCACCCCTTGCCCCATGCTGTATGTTATGGTGAATGCGAGTGACTCTACAGCGGACCAATGGCTTAGCAAAGCAAACTGAAAGTGTGCGTGTTTGTGTATATAAATTATTTTTTGTTGTGTAATATTTTACTATTGTATTTTTTTATATATTTATGATGTTATTATTTTAATATCATTGCAGAGGAACTGTACTAAAGAATTGAGAACAAGACAGTGCCTGTATGTGGACCTAAAATGAATCTTAAACCCCAGAGAAGAGGATTTATTTTGAAAACAGAGTAGGTGGTGCTGTTATATTTTTTGGGGTGCCCCACTTTCCAGTTCCTACATGGAGTACAGCAGTCTTAGTCAGAAAGAGTGAGAGCCCTTTCCGCTGCACCAAACACAGGAAAAGGGGGAAACAGTTGCGGCCCGTCCCCTGCCAAAGAGGCGGGGCGGGCCGGAGGAGTGACCTGGGGGGGGCACTGGGGCGGAACAAAAACTAATAATAAAGGAAATAAACTTACCTGATCGCCGCCTCCGCAGTCCACGCCCTCCCACTCTTCCTGATTCTGGTACAGGCTCTCAGACTGCACTGGGCCAATCATGACGCTGCAGGAAAGCAGCTTCATGATTGGTCTGAGCGCTTCAACTTTGCACTCCCAGGCAGACTGGGAGCCTGTGCCTTCTTTCTCCAGACCCAGCATCACAGCTTGGGCTGGAGAAAGCTTTACTGCGCATGAGGTGTTTGGCCGGCCTGAAACGGCCAAGAGTCCTGGGGGCGGGTCCAGGGGGGATTTAAAACGATAATAAAATGGGTTGGAAACCCGTTTTATTATCGTTTTATTTGTTGTGGCTGGTGGTGGTGAGGCGGCACTCCTCCGCCCTAATGGAGGGGCCGCCCCTGGGGGGAAAGGTAGCAGAAACCTGTTATTGCACTGCCCAGGGGCACTTTACAAAGCATAGTCTAGTTTAGTTTTAGATGCACTATTATTTCTAAACAAACTGTGAGCTTTCTGGAAGAACGATCTCTCCCTAGGGTTTATCTATTAGTGAAGGGAGCACTGTTTTACCACAACCTAATTCCCTTAAACCAGTGAAATATTGTTAGCGGAAAAAAACAGCTCTGTATTTCTGCCGCATCTGATAATAATGAGGTTTGTTTGCCCGAACTTGCTCCAGGACCACCACAGGGAGGCGCAGAAGCCCTCTTTCTGTGGTGTGCGTGGCACGCGCCAGTGCAATTTCTGTCCTTCCCATTCAGCACAGCGCGAAGCCAGTACGAGTTCATTGAAACAACACCTTAAAATGGATGTGGTCTTTGCCAAAATGGGCTCTGGTGCCTGTGGAACAGATGCGCGGCTCCCCAGAGGTTGCAAATGTATCTGCCTCACTTCTGTGCTCCTCCAGGGCCTAAAACGTTCCTTTATTGCTTCTAATAAATCATCGTCAAAGCTGTCTTGTCAAATGCCTAACCTAATGATCCTGGCGACAAAAACCCCTTTCTGTTTATTGTTCAAGCATCATGTACTGTTCTTTATCCAGGTGTTTGACTGCCTTTGCTCACGCTTTGTTCTGCTTACTGTGAAACCGAGAAAACATTTTTGTGCAATACTCTTTAATCTAATGTGATTTTTTGCAAAACATTTTCTTAGATGTTTGCTGGGCAGAAGTGTGCCATTTGACTCCTGGAAGGACAGATATTTTGTGGATGAAAGTGGGCCAGTGTGGAAGTAGATATGTACGGCCATTACTTTTCAAAGTAGTAAATAGCTTGTTATCTTATGTGTTTTTAATATAGTGCACATTTGCCAACTACGTGGCCTCATTGCGCTTTGGTGCAGACCTTTCTGTAGTAGTTGGAGGGGATACCTGTGGACGGCTCCTCGGTTGCAGCTTGCAACACAGTTTAAAACTATTATGGCATGTGAATTGGCTTGCTTAACTGAGGGAAAATCCTATAAAGTGCCCTATATTAGGTATTGAACGCCCCACTTAAACGATTGTGATCACCCATCTTCATAAGCGTCAGCTTCTCCTAACCAGAATGTATAATTTAAGCATGTTGTTGTTCAACACTATTTTGAAGTCTTTACTGGAAAGTGGGTGGCTTCAATTATTTTTAATGACCCCCAAGCAGGCATGACTAACATTGTTCCATGAGGGCTTATGTAGGCCAGACTTTTGGGACAGTGACTATGTAGATATTTCCATTTAGATTAATTGGCTGTACATTTATCTCATGTAAGTAACATGAAAATCTGACATAGGTCTGGGCTGTGTGACCAACACTGGACATCTGTGAACTAAGAGAAAAATGAAGAGTGTATTGCCCCATATACCACCAAATATTGTGAACCCTTGAAACTCAATCTTGAGCTTATTTATGTATTGGTGCTTAGGGCTTGCCACAGCGATACCCTTAGTTTAGTCCTGTAATGATCTTTTCTGCAAGCTACTGGTGACGAGCACCAATACACAAAAGATACAAGATGGCACAGCTCTGGATTGATGAAGCATTGCTTTAATTCACCACAGAGGTTGAGGAGGCCCTGGTAATATCCACCCACCAAGATGCCAGCCCCATGCCCATGCTGTGGGCTTTGATTAAACCTCCATTGTTCTGGTGCCGTCAGGTAGATGCTCATTACAGAGGTGAGGCCATCGAAAGGGTTTTCACATCCTTCAGCTCAGTGCAACACCATAAGTAAAGAGTGCATACAGGAACGAGTTTGTTGGGCTTAATAGCTTATCTTTCAGTTTATGGACCATCCTCTATTCCTGTCACAAGCCTTGTTTCACTGTTTATGACACTTTTTTGGGAAAATGTTGGGTTTCCTCAGGGGAGTGTCCAACTCTTCCTGACGCCTCTTTGATGGCGACTATAACTAATTTGAACATCAACACTTTTTGTGGCATGTAACGTTGTGCCATGTGTGAACTGTAGACTTCGATTTGTAGTTTCAGAACACTTTACATATTTGCATTCTATAGTAATACATCCTTGGCTGAATCATTGTGGCATTTTCACATGTGTTGCATCAGTATAAAATGCTTAGCAACTTTAGCCAGAATCTGAACATGAGGTGAAGAGCCAATAATAATAAAGAACTTCTAGTTAATATCCAAATGTGAAAAGAATGTTTATTTCGGATAAACAAAAAAAAAGAGAAAGCGTTTTTAATCTGATGAAGTGTACAATACATGTATTGCCATGTAATATAGAATATTGCATATTAATGGGTAAAATGCTGGCCCTATTCTTAGGCATGGTATTCTACAATAAATTGGAATTGTAAGTCAGCGTCTTCACGCATTTGTTTGTGGTCACACCAGTGGTAGACTGCTAATTTGTGAACCTAACCCTGCCAAGCTGGTGTACCCTTACTACTTATAACAAGCATTGGCATAGCCAATAGGTCTCGCTTTTGGGACCTTATAAGTATTTAGTTATGCAGCACAATATCCTTGGTGCAACAACATCAACTGTTGCATGGCTAAACCCTTATAAGGTCCCAAAGGCGAGACCTATTGGCTATGCCAATTCTTGTTATTAATGTGAAGGACAGAACCGTATACTGACAGCTTATGGTGGATGGACACTGCAAGAAAGGTAGAATGGTCATCAGAAATAGTGAAGGAGAATATTTTGAAGGATCAGTGTGTTTACAAGAACTCGATACCAAGCGAGGAACTAAGATAGAGAAGTTGAAGGAAGGTGAATGGGTGAAAGTCTGGAAGGTTGGCAAGTTGCCTAAAGGGGAAAGTAAGTATGCAGAACCCTTGAGAGTGAAGAAGTGTTCACAAAATTCTGTGAGGTTGAGTGATAATAGTGTGTGGCATATAAGTCTGATGGTAAAATGCAATGAGACCAATGGTGAGGAAATGGCGAAAGGAAAAAAAATGGTTTGTATGAGAATGAATGGTTGTGGAAGGATGTGGTGGTGGAACATGAACATGATTTGGAAGGATTGCAGGCAGAAAGGAGAGCCTCTGAAGAGACGGATGAGGATCGGGGGAGGAAGGTATTAGGATGGAACGAACTAGCTGATTATTGAAATATGATTAGGAAGGATCATTCACATTCTGAAAAAATAGATTAATTTTTTTATTGAAGTAGAATGGTATTCATTATTGATCCGTGCATAGTTTAGCATCATTGAATACAACTATTATTGTGATATCATGCTTAAGTATACCTAAAGGAACTGGTTTATAGTATGATTTTATGCCTTTATTTAGGAAGGTATTAATCTACATTTAAAGTAACGTTTAATACAGCTCAAGTGTTTTATCAATGTTTTTATTGGGCTGATTGTTATTTTTGTTTAGGTGTATAAAGAGGAAGGATGTGTGGTGTTGCTGCCTGCGTGCAACAGAATGTGTGAGGTTATGATGTAGTATGGAATGGGGGATGTGAGAAGGTTCTGTGGAGGGCAGTTGGAAAAGAAGGTTTGCCCAAGGAAGGTGCGCTTCCTGCTGCTGCAGAGCTGAGAATAAAGGAATTATTTACTCTTTCTGGAGTGTGTATCTAAACTACAGAAAAATTCTAGCACTCACGGCAGAACGGATAAAAACTCAAGTTCACCAGTATCCGAAATCACTAAATGCCGCATGGAGTTAGAAAGGACCCGGAGGGGTTTCCAAGAAACTAAATCTTAGACAGCAGGCTGACGGCACAACAGGAGCTACATTTGTGCCATGGATGCCTGCATAGATCGGTATTGACTTAGTCCACTGCATTTTACATTTCTCAGGCTCATATCCACTACTATGCAATGCTCCTTCCCGACCCTATGCCATTTCAATTTGCCTCAACTCCCCGAGTTTTTATGGGAGTGAAACTGAAGATTTTGCAGCAGACACAAAATGCTCGGCGCAACATAGGAACGAAAAGAGGCTCGAGGGATAAGCGCTGCCAGTGTGCGCTTTACCTTGCTTACTGTAAAAACGTCTGCATCTGTTCCGCCTGTGCCAACGAAGCTTTATAAATTATTAATATAAAAAAGTCAAAACACTTCAAATAAATCTGAAGTACGTTTCCATAAGCATTACCAAAGCTGCCAATTATTTTTCTGCTATTAAACGGTACTCAAGTTGATTTGCCTAGAAACATGCTTAACTGGTATTGTGCACGAGAATAATCAACATTCTCAAAGTTTCCAAACCATCCATTTTAGTGATACTCCCATTACGTTTTTAAGAAGATAAAAAAAGCATAAAGGTTGTTTTTCCTTCTTAAAAAAAAAAAGGTGACTGCGGGAGTCAATTTGAAAATAATAATGAGCCATGATCAACAGGATCTCCTACTAAACTAATTCCAACAGCCAAAATTTCTCCGAATTGATGGAAACGTGGAGAAAGATCTAAGAATTCTGAAACTTTGTAAGTGAAAGACAGCACAGTTAACCGCTGGTTGCAGGAATGTGTATTGAATCTGCACGTCACAAGTACTTGTAGTTACATGTGCTTTGGGGGACTGCCCACTTTGGAGCTGGGAAACCAAGGTTCGAGTCTCAGGGTCGACTCCACATCCTGTGATTCTGGGCAAATCACTTAATCTCCCCGTGCCTACCGAAACTAGTATTGTTTCATGTACAGCACCGAGAAACTGCAGATGTGTTGACAGACAGAGAGAGAGACACACACACAATACTCATAATAAATCTTGACTGGGCGAGTAAATTACACCAACAATCCTAGTGTTGACTTCGTATCGGGCATTCTGAAAACGCCACGTCAACAGAAGCACCTATGTAAATTGTGCTTTAGTGGAGATTTTGCAGTGAATTAGTGAACAATTAATTATAAGAACACTAATCTCAGTGACAAGTTGTGACAGAGTTCATGCATGACAAACTCAACACGATACATTATATTTTACTGTAGCGCCGAAAAACGCAGGGAGCTTCTTCAGATAACTTCTGGTTTCTGTAGACAATATTTGGACACCAAAGTGCACGAATAAAGATTTTTTCCAAACTTTTCCTAAGCTTTCAGTGTTTGGTACTCTCCAATTGATGGCATACCTCACTAAAACCTGCGTCTCTGTTTTTTAGGAGGAGGGCAAACCACTTCTAAATGTGCTGTGAGTTTAGAGAGGCAATGGGTAAATGTGCCACAGGGCCTTCATGCATATTGCCACACACCACCTGCTTACCTGCCTACACTGATGCTTCTGCAGAAACTGGTCACTCTCAGCGCAACCTAAACGAGAGGAAGCCAGCACTCGACACACAGCACGGAGACTTGATTCAGTTAGGAACAACAAACGAGAGGAAGCCAGCACTCGACACACAGGAGAGAGCTTCCTGCAACTCTGGGTCCGTCGCGCGCGCGTGTGCACTGTTTAAAGTGAAAGCACGCCGTGAGCCAGAGTTGAAGGAAGCCGGCGTGAACAAGATGGCGGCGGGCTGTCCACTGTCCCACGGACCCTCGCATGCTGTCTGCTTTGGACAGATGGCGAGAGCAGCCATCTTTGTCCATGCAGGCGCGTGCATGAGCCCACGGCGGAGAATGCGAGCGAGCGCGGCAGCCTGCTGAGCTGACCACACGCTCGTGCACCATGGCCTTTTGCTTGCGGGTAACCGCAGGGAAAAGGCCATGACGCACGAGCGTCTGGTCAGCTTTTTGAAACCCCTTACTTAAATTCTTGCCAGAGCAGCGCTTGCGCGCTACTCGAGGCTCGACCTAAAAAAGGTGCTTGGAATGGAAAGTTATTCCTGTATTGTCTATTTGAACTGGGCTTGTCATGTATTTGGGAATTCTAGGCCAAAATAACAACAAATATTTTATCTATGGTAAAGCCAAAATCCTGTTAAAGGACGTGAGGAAATATACTGCAAGGAACATGTCCAAAATGTCTCTTGGTTAGTCCTTTCTCACGCAAGTCTGATTGAAGGCAGAAGGCTTATATGTTCATGGCTAGTGTGAAAGCCCTTTGATTTGTTATTTTTGAACATATACCATTGCATACTTACCGTGGCAGAATTTACAGACGAGTACAAAAATTGACTTCCTCCCTAAAATACCTGTTAGTGTTTCTGTTGTCATAGCTCCTCTTAGCACATGCATTTTACTTCCAACAGAGGGCAGAATAGCTGTTTTCAATCTTCTAGAACCACCACACTACAGTGAATAATGTAGTGATGTGATGAAACTCTGCATTTTTGTAACTAACTGAGCTGTTTACTTTGGTGATCACTGGGCAACATGGAAATAGAGGGAACAAAATCATGTTGCCACATGAGTCTCTACCCTGAAAATATTCCAGTTTCCTGTAGCAGACGTAAGTTACAGTAAATGTTAAGATGTGAATATTTGTATGTTGCTGGAACGGCTATATTCTAACTGTTTTCCGATGGGTGTAGATTATGTATTATATTAATTATTTTATGAAGTATAATGAAGTGTTAGGCTACCTATTCCAGGTAAATAAACTATTTTGACTGGTTGGCTGACTTCTTTGTCTTACTGTATCTGCTTCCTTGTCTGAGGTTCCTGAACTGGGCCATTCAGAGTGTTCCACTAGTTCTGAGAAGAGACAACAAGAGATGCTCTGATCCTATCACTACCTCCTAAGAAATTACTATAATTAAAAAACATTATGGTCACTGGGTAAGGGGAAGTGACCATTTTACTGGTGTTGGTGGAGGTGAAGGCCATTAAATAGGCCATCCTTAGGAAAAGGAAGGCGGCAATACTGATACGGAATTCGACTTGTTTGGGCTGTGAAAAGATATCCTGGATTTTGACACATATGGAACTGTATACCAAAAACTCGGCTGTAAAATTTAAAGCAATTGTTTTTGGGAAATTACTGATGTGATAACCTATTTGATTAGTGATGCAATGGAAAGCGGAATGTATGATAAAGTTAAATGGAAAGTTATCCCAACATGTTTTTTTTTCCACAAAGAACAGCAATGGTGGATGTAAGGATAGGAACATTTGGGCCAGGTTTTATTGGTGAATGACTTTTCAAAATGTGCTTCAATGTAAGCTTCTCTCTTCCCATGTGCTCACCTGCAGAGTGGTTGCGTTGCCTTCTCTATCAAATTTCAACCTCAGATTGACCACGTTTATCAACATGGCAATGATTGGCTAGTCATATGAAACCACTACTTTTTCAAGACCAAGATGCAATAGGCATTAGTTTCGTGATCCTCCTTCTCCCTGACAGCCTGAAAAAACTTCTTTGATGTAATACCCCATACTATAGTGTTAGGTACCTCGGTTATTCTTGCATGTAGTGTTGATAGGGTGTGAATGTTCCCATCCTCACGACGTCCTTAATGTCTTATGCCTCTGATGATCCTGGTGTATATTTCATAAGCATAGGGAGATTACACAAAAAAGTTTTCCCTCTTGAGGGACTGGTCAGTGGTCAAAAACTCAAGAGCTTAGTTTATGTTCCGATCGATGCCTCCCTATAGGGTCTT
Organism: Calotriton arnoldi; assembly: GCA_963921515.1. NCBI lineage: Eukaryota > Metazoa > Chordata > Amphibia > Caudata > Salamandridae > Calotriton > Calotriton arnoldi. Next base: position 1,195,245 of record CAWUFW010002863.1, read on the forward strand.
GGCATAGAGAACTTAATGGTATATTCATTCAGCTTCTCAACTCATGTGAGTGCTTCAGCTCCTCTTCCTCCATGGCAACCCAATAAGGCTTTTCACAACTGTTCAGTAAACAGATAATCCACTGAGCCGAGGAAGCCAACAACTCTAATGTTTTGTGGGTTAGATGGGAACAGAGAGACCATGATTTCACCCTTTGCAAGAGTAAGCATTTTATTTTCAACTGACAATCACCCCAAAGTAGTCCACAGCATTTCCAGACTCCTCTTTGATATAAGGCAAGCTGTTTTCCATATTATGTAGCCTGGGAAAACTTTGTTGCTGTTAACAGAGTAACCCTATCTCTTGCCGGGCGGTTGCCAAACAGATGCAGTGTTGGAATGTTCCCAACAAATTTCCACGGCTGGAAGTTTGTGACTGGATATTCTTTCCAGCCTTCTGCTACTACCTACCTAAAGTTATCAGACCTACATTTTTCTGAAGGAAACCTTTATTTACGTTCAGTTGTTACAATTAGTTCACTGAAATCTGACAGTGAATCTTTTCCATTAAATAAAGGTAAATGCACAGCCTTCTGGTTGTGCCTATTTCACTCCTCAGCAGCCAAGAGCAAGGGTTGGTTGCTGCGCCTCTTCTCAAATGAACTTGCATTTTAGTCTTATTCGTCTTGTGATGGACATGACAATGCATTTGCACTGTTCAAAGACAAGGAGTTGGTAAGAAGTAAAAGTGGATAGAGCAAGACAGCGAAGAGACATTTTGGAGATGCGGCTCGAGGGGAGATATAAAATGTGCACACACAATGGTGGGCCTTTTGCTGTGGATTGGACTTTTGGCAGCAGGCTCTCCAGCACTGTTGTTAATTTACTGCAGATCTTTCATTCAGTGCAGCAGAATATTTACAGAGGGGCGAAGTTGCACTCTCTGTCCAGGCAATGTTTGCTTAGAAATGTCTCTCAGGCAGGATATCCCTCTGTATTGTTCAGGTTCCTGGGCTGCAGTAACACAAATGTGCATATCAGCTTCGCTCATAACACAACTTCCAAATTGCTTTCACCACCGTGCAAACAGATGCAAATTCACAGGGTTTAGTGCAGCTGTATACTGGAGTTTAGCCTGTCCTGAAAACAATATGCACACACGTTCATGCATATTTTGCAAATATAGATGACGTTTTATTTTGCAGTAAAGCCTCTTCTGTCCAGAATGTAACATTAAAGTACATCTGTAAAGCGCTCTGATTGCTTGGGTCACGTTCGTGCTATATAAAACTTTATAAATAAATAAATAAAGGTGTAATCTTTCACAAGTTCCATGCAGGTGGGGCTCTCCACTCTGTAATAACCTAATTACCACGCATCCTAGAATCATTCAAAAGACTGTAAGACAGATTACAACATAAATAACTATACTCAGAACCCAGTAATGTATATTCACGATAGGAGCAGAGAGAAGATACTGGAATAAATGGGTAATTGCTCGTCGTGGAGATGGTGCAGCAGGACCCCTTTACATAACTGTCCCCTATCACATGCCTGTTGTCGGTGGTAACTGAGCAAAGGATCAGTATGTGTGCCTAGTGGGTCCATCTCTGCTTGCTGGGAGAAAAGTGTTATGCTCGACACTGCCGAAGGGAGTGTGTCAGGGGATTTGAATGAACTCCAGCCCCAAGAATGATCTTGGCAAGTGGATGGGGCCAGATTCCCATGAGCACTTGTTGAGATGTGTCCGCAGTCTCATGACTCCGCCCTCTTCTGTAGCCCTAGCTGGAAAGGTAACTACGCTTCCATTGATTTGTGCCCAGCGCTATGCTATTGTCAAAGATGAGTAAATTTACCCTATGCCTCTCTTCTCCTATCTCCTTCTCTTGTGTAGGATTCTTTTTCAAGTTAGTAAAGACCTCATGTAGAGTCTAGCTGACAGAATGCTGCATCACAAATGTGATTGACAGGGTTGGACTAGGACAGAAAATAGCCCTGGGCACTAAAATGATAGTGGTCCCATTAATAAATTAGATAACTAATAAAAGTGCCCCCCACTAATGAATTGGATAGTTAAAAAAGTGGCCCATGTTTGCAAATAGTGTACGAAAGATTGCATTGATTTGAACTTGTTGCAGTCAATGTCTGTTTTAATATCAGGGAAATCAACAGTAAAAAATAGCCAAGTAGACCATAAAACAGATCCACAAATGGCCAAAAAATGTCCCTCACAATGACCTGTCAGATCAGCCCGTCTGCCACTGCCTGATTGCCCTATTGGCCTGTCATTACATGTGCATTATATGCTGTGGCACTTGTAATAAAGCAGACAGGGGTATCTGTCAAATTTGTAACAGAGTAACGCGTCCCCCAAACTCTAAATGAGGCCCTAAGTCCCTTTAGGCTGGAAAGAATAGAGGTAATGCTTTGTTGACATCTGGCCAGTACAACAGTAAGTGTTCTGTGGAAAAATAAACAGTCTGGAGAGTATTTCAATTGGACTGGAAGACAGAGTACAACATAGACTTGCAATGAATCAGGAAATCACTCATGGCTGTGTTACCACTGTTTATAGACCATTTTCCAGCAGTCCAACTAGAAAGCCTCAATACGCACTGATACAGATAATGATCTTGGAGAAGAATTTTGTCTTATGTTAGGAGGGGTTAGTCCTGAGATCTAGTTGTAGGGAGTTCCAGATTTTGGGGACATTGCTAGAGAAGGAGCGAGCCAGGGATTTTTGTTTTTGTTTCTATGGGAGTGGGGTGGTGAGAAGTAGGGATTTGGTGCTTCTTAGGCTTGTCGACTTGCCTGGTAGGCTGGTTTACCAGTGTGAGGGACTTTGTGAGTGAGACAAGAAGTTTTGAAGTGACAGCGAGCTACAATTGGGAGCCACTTCAGATTTTTCAGGGAGGGGGAGATGTGATTGTATCTTTTGACTCAGTGACCATCCTCGCTGCTGCATTTAAAGTGGTTCTCAGGGGGGCTAAGTGGGACTTCGCTGTGCCTGTGAGGGTAGTATTCCCGTAGTCTAGTCTGGACAGAACCAGGGCTTGAGTTGCAGTTTTGAGATCATTCGAAGGGAGGAAGCGCTTGATTATATTAAGGAGTTTTAGGTTGTAGAAGGCACTCCTCACTGTATTCTTTATATGTGAGTTCATGTTCAGGTTTGGGTCCAGTGTGATTCCCCAGCGAGTTGTAGGAACCAGCCAAGGATAGATTGCAGTTTAGAGAATTGATGAGCTTTAGCCACTCTTGGACCTGTGGCCTCTTGCTGTTAGAGAGGAGAAGGATTTCTGTCTTTTCTTGGTTGAGTGTCAGGTGGTTGTGTGCTAGCCAGTTTCGTATTTTTATGAGAGCATCATTTAGTCGGCGTATGTTATCTAGATAAGATATTTCGGAGTAAAGCTGGATGTCGTGCACATAGAGGTGGTAGGGGATGTTTGCTTGTTTGGGTATGATGGTGAGTAAGAACATCAAATCCGTAGTTATGAAGAACAAGCCTTCCAGGTGAATAGTTTGAACCAATAAATGTAAAGGGTATTAAACTGCACAAAAAATATTGAAAAAAACACTGAAAATTCCTGTGGTTGTTATGTTATGTTTTGTATTCAGGATTGGTCAATCCAACGGTCGGACACAATTACGAATTAAATCCAGAGAAAGGATGGTTTTAGAGACAATTATAATTTTTGTATTAGAATGGTGGTTCTGCCTTGTTCTGTATGACACACTGTACATCTTGACTCCATTATTACTGAACACACCTGTAATGTCTGGTGTTACAATGTAGCTAATATCAATTCCAATCCCTCCATGATATCAATTTCGATCCCTCGAGGAAACCATGCACGGTCACAGTCCAGTGAAGCTGCTAAGAACCCTTCCTGTGTATATCTGTATATACATTACAGCCTGTAATGGTTATCCAGATTAGCCAATCGCATCATGCCGAGCAGGTATGTTGGATACTTGAGCAAAACAAAGGAGGATGACACACATTCTCTTTTTTCATCCATCTTCATGACAAAGAAAATCCGGACTCAGAAAGGTAGATCTATTTTGGAAGTGAAAAACCTAATTGGAGAGAATTTTTAAGAAGACTTTTAAACATGTGAAAAGACTAGCGAATACTTTCTACAAGGTTAAGGTTTTCCCTTTCTCAATTGTAGGGTGATATCGGAGATCAGACATACAGTATCTACAGTGACCATCTGCCGATCGGTGGCATTAAAGGAGAGCAGTAGTTCTCTTTTACAAAACCTAATAGTAGTGAAACCTTGCAGGGTTTTCAATTCTACATCCGGTTCTGCTGCCCATTCCATTCATTTTTTCTTTTTAGCGTTTGGGCGCTACTCATTACTGCACAATTAGCTTATACTATGGCTGCTAGCACCAAAATTCAGAAAGCACCAAACACTTTAGCATCCCTTCTCTGCACATGTAGAGTTGGTTCCTAGTTTCTATTCACTTCATCCTGAACACTGGTCACTCAAAATGCAACTCTTCAAAAGTACCCAAGCAAGAGAAACCTGGTAACATAAATAGATTTATGGGAATATTGAGTAAAAAGGCAAATTTTCAGATGTCTTTAGAATGCCTGAGATTACACTCAAGATGCAACGACATGTGCATAGAGTGCCATAATATAGCTGAGATAACACATAATTTCTACTCAGTTTACCTTTGAAACCACCATTGAACATTCGAGCATGATGTGGGATGTACTGCTTAAATTTATATGCCAGAAATTCAGGATTATTCAACTGTAGCGCGTT